>CM052719.1:16027035-16069672 GCA_028551405.1 Uromys caudimaculatus | reverse complement strand
CTCTCCCTCTCCCTCTCCCTCTCCCTCTCCCTCTCCCTCTCCCTCTCCCTCTCCCTCTCCCCCTCCCCCTCCCCCTCTCCTCCCCCTCCCCCCTCTCTTTCCTATACTCTGACAGATCCAACCTCTTCACATACCACAAAGCCACCACTCCATAGAGGATCCAAACTTACCTGGAAGGCCAGGCTCATGCTTGTTGGCAGGGTCAGAGCCCGGTTGCTGTCACTCTCCCCCACAGTGCTGGATGCGCTATGTATCTTTGCAGCAGATGTTCAGTAAACTTGGCTATTGCCATGTTAGAGGCTTGATACCAAGGCCAGGCAGAGCCTTTCAGTGGAATGATCTCAGCTCCCTTTGGGAAGGGGAGGTGGTGGGCTTACACCTGGCAGGAATGTGTCTTCGTATGACCTTGGTAGATGAATTCTTACCTTGGTTCCCAGCCATATCCCTTCCAGAGTTTGTGGCTCCTGCTGCACACATAGACTCTCCCATCTGTGCACAAATGTGGCATGCTGATTCTGAGATAAAACCCGGTTGGCCCAGGTGCAAATGGCTGCTGTTTCACTATTGTAGACATCTTCTTTTCCCTTTGTCTTTGAAATTAAACTAAAAAAGGAATTATTGTTAAAAATGTAGAGACTGGGGAGATGGCTCTGTTGGGCCACATGTGCTTGCCATGAAACCATGAGGAGCTGAGTTTGGATTCCTGGCACATAAAAGCTGGAAGAAACAGATCCTGTTGGATCCTTTGCCAGAGTCTTCAACATCCATAACATGGCCTCTCATGTGGGTGTGGCCATCGACCTGATGTGGGGCCTTAGCAGTGGGTTGTCACAGTCCTCTGCAAATAGCTATCTCAGAAGATGGGCAAGAAAAACATTCCTCTTGGTCTTCAAAGGGCACCACACAGCTGGGACATTGAATTCTCAGGCAATTCAGTAAATTCTATAATTAATCAGCCTGTGGACTTCCCCATCATGGTGCCCACTCTCATTTAAATGTGTCTCTTTGCTCAATAAAGGCACTCAACATAAAAGTAATAGGACCTCAAGGAAGGCCTCTGGGGGCTGTGTGTACTAAGTTACTAAAGTCAGACCTGGCCTTTGATGGCTTTAGTTGTGAATGTGACACAATATAGAATCAGCTGGGAAGAGACAATGAGGGATTATCCTCCTCGTGTCAGCCTGTCTGTGGGGGATTATCTTGATTATATTAGTTGATGTGAGAAGACCCAGTCCACTGTGGGTGGCACCATTCCCTAGGTTTGGGCTCTGAACTGTGTAAGAATGAGGAAAGTGAATTGAGGAACAAGCCTGCCTGTGTTCATTTTCTCGCTCTTAACTGTGGCTATGTCTAGTTGTTGTAAGTTCTTACTGCTCTGACTTCCCTGCTATAGTAGATTATAACCCAGAATTGTGAACTAAAACAAGCCCTTTCCTCCCTCTATTGCTTTTTTTTGTCAGAATATTTTATCACGCAACGGAAAATGAGCTGAAACAAGGCCCTGAAGAGTCAGGTTCCTCTCAAGTGCTAGCCGATGTGGTTGGCTGATCCCGAGTCCTTTGCTCTGATTCTCCCACGTTTCTTTGCTTACGAGTGCATGAAATTAAGTCTTGGACCAGGGAACACGACTCTTGTTGGGAGCAACTGGGAAATAACAAAGAACAAGTGGAGAATTTAGGTACTTGGAATCTGAATCTCAAGTGAGGGTCAAGGTTTCAGCAGGAAAAGGACATTGTCTGGTCTCAGCACTCAGATCTCAGGGTCTAAGTCACACCTGGCTGTGCAGGGCAGTGAGGAGTACCCACTCTGGAGTGGTACTCCAGGCTCTTGGCTTTATCATGTTTTAGTTGAGGACTTCAGGGTAGATGCATAAACTCTCCACTGTGTATTCTTTGCTCTTATCCTTAAGATCTCATCACGCCCCTCAAACTCATCCTCCTCCTGCCTTAGCTTCTCAGTGTTAGGATTACAGGTGGGCATCACTATACCCAACTGTCCAGTTTTCTTATTAGTGAAATGAGCTGATTTTCCCTATAAGCCTATTGTGAGAAATGAAATCATGTGTATATGTGTATATGTGTGTGTGTGTGTGTGTGCACATGTGTTTGCTAGTGTGTGTGCATGACTTCTAGGTGACTCTGACCCTCCCTGAGGTTTGGAAACCTCCCCAGCCTATTGGATTAGCAAAGCCAGGGTTCAAATAACCGAGGTGACGACAGAGCCAGAAGCCAGGGGAAGGAACTGGAGCCAAGTCAGAAGATGAAGATTCTAGGGAATTGCTGTCATCACCATTGCTGTTTTCAGCCAGTCTTTATCTTCTGCAGGTGCAGCCTGTGTGTAAGACTGGGCCAGCTTAATGGGCCAGAAGCGAAGCAGACAGGTTGGGAAGCATAGCAGATGTTTCGGGAGGTCATCCTGATTCCTTTGGAAGGACAACTCGTGGTCTGTCACCTCTTCTGCCTTGCAAAGGATTAGTGTTTGTGCCTTGCCAAGCAAGCTTGCCTGGCTTAGGAATGACAGTACAGAACCAGAATTTGCCACCGGGCAGCTCCGTCCTCTCCACTGACGAATGCAGCCATCTACTTTGCTGCGTTCTCGAGGAGTTCAGGGACCCATCAACGCTGTAGCTAGACTCAGTGCATTCAATTTGTTAGACAGTCCTTTCTTAGATGGCCCAAAGTACATCTTTATCACCATGCACACAGTAAGTACTCACACAGAGTAGCTGAAACAAGTTGGCTTCTGTTGAATAGACATTTGTGTCTTCCTACTTTCTTTCCTTGTCTTAGTTTGTCTTTCTACTGCTGTGATAAGACACTGACCAAAAACAACTTGAAAGAAGAAAGGGTTTATTTCATCTTCCAACTCCCAGGTCTCATCCTTCAGGAAGGGAAGTTAGAGCAGGAACTGAAACAGAGACCATGAGAAAACGACTGGTTTGCTCAGCTTGCTTCTGTCTTTCTAAAAATATTTTTATTTATTTATTTATTTATTTATTTATTTATTTATTTATTTATTTATTTATTTAATGTATTTGGCATTTTTACCTGTATATTTATTTGTCTGTGTACCACATGCAGCTTGATGCCCACAGAGGCCAGAAGAGGGCGGCAGATCCCCTGGAACTAGAGCTACAGATGGTTTTAAACTACCACGTGAGTGCTGGGAATCAAACTTGGGTCCTCTGAAAGAAGAGCCAATGCTCTGAACCGCTGAGCTATCTCTTCAGTCATTCAGCTTGCTTCTTTATACAACCCAGAACCAGCTGTGTAGAGTTGGCACCACCCACAGTGGGCTGGACCCTCCCACATCAATCAATAATCAAGGAAATGCCTCCAGAGACATGCCTACAGGCCAACCTGATGGAGGTATTTTCTCAATTGAGGTTTCCTCTTTTTAAATAATTCTAGTTTGTGTCATGTTGACAGTTAACTGACATACCTCTGGTCCTCCTCAGGGTTACTATTGCTGTGGTAAAACACCATGACCAAAGCAACTTGGGGAGGAAAGGGTTTATTTGGCTTACACTTCATTGTCACTGTTTATCACTGAAGGAAGAAATCAGGACGTGAACTCACACAGGGCAGGAGCCTGAAGGCAGAAGCTGATGCTGAGGCTGTGGAGGAATGCTGCTCACTGGCTTGCTCCATGTGGTCTGGCCAATCTGCTTTCTTATAGAACACAGGACCTCCAGTACAGAGATGGCACCACCCACAATGAGTGGGCCTCCCCCATCAATCACTAATTAAGAAATACCCAACAACCAGATCTTATGGAAGCATTTTCTCAATTGAGGTTCTCTCCTTTCCGGTGACTCTAGCTCATGTTAAGTTGACATAGAACTATCCAGAACACTCCTCTAGTTCTAATATATTTGCCAGAGTAACCCAGGGCCTTCTGCTCCTTCTTTCATTTGAAGACACTCCCGTGGTTCCCACGGCCTTGTTTCCAGGAGAAACGTAGCCTCCATTCTTGCAAGTTTCCTTACATGTATTAGTTTCTAGAGATGTAGAAACTGTAAGTACTGTGACCCATAGAGCTAAGACACAAGGAAAAGGTCTAGGATGGGTTAGCATTTGTGCCGCAGGCTGGACAACCTGAGTCCAATCCCTGGAACCCACAAACAGCCAGAATGGGTAGTTTGTGACTGTAATCCCAGCACTCTTAAAGAAAGATAGGACTTGGAGATGATAGAACTGCTGGATGCTTAGACACCATCTGGCAGAGCCACACAAACAGCAGGAGAGAACCTTCCTCAAAATGTGAAGGAAGAGTACTGACTCCTGAAAGTTGTCATGGGACTTTCTACAGTGCGCACGACACGCCCATGCCTACAGACAGACACAGACAATGTGAGACACACAGACAGACACACACATGCACAGACATAAACATACAGAGATATATGCACAGACACAGACACACACACAGACACACAGACACACACAGATACACAGACACAGAGACAGACACAGAGATGGACACAGATAGGCACAGACACATACAGACATTCAGATACACACACACACACACACACACACACACACATACACACACACACACACAGAGAGAGAGAGACAGAGACAGACACAGATAGGCACAGACACATACAGACACACAGATGCACAAACAGACAGACACAGACAGATACGCACAGACACACACAGATATACACAGACACACTCATCTACATAGAAAGCTCCAGGGAAGTCAGGCTGCATAATGAGGTTCTCTCTCTCTCTCTCTCTCTCTCTCTCTCTCTCTCTCAGACACACATAAATAAATAAATAAACAAACAAACAAAGAAAAAAAGAAAAGGAAGCCAAACAGATACCAAAATCTGTTCCAAAGCCCAAATCTATGATTCAAGCAGAGGGACCAAGTTTAAGCTGGGAAGAGAATCCAAGCTTTCACATTGTCTGTGTGATTCAGACAATGAAGAAACGAGGTCTCTAAGGATCTGAGCCCACGGGGCGGGGTGGCCACAGGGAATTCTTCGGCTGGAAGGACTTAGGAGGAGCAGAGGTAATCAGAGCCACGGTGAGTTATGATCACCCTCCCCAGCTCAGGTCCTTGCTCTAAGAATCACTCCTAAGCTTGTAGTTTACAATTGGTGTTTTGGACCTAACTACAGGGTTTTGCCTAATCCCGATTAAATTTAATCTTATTTATGCTAATTAGCTGAAACCATTTGAGCCTCCTTTCTGGAATGCGTTCTCTGTCCCCTTTAGCTTTGTGTCAGGCATCACGTTTGTAACCCCCCTTTGATCTCTATGTCTAAAAGTGTTGGCCAGTAGCTCATTAGAGCTGTCTTTCAGACTGATTCCTACATTAGTCCTCACAGCTGGCCCGGGCTGTCCAGCTAGCTGTTTGCTCTTTTTTGTGGGTAATAGCTGTCTCATTCAGCATGATATCTTGTTCCGGTGGTGCTGGGCAAAGCCAGCACCCTGTTTGTCTGGATGGCCTTCCAAGGAAATAGTCAGCTTTCTTTCTACTACTACGACAAAAATGCCTGAGATGCCCAATTTCTGAAGAGAAAAGACTCAGACTCAGTTTTGGAGGTTCCAGGCAATGATCAACTGGCCCCACAACTTTGGGCATCTTACAAGGGGATTATCATGACAGGCACACATAGCAGAATAGAACTACTCACAGCAGCAGCCAGAACACAAAAAATGACACAGTTGGGGCTGGAGTCTCTTAAGTCTGCTTTAGAGTGTGTGCTCAATTGACCTAAAGACTTCCCATTAGGCCCACCTCCTAAAAGTTTCAACATCTCCAAAAAAATACCACCCCGGGGTCCAAGCCTTTAACTCACGAATGTTTGGGAGACAGATATAGACCATAGCAGAAAACTGCCTGCTTGGGGTAACATTGGAACATGGTGCTTTATAATCTAGAACTCTCCTGCTTCCACCATGGCATGTGATTGGACCTGATTCAAAAGTTCCCAACTCCTTGTCTTCCCACAGCTTCTGGGAGTCTTAGGGTGAAAAGCCCTTGCTTCAGGATGAGGTGATCCAATCAGGTACCTATTTCTAGGGTTTGACTGACTGACAGGAGGGCATTACTGAGAAGCTGTCAACACTAATGTGCTTATAAAGGGTCTGAATAATAGGAGAGCCAGCATCCATGGACAGGACCAGATTAATTTGTCACTACTGTGAAGTATAATCTGAAGGTTTACTATATATCACCTAGGAATTCTAGATATTCCATTAAATACCACTTTATACACACACACACACACACACACACACACACACACACACACACACACACACACACAAGCTTACAAAACAGTAAAGTAAATCCCCAGGGACAAAACTGAAGGGTGAGCTGAAAACCTAGTTAAACACACAGAGACGGAGACTGCTCTGGCAGTGGGGCAGCTTGTGATCCTGATGACCACAGGGGTTTCCACTTCTGTGATGACTTCACCTTGGGCACAGGGGCTGGAAGTCAGGTTCTTGTATGAAGCTCAGATCATTTCTGAACTACATGATATTTAATAGTGATATGAGCAGAAGGGATCAGCAAGAAGCCTGTCTCTTATGACTTGGGTCTGGGTGGGAAAAACAGCTCTATGTGTTGACCAAGTTCGGCTCTAGTTTATATCATGGGTGTGGCCCAAGGCTCCCTTAGGCTAAGATGTTAACCCTGACCTGGAGAAGGGCTGACCATCCTAAGCCTGGGGAGACGGTGGAAACAGAAGCCACTTGGAAGGCCGGACCTGGATTCCAGCTTAAAGGATGGAGTTCACTCAACATGGGGTCAAACTTAGGAAACCACCAGGAAACGATCCTTCATACATATGTGTCAGAGAATGTGACTAAACCTCCAAAAGGGGGATTCTTAAACATGTTCTCAGGGTCAGAAAGGTGGATCAGTAGGTAAACATGTTTGTTTCATGAACCTGGTGAACTGAGTTCAATCTTTGAGACCCATGTAAAGGTGGGAAGAGAGAATCCATTCTACAAAGTTGTCTTCTGACGTACAGTGTACACCCACACACAGATCTCTCCTTCTCTCTCCCTCTCTCCCTCCTCTCCCCTCACACACATACACTAATAATAAAACTTAAAAAGTAATGCATGCTCAAATATCTAAATGCCTAAGTGTAATTTTAAAAGGTAATTAAAAACAAGAGAAAATGGTGGAAAACGGCAGCCACGTGACATAAGAATATAAGCACTGAAATTAAAATATAATAGTTTCGTGCAATCTATTTATATAAAACATCAGATAATAAGCTGAAAGACAAAGCTAAAAATATCCAGAATTTGTTGCAAAGGATTAAGAAGATATACAAAATATTTAAAAGATGTTTAAAGACATGGGGGATAGACTAACAAGGTTTAATATGTATACAATAGAAGTTCCATGAAGAAAAATGGAAAGATTGCGAAGGCCAGTATTTAAAGGGAGAGATAAAGACTGATGATTTTCAAGAGTTAAGGTGACACACAGGCACAACCGATTAAGCTAAACGTATAACCAGACACAATGTAGTAAAATGCAGAGCAGCAAGTACAGAGGGAGTTTCAAAGGCAGTTGGAGCAGTCTACAAAGGACAATAAACTATTGGAGACCTTGTAGCCTGACTGACAATCACATAGTAAAATGTTTAGAATGCTGATTAAAATATTTTTATAGCAACGAAACAAAACAACCCCCAAACCAAAAAAACAAAAACCAAAACAACCCCCTAAAACAAACAACACCCCCAAAGCAGGGTTGAGGTAGCACACGCCTTTAATCTCAGCACTCAGGAGGCAGAGGCAGGCAGATCTCTTGAGTTCCAGGCCAGCCTGATCTACAAAGTGAATTCCAGGACAGCTAGGGCTATACAGAGATATCCTATCTCAAAATTTTTTTTTATACCTGGCCAAACTATCATTCAAATGTGAGGACAAAACCTAAACACTCTCAGAACAAAGGTTGAGAGACACTAATCCTAACCGTAGGCAGCACTAGGGTAGGGCAAGTGTTTCACTGGAGGCTGGCTTTGAGGTTTAAAGAGTTACCATTTAGAGTCTCTCTCTCTACTGTGATTCACAAGGTGAGCCCTCAGCTCTTTGCTCCAGTTACAACTCCTTCACTCCACCAACAAGGACTCTCATCCTCCGGAACTGTAAGCCCAAATAAATTCTTTCTTCTCTAAATTGTATTGGTCCTGGTGTTTTATCACCGCCATAGAAAACTAGCTAGTATAGCTCCCAGTGTGGCCCTGTGTGGTAATACATAAATCTTCTCTAGGACAATGTAGATAATGGACCACCTTTTAAATGGTGATTGCCTCCTGATCCATATGTCTCCCCATGTCTGACTAAAAAAAAATCTCAGGCTTGGTAGCCTAGGCCTGTAATCCCAATGTCTTGAGAGGTTTAGACGGGAAGATGGAGACTTTAAGACTAGCCTGGGCTACCCAGTGTGATGCTATCTCAGGATAAAACTAAAAAGTGCTGAGGATATAGCTCAGTGCTGGCATGCTTGCTGAGCACTTGAGAAGTCTGGGTTCAAACCCCAGTACTGCTCAAAACAAATATCTTAGGTGCATGTGAGATATGGCCCTACTCTATCCATTTCACATTCCAAATTGTGCCTAGCCCTGCTTTACAGGCACCGGGGTCTCAATACATTCTTGGTGTTTACTAATTGAATCATCTGACTCTGTTCCAGCAAATTTTACGTTAGCTATTGTTGAGTATCAGTCAAGGGCAAACTCCTGCTCTTCTTTCCTAGCCGTCTCCATGGTGCAGCTTCTTTTCAGAATGCATTCTGTACTCCTTACTAGTAGAGCAGCAGTGGTTCTCAACCTTCCTAAGGCTGTGACCCTTCAATACAGTTCCTCATGCTGTGGTGACCCCCAGCCATAAAACTATTTCTGTTGCTACTTAGTAACTGTAATTTTGTCACTGTTACGAATTATAATGTAAATAGCTGTGTTTTCCAAGAGTCTTAGGTGATTGATCCCTGAGAAAGAGTTGTTTAACCCCCTCTGCTCTAGTGCCACGGTATGCTCAGAAGTCAAGTGCAGAGAGTCTTCTGCTCCTGGTCTGTGTCACTCTAAAAAGCTTGGTCCTGGGGAACGCTTGCTTAGGCTGGCTCTGTCTAGCCTGATAATGTTTCTCTTAGCTTTGCCTCCTTGGAGAAATCTCATTGATTTTTGACACTTACAATCTGAAGGGCGGGGTATTGATCCTCTGAAGACAGATGCTGACAAAGATTCCCTGGTACTACTGCCAATGTCATTCATCTCTGGCTTTGGAGTGACGAGGGCTAGGACCTGTTCTCACCGGGGCACATCACAGATGCTGGAATCGGCTCTTGGAGCTGAGCTCCCAAGCACATGATGATGGGAACTGCCTGTTCCAGGGCAGTCGCTTGTGTGTGAGACATTTACAAATCAGGTTCACTGTGACTATAGACAGAGTCTCAACTCCTAGGACTGTGATCTTGAGATAGCATGAGGCTTTCCTCCTCAGGGCAACCTCTATACAGTATGGCCTCTCTGTTAGCTCATCCTGAATGATTCCCCACACAGGGCCTGAGCCCTCCTGTCGGCTTTAAGTCACTTGGACAGTCTCATCCCCACATATAAGACTCAGTTCTTACTTTGTTGTTGTTGTTATTGTTTGTTATTTTTTGAGACAGGGTTTCTCTGTGTAGACCTGATTGTCCTGGAACTCATATAGAGTGGGCTAGCCTCAAACCAAAGATCTGCCTGCCTCTGCCTCTGCCGCCCAAGTGCTGGGATATGAGCTACCACTACCCAGCATCAGTTCTAGTCACATTTGAAAACTTCAACCCTGAATGGAGAGGCTTGCTTCCTTACACCAATGAGAGTTATGGCTTGCGGCTTCATAGAGCAGCCCCTATCCACCCTCTCTGTTAACGGCGGTTCTCAATCTGTGAGTTACAACCCCCTTGAGGGTAGCATATCAGATACCCTGCATATCTGATATTTACATCATGATTCTTAACAGCAAAATTGCAGTTATAAGGTACAACAAGATAATTTTATAGTTGGGGTCACTACCACACGAGGAACAAAGGGTTGCAGCGTGAGGAAGGTTGAGAACCGCTGGGTTAGAAGGAGCTAGAAGGCAGGAAGGAAGTAAACAGGTGGATGTTTCCGCACCAGACCAGTCTCAGTGTGGGAAAGGTCCCCGGCTTCTTGGAAAGAGTGCTCAAGCCTCTTGTCGGCTCCTTCCAGTGTGGCTGTCTGTTTGTATGCATGTGCCTGCTTGCCTGGTATGGTTTTAATATGGCGTGTTGCCCACGTGGTTGTGTGCTGGGAGCTTGGTCCCTAGTGTCACAGTGCTGAGCCGATGACACCTCTGAGGTGGAGCTGAGTGAAGAGCAATCTGGTTGGTTTGCTCCAGCCTCATGAATGCTTTGAATCTTCAAGACTGGGTTGTTATTAATCAAGCCCACCCCATGCCTCAGCCCCTTCTGCATATAGTTGATTCCCTTCCTGTTTCTCCGCCATATTGTAATGTAGCCAGGAAGCCAGGGTCCTGGTACCATGCTATTTGGATGACCAGAGTCCTAAGACAATCCTCTGTTAGGTCTGTTGTCACCTAGCCTTGGGTATTTATACCTATAATACAAACAGACTAAAACCCTTCTATCGGTTGGGGCATCTGACTAAGGCTGACTCAAAGCCCTGAGTTCCTTTCCCTCTGCTATCACATCTTTCTTTATGCACAACCACAGGATGCTTTGGGGTCGTCCTGGTAGCCTTGAGAATCATAGACAACTGGAATGAAGTTGTTCCTACCCCCTTTCCACCAGGACAAAACTGACTACTCCAGTGAGCCTTGCATATTTTTAGGAATCCCTGATCTAGCAACAGGGAGGAGTATCTATTATGGGATAAATTTATGCCACCCCTTTATTTATCTTCACTTCTGGTATCTTAGAATGTGGCCTTACAGCATATATCTTTAGTTTAGATGAATGACAGTCTTATAGTAAGAAGAGAAGAAACACAAACTGACAGACAAGATAGCTGTGTGATGATGGGTAGATATTGGAGTGTAGTTCTGCAGACAAAGGAACCCCAAAGATGTCTTTCAGTAAGAAGAAGCTAGGCAGAGGTATGGAACATCTGGGCAGAGGTATGGAACATCTGGGCAGAGGTATGGAACGGCTGGGCAGAGGTATGGAACAGTTGGGCAGAGGTATGGAACATCTGGGCAGAGGTATGGAACATCTGGGCAGAGGTATGGAACATCTGGGCAGAGGTATGGAACAACAGCTGGGCAGAGGTATGGAACATCTGGGCAGAGGTATGGAATGGCTCTCCCTCCAGGGTCCAGAGGGAGTACCTACATCTCCGGATAGTGAGACAATACATTTCTGGTGCTTTAAGTCATTTGGCCTGTGGTACCTTATAGCTGAAGCACAAGGGATCCAGCCCTGTGTCTCCATAAAGGAACGTGTGCCAAGCAGCCCCTGCATGGCTTCAAAAGTCAAGGGGGATTGTATGTCTTGCATCATGCATCGAGGCTGTGCAAATACTCTCTGGAGAATGTCTTCCCCTGCTAGACTCCAGAGGGTCCCACAGTTCTGGGGGGTGTCTCCCTTTTTCAGGTATTTTAAAGCTGTACTGTAGCTTCCTGGGAGAGCCCCGCCCCCACTCCTTTTGGGACAGGGAGAACTCTCACTGTGAAGCTAGTATTCTTAAGTCTAGTGACCCACTGTCTTCTCCCCCCAGCCACTCTCTCAAGCTGTGGGTGTCTGTGTGTGGCAGTGACAAGCCAGCCCTGGCCCCTCTTCCGTGTGTGTCTTGGTTAGTGATTCTCAGCATGAAGCATGTGAGATTTTAAATGTGCTTTGTCTTTCTTGTCCCACCTGGAGTCCTGATGATAATTTGGGGTAACAAGAGGATTCCCCTTTCAATATCTGGTTCCCTTGTTAGAGTAGACCTTCTGCTTCACCAAAATCTCCCAAGCGGACTCTAATGGGAAGCGACTGCATTGGATGTCAAAGGTGAGAGAGCAGAGGGCAACTCTGGCTCCCCTTTGAGAAATGTGGATTCCTGAGATCCTTGGCAGCTCACCTGGTGAGACTAGGTCCTGGGCAACCCCTGAGGGGGCAGGAGACTGGAGCTCGAAGAAGATAGTTGTGTAGACTGAGAGAGTCAGCCTCAAGCCTTGCCTGGTTCCAGAAAAGTGAGTGACTTCCAGGAAGAATCAGTTTTCTACCTTTTATGGTGTGGATCCATCCACCCCCACCCCTTTTAAAGAAAAACTTTCCTTTACCCTAGGCTGTCCTTGAACTCATGATGTAGCTGAGGGTGGCTAGAATGTCTGATCCTCTTGTCTCTGCTTCCCAAGTGATGCACCATCATTGCTTGGTTATGGATTGCACCCCGGATTTTGTGAGCACTAAGTGAACGCTCTGTCACCTGAACTACGTCCTCTGTTTGGATCAGAGCCTCTCAGTGTAACAGCCCTGGCTGTCCTGGAACTCACTGTGTAGACCAGGCTGGCCTTGAACTCACAGAGATCAGTCTGCTTCCCAAGTGCTAGGATTAAAGGTATGCCTCACAACACCTAGCCCCTCTGTTTAGATCTTAATTGCCCCCACAAACTCATCTGTTGGTGCTTTTGGAAGGTTATAGGTAGAAAACAGTGAGGTCTAGTTAGAGGAACTAGGGCATTGGGGACACATCCTTAAAAGGGATATTGGGACCCCAGCTTCTGCAATGTTCACCTGCCTCTCTATAAGACTAAAAACTACCCTGCCAAAGGCTCATGAGGTGGCTCAGCAAGTAAAGGCATTTGCTACCTAGATTGACAAGTTGAGTTTTATCCTCAGGACCCATCTGATAGAAAGAAAGGACCAACTCTCATAATTGGCATAAATCGTCTTCTAATCTCCACATGTGTGCTGTGGTACTTGAAAGAATAAATGTAAAAAAGAATTTTTTTTAATTTCAGAGTTAATGACTATGGATACAAGTTGATTTCTCACAGATATTTTGTGGCAGTAATGCAAAGATAAGTAACACCCCCTACACACACACACACACACACACACACACACACACACACACACACACATCACCCCCCTTCCCCTTCACCATCCAGTTTCTGTCTCTAATAGTTGACTGGGCCTCAGGTAGGCTGTCTTATCCAGGTCCTCCTGAAGACCTCTGAGACAGTTTCTTGTGGTATTAGGATTGACTGTTGTTTGCATGCTGGGAGCTGAGGTGGCTTTGCCCATGAATCTGCTCCCCATTTTGTACCTGGAAGCTCTTCGGGAAAAGTAGCTGATAGAGATGTACTTTGCTTGGCTTTATCACCAGGTATGTTAGAGAGCTTGGAGATCACAGGCATTTATGGTATTTTGAGCGAGAGTCACCCTTTCTCCCTAATAAGGGGTCTTCAAGATGGTGTTTCTTTCCTGGTCCGCAGACTGGGGAGGCTTGATTTTCTCTTTTGTGACTGGGTGAGCACAGTTCTTCATTTCAGGCTACTTCAGGGCTGCCAGGAGATCTGCAGTGGAATGCCCTGGGGTCATGCACCCTTGGACCAATTTTGGTCCAATTAAAAGCCAGCCCTGGGCAAAGGGCAGCTAAGCATGGTGGCCTTTGCAGATTTGGTGAGTTGAGCTACTTAGTGTAACAGGTTGGAGCTCTGTACAGATTAGCAGCTTTGTACTGACCCCTCTGGCTCAAGGGTTTGCCTTAGAGTGACCCTTGGCCCTCCTGAGCCGTTCCTTCCTAGGCCAGACCTCTAGGCGGTTACAGTGATAACTTTCTCAGTGTAAATTGTCCTGATACAGGAGAAGTAATAGGAAGCTCGTGGTGCTGCTGGAAGGTAGGAAACCCATAAAAAGAGAGGTAACCAGTTTAGCTTTTTTTTTTTTTTTTTTTAAATTAAGCTTGTATTTAACAATCTGTAGTGACTTCTCATCTGTGCGGATGCCCTGGATTCCTAGAAGTAGGGATTTATTTACTTATTTATTTGTTTGTTTGTTTGTTTATTTTTAAAGCTTGCTTGTGATTCCTATTAGTTTCTTTTCCTACCATGATAAATACTCCGACAAGGGTGTGTTGCCGCCCACGGCAGAGTCAGTTCACCACGACAGGGTTGTCAAGGCAGTGGGAGCCTGAAGCAACAGATTGTAGCATACCCATGAGCAGGGACAGACACACGGATGCTGCCGCTGAGCCCTTTCCTCTGTTCACACAGTCCAAGGCTCCAGACAGGACCAGTGTTTTCCTCGGTGGCGAGCGTTCTCACCTTACTTAACCTAACCAAGATAATCTCCCGGGCATGCTTGGGTGTCCAGTGGTTCTAGACTCTGCCAAAGTGACAATCCTTGGTTGGTTGTTCATTATCACTAGGTATTTGTTCAGGAACAGGCACTGTTAACTGCTGAGCTGCCTCTCCACTCCTCCGTCAGGAATTCTGGGAGCTATCAGGGGTCTGATAGATAGTCCAACTGTCTACCACTGAGCAACACAGGTGAGTGACCACAGATACTTTGGGTTCACTATGGATCTGATTTTGAATTCCCTGTTCTCTTTGTGTGTCCAGACACCTTCTACTGTTGACAGTTTCCCCCCTGAGCTCCATATTCCTATAAGGATGTGACCCACAGTTTAAGACACTGGGTCCTAGTTTAAGACAAACATGGAGGTGCTGGCAAAACTCTTCTAGCCCAGATGCTAAGGAGGGAAAAATAAAATCTGTCCCCAGAAGCTTATGGTATAATCCGAAGCTCAGTCATCTCTGAAGTGTCAAATAATGCAGGCAGGAATAACAAGCACTGATTACGCCTCTAGACCTGACTGCTATTCTATTGCCCAGATATGACCACACAGATTAGGGAAGGGGCTGCAGGCTTTCAGAAGTCAGTGGGCAATTCCCACTAGGCATCGAGGAGGGGATAGGGTTACTATCACCAACAGGAAGCTTTTTGAATTTTTTGAATTGTTTACATCTCTTTTGGAAATTCTGATGGTTCCTTGCAGGGGGAGGGGCAATGCCATTTGTAAAATTTCTCCAGGCAATTTGCCTCCAAACAGATGTAGTACTTGCTAAATTTTTTTGATCAGGCACTCCATGGATACATTTATTTTTGAGGTAGGTCTTGCTATGTAGTCTAGGCTAGCCTCTAGCTTTTCATCCTCCTGCCCCTGTGTCCTGAGTGCTAGGGTACTAGTGCACACCACCAGTCCTGGTTACATTTTTTTTTAAAAGTTATATGTCCTTAATATTTTGGCATTCATCCAAAAATAACACCTATGCATTTCCGTATTTATAGATTTGTTATTGTAAAGGTAACGGTGCTTGCCAACAGGACTGACAATCTGTGTTTAATCTCTGGGACCTATATGATGGAAGGAGAGAAAGAATCTTGAAAGCTCTTCTCTGACCAGACACTGTGGTAGGTGTGTGTCTGTGCATGTACATTCACACACACACACACACACACACTCTTTTTTTTTTTTTTTTTTTGGTTTTTCAAGACAGGGTTTCTCCATGTAGCTCTGGCTGTCCTGGAACTCACTCTGTAGACCAGGCTGGCCTCGAACTCAGAAATCTGCCTGTCTCTGCCTCCTGAGTGCTGGGATTAAAGGCGTGTGCCACCACTGTCCGGCACACACACACTCTTAATTTAAAAATATTTAAAAAAAATAAAAATAGTAATTGCTAATAGTTTGGCAGATCATCAGCTGCCTCTTCCCAGTGTCTACCTCCTTTGCAGACTGTGGCCCTCTCTCCAGCTCTGCTCCTGGTACGCAGCATGTGTTCAGTGGATGGTTTTGTAGAACAGATGAATGAGAGATGAATGAGCCGAGGCTGTGGTTTTTTTTTTTTTTTTTTTGGTTTTCCGAGACAGGGTTTCTCTGTGTAACTCTGGTTGTCCTGGAACTCACTCTGTAGACCAGGCTGACCTTGAACTCAGAAATCCACCTGCCTCTGCCTCCTGAGTGCTGGGATTAAAGGCGTGCGCCACCACCGCCCGGCTGAGGCTGTGTTTTGAAAAAATGCATAGTTCGAAACTATGAGAGTGAGGAGCAGGAGCCAACAGAGAGCCTCCCTCCTACGGTGACAGAATATATTGACCTTTCCTAATGGCAGCATTAAAATCAGACCTGATTGGAGGACAGGAAGGCTGAGGGATGATGGATTGTTTTAGTTAAATTGAATGTGTTTATTTATCACCCACTTTCATTAGCATAGAGGCCCCTATTCCGTATTCTAATGGCCTGACCATTTCTTAGCCAGGCCAGTCTGTCCGGTGAGATTCTATCTGTGAGAAGCCAGGAAAGCCCTCAGGAGAAGGGATTTGGAGAGGAGCCTCCCAGGAGAGACAAGTCCCCAGCCTTAGCTATTAGTTAATTAGGTACCTCGGACAACAAGCCTGAACGAACGTGAGAGGGATTAGGGCCTACTTGTGGTGCTCATGAATTGATTTAGTAGCGGGGGCTCCTCATTTACATGCAAAACAGAAAGTTGGTAATAAATGTGTAGCAGCTTTCTGCAGGCTGAGAGAGCACTGGAGAGGTCCAAGGATTTCTTTGCCCTTACCCTGTCTGCAAACCCCAGGAGCCTCTGGGGGGGGGGGGGACAAAAATGGCACTTGTCTTCCTTGAGGAGGTGTCTCTCAAAGGAGGTGCCTCTGAAGGCTGCACTCCGTGTCAGTAGGACAAGAAGTCTGCCAGCCTCCCCCAATGCTGTAGACGATAACAGTGATGCCCCATAGTCCCTAACCATGCTCCTTCAAGATGCCCTGCATGCAGGTTAACTGACATTTAGTCCTTTCCACCGCCTTGGACACATGGCAGCAGGTAAATAACCTGCAAAGGTAGTTAGTGGCAACAAAGTAACAGTGGTAGGGTACAGAGCCTGGCAATTGGCGCTTGCCCTACAACTGCCTTTGACTTAAATGGCTTTGTCTTTGGCCTTGTTCAGAGCTTAGGTGTTTTTCATCTACCACCTTCCTTTGCCCGCAGAACCCTAGTACCCTAAACTCTGGTCTTCTAAGTGTCTTCTAACCGGATTTTCCATCTCTTATTCACACTAAAGTGTAAATAAATGCTAGTTCCTTAAAAGCTAATCTTGCTAGGAAAACATATCGGCAGGACGCAGAATATTAAACTGGCCAGGTGTGGTGGTGCACACCTTTAAACCCAGAACTCAAGAGGCAGAGGCAGGCAAATCTCTGTGAGTTCAAGGTTGGCTTGGTCTGCATAGTGAGTTCCAGGACAGCCAGAGCTACTTAATGAAGTTCTGTCTCAGGGAGGGGGCTGGAGGGTGGGAGGGGTGGGGGGATACAAAACCAAACAAAAGGCAGAATACTGAATTGAAGAAAGAGGCAGAGTCTCAGGGAAACCCTAGTTGTCTATGACAAGGTGAATGATGGGTGACTTCAGAGTCACACTGCAAATCAGGACACAGGGAAGTGTCTTTTCTGGGGGGGGCAGGGCCACTGTGATGCCCAAGCTGGTGGAGCCTCAGCTGGCCTTGCTCCCTGCTGGAGCTGCTGCAGTGTTGTAGAGCACAGCAGCTGCTTGTCCCTGCAGACTCCATCTCTGCGCATTTTGGAGACTGTGTACAGTTTTAAAAATCTTAGTTTGATAGAAATCTTTGCCAACTATGGGCCCTACAGGTTGGTCCTTCTACAGTCACCAGTGGACACTTGGAGGTTTGAATGGTAGTCCTGTAGCTGGGATCAAAGGTGGGGTGGGATGGGATATGAGGAGAGAAGAGAGAGTGGACAGTGTGACTTAGCGCCTCATAGGGTGTCACTGGTTATGTGGCCTTTAGAGAGGGGCTTTTGGTGGAGTCTTGGGGCATCCAGGAGTGCAGCCGGGGATCACAGAGGCTTCTGAGACTCCTAGCACAGGAAAGCAAGCTCTGTTCTGTGACTCGTGTGTGGCCTTTATGGGCCATGACCAATGACTCAAGGCCTAGGCTGGCAGCCGCAAACCTTCATCCTAGGCAGGAATTCTAATTAAATGTGAACTCCTGGGTCTCACTTACCAGCTGCTCAGCTACAGACCCTGCCTTCTGAGGCCCCACCCGGCTAGCCATACCCTTTAATGACACCCGCAACAAATGGGGATCCCTTGCTTTTCTCCACAGGGGACTGTGGAAGTCTGAGCCTACTACTGGTCCTTAGGATGTGTCGGCTTTGATCCAGTTGTTAGAGAAACACTTTTGATAGTCTCATATCCCAGTAGGGATCTGTCTGTCTGTTCCATTCCTTTTTGCCATCCCCTCACAATGAATCAAGTTGTTTTTAGATGTCCAGGCATCCAGCAAACTCAGGGGTAGGATCCTCTGCTCCAGCAACCCCGGAAGCATCACAAAGGGGTTCAGTCAGCAGTGGTACCCAACTGTCATATGTGTCAATCTTCAAGATCCAAGGGATGACAAATAGTTGTCTTGTACGTATCAAAGGAGATGGGGGGGTTATCTGCACGTTAGACATTCTTGAGTCTCAATCCCAAACTCATGTTGCCACGAATAGTAGCTCACTCTGCCTTCTCTATGTGCACTGTCCAGAAGGTGATACTTACCTTCTTTATTTACTTGTTTAATTTTTTTTTTTTTTTTTTTTTTTGTGATAGGGTCTCATGTGTCTCAGGCTAGCCTTAAACTCACTACTTAGCTGAGGATAATTTTAGACTTCTGTTACTCCTGCTGAAATTATAGGCACAAACCACCATGCCTGGCCGATGCAGTGCTAGGGTTCCAGCATGCTGCCAACGGAGACTTAACCCATTATTAGCCTCTTTAAACAATGTCCATTTGAGTCTGGTCTCAGCAGCCTGTTGACCGTGTGTGTGCCGTGGCTGAGGATGGTAGTGGTCGTGGTAATGGTAGTGTGGATGGGGCACTCTCATGGTCTGAAGTTCTGCCAACGAATGTGTTAGGATTATACTGCTCCCCCATTCTCCCTGGAGTCTTCTGTCTTTGTCATTGCCTCCCTTCAACTCAGCGCAGCCCTGGGTCCCCATGGTACTGTTGCTCCTGGATCCTGTTCAGTTGCAAAGTGCTCAGTGGGGTTTTGAGGCCTAGTGGGTGGGGACTGGAGAACCAAGGATACTGCCTCCCCGTGCTTCCCTAGGAATGGAAACTGTCTGGCTCCTGTGGGTCTGCATGGGCTTAGGCCTGGCTGCTGCTGGTCTTATCCTGATTCCAGAGGACACCCACATACCCCAACCACTGGGAACACGGCTTGGCAGAGAGGAGGGCTGAGTTGGCCTTTTGTGTAATACAATTGCTCAGTGAAGCTGCCTGGGTTCTTGTCAGGCTGAAGAAAGAAAAAAGACCTGTTTGCTGGCAATTCTCCCCAACAGTGTGCATGGAACTTCAGAGCCCAGGAAGCTTGGGCCCTGCTCAAGGCAGTAAGTGGCGGGCTCTTCTACCCCACAACTGGCCACTGATGAGAGAAAAGCCTGGCAGAAAAGACAGTGAGAAAAGCTAAGGAGCTTCTTGCTCTGTGTGAAAAATCAAAGGTCTGCGGCTAGCAAGTGCTCTTGGGAAGATAGCCAGAAACCATGGAGGCACCAGCCCTCTGTGCCTAGGCCATGGCAGCCAATATGGCAGAGGATAGAGGGCAGACTGGAGCGTTCCACCCCTGCAAAGAAGCTGCATCACAAGAACAGCTCATCCTTTGCATGACTGCTCGTCTCCAGAGACTGTCCCAGCCCTATACCTGGGTGACGTGACTTACTCCACCCCATCCCTTGTCATTACCCACAATGCCCTCCTCCTGCCTCTGTTTGTCTAGGGCCCACACACATCCTTCTAGACATGACTTGAATCCCACAGCTTCCTTGTCAGTTTCTCCCACGCACTCTCGGAGTCCTTGTCACCTTGGAGTCCGTCCCACGCACGTTGTCAGCACTTAATTTTCTGCTAATGTTACACGAAAAATCAGCCTGACCTACCAGCCTATTGTCGGCACCTGAGGAGCACAGCCCGGCTGTACGTTGGGGTAGGCTTAGATTAACAGCTCAGCGATGGATCTCTGCAAAGAGGACCCCTGAGCACTGACCACTATGCCCACTGTCCAGGGCTTGCCAGATGAGTGGGATCCTTGGAAGGGAAGTCTTTGATCCTGACACTTGGAGGTGAGACCAAGCAGAATGGAGACTGGGTCAGCGTATGCTCTCCTCACAGAGTCTGGTCCTAACATGTGATTGGTAGCCCTGACTTGAGGTTCTCTTGGAGACGAGCAGACAGACTATTGCCTCAGCATCAGGGACATACTGTCCTCATCCCCACAAGTGGTTTGAGCCATTGATCTGCAGGATTGAACCCTCTCGGGGAATCATGTCTCTCCCAAGTCATAACTGAAGCACTGGCAGGCAGTTCAGGTTTCGAGTGTTCTCTGGAGGCCCACTTGATAGAGGCGTGGTCTCCAGCCCTTTAGGAAGTAGGCTCCAGTAGATGGTGACCTAGAAGTTAGTGGGTGGGTGGGTGGGGATGTTACCCAACCCCCTTCTCCGTTGCTTGGCTGCCATGAGTTAACCCTTCCTCTGTCACCACAAATAACCAGCATGATGGCACATTAGGCCCAAAATAACAGGCCAAGGGACTGTACATCAAGACTGTTGGAGCCACTCTTTATCTCCCCCTTATAAATTGGCCATCTTGGGTTGCCTTTTCCTCTCTGAGCACACTTGCTAAGTAAATGCCTTGTGTGCACAGTCTGAAAACATCCATCTGTAAGCCAGAAAGGGATCCCCCAAACAAGAGCCAGACCCTGCCAGACTCAGACCTTGTACTTTCTAGCTCCTAGAATTGTAAAGAAAATATGTTTTTGTCATTTAAAACCCCCTGGTCTGTGGGTTTCTTATGGTCATGTCAGGTTAACTAGTAGGCCTAAATTTTAATCACTCACTGAGCCAAAAAATATTCACCTGGTGCTTACTGTATGTCAGGAAATCTTATATGTACTACAGTTCCAATAGCCATGAAGCTGGGGTGTGTGTGTGTGTGTGTGTGTGTGTGTGCGTGTGTGTGTGTGTGTGTGCGTGTGTGTGTGTGTGTGTTGGGTCATCCCAGCTACTCAGGAGTCTGAGAGGAGAGGATTTTGAGTTTGAGGCTATCTTGGCCAGATAGGTCCTTAGTACCCATCTCAAGAACACCAATGCCTATGTGTATGTCTGCATTGTGTCTGTGTCTACGTCTGTGTTATACACATGTACACGTACCCAAGTGCATCTGTGTGGATGCCTGTGTGTGCTTGTGCTTGTGTGTGTGTATGTGTGTGTGTGTGTGTGTGTGTGTGTGTGTGTGAACTGATGGAAGTTCCTCTCTTGATCTTATATTCTAGTTAGAGAAGACGGCACTTTAAAAAGATAACTAGGTAAGCCTATAGATGGCATCTCAACTGGGGCTAACTGCTGCAGAGAACCCTGCAGCTAAGAGGCTGGGGGGTTCTAGGGAAGGGAGCATAGGCAAAGCCTCCTTCAGGCAGAGGTTCCTGGTGGGCTTGTCCAGAAGACCTTTCCATGAGCTATTCAGTGAAAGACTCGGAGAAGGTGAGCAGGCAAGCCACACCAATATCTGAGAGTTAAAATATTAGCTTAAAATTATCCACTTTAGCCAGTCCCAGAGGTACATGCATTTAATCCCAGCACTCAGGAGGTAGAGGCAGGTGGATTTCTCTGAGTCAGAGGCCAGCTTGGTCTACAGAACAATCTCCAGGACAGCCATGGCTACATAGAGAAATCTTGACTCAAAACCAAAAACAAATTATCGGCTGTAGCCAGGTGTGGTGGTACACACCTTTAATCCCAGCAGATGGATTTGTGTGAGTTCAAGGTCAGCATCATCTACATAGTAAGTTTTAAGGCAGCCAGGGCTACGTAGAGAAACCCCTTCTCAAATTAACACAATAACAACAAAACATAAAATACAACCTAAAACAAAACAGCAACAACAAAAACCAAAACAAAATAAAAAACAAAACAAAACAGTACCAACAACAAAAAAAACAAGCTAACAAACAAATTGCCCATTATACCGATAAAAGGGATAAAAACTGAAGTTCGTAATTTAGGAATTTAGTTGATTGTCTTGTGGCTGCTTAAAGAGTGAATGGTGAGCAACAGAAGCGCATCTAGACTGCTGTGTAGATTGCCCGTGAATAAGTATGAAGCCACTTCAGGAGGCCACAGCCTGTGGTCAGTGGTGATTTAGAGGCCAGGCCTTAGGGAGCAGCAGAGGGAACTGGCAATATTTAGGCTAGAGATAAAAAGATTTGTATGCCTATTAGCAGGATAAGACTTCTCCCTCGGAGCTGCTGGATTCTGAATGACAAGCAATGGGTGGTAATTCAGAGCTCACTAAGTCAGGGCTAACAATGGACAGAAGCCATACAGGTATGCCTGACAACCAGGCTGTCCCCTAGGATTATTGACTGGGGCATGGGGAGGCCAGCACGGTCAAGCATAGCCAACCTTTGGACACCACATGATCCAACGTTGTCATCTACAATGATTGTGTTCAAGACTCTTACAATAGAGTTTTTTTTTTTTTTTTTTTTTGAAAAAAAAAAAAGGCAAAACATTGCCCATGCTAAAGCATTTAAGGTTTTTTCTTTCTTTCTCTTTATTTTCAATGATTTATTTATTTATTTCATGTATGTGAGTACACTGTCACTGTCTTCAGACACACCAGAATAGGGCATTGGATCCCCACAGATGGTTGTGAGCCACCGTGTGGTTGCTGGTAATTGAACTCAGGATCTTTGAAGAGCAGTCATTGCTCTTAACCACTGAGCCATCTCTCCAGCCTGGTTTAAGGTCTCTTTGTTGGGCCACATTAACAGTCATCCATGCAACCACAGGCTGTGGGGTGGACACATATTAAACATGATGCTACACACCGGACCGTCAAAATCACTCAAAGACCCTTGTGTTAAAGGTACAGTCTCCAGACTGGTGGTGTTGGGATGACAGGAACTATAAGGAGTGGGACTGCTGGAGTCATGCCCTCAGAAGGGTTTGTTTGTGGGACACTGACCTTTTTTCTTGTGGTTCCTGACCACAAAGAGAATAACTGTTCTGCCATAGGCTTCCTCCATGATCGATTCTCCCGACTCCAGCGAGGGTCCTGGAGTAATCAACATGGTTGCCCAATTATGGACTTCAGCCTCTATCACTGTGAGTCAAAATAAGCCTTTCCTCTTAATAACTTGATTTATCCCAGGTGTTTGTTACAGTCACGGAAAGCCAAACCACAAGATAAAAGCAGATCAGCCATTGTTCGCCAGTGTGTGGCCAGCCAACCCGACGGGAATGAGAAAACCAGGGTTAGCGCAGAAACATCCTATATATTCCTGAGCTGGATGACAGTCGGTCAAGTCTTCTCTACCTGTTAATCTTCCTGGGTTCTGCTCTCTCCTATGACAAACATGAATAAAAAACACTTGCTCTATCCAAAAGCAGGGACCAGAGAAGTTGATGGCTTGAGAGTCAAACACCGTAAATTCTCAGAGGAAGATTGCAGCTCATCACATAAAGGAACACTTATAATGCTAAGAGTCATTTCACATGGAACGGGCATGTCACCAAAGCATTTGTTTCTATAGGAACAGGCAAACATCCAGTGCACGCCTTGAAGATCAATCCCTGGTGTCTTCTAGAACTAAGGGTACTGAGACTACAGCTCAGACATCTTTATGCTCCTTAGTTTTCCTGGATCTATCCATCAGCCACTATTGGTCAAAAGTGACCTCCTGTCATACCTAGTATAAAAACAGGAACAGATTTCTGCTTTCCATTGAAACTGTTCCCATGTGCTTCTTGAGTAGGGGAAGTGACTTGTGTTTTACCATCTACCCTTTCATCATGGAAGCTTATCATGTCTTGTCAAATGGTGGCTATGGTAGTTTGAATAAAAATGGCCCTCTTAGGACCATAGGGAGTGGCACTATTAGGAAGTGTCGCCTTGTTGGAGTAGGTGTGGTTTTGTTGGAGGAAGCATATCTCAATCTCTTCCTGCTGCCTTCGGATCCAGATATAGAACTCTCAGCTCCTTCTCCAGCACCATGTCTGCCTGTATGTCACCATGCTTCTTACTATGATGATAATGGATTAAACCTCTGAAATGTAAGCCAGCCCCAGTTAAATGTTTTCCTTTATAAGAGATGCTATGGTCATGGTATGTCTTCACAGCAATAAAACCTTAAGACAGAAGTTGGTACCAGGAATGGTGCTTTGTTGTGATAGGCCAGACCATGCTTTTGTTTGGAAGAATGTGGACTTTGGAACTTTGGATTAGAAAAGCAGTTGAATGCTTTAGGCCAGGTTTAATGGGCCATCCTAGTAGGAACATGGAAGACTGTGGTGCTGGGGGTGATTTGAATTGTGGGGGTCTGGCTCAAGAGGTTTCAGAGGAGAAAAATACTAATATGTGGCCTAGAGACTGTTCTTCTGATATTTTGGTGAAGAATGTGGTTGCTTTTTGCCCTTGTCCAAATAAATAAATAAATAAATAAATAAATAAATAAATAAATAAATAAATCTGCCTGAAGCTAAATTGAAGAGTTTGGATTAATTGCATAGGCAGAGAAATCTAACAACAGCTGGGCAATGGTGGCACATGCCTTTAATCCCAGCCCTTGGGAGGCAGAGGCAGGTGGATTTCTGAGTTCGAGTCCAGCCTGGTCTACAGAGTGAGTTCCAGGATGGCCAGGGCTACACAGAGAAACCCTGTCTCAAAAAAAAAAAAAAAAAAAAATCTCACAATGGCCTAATACCAACTTCGTTGTGTGATAATTAGTGGTCGTGCCTGCGCAGATTTATAATGAAAAGGAGCAAGCTGAAGAAGGAAAAATACAAAATCTATAATTTTGAGGAGAAAAGTGGCATCAGGAAGTGGAATGGAGCTAAATCCTCTGTTCTAGGAAATAAACAGATTAAAGAAAATCCCGATGTCACAATGTTACATTGAATAAAGGGAGTGGTGATCTCAGGGCGGGACCCCACCTAGCTAAGCTTCCAAATTGAGAAAAGACATTAAACAAAAGTAAAAAGAAATTTAAGAAAAGTTTAGGGCCAAGCATGGTGATGCACACCTTTAATTCCAGCACTCTGAAGGCAGAGGCAGGTGGATCTCTGAGTTTGAGGCCAGCCAGGTCTACAGAGCAAGGACAGCTAAGCGTAGGCAGTGAGGGAAATCATTGAAAGCAGAAAGATGATGAGGCTGTAGTTGGATGAGGGGCCATGTTCCAGCCCAGCAAGCAGCAGAGCTTGGTAGCTTCGACCATGTGGCTCTGGCTTTACAGTCAAAGATAGAAGAAAGGGGTTGTGGAATCTTCCTCCATGAATGAGAGAAGCTACTGAGGCCAGCTATGTATTAAGGGTGTCCCTGCATGGAGGCCCAGAGAGGCCATTGTGTGAAGCTCTGAAGGTGGAGCCTGGATTGCCTTGGAGAGCCCAAGATATTGGAGATGCCAGAGCCATGGGATACCTGCTGCAGGACTGCTAACAGGGAGTGGAACCAGCCCAAGAAAAGGAAGTTTGCTCTGATCAACAAAGCCGTAAGGAGCTGGAGATGCAGAGTTTGGGGCTTGCCCAGCGGGTTTCAGTCTTGCTTTGGTCCAGTGTTTCCTTACTAGGCTCCCTTTCCTCCCTTTTGGAACAGGAATGTATAGCCTGTGCCATTGTATGTTGGAAGTATGTGATCTGCTTTTTCATTTTGATTTTACAGGGGGTTACAGTTAGACTGCATGAGTCTCAGAAGAGACCTTCGACTTTGGACTTTTAAACAAGTTTGAGACTGTTAGAGGCTACGGGGACTTTTGAAGTCAGACAGATTGCATTTCGCATTATGATCTGGCTACAAGCCTATGGGGGCTAGAGGATGGAATGTGTTGGTGTGAGTAAAAATGGCCCTAATAGTGCCATAAGGACTGGCACTATTAGGAGGTGTGGTTTTGTTGGAGTAGGTGTGGTCTGTCTCAGTCTCTGCCTGCTGGCTGCCAATCTCAGGATAGAACTCTCAGCTCCTTCTCCAGCACCATGTCTGCCTGCATGTCACCAAGCTTCTGCCATGATGATACTGGACTAAACCTCTGAAACTGTAAGCCAGCCCCAATGAAATGTTTTCCTGTATAAGAGTTGCCATGGTTATGGTGTCTCTTCACAGCAATATAATCATAACTAAGATGGTGGGTAACACAGGTAAGGCTTTGTGATATCTGTACAGAGCTGATACCTGCTGAATCAGAGGATATGTCCATCCCAAGAGTGGGGATTCTTGCCCCTCCTGGGCTATGCAGAGCTGGGAGGCCTCTCTTAGGTCTCCATAAACTGTCCTGATCTCCCTGTGGACCCTCACAGTGTTCATTCTCATGGGCATCTTTAGCCACAGAATTCTAGTATTTATGATCCAGATTTTTTTTCTAGGATATGTAGCTCAGTGTTACACGAACGTCAGCCTTTCCCATAGCATGCTCACAGCTTTTTCCATCTACATATGCCAACTATTCTATTATTTACCCATAGTCCTATGTCAATCTTCCTTCTCAGAATGCTGCATATTTGCATATCATACTACACAGACATAAAATTGGTCTCACTTTTTATACACTTAAAATCATCATGATTAACTGTAAACATTATTATTTAATCATTTGCCTATAAAAAATCACTGCCAGTATTTTATCACGGACCAGATAGTCCTTACTTTGGAAACTTTGGGATGTACTCCAACCTCATGGCTAAGCAGAAAAGAAACCCAAGGTGAAACTGACCTAGACTGTTCTGTTTTGCCTATGTAGGGGGGAGGTAAAGACAGAGCCCTGAACTCAAGATCTTCCGGTTTCAACCTCTCAAAAGCTAGAATGATGGATGTCCATCTCTGGACTAGACCCCTGTGGTGGTTTAAATGAGATTGATCCCTATAAGCTCAGATGTTTGAATCCATGGTCCCCAGTTGGTGGTACTGTTTGGGTAGATTTAGGACAATGGTTCTCAACTTGTGGGTCGTGCCCACTTTGGGGGTGTTGCACCCTTTCATAGGGGTCACCTAAGACCATCTGAAAACTCAGATATTTACATGATGATTTATAACAGTAGCAAAACTAGAGTTGTAAAGTAGCAATGAAAAAAACTCTATGGTTGGGGGTCACCACAACACGAGGAACTGTATTAAAGGGTCACAGCCTTAGGAAGGTTGAGAACCACTGATTTAGGAGGTGTGGCCTTCCCTAAGGAAGTACACCACTGGGATTTCAAAAGTCACCCGCCATTCCTAGTTTATTCTCACTTGATGAGCTCAGCCTGCTGCTCCAGCTGTCATGTCTGTAACATCCCTGGCATGACAGAACCTCTCCCTCTGGAACCATAAGCCCAAATAAACCTCTCCTTCTATAAGTTGCCATGGTCACAGCATTTTAATCACAGCACTAGAAAAATAATGCAACTCTTGACTCCCAGTCAAGACTCTTTATGCCTCTTGAGATGAAGTTGATAAAGATATCCAGCATCTCCATCAGCTTCCTAGGGTCACAGAGGCAACACAGCACATGGCTTTTGTCTCAGAATCCCAAAAGGTAATAACTCCAATCAGAAGATATTGACATGGATGTGGTATCACCCCCCAGGATATTTCCTTGCCCATCTTCTGGTATGTGCCCTGACTTGTGGCAGTACTCAGTCTCTGTCTCTGCTTTTAGTGGTGTTCTCCATGTACTGAGTCATGGTCTTCTTCTTATGATGCTATCAGCCATCCTGATAGCAGTATATGAGCAGATATTAATTCACTGAGTTATATCTGCAATCATCCTTTTTCTAAAGCTCTTCATTCTGAGGTGTGGGGGAACTGGAACTACAATATATCTTTTGTATATGTATGTTGCTGTGTGCTAGAACACATGTGATGCAGGTACGTGTGTGTGTGTGTGTGTGTGTGTGTGTGTGTGTGTGTGTGTGTTAACAGTTTCCTCTGAAACATTCCATTCTGCAGGGAAGCTTCTTAAGCAGGAAAACAACTCAAAATAGCTTCAGGAAGTCCCTGAAGCTGACTAGATTCACTAGGCTCCTGCCTGCCAGAGTAAATAGTAAAAATTGAGAGTTCCTTTCAGAGGAGTGAAAGCTTTCAGACAGGCTGAGCTGCAAAGAAGACTTTGAGATCAGAACAGCTGCCTGGGAGAATCAGAAACTAGCTGCAGAGGGAGGTGGGATGTTGACATACACATGGTAGGTAATCCGAGGAGTGCAGGGTAGGGGCAGGGAGCAGCCAGCATAGCTTGGAAAGGGAAGATGCAGGACAGGGTGACACCTCTCTCTCTCTTTCTTTCTCTCTCTCTCTCTCTCTCTCTCTCTCTCTCTCTCTCTCTCTCTCAGCTCAGTTTGGGTTTCTATTGCTGCAAAGAGACACCGTGACCATGGCAACTTTTATATAAGAAAACATTTCATCAGTGCTGGAGCTGAGGGTTCTACATTGGATCAGCAGGCAGCAGGAAGTGAATGCCACACCTCAAAGCCTGCCCTCAGTGACACACTTCCTCCAGTAAGGCCACATCTCCTAATATCGTCACTCCCTATGGACCAATTATTCAAACCCATGAGTCTGTGGGGGCCATTTCTTGTCAAACCCATTGGGTAAGAGGGGAGCTAGGGATTAGGCAGGGTCTTGCACATGCTAGGCAAATGCTGTACCACAGAGCCACCTTTTCAGCCCTTAGTTTTTGAGACAGAGTTTTATGATGGAGTCTAGGCTGGCAGGGACCATATAACTCAGTTTGTCCCCCAACTTTTGAGCCTCCTGCGGGGTGGAATTGTAGGTGTGACTGTCCTGTCCATCTGAAGGGAGACTTCACAGTGGGCATTAAGTTAGTAGGACTTGGGACTTTAAAATATGGCAGTCGTTTTAAAAAGATTTTTTTTTTTTTTTGGTTTTATGAAAAAGATTTTTATTTATGTATTAATGTTTCTGATTAGATTGAATACCAACTACACAGTAGACTCTATGCTAGAAGACAGATAGGCAAAGAAACTAGTCAGGATACACATGCTTACTGAACACTGGCTGGGTCAAGAGCCTGGCTTGAGTGCAAGGCTCCCTCCTTGAGCCTCTGGCTGTTGGAGAAGGCAGAAGGACTCACTGTGATACATGGCTCACTAGCAAGAACGGTGTTGTAAGAGAGCAGAACCGGAGTTTGGGGCACATAGGTGAGGGATGCTATTTTGCCTGGGGAGTCGTAAAAGACTTGCCAGAGGAATTTAGACTTAAGCTGACAACGGGGGCTAAATGTCTAGGGGAATATCCAGGGAGGGCAAGGTAGATGGAGAACGAAAGAGGATCATGTGAGGAGCCAGGGGACAGACGTCTGTTCTGCTTATTTGGAGGGATCAGGAGGACAAGTCCAGGCTGGAGCGGGCTCTTCATTTTGGGCTCTGCACACTAGAAGGTGGAGCATTGCAGACTCGATGGTACTCTGGCTTTGACTTGGGTCTAAAAATGGTATCAGCAGGAGCTGAGAGAAGCGACAGAGAAAGCACAGGCCTTCTGGGGCTCCCTGATCAGTCATTTTGGCTCTAATAGGGGCCATACACTCCAGCCCTACCTCCTCTTGGGTGGTTACACGTTCTTTGGCCCCAGATTTTTTGTCCAGATGGGACCTTCATTCCCTTTGTAGACCAGGCTGGCCTAAAACTCACAGAGATCCGCCAGCCTTTGCCTCCCAAGTGCTGGGATCAAAGGCGTGTGCCACCACAGCCTGGCATCCCTGGGAACTTTTAAGCAGTGCAAATGCCTGTTATTTCCTGTCCAGGGGCTTAACTGAAGACCGTGGTGAGTCTGTTAGTCTTCATTGTAAGGGCAATGGTAAGATAATTATAGGACTGAAGCATGAGAGTGGGGTAATGTATCCTTAAAAAGACTGCACTGGGACTCATGTACTGGAGGGGAAGAACTGATTCCTGAAAGCCACCCTCTGGCCCCCATGCATGAACCATAGCATGCACGTATCCCCTCCCCCCTTCACCCCCTAAAGTAAATAATTAAAAAATTAAAAAAGATTATCCTAAGGCTTCTGCTTCCAAGAAGGATAGATTGAGGTTTAACCAGACAAAAGTGTCTGATAAAAATCTGGGGAAGTCACTGTAAGTACTGGAGAGCAAATGAAAGAGAGATGGAGAGATGCCCTCAGAGGCTGGGAGCTACACAAAGTGAGCTTTCACCTCTGTGGCCTCTTTCAGGGTACCAGGCACAAGTGACATGATGCTGCAGGTGACAAGGGGACTGATGGAAATGAGGAATGAGGAGGTTGAGGTTAGCTGTCTTGTGGCTGTCAGATACAGTGGAGGGCCTAAGGGAAAAGACTCAGAGGACACATCCCTGATGCAGAGCACTTACCTCTCAGCATGCATCACCGAAGGGGAGCACTTACCTCTTGAGAGAGAGCACATCCCTGATGGGGAGCACTTTTATCTCTCAAGAGAGAGCACATCCCCAAAGGAGAACACTTATCTCTCAGTGGGAAGCATATCCCCAATGGGGAGCACCTTTACCTCTCAGTAGGGAGCACACTTACACTCAGCAACTCTTGAACCACATGTGTGTCCAACAGTGATTTAGCTTAAGAGAAAGCACTCAGACTGCTGTGTGAGAGACTAAGTTGCCATGGTCTTTAGAGAAAAGCAACAGAACCAAGATTTGTCACAATTCAATATTTTCTTTTTTAAAAAAATTTTTAGAAATATTTGTTTTATATGTATGAGTACACTGTAGCTGTCTTCAGACACACTAGAAGAGGGTATCAGATCCCATTGTAGATGTGAGCCATCATGTGGTTGCTGAGAATTGAACTCAGGACCTCTGAAAGAGTAATCAGTTCTTTTAAGCACTGAGCCATCTCTCCAGCTCCCATCAATTCAACATTTTCAATAGTCAGGCTCTACTGCAAATTTACCTGGCATTTATAAGGAGTCATGAAAAAAAGAAGACCAGCTGAAAACGACCCTAAGATGGTCCAGATACTTGAAAAAAAAAAAAAAGATTACATGATAGATTTGACTGTCATCAGTGAAGTAAAATAATATTAAGCCACACTCCTATGAATGAAAAAATTAAGAAATCTAAGCATATATATATATATATATATACACACACACACATACATACACACACATATATATATACACACATATACACAACACATATACACACACATATACACACACACACACACATATATACATACACACACATACACACACTCAAGACAGGATTTCTCTGTGTAGCCCTGGCTGTCCTGGAACTCACTCTGTAGACCAGGCTGGCCTTAAACTCACAGAGTTCCACCTGCCTCTGACTCCCAAACACTAGGATTAAAGGTGTGTGCCATCACACCCAATGTTAATAGATATTTTAGAATAGAAAACTACAGTGTGAAAAACAACATTTTGTTGTGGATTGCCCTGGTGCTATTTGTATTTTGAGGCTAATCCTGTTTCCTCAAGAGGGGCTGCCCCAATGAGGAGTGGATCGTGTACTCGGGTGACTTCATGTGAACCTTCTCCCCATTTTAACTGGTCAAATAAAGGCAAGAGCCTATGATTGGGCAGTGGAAGGGAAAGGTGAGGCTGGAGGTTTCAGAGAGGGAGAGAGAGGAAGGAGGAGTGTGATGTCAAGACTGAGGAAGAGGAGGTAGAAAGAAGATGGAGCAGAACCACATGGCCTAGAGGAGCCCCAAGTAGCAAGGGATCTCATAGCTGGGGAATAGAACAGTGTAGTGGTCGATCTGCCCAATCTAGGTGTGCAGCTTATAAATATTATACCTGAGTTGTGTGGTTTTTTGCACGGGCTCATTGGGGTTGGAGATTTACCAAAACAACGTTTCATTGGCTGGACTCAACAACCAGTAGAGATAACAGAACTTGAAGAAGTAAAAAAATAGGGATGAACACAGGTAACCTCTGTGTGGAGTTGCTCTGCTGCTGTGACAAGAAGCCTGAGAAAGTAGCTTGACAGGAAGACAGCCATGTCCTGGCTGTGGCTTTAGGACTTTTAGTCCATCGTGTCTTGGTGCCATTGCTTTGGGCAGAAGTATGTCATCTCACAGAATCCAGGATGCAGAGAATGAGCAAGGTTGGGGACATGATATACCTTCCAGGGCAGGCTCCTAGGGACATACATGCTTTCTTCAGCAGTTCATTATGTGGTTCATTCAACTGTGAACCCATCAGAGATTAGTCCACACAGGGCCCTCATGATCAAGTACCTCCCCAAGCTCCTCCTTACAACATCACCTCTCGAAGCGCAGATCCAAACTGTAACACCACGGAAGGTCATGGAGAGATTATGTGTCAGGGAGCAAAGGGCTGATTTTTGTCACCAACCACAGAGACTAGAAAGATGAGATGGCTTTGAAAACAAGCAAACAAACAATCACACAAACAAAAATGCTGATATAGAATTGTGTGTCTGATAAAAATATTTTTTAAGAGTCAGGACATTTTTGGGTAAAAGAGAATTCGCTGACAGTAGACCTAGCCTTACAGAAAAAAAAATGACTGAATACACATACACACGTGTGCACATAGCATGGTTATAGGTAGATGCAAGGCTTCCATACCCTACATGAATGGCACCGTGTCGACTTGAAGCATCCTGTAAAACAGGAAGGCTATCAAGGCTGGCGTTTGAGTGCTTGGCATGGAGCCTCGGGTTTCACCCCAGGGAGCCTGGGGTTTAACTCCAGCACTGGGGACAACTAGGTGTGATGGGACAGGTCTGTAATCCAGCATTGAGATAGAGAAAAGAGGATCAGAATACCAAGGTCATTCTAGAGTATATACTACATGGTGGCAGGTTCGAGGTCAACTTTGGCTTCGTCAGACTGTTTCAAAATAAAGAAATAAACAAAAAAAGTAAAGATATATAGCATTTTTTTTTCAGAACAACCACTAAAAATAATAATAAATAGATGGATAAAAAGTCAATATTTACAAACCATTTCCCTCACAAAAGCTTAATATCCAAAACATAGAAGGAAGTCAACTTGACAACAAGAAAACAACCCAATTAAAAAGTCGGAGCTGGCTCTGGTGTATCAGGTCTGTAATCCCAGTTACTCTGAGGCTTAGGGTAGGAGAATTCCAAATTCAGGACCTACCTGGGCTATATAGTGAGTTCAAGACCAGTCTAAGTAAATTAATATACCTCAAAAAACAAAAATGAAACAGTGATCTGGGGGGGGCAAAGGTCAGGGATTAAGAGTTCAAGGCCAGTCAGATCTACATAGCAAGACCCTGTCTAAAAGAACAGAACACAAGCAAACAACGCAGAACAACAACTGAACACAGAAAACACCCAAGTGTTGGTGAGGCAGAAACACAAATCCATTCACGCTGGGGAAGTCTGAGGGTTTTGCAGAAAGAAACATGTAATTCCCCTCCTAGCATTCACCAATGTGAGGTAAAAATTGACATCATCTACAGACATGTACACAATGTTCATGAAAGACAATTTCAAAACATCTCAGAACGAGGAAGACCCAGCGTGCGAGTAGTAACTGCTGAGTGGATAGACAGACAGGCACATCCCAGCGCTGCTCAGAGACTCAGAGGAGGAATGGAAGCCTGCCTATGAAATGGAGGAGGTAAACATTCCATGCTGTTAAGAAGTGACAGAAAATGGTGCCTGCTTAGGGCGGGGTGGTTGTAGGGTGTGTGTGTGTGTATGTAGTGTGTGAGTGTGGCGTGTTGGGGGAGGTATGTGTGTGGTGTGTGTGGTGTGGTGTGTATATCTGTGTGTGTGTAGTGTGGTGTGGTGTGCATGTATGTTCCTGTACTTGTCTGTGGTGTGTGTATGGGGTGGTGTGTGTCTGTCTGTGTGTCTGGTGTGTGGTGTGTGTGTGTATGTTTGTGTCCTTGTCTGTGGTATGTCTGTGGGGTGTGGGGTGTGGAGATGTGCGGTGTGTAGTATGTGTGGTGTGTGTATAAGGTTGGTGTCTATAGTGTCACTTGTATGAAAAAGTCTTATGGTGATGGGGAAATTGTGGAAATGTCTGTGTCTTCATGGTGGACATGTTTAAAGGGGTCTATATGTTAACAAAAATCTCATCAAATACCATATTAAAATGGGCGCCTTCGTGGCCCCGAGCTAGACTTAGTTTCGGTGTGGTACACAGATGGGCAGCGAGTATGGACAATACCAGAGGACCAGGCAGAGGCTACAGTCCCCCTCGCTCTCTGCGCTTCATGCAGTGTTCGCTTTCTCATTGCACTGCGCAGCTGGAGAGAGCCACAAAACCCAACGGGAGAACCTGGTCCGTTTCCAAGGACCTATAGCACAAAGGGCCAAATCCCCACTGCTGCTGTCACCATCTCTGTCTCCTGGCTGGTTCCCAAGCATGCTATTAGGTTAACTGCAATCTTGTCCACAGAGCAATCCCAGTTCCATGGAGATAAACAGCCACTAAGCCAGGGAGACTAAGCAGCTTATCCATTGCAACTTGATTTCCTTAGGCCTCTGTTTTATCTGCAGAGAGCTGAGCCACACTGTCCCCTGCACCTTCTGAGCCCTGAGTCGGTCAGCAGTTTAAGACACAATGCAGATTTGATTTATGTTTTTATTTATGTTTACTTATGCATGCTCCTTGGCAGATATTTCCTGCTTCTTCCCCAGTGCCTGATTGCTTCAAGCTCAGCTTTCAAGGGTCCACAAAAGTGCCTTCCCGTGGCGTGAAGCCATTCCCACTGATCTGGGCCATCTACGTGGGATAATGGAGTACTTACATGCAGCCTACTGTAGAGTGTTTTGGCTGGTATTTTATAGATAATGTTGGTCTTCTCTACTGGAGTCTTGTTTTGTTTGTTTGAGACAAGGTCTCACTGGGTAGCCCTGGCTGTCCTGGAACTCACTCTGTAGACCAGGTTGATTTCAGATTCAGAGATCTGCCTGCCTCTGCCTCCCGAGTGCTGGGATTAAAGGTGTGCTCCACCATGTCAGATACATCTCGAGTCTTGATAATCCTCAACATCCCTGCCTCAACACACACACACACACACACACACACACACACACACACACACACACACACACACACACACAGAGCTATGATTTTGGTAGAGTGTCTCCCTAAAGGGCTCATGGCTGGAAGCTTTGTCTTTAGTACAATGAACCTTTAAGAGGTGGGCCCTGCTAGGAGAAGGCGACAAGATCACTAGGGTGTAGCCTCAGAAAAGATTAAAATAGTTCTCAAAGAATCCCAGTTACTGTCTACGAGAGTGAGTTGCTACAAAAACAAGTCTGAACCCCAATCTCTGGCTTCCTAAGGGCAAAATGTAGCTGCTAGAGTCTCCCAGTATCATGGCAGATCCGCAAGGACTCGACACCGGAGGAATCAGATTTAATAAGGCTTACAAGATTAGGTTTTAGTTGTTGTGCCCAGAGATTGAGTTACCATTGTTTCTGAGCTAAGTTTGTGTGATGTTTTTCTTCTCGTAGTGACTCAGCTGGATTCCAGAGAGAAAGGTACGGAGGCAAAGCGTGGGTTTGCCTGATGTGCACCACAAAGGCCGTGGGGGCTCTGAAGCATGGGGCTGGCGTGGTAGCAACCCGAGATTTTGGAGCGCTGAGTCAGAGTCTCCACCAGATAAAAACAGGTTGGCCTGTGCCCACCAGTGCATGGCCGGTCAGGCCACGGGGCAGAGAGTTGCCAGCATAAGTGCGGGAATGCTCCAGTTCATTGTCAATATTTCCTGCAACAGGTGGCACATGACCTCTCTCTTTAACTCATGTCCCCACTGTTACGCCATCACTTGTAATATACTCAGAAGGCTGTCATCAAGCCAGCAGACTCTGAAACTGGAAGCTAACTTCTTTTCTCTATAATGTATTTAGTTTCTGGTATTTTGTTGTAGCACCAGATTCATTCATATTCTCCCCACCCCCATGAGTTTTAAGCATTTTTTTTTTTAAAGATTTATTTATTGTATGTATATGGATACATTGTTACTCTCTTCAGACACCCCAGAAGAGGGCATCAGATTCCATTACAGATGGTTGTGAGCCACCATGTGGTTGCTGGGATTTGAACTCAGGACCTCTGGAAGAGCAGTCAGTGCTCTTAGCCGCTGAGCCAACTCTCCAGCCCGAGTTTTAAGCATTTAAGCACTAACTCCATACTCAATTTAGTCTTGTTAGATTCATCTTATTTAGTCTACTGTTATAACTTGCCATCCTTTTAGTTCTAGTTAATGCTCACCTCCTGTGTTTAATACCATGGGCATTCTTGTGTGGCGATGAAACACAAGACTGGCCCCAGGTCTCAAAAACCATAGTGAGCAAAAGTTGTCTCTGGAAGCTCCCAAACCATGAACTGTTCTTATTGTTCCTCATTTAGTAGAAGCTGACAGAGCTTGTGTTCAGAGTCCTCCCCCCAAACAGCTGTGTGGTGAGGCCCAGTGCAGAGCTCCAAGCGAGAGTACATCTTTCTCTTAAGCTCTTACATGTTTGTTGGCCTTTAGCACGGCTTATTTTAGGCACAGACTGATTTCTACTTGGCCCTAAGCACATGAATTCCATACACATGTAGATCAAGGCTTCTTCCAACGTCTAATAGAAGGGAAGCCAGTGTGCCACATGCTGAAATGGGTGGTCTTGGAAGTCAGCTAGACCTATGGTGGAGTCCTGGGTCTGTCAACTGGGTGATCTTGCTTTAATTGCAGCATGTCTGTTTCTAGATCTTTAAAACAAGGCCTGTAAGGCAAACGAAGGAGCTCCAATATGCATAGTGCTTAGCACAGGGTCTGAGGTAGGATTAATAGCTCAACAAATGGTACTTGTTAAGTTCTTCCCATCCTGTACAAACTATGGGGTACCAAGCCTAACCGCTCTTTTTCAGCCAAGAGGCCCAGGCTGGATGAGCAGAAGAGGGGTAGCTGGTGGCTGGCTCCATCCTTTGATCCTCCTGGGACACACTGGGATTCCATTCCTGCTAGGAACTGCTGGAGGTTGTGGTATTCTGTGGTATTCTGGGTGAGTCTGTGCAGGTTTCAAAGACAGTGGGTCCTTTTGAAGGGAGTATTTGCAGCTCATTAGCTTTGGGGCAGAGACCACCAACCAAATCTAATCTGGGTCTGCAAAGACCTCTGCATGGGGTTGGAGAAGATAAGCTTGCTAGCCTTTCTCTGTAGACTAGGTTCTCAGTGAAGAGAGCCCCGTAGACCCCCAACTGCAGGAATGTCTAAGGGTGTGAAGACAAAGCCTCCTACACTAAAGCAGAATGACCCAGCTTAACCTGCCTATCCCAGAGACATGTATGTCAAAAAAAAAAAAAAAAAAAAAAAAAAAAAAAACCAAAACCATTTGATGGTGATTGCTCTGATAACAAGAGAGATGCACATCAAAGCCCAAGGCCTCCTGCCAGGCTAACCACACACCAGCTGTGCTGGGGGTTTGATCTTGTGAAGGGGCGGGGCTTCTTATTTTCCCCAGAAACCTCAGGATGTCCCACCCTTCAGAGAGAATTCCACAACCAAGGGGTCAGGACACCTGCTGAGGATGCCCAGTGAGGAATATTTCCAGGCCAACCCACTTGTTAGGGGTGTTCTCACACTGACCTTAGGGGAATCCTGTTTGCTAAGGTAGCTTTCTCATCCTCCAAACTTGGAAGATGAGGACTCCCCCTAACCCCCTCCCCAATGAGATAGGCTTTCTCCTTGTAGCCCTGGCTGCTCTGGAACTTGCTTTGTAGACCAGGCTGGCCCGAAACTCAGAGATCTGCCTGCCTCTGCCTCCTGAGTTGTTGGGACTAAAGGCATGTGCCATCACTGCCCGGCTTGAAGAAAATATATTTATTTATTATTACCATTAAGTGCGCGCGCGCACACACACACACACACACACACACACACACACACACACACACACACACACGTGTCCATGGAGGTCAGAGGGCATCAGATTCCCCCTGGAACTAGAGTTACAAACTGAGCTCATCTGGAAGAGCACTATGTGACCTTAACTGCTGACCTATCTCTCGAGCCCTCGCTGCAGAAGGATTTTTATTTACTTGTTTTGTTTCTGAGATGTGGTTTCTCTGTGTAGCCCTGGCTGTCTTGGAACTTGTTTTGTAGACCAGGCTGGCCACTACCCAGCTTTTTTTTTTTTTTTTTTTTAAAGTGGTTTCTTGGTTGGAGTCCAGGATGACCCTCAGAGGTGGAAGCCTACGGTGAAGCTGCCTATAAAGTTTCCACAGAGGATCATGACAAGAATGTGTGGACCTTGTAAGCCCTTCTCTTAGAGGGTACTTGCCCAGGAGAGGTTAGTCCCCTTAATCCTGCTATGGGAAAGGTAGTTAGCTCTAGGACTGCAAATAGGGTTTTGAATTTGTCTTTAAATGTAAATGGTTGTAAAGAAGCCTGTTCCTAAGGGCATATTTTGCTAGCACAAATACAAGAGGGTTAAGGTACTTGGTTTGAATGGAATTGCTATGTAGGAGCCAAAAGAGGGTCCAATAGACACTTAGGCCATTTCCCCTGGTCCCTGCCTTCTGTACTTTTAGGCCAGGTTTCCTTCTGCACTCCAGGATGGTTAGAACTTGTGTGATCCTCCTCCCTCAGCCTTCAGAGTGTTGCTATCCCAGACCAGAGTCACCCAGCCTTGAGCAGCCTTCCTTTTTGGACTTCACTGCTAGATAGACTGAGTTAGCCGTTGTTTGGATGCTGAATATGGAGTTCTGTCCTCAGCGAGGGTGGCATTCTGATGAACTTCAAAGACAGACCTCTGTTCAATTAAGTGTCCTAGATGTCCCAGACATGAACACGCTGACATTCCAAGTAGGAGAGGGAAGGACGGCAGCCTGAGAGGGTAGGAGAGGTGATTTGTAGTCCTGTACTACTGGGCATGGTAGCAGCAGCTCAGGGTGGATCTGAGCCAGGCAACAAATTGGGCTGAAGAGCGAGGAGTGAGGAGATACATGGGAAGCCAAAGACTGGTGTTCTGGGTTTTGGTTGTTGCTGTTTTGTTTGTTTTTTGGTTCGCTCCTAAACTTCCTTCCTTACATTTTAGATGGAAGCAAGTGCACAGATAAAGGGAAAATACAGAAAAGTTTCCCGCACATGAAGACGAGCCTTTAATTCCCTTTGCTCTCCCCTGCAGCCAGGAATCAAAATATATTTTTGAGAACAAGCTTCCTTGTTCCAGGCTGAGCCCACGTGTTCCTCCCATATCCTGGTCCTTTTTCTGAGAATGATTTGGTGGTCGTGGTGTTGGGGGGTGGGGAGGAGTCGCGGAGGGGAGCGGGCTTGGTCTATCCTTTCCGTGGCTAGCCAGCCAGCCAGCAAATAACGAAGGTTGTGTTGCTTCCCGCCCCCCACTCCTCTTTCCTGGGCACCCTGTGACCCCTCTCTCCTGCTGCAAGCCAGGTCTCTAGGCCTGCGCACAGCTGCCCACAGCGTTGGCAGAGCGCTGGAGAGAGCTTGGCCAAATGGAACTTTAATGAATTCAAGACCTGCTGGGCCGGCCAGGAGGAGCTGGGCTTGGGCTGTGCAAAAAGAAAAAAGCAGAAAACTGGCCCCTTGTCGGGGAGACTTACACAAGGCCTATTGCGTCAGACAAGCAGGTACTTGGAGAACTGCGGTTAGTTGAAACAAAGAACACACAGAACCCCAGCTGGCTCCTCAAAGCCCCCCTCCTGGCTGCAGCCGGGTCCCTGGCATCCAGAGAGCCCCACAGTTTTCCAGACTCAGGGAGTGTTGGGGAGAAGCTCCTGGGTCCTCAGGGAGGTACTGGGAATCTCAGGGGTCCTTGGGAGCCACTGGGAGCCTCGGGGGTCCTCAGGGAACCACTGGGAGTCTTGGGGATCCTCAGAGGGCCACTGGGAGTCTTGAGGACCCTCAGTAGTTCTCGGGAGCCTCGAGAGTCCTCTGGGACCCTCGGGAGAGCTATGGGGAGTCTCTGGGAGCGAGTGGGAATCCTGTTGGTCCTCAGGGGAGTCACTGGGAGTTTGGGGGGGATGTCCTTGGGGAGCCTCAGAAAAGCCCTTCTGTTTCTGGGGCCCTCACTGGAGCTAGCCTAGCTTGCATATCCCTAGCAGTTCAGGGCAGCTGCCAACTGTGCCCTCCCACCCCCCACCCCAGGCAGCCACAAGTCTATAGAGAGCTCTCTGTGGGACTTGATTACTGTTTTCAAATACTTAAAAGGCTGTCATTTGGAAAAGCGGTAGATTTATTCGGTATGGAGCCAGAGGATAAAATTAAGACTGAAGGCGGAAGCTGTAAGAAAACAGACTCCACTTCATAAAAAGAAAAATTCAGCCATTGGAGTTTTTGTTGGGATAACCGGGATAACCGGTGGCTTTGGGAAGTACTGAGTTGCCTAGCTCCGGAGATGCTCAAATAGTGCCTGGTACTGCAAAGCAGGGGCTCCACGTTGGATGACATAAAAAATGATAACCACAGAGCACAGAGTACATGATGTGGTCTCGGGTCTTTTGCAAGAGTGGCTCTTAGGGAGCCTGAATATTTTCTCACAAACTTCTGAATAGAAGAGGGCTGATTTACCACGTGCAGCGCCCACCACGCTGCACGTAGGGTGCTGTAGGGTAGCGACAGAAGTAGAGCTGTCTGTTCCTTTTTTGTGCTCAAAGTACTAGGGTGGTTTCCTGTGGAATCTCAGGCAGACACAAGGAGATTACCCCCCACATGTTGGCCAGAACTACTTATAATACTCTGGGAGTCCCCTCAGAAAGAAAGTAAGATGGCACATGAAACTAGACTTTGGGGTCCCATTTTGAGTTCTAACAGCCACTTTACTGTCCTGTGTTTGTTCCCCTGCCCCCTGCCCCTTTGTATATGTGCATTCTGTAAACCAGTGATTTGCAACTCACACACACGCACATGCACTCGTGTGTGTGTGCACACATACATGTTGTCAACACATACACAAACACACAGACATGAAAATTACAGGATTTATTGAGCATCTACAATGTGCCGGACTTTGTTCTAAGTACTAGGGTTACAACAGTGAAACAATTTGATAAAAAACTCCTCCTGAATGGGAAGAGACATGTAAACAGTGACACATTAGAAAGTGATTGTATTGGGGGCTGAAGAGATGGCTCAGCGGTTAAGAGCACTGACTGCTCTTCCAGAGGTCCTGAGTTCAATTCCCAGCAACCACATGGTGGCTCACAACCATGTGTAATGGGATCCAATGCTCTTTTTTGGTGTGTCTGAAGACAGCTACAGTGCACTCATATAAATTAAATAAGTCTTTAAAGAAAAGAAAATGATTGTGTTACAGAAATTTAAAAAAGAAAGAAAGAAAGAAAGAAAGAAAGAGAGAGAGAGAGAGAGAGAAAAGGCATCAGGATAGAAAGGGACACAGGACTACTGGGATTTTTAATAAACTAAGCAGATAAGTCTTCATCCAGAGGGGCTGTGTGAGCAGAGACTAAAAGGACATGAACAAGCCATATGGGAGTGCTGTTCCAGGCTGAGGACCCGACTGTAGCTAAGGCCCTGTGGTAGAGTGTGGTAGTATAGGAGCCTGGCAGGCTGTGGAACAAAGAGTCCTGCACATTTGAGTAAGTAAGTGTAGTCAAGCTCAGTGTGGCTCCCAAGATCCCTGTCTCCTTAGGGTCTGTATGTTTCTGTATCACTCTGCTTTCAAGTGTGGTGTGCTTTTAACTGATACAATATGGCAGGTACTATCGACATTGTTTCCAAAAGCCCCAAGCTTCCATTTCTGTACTTTCTCTTTTCTTACTCACTCACCCACACAATGTGCCATCCCATGGACAGACCCATTTGACAAGAAAGCAAGGGAGTGAGGAGTTTTCTTGCTTGTGAACAACTAAGGCCCTTAGCCTGCCAGCCCCCAGGGAGCTGAGTCCTGCCAACTGCTCTGTTAATTGAGAGGGGATTCACTGCTCCCTGAGCTATCTGAGATGACCCCGGTCACTGCCCACACCCTGATTATAGCCTGTAAGAGGCTGAGGCAGAGAACCCAGCAGACCACTCCCACCTCCTGCCTGGACACTGTGGAAGAATTAATGTTTGCTTTTCTAGGCACTAAGTTTTGGGATAATTGTTTTGTGGTCATGGCTAACTGGTACACAGGAGGAGTAGTTAGCGCTGAGCTCACGTTGATGGACAGAGCCGGATTGTGTAGGGTTTGTTGCTTATTGTATTTCAGTGGCATTTCTCTGGTAGGAGTGGGAGGGATTCAATGGAAGGGTTAAAGGAGAAGAAGGGTTCAAGCTGCCTTAAGGATCCTTAGGAAAATTTTGGGGGATAGCTTGGGGAGAAGGCCGTAAGATTAGACCAAGCACAGGGTCTGACAGTCGTGGTGGTCTAGGTGAGAGGTGGTACCTGGAATACAGAAGAGGAAGTACAATGACTTTGGTGTCTCTGTGGAGCAGAATGGAGGATGTTTGGAGAGAACAGGGAAAAGATCAGGTTAGGGGCAGAAACTACAAGTTCAGCCCAGGAAATATCAGCTAGATGATTTATAAGCAGACAGATTTATAAGTTAGCAACTCAAACAACAGGTCTGGACTGGAGATGCAAACTTAAAAAGCCTCCGTGGTATTTCTCAAGGCATGATGCTAGGTGATGCCCAGTGCTATCCACGGTAGCTATGAGATAGAACCCCAGTGGCCATCAACAGATGTCAAT
>CM052719.1:15933574-16026935 GCA_028551405.1 Uromys caudimaculatus | reverse complement strand
CCCCCCCCCCCCCCCCCCCCCCCGACAGCGTGAATGCTGAGCCTGCCGGCACCAGCCTGTAATCCCAACCTTGGGAGGCCTAGGCCTGTTCACAGACAGACCTCAGGACACTTCTCTCCTTCTCTTGGATTGGCATTTCCCTTTTCCGAGTTTCTTGTCAGCACAGAAACATGATGTTCTCTAGAGCTACCTACAGACATTCTGGAGCCTTGCTCACCTTGGAAAAACATGGGCTCCCCGGATCCCAGGCACAGGGGCTCCCCGTTTACTTCCTATCTCTAGTGTCATCAGCCTTTTCTGCACGTACACCCCTCACCTCCCCCACCTGACCCTGTCACTACCCCTACCACAAGGCCTCCTCCTTTGGAGTTTCCCTGGGTTCTGTTTGGACTTTTTGGGTTTTTATTTCCAATCTAACTTTCAACTTGTTTTTTCTCTTGCATTTAGTTTTTTTAGCAGCTCCCCATTTTTTAGCATCTTGCTCACTTTTAAAGATGCTCATGTCAGCTGTGGGTTGCCATTTTCTGTGTTTAGACCTTTGCTTACAGACTCATCCATCGGGAAGGTTCTTCTTGGTTGTGGCTTCTAACTCTCCTATGCACTCCACTTCTCTCACCCTTTTCTGACCCTGGAGAGCATTATTAGTGTGATCCTCTCACTGCTGCTGTCTTATGGTTCCTCCAGTCTGAAAGCTGCCAGAGGGAGGAATCACACTTGATACTTCCTCCGGCTTCCCTCCCACCATCCTCTGCATCATCACCACAGGCACTGAGACTTTACTGTGTGCTCACATGTGCTACATGCACCCTGTCACTTAATGAGATCGAAGTTTGATTTTTACAAAGGAGCTGCAGGCTTGGAGTCCCTGAGCTCAAAAGTGACTCATAAGGAAGCTTTGAGGTGGTGGCTCCGTCCTTCCAGTCTCTACTCATGATGCTGATTGCTGCTGCTAAGGGCTTGACAAGGAGCTGCGCTCAACAGACAGATGTAGAGAAATAAAAGCTACCCAGGATGAAGAGTTCTACAGACGAAGCTATCTCCTCCTGTAAACGGAACGCCATCCTTCTTGTCTTTGTTTCTGAGACAAGTTTTCACGAAGCTCAGCTGGCCTCCAGCTCACTATGTAGCCAAGACTCATCTTGAATTCCTGATCCTCCTGCCTCTACTTCCTCAGTGCTGGGATTACTGTCACACACCACCACTTCTAGCTGGTCAGCTGAGGCGTTAAAGCCAAGTCTGATGTAAGCATGCCCTCAGGGTCTGGCAGTGAGCAAGCTGTGGGCTGCACAAACCCAGCAAGAAGTGAAGACTGTTTCTGGGACTTGCCTGGCTGCTACGCCAGAACTCCCCACTGTGAAGAACTAATACTCTTTGCAGAAGTGAGAGAAAAGGAATAAGAGGGAAGAGTTGGGAAGATGGAGGACAGTAAAGGGACCGAGGAAAGAAAACTTGGGAGAAAAAGCCAGCGAGAAAGGAAGAAAGGGTAAGGACTATGACAACTAAGAAAACTGAGGACAAGAATTAAGGATGAGGGACAAAGTAGCTGATGTGTCCTGATTGTGTCCCCCAAGATTTCATGTGCTGGTACTGGGGATAGCGGGGGAAGCTTGGCAAGATGGTACATATTGTCAAGTCTGAGCACCTGAGTTGCATTCTGGGAACTGACAAGGCAGAAGAAGAAAACAGTTCTGCAAATCTCTGACCACCGCGTGTGCACAGTGGCAAAAGTTCTGTTTACCTCTCCCTGCTCTCTGCCCCACCCAACAAAATGATAAATATTAAAAAAAGAAAAGAAAAGAAAAGAAATGGGGCTGGAGAGATGGCTTCATAGTTAAGAACACTTGCTGCCCTTTCAGAAGACTGGAGTTTGGTTCTCATATCGGGTGCTCACCGCTGCCTGGAAGAAGATCTGACGCGCCCTCTTCTGGCCTCTGTCAGCAACTACACTCATGTGCGCATTCCCCTCCCATCTTGTAGATAGGTAACTCAAAAGAAAATAAAATCATTAAAATATAATTAAGAATAGGAGCTCATGGGTAAAGATGCTTGTTGTCAAGTCTGATGACCCAAGTTCAATCGCCAAGCCTCACATGGTAGAAAGTAAGAACCAATCAGAAAATTGTCCTCTGACCTCCACAGAGGGCCATGCACCCTCTATCCCACCCACACAATAAATAAATGTTAACATTTTAAATAAAAACTTAATTTCCAAAGTCTATCTTGATGGTATTTGGAGACAGAATCATTGAGAGGCAGTCAGGATTAGATGAAGTCTGGAGGGTAGGCCATTGTAATGGCATTAATACTTTATTAGGAAGGGAGATGGTACCCACGTCCTTACTCTGTCTCACTCTGTGATTCTCACCTTCATGTTCTGATGAGACAATGGTATAATTTGGATTTGCCAGATTCCATAAGTAGTTGCTAAATAAACCTTCATTTAAAAAATAAATATACCAAGTTGCATGGTGGTGGTGGTGCACACCTTTAATCCTAGCACTCAGGAGGCAGAGGCCATGGGATCTCTGTGAGTTCAAGGTCAGCCTGGTCTTCAAAACTAGTTCCAAGACAGCCAAGGCTATACAGAGAAACTCTATCTTGGAAAAAAACAAAAACAAAAACAAAAACAAAAACAAAAATAAATAACTAAATGAACCCAAAGTGAACTCAGACAATGGCAGGAGAGGCTTGTGGGTATCTGTCTCACTGGTGCAGCACTTGCCCAGTATGTGTGAGACCCTGGGTTCTACTTCCTGCATCATAAAACAAGTACAAGGCAGTAGGGGAGAACATAGATACTTCTTGAGGCATTTGGAGGTGCGCCATGGGTGGGAGGGAGTTCAGTCGTGATCAGTGAAAGACTTTCACAATGTGGCTGCTGTCCTCTAAAGGGAGGAAGCATGAAGATGTTTCCTAGGGAGCAGGATGGGGCTCTCTCTATTTTGTGAACTCTGACCCCTCTTCTGCACAGGCTGGCAAGTTCGGGGGAGCCAGACCCTGGGCCTCTGAGAGTAATGGTCCAGTTCCTAATTGGAAGCTAGATTGGCGAAACTTTTCTCTGTTCCCAAAGTTCTGCCTTCATCCTGTTTATGCAATATGTGTTCCCGTAGCCATGACAACTACACACCAGAGTGGTCACCTTGGACGGTTGTGAAAAGAAGCCATTGTGCAGAGTGTGCAGATGTGGGTCATTGTTTTTTGCCTCTTCTACAAAGTCATGTTTCTTTCGAGAAAAGTGCTTTGCCATTTTCTTCAGCGGTAGAAGTACTACTGTTAGTGACCCATGTTTCTATAGGTAACTCCCTCACCCCATTGCTCCTGGAACCAACCCTAATTAAACTCATTGGTTGACAAAATAAAGACCTAAAGTAGAAAGAGATCTAGGTGGGAAAAGGAAGAGGACCATGGTAGGAGTAAGACGAGGATGAAAGGGTTAATGGGAGCGCCAGTGTCATAATGCAACCCGTGATGATGGATGGTTAGCAGAGGCTAATCAAAACCTTTTTTAAAAGTGTCTAAGGACTTTCCGGATCCTCTCTCTTGAGCAGCTTGTGCTGGGAAAAGGGCCATGTACTGGTTGATTTTGTGTCAACTTCACACAAGCTACAGTCATCAGAGAGGAAGGAGCCTCAGTTGAGGAAATGCCTCCATGAGATCCAGCTGTAAGGCATTTTCTCAATTACTGATCAAGGGGGGAGGGCCTAGCCCATGGTATGTGGGTGGTGTCATCCCTGGGCTGGTGGTTCTGCGGTCTATAAGAAAGCATGCTGAGCAAGCCATGGGGAGCAAGCCAGTAAGCAGCACCCCTCCATGGCCTCTGCATCAGCTCCTGCCTCCAGGTTCCTGCCCTGTGTGAGTTCCTGTCCTGACTTTCTTGGGTGATGCACAGCAATGCTGAACCAACCTTTGCAGCTTGCTTTTTGGTCATGGTATTTTGTTGCAGCACTAGAAACCCTAACTAGGACAGACCACCATGACACTGACCTGGAGGTACGGGGGGACCAGAATCGAGTTATGGTGCCAGAAGGAGCTGGGCTGGATCAGAATATGTAGCTTGGCTCTAGAACAGTGGTTCTCAACCTTCCCAATGCTGAGAGCCTTTAATACAGCTCTTCATGTTACAGTGAACCCCAGCCGTAAGATTATCTTGATGCTACTTCATAACTGTAATTTTGCTATTGTTGTAAATTGTAATGTAAATATCCGATATGCAGGATATCTGATATGTGACCAAAAGGGGGTCACAACCCACAAGGGGGTCATGACTCAAAAGTGAAAAACACTCTTCTAGTATATGCCTATCTTCGAGGCCTTGGAGGCCTAGAGAAAAAGTCCTGTCTACTCTAGTGGCAAAATAGTCAGCATGCTCCAGGCCTGGGTGAAAGACTTGGCTTTTGGTTCAGCCTAGTTGTCTAGAAATACCTGGGACTTCCTGGACAGGAAGATGGCAGGGTTCTAAGCCCCTCCTCATTACAACTTGTGGACATGGCTTTTCTGAGTTAAACACATTCTGACCTTGGACCCAGAGCTTGAGGCCGTGTCAGGCATGTGAGAGTCCTTAGGCAGAGAGCCATGGCTTTCTGGTGGAGGATTTGATTTCAGGCCATGGCTATAAAAGCAAGTTTGGCAGATATTAATGATCTAAAATAATTACTCATCCATGCCAAGAGCTCATTAGCTCAAGCCGGATGCTTCTGTACAGACAGACGGCCTAGCACCCTGGGCAAAGGGTGCCCACATTCCGCTGCCAGCTGAGAAGGGGTGCCTACAGACTGGCTTGCCTGGCAGTTGGCTGCTTGTCCAGTCTCAGAAACAAGGAAGCAGTCATTCATGGGGGAACAACAGACACCTAGGCAGCGTAGAAATGCTTCCAGTTTTCACACTCTTCGCTTCCAGCTACCCAGCACAAAGTGGGAATAGAGAGCTGAGGAGCCCTGGCTGGAAGCCCTGAGTCTTCCTCTTAGACAAAATCAAGAGCCTCAGAAAAGTGTTCTTCGCAGCAGGAGGGTGATCTTCATAAAGAACTGGGAAGTCTTGCCCTTGCAAACAAACCTGCCTGGCTTATCTTCCTACCAACTCACCAAGCCCACCTCCCCATAAAAAAAATAAAATTAAATTAAAAAAAAATTAAAAAAAAAAATTGGCCTTCAGGGCCAGAAGATTTCTCCTGGAAGATTTAGTTTTAACTTCAGTCTTGCCTTTCTACAAGTGTGACCTCAGGAAAGCCAGTCGGCCTTTCTGAGCCTCAGTTTTTCTCCCTATTGTTATATTGTCAATCTCAGGGCTTTTATGATTTCATGAGCTTATGTGGGTGAAAGTGTCCTATATATAAGATGCTCATGCACATAGCACCCAGAGTTCTGAATGAGGCAAAGGGAGGTGGTCTCATGAAAACAAGCTGACCAGATCCTGGCTCCGCTGGGCCTCCCTAGGTCCTTGTAACTGAAGTGAAGTCATTTTGGAGACCATATAGGACAGTTGGCCTGTGCCATCATAGCTTCTAAGGCTGGTGAGTCTCAGATGTCAGATGGTACACCCAGTCTGGGTAGAAGGACAATCTTAAAAGAAATTCTCTGTTCCAGGGGCCCCCAATTTTTCTCTGACAGTCTTTACTCACAGAACATTGGAGGTTGGTTCTGAATAAGCTAGCCTTGATTCCTTTAGATTTATCCTCAAGAGACAGAGTTTCAAAAATATACGTGCCAGGGCACTTTGGGATGCATCTAAAAGACATGGGTCATTGAGTCCCAAGTAATCAAACCATGCTGAATTGAGTGGAACAGTTTAAGATCCATGGCTTCCATTTCCTTCAAAGACAAATTAATATATATATTATATATAATATTATTATGTAATATATAATATAATATATAATATAGTATATATTATGCATTATATACTAATATAATATATAATATAACAATATATATAATATATTATATAATAATATTATATATTATATATCATATATAATATATATTCTTCAGAACATGTACATTTCATGGGAGGGGCAGCCCATAGAAGAGCAGAGCCTGGCTTTGAATATGTTCACTTATGTTTGTGTAATGAGTAGGTTACTAAACAGACAGTATGGGCTTCCATGTCTTTCCTTTTTGAGATAGGATTTCATGTATCCCAGGCTAGCCTCAAACTCACTATATAGTTGAAGATGACCTTGATCTCCTTACTCCTCTTGAGTGTGTTGTCATGCCCAGTTTATGTGGCAATGAAGAGAAATCCAGGCCTTCATACCTACTAAGCAAGCACTCTACCAATGGAGTGCTCAGCCATCTATCTCTGCTTTTGATCTCTTCTCTGTGTTCTTTCCCTCTTAATTTATTTCATCTCATCCTTACATAAGCTTGGGCACTCATAAAAATGAATGAATTATATATGAATTTTGTTGGTCTAGGGATAAATCATATATATAGTCACCTATTTATCAGCTCAACAAATCTGGAACTCTACATCAATATTATGCACTTGGCAGGCAAGTCTTTTAATTGTCCATTTCAAAAGATATTAAGAGATTTAAAAGATAAAAAAAAATTATAGAGGAAGAAATAAAACGTATTTATGTGAGTTACATGGGAAATCTAAGAAATGCCTCAGACAAGCTCAGAATTAATATGTGAGTATGACAGGGTCACTAAATATAAGGATATATATATACATACATATATATATATATATACACACACATATATATATATATATATATATATATATATATATATATATATATCACAAATCAGACATGGTTCTATTTTTCTAGCAAAAACTTAGCAAACTTGTATGTAGACCTGAAGATTTAGCTCAGTAGCTGAGTGCTTACCCAGTATGCCCCAGGTCCTGGATTTGACCCCTGTAGTGAGAATTATAGAATTTTGGTTTCTTTACAATACCACAGAAATATTATAAGAATATGTTTTCATTTTAATCCCAGGTGTGGGATATGCGGCTGCATCAGATTGTCCACAGCAGCTGACTATGATTTGCCTCATGCTCTGTCAGGGTGTGATTTTGCCAGCTGCAGATAGTTTCTGTGACTGTGTGATGTTTGGAATTCTGGGAATCTTTTAGAGGGTGTGTAAATGCTAGGGCCCCCAAGACGTTAATGGGTTGTGGTTTGGTTGTTGTTTGTTGATGGTTGCTATTGGTCGAAGTTAAGTAGTCCTGTGCAAAGAAAAAATGAGAAGAAGAAATTGGATATCCTAACTGCAAAGATCAAACTTGCCCCAAGGAACTAATCAGCAGGAAGTAGTCTAACAACAACGTCACCACCTTTCTGACTCCTGACTTTATCTAGAGCTCTCTTTCTTTCCTCTCTGTCTTCTCTCCTATCTAGTGTTAGGCAGTTAAAAGGGTAGAAGAAAAAGGGGTGTGAAGAAAGTCAGAAGAAAGAAGAACCCACCTAATAGTCAAAGACCAGCTACAGACCACTAGCATTAAAAAACAACAACAAAAAAACAAAACAAAAAAACCTCAAAACCAACAACAACAAAAAAGCAATTGTATCATTGATGGTGAGACAAGGGGATAAAGAACCAAATTTCAAGGGCTGGGGATGTAGCTTACTGTAAGCGTGTCTCACATATACAAGGCCCTGGATTGGCTCTTTCTCTCCCCCTCTCTCCCTCTCTTCCCCCTCTCAGTCCTCCCTCTCCCTCTCTCTCTCCCTCCCTCTCCTCCCCCCTCTCACGCGCGCATGTGCGTGCATGCACACACACACACACACACACACACACACACACACACACACACAGAGAGAGAGAGAGAGAGAGAGAGAGAGAGAGGCCAAGTATTTAGGAAAAAAGTCTAACAGTGTTCTGGCCAGTGTTATGTCAATTTGACACAAGCTAGAGTCATCAGAGAGAAAGGAACCTCAATTGAGAAAATGCCTTCAAAATAAGACCAGGCTATAGGCAAGCCTATAGGTCATTTTCTCAATTAGTGATTGATTGGGGAGGGTTCAATCTATTGTGGGTGATGCCATCCCTGGGCTGTGGTCCTGGGTTCTATAAGAAAGCAGGCTGAAAAGCCATGGGAAGCAAGCCAGCATCCCTCCATGGTCTCTGCATCAGCTCCTTCCTCCCGGTTCCTGCCCTGCTTGAGTTCCTGTCCTCATTGTTTTTAACGATGAACTGTTGTATGGAACTATGAGTGAAACAAACCCTCTCCTCCCCAAGAGGCTATAGTGTTTCATCACAGCAATAGTAACCCTAACTCAGAAAGACTTATAGCCGAGAATAAACCTCACAAGGTAGCTCAGGAGATAAAGGCACCTCCTGCCAAGTCTTATGAACTCAGTCCTGGGACCTATATGGTAGTAAGAGAGAAGTGACTCTTACAAGCTGTTCTGTGACCTCCACATTTCTTTCCACAAAATAAATAAATACAATTATAAAGCATTACTGAGAGAAATGAAGAGGTGAGTGAGCATACTTGTCCCGGGTCCATGCCCTAGCAGTATAAATAGAGAGAGAGATGGGTTGGTGAATCCAGTCTGCTTGTCCCTATGTTCTGTGTCCTCAAAGCTGGCCATGGCTCTGAGGTGTTCACCCATGTCTTCCTTCCTGGGCAAGGCACCTGTACTTGAACCTTCTCTATCCTTACATTGTTTCCTTACATTGTACAATGTAACTATCCTCATATTGTATCCTTACATTGTATTCTTACATTGTACAGTGTATCTATCCTTACATTGTTTCCTTACATTGTACAATGTAACTATCCTCATATTGTATCCTTACATTGTACACTGTATTTGTCCTTACATTGAATCCTTGCATTGTACAATGTATCTATCCTTACATTGTTAGGAATCCAGAAGCAGAATTGACAATATACAGATGAAGAGGGACAGCATTCAAACACCTTCTCCCCCACCCCCGCCCCCAGAGGAACTTCGATGGAACTCAAGGAATGGCATAGGCAAAGTCCTGAACCAGCCAAGTCCCCAGTTCTCAGGTCTCACTGGAAGCTTTGCTGATCGATCTATCCATCTCTATCTTTAAATTATCCCTGTGTGCCAGCCTTCTTCCATCTTTCACCACCATAGCAAAAGGATCTCAAGTGGAATGAGGAAGGAAGGAAGGAAGAAAGGAAGGAAGGAAGGAAGGAAGGAAGGAAGGAAGGAAGGAAGGAAGGAAGGAAGGAAGGAAGGGAGTGTGGAAGGCTGTGTTTCGACTTAAGCATCACCAGCGCTGAGGGCAGTGGTTCTCCTGAACTGGAGGAAGAGCTCACTCATTTCCTAGGTTTGGAACACACCCTGCCAGAACGTGAGCTCTCCAACATTGTACCTGGCACATCGTAGCCCACCCTGACCTCCCCCTAAAATATTAAACTCCTTTTCTTATGAGAGTGCCCCACCATTCGGGTCCTTGGACAGAAAGAAATGTAAGGTACCACCTCCTCCTTTAAAGTTGCTTAGCGACTTTGCAGTATGCCTATGAATGCGGCCCACCAGGAGGAAGGAAAAAGCAGCAAAGTTTCCCCCCACCAAGTTACAGGCCGCCCCCTGGAAAGGAAAGCAGAGGGCAGTCACAGCCCGCCGCCCCCCACCCCCTCTTCCTCCTCCCGGCTTTAATCTGTTTAATTATTTCTTCATGTGCGCTTCAGAGAGCCTGTTATTTTTATGGGTTGGTTCTATTAATTTTTTCTTCCCCAGCCTTCCCTCTTTCAGTGCTACCACGCCAGGGCAGACAGAGCCTGGAGTCAGGCTCCATGAGCACAGATCGCATAGATAGAGCTGAGAGGGAGCCAGCGAGGGGGGTGCGGTTACCTCTGAGGCTGCAGCGGAGCTGTTAAGTGCAGGAGATTTAAAGCTTCATTCGCCTCACTTCTAACTTCAAGCTGTTCTAAGCCCAGTCTCCCAGACGACAAAACTCAGACCAGCTGCGAAGGAAAGGCTATTGCTCCCTCTGGAGCCTCGGGTCTGATTTAGAGGGTGCTTAGCGGAGGCAAGTGGAAGGACGGAGGTGAACGATCCGCGGTCTATTTCTGGGGAAACTTTCTCTGCTGAAGACAAGGCCAAGAAGAAAAAGAAAACATGCCTAGGTCGTTTGTCATCCATACAATGGATAGGTTAAAGCTGAAAGGAGAGAGGGGAAAAAATCAGGATTAATCCAAAGAAGATTCACCACCTGAAAGGGTGAACATAGATCAGGATTATCAGGTCGGTCAGTATGTGTCTCAGCAGGATTTAGAGATCAGCGGACTAGACGTCAGAGGCCAGACCTCATGAGGTGGTGGTAAGAGGTCAGGAGAGTCCGGGGCAAGGCGAATTGGGATTTCAAGTAGGACCGATGGGCGGAGGTGGCAACGTGGGTTCTGCCTCATACCCCACCCAGCTTTACTGTGGGAGCAGACATGATTTGACAGTCCCTGGCGTAGACAAAGCCTGCATATGAGAAGCTGCCGCAGAGAAAATGCTTCACAGAGTGGCATTCTGGAGGGAATATAGAAGCTAAGAGGAACAAAGAGGGAGAGAATTTTGCTGCAAAACTGGGAGAGTTTAAGGGATCAAGATGAGTTGTCTTGAATGCAAGGTGGCACAGTTCGAATCCTAAGAGTCCCTCAAAGCATCATGTATTAGATGACTGGTCCCCAGGGGTAATATTAGGATACCATGGAACCTCTAAAGGGTGGGGCCTAGATGGAGGTCTTCAGGTCTGTGAGGGTATTCCCTCACAGGTGGCCCCTTCCTCCTCCTCTCTGTTGCTTCATGGCCAGGAAGTGAGTGGTTTTTGCTCTGTTGGTGTTTTCATTATGGCCTGCTACCATCTTACAAGGTGTATAGCTAAGTGAAGGAGAAGATACTGTGTTTCCCTTTACAAAACGTCTGCCGTACATATTAAGGTGGGGCTTTTCTCCTGGGAAGAGCTGATGGAGAACTACTGACCTCATCTCCCATGGCCTATGGAACCACAGTGATGCTGCCCATCCCCAGTCAGGCTCGTGGCCTCTATGCACTGTGGGAATATCTTTAAAAAAGGCTCAGTCTCAGCAATTGAGTCAAAGCAGGGAGGCTTGAAGCCTTACTAGGTTTTTTCTTTTCTCTAAAAACCCTTCTATCAAACTATACTGTCCCCAATTCTGGGACTTCCCTGCCAATGATTTACCTTGCCTATCTTTGGTGACTGTCACTGAAAATGTACTTACTCAACCCACTTTTTGTTAAAAAAGTGTGGATTCCCTCATGTGACCCCTTATTTTTTAGCCTCTTGTCTTGGTTACTTTTCTATTACTTTGATAAAACACTATGACCAAGGCACCTTCCAGATGGAAGGGTTTATTTGGGTCCTATGGTTGCCTAGGGATAAGAGCCTGTCACTGTCATGGTGGGGAAGCATAGCAGTGGGACGTACATGGTACCCAGAGCAGGTGCTTCAGGCTGACGTCTCAAACCACAACCAGGAAGCAAAGAGAAGAAGTCTCAAAGCCTACCCCAGTGATAGATTTCCTTCAGACCTCCTATGCCTTCCCAAACAGCATCCCAAACTAGGATCCAATATTCAAATGCCCAAGAATATGGTGGACATCTCATCAAAGACATACCACCACCAAAATAAATGCACAAATAAAGGCCAATTTTGTTACTAAATTAGCAAAAGAAGAACATTCTTGGTACCTAAACCACTCAGCAATTTCTTCCGATTCCTTCAAATGGACTGCACTTAAATAGATGTATTCTGAGCTGTATCAACTATACACTGTGTGTGTGTGTGTGTGTGTGTGTGTGTGTGTGTGTGTGTAGGCCAGAGGTCAACCTCTGGTGCCATTTTTCAGGTGCTATCCATATTGTATTTTTGAGGAGAGGACTTTGCGTTGACCTGGAGCTTACTGACTAGGCAAGGCTGGTGGGTTGATGAGCTTCAGGGATCTGTCTGTCTTCCCAGTGCTGGAATTATACGTGCATGCCACCGTTCTCACTGTTACATGGCTTCTGGGTTTAGACTAGGTCCTTATGCTTTACCAACTGAGCCATGTCCCTAGCACTTCTCTCTTATTTTTTAATTGACAGCTTCATCCTTTTAGGTAGTGAGTTTTAGTCCTCTTCCCCCCACTCTGCTCCTTCATCCTCTCCCCACTTCAGCCAGCGCACTTCTCAGTAGACCTTCTTCCTATCCTCCATCTCCCTTCGCTCTGTGTGTGGCCCACTGAGTTTAATTAGTACTCGCTCAAGTGTGGGTGGAAGGTTATTCAGTGGGAACAAGGGCAACGTATCTGTGGCCATACCACCAATGAGAACGATACTTCCTTCCCTAGTAAGTGTTAATTGCCAATAGTACCTCTGGGAGAGGTGGACCCCTTCCTCATTCTTGTTGAAATGTTGATGGACCCAATTTTGTACAAGTCTTGTGCAGATAACCACAGCTACCATGACTTCACCCATGCAACAGCTATGCCATATCCTAAGGATGTCTCTTTTGCTGTATGTCTCCCATCTTCTGGCTCTTACATTCTTTTTTTGGGGGGGAGGGGGGTTGAGACAGGGTTTCTCTGTGTAGCCCTGGCTGTCCTGGAACTCACTCTGTAGACCAGGCTGGCCTCGAACTCAGAAATCCACCTGCCTCTGCCTCCCAAGTGCTGGGATTAAAGGCGTGCGCCACCACTGCCCGGCTGCAGAATTCTACTACTGGATTTTACAGCCTTTCCATCTGCCTGCCTCTTCCACAATGATTCCTGAGCCTTGCAGGTAGAGAGTGTGATACAAATGTCCAATTAAAGCTGAGTTCGCCACCGTCTCTTCTTCTTTGCACATTGATGAGTTATGAGTCTCTGTGGTAATCACCCTCAATAAAAAGAACTTTCTCGGATGAGCGTTGAAAAACATACTAATCTGCGGGTTACAGGGACAATAGTTAAGGGGGCGTTGTATTACTATGTCTGTTCAGCAGAATGATAGTATTAGATTCTCCCCTGGGATCTATGACTTAGCGAGCCATGGGATTTTGGCACAGTTAATAGTACCAGGTGTGAATTCCATATTGGCCCAGTAGGCATATCTTGCCAGGCTAGTTGTTGTTAGAGCTCCCATGATTCACAGCTGGGTCAAATTGTTGATTATTTTTGTCTTCCTGTAGCATGCAGAGTGCCTTCTGGTGCTATGAAAGCTAGCCAGTAGGGATGAAGCATTTAGGTGGGTACCAGCTTGGTTTTCCCACGTCCTATGACTCAGGTATGTGGTACCTTCAGCAATAGGGTTTTACCATCAGCTTCTGGAGAATCACCAAGAGCAATGCCAATAGCCTGTAATGCTTTGGGGGTGATTTATAGGAATCCACTGACCAGTAACTCAACGAGAGGTAACCCATACCTGGCACCGGGTTTTTTGTTTGACAGCCTATGACATCTGATAGGATTGCTCCATTTAAACTATATATTTATTAATATGGAGATGGGATCAGCTGTATAATAGCTCAGGCTGGTCTCAGAGTGGTAATACTCCTGTTTCAGCTTCCCAGTGTTAGAACTATGAGTCTGTATGATCCTGCTGGCAACTGTACGTTTCCTTGAAAGCACCTTGAGTCATAATGAGGTGAGTAATAGATAAATCTGTCATACACAAGTTCTCACATTTTAGGTTAGTGGTACTCAACCTCTGGGTCGTGACCCCTTTGGTAGGGTAACACTTTCAAAGAAATCACCCAAGACTATCGGAAAACACAGATATTGATGTTACAATTCATAACAGTAGCAAACTTACAGTTGTGTTTTTTAAAAAAAAATTTATTTTAGGGGTTATTACAATATGAGGAAGTGTGTTAAGGGAGGGTCCCAGCATTAGGAAGGTTGAGAACCAGTGTTCTGGAGAATGTTTTATACAAGTGGGTGAGATCCAGAGAAGGGTGTTGTCCCTTTGTCATCCTTTGAGTCCATGTGTATAGGGACAGGAGAGGCACACAGGCTTGAACTGCACTGTCTTAGTTAGGGTTTTCATTGCTGTGAACAGACACCATGACCAAGGTAACTCTTAAGAAGGACAACATTTAGTTAGGGCTGGCTTACAGGTTCAGAGGTTCAGTCCATTATCATCAAGGCGAGAGAATGACAGTATCCAGACAGGCATAGCATGGGAGGAACCGAAAGTTCAACATCTTGTCCCGAGGGGAAACAGAAGACTGATTTCCCAGCAGCAAGGGAAAGGGTCCCCAAATCCCCCACAGTGATGTGTCCTCCAACAAGGGCACACCTAATAGTGCCACTCCCTGGGCCAAGCATATTCAAATGACCACATGCATCTTAGGTAATTTGACCCTGTATAATACAGTCTAAGCTGTTCTGACCTATTCAGGAAGGTCTTGTCCTTGGACTTAACTAGATTTTACTAGTGCAAGACAGACTTCTCTTAGCTGGGTTACAGAGGGCAGAAGTGGTTTTCCCCAAGGTCACAAACAAGTGTGTGGATAAAAGGTACCCAATAGAGCGAGCAGACTGCCCTGGCTTGAGAGAGGGGAGAGCTGGCTTATAGTGTAACGGGGTGAGCTACATACAATCCTTCCCTGGGGTCTTTAAAAACAATAACTCCTAAATAATGGGAAGCTTTAGTCTTCGAGAGAATGAACCACAGGATTAAGAAGAAGGGTGGCATCTTGAGGAAAGAGGGCATCTTCTGGGACCTCTCAAAGGTGCTCGACAGTGTGGAAGGCTGCCAAGTACCTGGGCTGCAGTTCGGAGCCTTTCATTCATCATGAGAATACAGGCATATGATGCAGAGCAATGTGACAATGTTTTGGAGAGGGGCATTTTTATGGGGGAAAGCAAGAGGTAACCTTGAGGCAGAAGAATGGCTCAGGGAGAGAAGGAAAGAGCATGACGCTTGAATACCTGAGTCCTGTAAACAGGAGCCAAGAGATGTGAACTTCTTCTTCCATGTGTCTCCTTCCAGTGTGAGGACTGGACAGTTGCAGGAGTGCTCATGTCCCGGGCCAAGACAATGATTATATAACCTCTCATTTCCAGCCAACTAATGGGATGCATTAATCGCCTTTTTTATTAGCTTTTTATGAAAGGATGATATAATCCTGGCTCTTAAGTAGTCAAGTTGTCAAGTTGATCATAAACCATAACAAATCAGAAAGGGCCAGTCTCTCTCTTAAAGCGGGTGTGACATGCCCAGTTATGATGGTTTGAAGGGATTTCTGAAGGAGGGGGGGCTGGCTGCTCTTCCTGGAGAAGAGCAGGTACTCCCTGGAGCATACAGACTGAATTCAACAGCCCCAGAGACAGAACTAATTCAGCCTGAACTCAGTACTGAGAGGCCAAAGAACAAAAGCCAGGAGTTATGATTTAATGGAGTTTAATTAAGTCTCATTTCCATTGGAGAAGTTTTCTAGGTCATTAATCGGCAACCTTCCTATTGTAATTTCCTTTTTAGGGGGAGAGGAAATAGCTTCTTCCATCCGAGGCAACAGCATGCAGGGATTTCAGGACTGAAGGATTTAATGCCTGGCATCTTCTTTTTGTGTAGGGATCTTAGAGTCCTGTGAGTTTGGACAAACTTGGGTGGGATTTGGGATTTAATCAGAAATGATTTGCTGATTTGTTCAAAGGTGGTCTCTAGATGAATTATATAAGAGCTTGTAGACTTTAAGGATCATTTTATTTTGTAGAGGCTGTCCCGGAGGTAAAGCGAAGCCCCTCGATCAAAGACCCCGAGTTGGCTGCGTCCCTCCCCTTTCTACCTCGTTCCATACAAACCACCCCCTGGAGGCCTGTTCCTCGGTCTCTGTTTGTTTGTTTTTTTGAGACAGGGTTTCTCTGTGTATCCCTGTCTGCCCTGGAACTCACTCTGTACACCAGGCTGGCTTTGAACTCACAGAGATCTTGCCTTACTAGTGCTGGGATTAAAGGTGTGCGCCACCAGGCCCAGCCACTTTCACCTTTCCTACTCTGTCTTCAGACTCATTTATGTGTCTGTGCTGTTTTGGAACTACATTGGCAGACTACTGCTCTAGATGCTTGCCTACTAATCCCAGAGAAGGTCCAGAAGCTGCCCTGATGAGAAGGCACCTCTTCTCAGCAAAGCATCCAAATGCTCATCACACAGAGGGGCTTGTTATGGTTTGGATCATCAATGTCCAGCAAAGCTATGCGTCAAATGTTTGGTCCTTGGCCTTTGGGTTATTGGCAGATAGTAAAACTTGTAGGTCAGGAGGCATAGTGGAATGAAATTAGGCCATTGGAGAGTATGCCTTTAGGGGATGCTGGGACCAGATCCTTTTCTCTTCTTTTGTTCTGGAGATACTGAAGTGAACAGTCTTGCTGTGTGCTATACACCCCCACCATCATGATGTGCCAGGTACTCACAAGCTCAAAGCAATTCGTGGGCAAGGTGGCGAAGGACGAAACTGTCAGCCCTCCTTAAGTGTTTGTCTCCCAGGTTTTGTCTTGGTGACTGCCAGGTGAACAGAAGGCTGCTGACTGTAGGGAGGTTAGAGGCAGGACAGAGGTTCCTGACTACTAAGCAGGTTAGAAGCACTCTTGGGAATAGGATTCAGATCCCTTGACTGTGACCTTGTGACCTATCCTTCTCCAATCATGCTTCAATTTTATTATATTAAATAATTTTGTATTCCTCTGACAACTTCCGACATGTGTATAATGTATTTTGCCCATACTCGACACCTCCCCCTCTCCCTCTCTTCCCCATTCCCACTTCCTCTCGAACACACCCAACACGGCCCTTTCCTGTTTTCACATCTTCTGTTGTTGCTACTGTGAACTTGCTGAGTTTGATTAAGATTGCTCACATGTGCATGGGTGCGGTATTATTTACTGGATGGTGGACAACTTACTTGTGGCTACACCCCCCCCAAGAAAAATGACTTCCTAACTCCTAGCATGGCCAATGGCTTCTTAGCTACAGGTGGGCTTTACATTGAAATGTGTAAGTTATTTATAGGAAACCCAGTTTACCATAAAAATTACTGCAGGCACTGAAAACATGGCTCAGCATTTAAGAACACTTGCTACTCTTGCAGAGGACAAGGATTCAGTTCCTAGCACCCACATAATGGCTTAAAACTGTCTGGAACATCAGCTCCAGGGGATCTAGCACCCTCTTCTGGCCTTTGCAGGAACTAGGCATACAGGCAGTACACACACACACACACACACACACACACACACACACACACACACACACATACACAGGCAAAATACTCACACACATTCAAAATAAACACTTTGTAAAAATTATTGCAGGACTAGAGAAGGTGGCTCAGTGGATAAGGACCCTTGCTGCCAAGCCTGACAGCCTGACAACTCAATTTGATTCCTGGGACACACGCGGTGGAAGGAGAGAAGCAACTCTTGCAAGTTGTCTTTCATCCTGTACATGCTACGCTATGGTGTGCGTCCCCCACGCCCATACATACGTGAACTATGTTTATAATTTATTTATTTTATGTGTGTGGGTGTTTTGCCTGCATGTATGTCTGAACACTAGGTGCATGTCTGGTGCTTGCAAAGGTCAGGAGAATCCCCTGAAACTGGAGTTACCGATGGTTGTGAACTGCTCTGTGGGTGCTGGAAATAGAACCTGGGTCCTCTGTAAGAGCAATAAGTACTCTCAACAAATGAGCCATCTCTCCAGCCCCAATGTAATAGTTTTAATTTAAAAAAACTGATTGCCCTATAACGGAAAGAACTTAAAATTAATAAACTCTTCACATGACAGAACTCTTACAACTTTGCTATTTTAAATTGACTGGGTGGTTTGAGATTGTACTTCCAAAAGCTGACGCCATGTTCTGCATACATACACAGTGAGTCTTGTCATAAAAGGTAAAGCCGATAACAAGAAAAATCGTGCTGGAAGAAAGAGTGATTTAAAAACCAGCAACTCAGGCTTGTGGGCATTATGGGGTGGTGGAGGACTTTCTATACTTCAGCACATGACACAGGCTACCGAAGGAGACAGGCAATGCTAAACAGCATGTCCTCTCCATAAACTTAGTTAGGGAAACACACAGAAGACAGACCTGCAGAGGTCTGGAGGCCAGGAGGAGCTTCATGGATGAAGACAAGCTTAAGGTAGAAGATGAAGAGACAAAGAGATATGGATTGAGATGAAGGACGGAAGATTCCAGGCAGGACGAAAGGGGGGCTGTCATAGCATAAGAATTAGTACTATTTATTTTTGTTTTAATAAAGACTAATATTTGCCTTAGGACGGAAATATGAGATAAAGTTTAACACATAGAGTAGGATTAGAACATTGGATACTATGGAAAAAGGACGGGGCATGAACGGAAGTGGGCGGCACTAAGTTCTGTTTAAAACTCTTAGCAAACTGAAATCAAAAGGAAACCAACAAAATGCCTTAAAAGGCCTCCCCAGGATTTACAAAACATTCTGATACGCTGGGTCACAGATGACCTTCTGTGAGAGTTGCTCAGTGGAGAAAAGTGAGGTGGCTAAGTGGAGAAAGAAGACCCATGGCTCAGGCTCTCCGAAGCCTCCAGAATCATTGGACGGGAGGAAGGACGCCATAGCTCCGCTGCCGTTCTCCCGCAAGCGTTTGAAATCTGGACTGACAAGACGAGCTGGATAATTTTGCTCAGTTACGTATTGAATTCTCTTCTCTGTGGTACAAGATCCCCTTGAAGCGTGACAGCTGCAATGACTTCCAGATGTTGGCCTCCTGTCTTCTAGCAGACTGGGGTGGATGTGGTAAACTCCACGATGGAAACCAAAAACCCAGCCAGATGTACCATGTCAATGTCAGCAACACACACATCTGGCTTCAATACCAGCAGCGATAACCAGAACAAATGGCTGTTATTCCCGATGTATTCAACTTGTCAGCGGTCCCGCTAAAGGGCAGTGGGGGCAGGGGGATGACCAATGTAGATGTAGGCTAAGAAGGGATGCTGGCCAGCGCCTCTAGGGGGCTAGGCCAAGCAGCCCCAGCCCTGGCAGGAAGGCTGTGGATCAGCCAAGCTCTCTCTTAGAGGGCCCCCAGAGGCTTCTGGAGGCCTCCAGGAAGCTGGCTGCACTGTGCCTGCTCTTGCTGTCTTGTGGGAGCTGCCTGGCATGAGACCCCTCCTGCCTCAGCCAGCATCAGCTAAGGAGACCCTGCTCTTGGGGAAACCCTTCTTCTGCAAAGTCCTTCCCCTCAAAATTCCCTCCCTTGGGGGAGACCCCTCCCCTAAGGAGACTTCTTCTTGGGGAGACCTCTGAGGAGACAATTCCCCCGTGGAGAACCTCTCCCAGAAGGAAATCCTTCCTCGGAGGAAACAGAGAATATCCCTCCTCAAAGGAGTCCCTCCCCTCAGAAGACCCCTTCCCTCAAGGAGACCAAGTGAAACTAGGAACTGTGAGCAGTATCTGCTCATTCCAGCTCCTAAACAGCCTAAGGCTGCAATGACTCTTTCCTAGTAGAAAAATTGCTTTAGGAGAAATGGAGGTGCTGGGGGAAGTGTCCAGAAGAAGTCCATGGTGTTTAAAAGCATCCAGTAGAGGTCCAGCTGGGCCTCAGGCCTTGGCTTCAGTCAGGCCTCAGTGACTCAGCAATAGGGAGGGCCACATGGAGTGGTTCCTTAGCACACAAATATTGCCTGAAGCTACTGAAGGAGGCTGTGGCCAAGCACAGGATTTGAAGTCTGTTGGCCACCTCAAAGGCCCTTCTGCCTCAACACTGCTTTACTTAACTGAGTCCTCTGCCCCCCCCCCCCCCCCATTTTATTTATCTCCTTGGCTCAGTTGGGAAATTCAGCCTCTTCCCTTCATGGGTTCACAAACAGAGATCTTTGTAGTGACAGCTGTTTTTCCAACTTTAATGTTTTCTAAGTAAGATGATCAGAGAAGTAAATACTCTGAAAACAAAAGGACAGTGAGAACAGGACTCCGTAAGAAGGGTGATGTCTGTCCTGGTGCCTTATTTAGGGTCACCATTACTGTGGTGAAACACCATGATCAAAAGCAACTTGGAGAGGAAAGGGTTTCTTCTGCTTACACTCCCAGGTAACAGCTCATCATCAAAGGAAGTCAGGACAGGAACTCAAACAGGGCAGGAATCCAGAGGCAGGAGCTGATCCAGAGGCAGGAGCTGATGCAGAGGCCAGGCAGGGGTGCTGTACTGGTTTGCTCCCCATGGCTTGCTCAACCTACTTTCTTATAGAACCCAGGACCACCAGGCACCGCCCACAATGGGCTGGACCCTCCATGTCAATCACTAATTAAGAAAATGCCTTACAGGTTTGCCTACGACCCCATCCTATGGAGTCATTTTCTCAGTTAAAGGTCCCTCCTCTCAGATGACTCTAGCTTATGTCAAGTTGATATAAAGCAAGCCAACACATCGGGTTAGTTTTTATTGTCAACCTCACCTAACTTAGGGTCACCTGGGAAGAGAGAATCTCATGTGAGGCATTGCCTCCGTCAGACTGGCCTGTGGCCTTGTCTGTGAGAGGTTGCCTTGATTGGTGACTGATGTGGAGGGCCCAGCCCTCTGTGTCAGTACTAGCAATATCTCTAGGCAGGTAGGTCTGGGCTGTATACCTAGCTGAGCATGAGCCAGGGAGAGTAAGTAGCCTTCCTCTGTGGTTCCTGCCTTGAGTTCCTGCCCCAATTTCCCTTAATGTCATCTGGAAGAGTAAGCTGAATAAACCCTTTTCTCCTGCAAGCTGCTTCTGGTCAGGGTGTTTATTATAGTAACCGAGATCAAACAAGGGGAGTAATCATCTCCCGTGTCTGCTTGTCCACAGCATCGGGAGAAGAGCTGGCACTGTAGTAGCTATTGTCTGTGTGCAGCTGCTTTTCTCTAGCTGTATCATCTCCCATAATCACAGCACACACTGTCCATTTGAAATAGCCTCTAATGTAGCCCCCAGAGACTTGGATTTAGGACTTGGCTCTGCTAAGGAGCCTGGAAGTATGGGGTATTTCTTGATTTCCACCATTAGGAACTGGAGGAATACTTTTTACTTCGTAGGGCTCTCTGATGAGCAACAGAGAGAATGTTTAGAAAGGTATGTAAGAGTATAGGGGTAGAGTTTGGGTCCTTCCAGAATCAAATTGTGTAATTTTACCGTATATTTCATTTTTGGGAAAAAAAAAAAAGCTAGCTCAGGAAAATGGAAAATGAAATCCAGCTCTGGAAAGTACAATGCATTATTCATAGGTGTGTATTGTGATGTTGTCTACGAAAGAGAAAACCAAGACTTATGGAAAGCAAACGCCACATCACAGACAACTGTCAGTTCTCAGTGAGCCTCGCCTTACATGTAGGCTTCAGTCAGTCACCTCAGTATGACTTTGCTGCCTCTTCAACCTTTTGCCATTGTTACTGTTCTGTGGGTTTTTGTTTGTTTGTTTGTTTATTTTTTAGAGAAACCCCCATTCTGGATCCCAGACTGGGCTGGAACTCACAGTCTACCTTTGGTGTTAAAGTCACAGTGTTTCTCCTACTGCTGCCTTGGTCAGTGAGGAGAGAGTCTCATGTTAGACGCCTAGATCAAACCACTCTGCAAGTCAGACATAGGGTATGCCTCTGTGATCCAGGTACTTGGGAGGGTGAGGCAAGAGGATTATGAGTTTTTAACAAGTCTGGGATCCATCAAAGAGCATTGGGGAAAGACAGAAAGAGATAGACAGACAGACAGACAGAGACAGAGAGGGAAAGGAGAGGGAGAGAGACAGAGAAACAGAGAGGAGAGAATACCACTGAGGTGTTCGTTCGGTAGTTGCAGTGTTTCCTCCACAGGACGTCCATGAAGCCATTGCTCTCTTCCTAGGCCTGAAGCCCAGGACAAGCATTCAAGAGAGATGTCTCTGCCTTATTCAATCTTTTACTTCCTCACTCTCTTTCTTTCTGCTTCTCATTTCTTCAAGAATAATCTCATTTGTTTCCTTTTCTTTGTGGAAACTTGCTAGAGTTTTGCTAACCAGCCAGCCTAGTCTACTCGATGAGTACAATGAGATTCCCTGTCTGTAAAAAAAAAAAGGTAGACAATGCATGCACGCATGTACATATGCAGTCACACACACACACACACACACACACACACACACACACACACACACACACACAGGTGCACCTGGACATACATGACCACGGGCACACACACACACACACACACATACATACACACACACACAGGTGCACCTGTACATATATGACCACAGGCACACACACACACACACACACACACACACAGAGGTGCACCTAGACATACATGACTATGGGCAAACACACATACATACATACACACACACACATACACACACAAACACACACACACATACACGCATACAGATGCACCTGGATATACGTGACCACACACACACACACACACACACACACACACACACACACACACACAGAAACTCAAATACACGGTGATCTCAGATGATGACTGTTGGGCAGTAAGAACTATAAAAACATTGTGTATTGTAATCATTACCTGACTTGTGTGCACTTTCAGTGGACTCACCCTCCCCAAATAGTCACATAGCCATTTTTGGTTCAATCAATATTAAATATTTACATCGTGACTATATAAATATTATTCTCAGGTTAGCCACATAGAAACCTATAATTATGTCTCCTTTCCCATTCAGCTTCATGTTGTCCCTGGCATTAAGTCTTTTCTGGTTCTGTATTTTGTTTTACCTCTCATGGATTTACCCACAAGATCTGGCAATGCATTCAAACGCAGGTACGCTTTTGGTTTTGTTCTTTTCTTTGGCAACTATTCCTGGACATTTTCAGCTGCCCTGTTTGCATCTGGACTGGTTGTTTTGTGGCCCGATGAATAGGCCATTCTGTGAATAGGACATACTGTCAACATCAGCTACAGATTTCTCTTACTTATTTAGTCTTGGATTCCCTGGTGCCTAGATTCTATATGTGGTAGAAACTACTGATTTGTTTCCTAAATCTGTTCTTTCCTTTTTTTGCTTATAAGATGACAACAGCTAATATATAGCTGTCCAACTAAAGACTGTGATTCCCACCTCGCCCTTGAAACTAGGGTTACCATGCGAGCAGGTCTTGCAAAGTAGATGCAAGTAGAAGTAATGGGCGCCATGTCCTGACCTGGTCCATTAAAATAAAACAAAACAAAACAACAACAACCTCCACACTTTTTTCCTTTGGTGAGCTGGAACATAAAAGTGTCTATAGTCCCATTTTGGTCATTCAGAAAATGATTTGCCCTAAGACAGGCATTCTTAAACTCTAGCAAGATTCCAAATCACAGAGAAACCCTGCCCCCTCTTTGCTTCCTGTGTGTGGAAGACATATTGGAAGCCAGCTTCTTGCTCCTGCTGCTGTGCTTGCTTTGTGTGTTTCAATGCCTCTCCCCACCCCCACAATAATGGTCTCCATTCCTCTGGAACTGAAACCCAGAATAAGCCCTTTCTTACATAGGTTGCTTTTGGGTACGCATGTTAACACAGGAAGAAAAAAGCAATGGATGCAGTGAGTTTATGATATTGTGTTGGCTCATGTTGCAGCTATCCCTGGTCACATGCCCACCATGTCACCCACAGCCTGCTGTTTGGACACTCCCTCCCAGATCCTTTAACTTCTAGTGATAAAAATTACAGGATAGGGCTGGAGAGATGGCTTAGTAGATAGGAGCACTGACTGCTCTTCCAGAGATCCTGAGTTCAATTCCCAGAAACCACATGGCAGATCACAACCATCTGTAATGGGATCCGATGCCCTCTTCTGGTGTCTGAAGACAGCTATAGTATACTCATATACATAAAATAAATTTTAAAAAATTACAGAATAATGTTGTACAGTATAATGTTATACCTTTTCTCCTATACTGTATTAGGAATTATTCTACAATACTATTTAGTAAGATTTATTAATTTTGTGGAGTTGTTTGTTTTGTTTTGCTTTTTTTCTCTTTTTGAGACAGACTCTCATATAACCTTGGTTGAGCTGGTATTCACTGTGCAACCTTGGCTGGCCTCAAACTCAAAGCAATTCTCTGCCTTGCCTCTCAAGTTCTGGGATTGCAGATCTGAGCCACCAAACCTGGCTCCAATACCCCACCCCTGACCCCCTGAGTTTGGGAATTGAACTCAGGGCCTCATGTATGCTGGGAAGGTGCTGGACCCCTGCATTGTGTCCTGAGCCCCAGGTGATTTCTTCCTGTCTGTTCTCTTGGTTCTTTCTTTGTGAGATGTTTTTCAAACCTTCTCCTCCACCACAAGCTCTGGCTATGTTCTTTTTCTGGCAGCCCTGGGAATTGAAGATAAGGCATCATGGGTGATAGGCGACTCTACTGCTGAACGAGGTACAGTCCTGTACTCTCTTTCTGTACGTTTTGCTTCTTTATCTAGACCTTTAGTTTTATTTCTGGGAAGGTTTCATCATCTGTCTTTAGGGGAAAAAAGTTGTTGCTTTTTTTGTTGTTCTTGTATATTTAACTACTCAAAGTAACTTTTATTTAATTTTTTATAGGATTCTATTCTTCTTCTTTTTTAACCCCACCTCTCATTTTGCTGTATAGTCTTCTGTCTTAGTTACGGTTTCTATTGCTGGGATAGAATACCATGACCTAAAGCAAGTTGGGTGGGAGGTGTATTTTCCGCTTACAACTCTCGGGCCCTACCCCGTCACTGGGGGACGTGAAGCTGGAGGGACACACAGCGGGAATGGACGTTCCCTGCTTCCTGGCTTGCTCCCCATGGTTTGCTCAGCTTGCTTTCTTATCGAACCCAGGACCACCTGCCTATCGCCAACATCACCTGCAGTGAGCTAGACCCTCCCACAACTGTTAATCAAGTAATGCCCTTTAGACTTGCCAGTCTGACGGAGGGCCCTTCTTCCTGGATGATCCTAGTTTGTGTCAAGTTAACAAAAAAACAGAAAACAACAACAACCAACAACGGTGCGTCTATTCTTGTTTCATACAGGCAATATTTTTCAGAGATTTTTTTTTCCTAGTTGTTTTCTGGGTTCATTCTTTCTTTTTCTTTTCTTTCCTTTTTTGGGGGGGTCAAACTTTGTTTCTTTTTTTTACCATTGATTTATTTATTCACTTTACATCCTGACCATAACTCCCCCTCTCCTCCCAGTCCCCACTCATAAGCCTGCCCCCCCATCCCATCCCCTTTTCCTCTGAAAAGGGGGAGGTCCTCCCCACCTGGGTGCCAACCCACCCTGGCACATCAAGTCACTGCAGGACTAGGCACATCCTCGGCCACTGAGGCCAAACAAGGGCCACAGGATCCACAGGCAGGCAACAGAGTCAGGGGTCTGGGTACTTTCTGATTGATATATATCGATTTTTTTTTTTTTTTTTTTTTTTTTTTTGGTTTTCCGAGACAGGGTTTCTCTGTGTAGCCCTGGCTGTCCTGGAACTCACTCTGTAAACCAGGCTGGCCTCGAACTCAGAAATCCGCCTGCCTCTGCCTCCCAAGTGCTGGGATTAAAGGCGTGCGCCACCACTGCCCGGCATATATCAATTTTTGTTGTTGTTTCAGAGGGGATCTTAGTTCCTACACAGCCCTGGCCATCCTGGAATTAGCTATGTAGATCAGACTGTGCTCAGACTCACAGAGATTCCATTGCCCCTGCTTCCAAGAACTGGGACTAAAGGCATGTGCCACTACGCCCAGCTTTTGATGTGTTTATTGAGTGATCTCTATTGATCATTTCTGTGTGGTGTGAAGATAGCCTAGCAGTTACTAATTTGTGTGGAGATGTTTCCCAGGGGGTCCATTCCCTAATTAGCTTCCTTAGGCTCATTGGTTTCTCATACAAGAGCCATCCAAATTCTCGCCTGGGAGCAAGGATGAGAACAGCTGAGAGGGTGTGTGAACCTAGAGGCCAGCATTCTAAGAACAGAGCGGAGACCTCGAACTTCCACTGGATCAGTGGTTCTCAACCTGTGGGCCGGGACCCTATCAGACATCCTGCCTATCATATACTTAATTATGATTCATAACAGTAACAAAATTACAGTTATGCAGTAGCAATAAGATAATGTTATGGTTGCAGGGGTGTGTTAAAAGGTCGCAGCATTAGGAAGGCTGAGAACCAATACACTAGATATATCGTTTGTCACCTAAACCCGTTCTTCTTGAGAGTCCTCATCCAGCTCCTCACAGCCGCTCATCCTCCTGACTTGGGTGCTGTGGTTTAGCCTTTCTTAGCGCCAGTCGTCTTCTTACAGAGCCACAACCCCACTGAGAGATCTGGAGACCCCAGCTGCTGCCTGTAAACCCAGCTAAAGACTTTCAAGCCATCGAGTGGGTCCCCTTGCCTCGGATCCACTCAGTTCTCAGCCACCTGGCTTGCTTCTCAGCCCTCAGAATTTTGTTTGCAACTTTTGCCTGTCGCCATCTCCTCTTCCCACGGATGCCGTGAGTTTATGTGTCTTTGGTTTTTTATTGTCGTTCTAGTGGGTTTCAGAAGGGAAGAGAAATAAGAAAATATGCCCAGCTTTTACTTGAAGTTTCTATCTCCTCTAAGCACCAGTGGGAACACTGGAATATCTAAATCACTCAAATTACATTAGTTGTATTAGTGTGGCAGAATTGTATTTGTTTCTTGCCCCTATTCTCTGTAAATGCATTTGTTCTTTTTATAATATCTTAATTGCATTTCTCTTGATCCCGTTGTTCTAGTCCTGGGAATTCTCCTAAGGCAAAAAACCAATTCTTTGCACAGGAAGCTTCCACAAGGCAGTGGTACCTCACAAAGCGTTTAGGCTATTGAGCATTGAAAACAACTGACTTGTCTAATAACGGGAGGCTGGTTAAATACATTAGGGTCCATTCATGTAATGACAGTCTCTGGAATTGGTGTCTAGATTAATGATGTGTGAGATGCTCATAATACACTGAGAGCTTAAAGAAGATTATCAAAACCATGTGCAAACTATGGTGGGGTCTTTTTGTGTTTTGTTGTTGGTTTGAGATAAGTTTCTTTTATGTGGTCCTTGCTGAACTTGAACTGTTGATATAGATGGCCTCAAACTCAGAGAGAACTGCCTGCCTCTGCTTCCTGACTGTTGAAATTAAAGACATGTGCCACCACACCCAGCAAATATGACACTTTTTTAAAAAGTGTATGTGTGTGTGTGTGTGTGTGTGTGTGTGTGTGTGTGTACGTTTATGCACACATAAATAATATGGAGATGATTTCTGAGTATATTATAGTGCTAATACTAATAACATTATTGAGTACTTAGCTACTTGTTTGGTAATATTCTGGTTCTCATGCTCCTTCTCAGATTATAAGTTTATTCTCACAAAAGCCACATGAGGCCAATGCTACTATTATTTCAGTTTTTACAGATTAAAAAATTATGGCCTAAATAATTCATGCACTTGCCAAGGAAAATATAGAGCCATGATCCTTACCTGAGTCTGGTGATCTCAGAGTTGTACAGTTTAGTACAGTTTAACCATAATTATTATTGAGCAAATATATATATATACATATACAGGGTTTTTCAATACAGGGTTTCTCTGTGTAGCCTTGACTGTCCTAGATGAGGCTGGCCTTGAACTCAGCGATCCACCTGCCTCTGCCTCCTGAGTACTAGTATTAAAGGAGTGTGCCACCACTGCCTGATTTATAGACCAAAATATTAAAAGGTCGGTGGTATTTCAGGTGACCCTTGCTCTCTTTGTATGGTTGGGAAGTGAAGAAATAGCAAGGCTAGGAAGACACTGACCTTTGCTGCTGACTTTTTCTTTGCAATTAATCAGTGGAATGCTGCTGTCCCCTCTGGGCAACCTGCATTTTGGATGGCTGGGATATAAAGACTGTCTCTAATATGTGCTTACGGACAGTACTGTCCTGGGCTTGTCACATACTGTTAGATGACAAGACCTTGGAGGGCACAAGGTTTCTACTTTTAAGTCAAATTTTATTAGAAACCAAACTCTGTAATGAGAAATCAGAGCAGCGAAAGGCCAAACGAGGCCTGGTGAGATGGCTCATTGGGTAAAACGTTTGTCACACAAGCCTTGACAGCTTGAGCTCATGTCCTCAGAACTCAAGCCAGCAGTGCAAGCATCTGTAATCTCCATGCAACCCAGCAGAGGTGGGAGGCAAAGACAGAGAATCACCAGATGCTCACTGGCCATCTAGTCTGGTGTACAGAGCACTGAACAAGAGACAGCAGGTGTCTCCCACAAGGTGGATGGAAGACCAAGACCGAAGGTCAGGATCTCCACATGGGCAGAGTGGCACGTTCCCAATTATAGCATCTCACACATGCACGCATGCACGCATGCACACATGCTCACATGCACACATGCACACGCATCTGCATGCATTCGTGTGCACAAGATAAGCAAGGCTAACATCTTTTGAACAAAATTATGTTGACTAAATTTTCAGAATGTAAACCCTGTCATGGTAGAAGCTGTCCCTTGTCTCTCCTTCCTCTTTTGTCTGTGTTTTCCCAGCTCACCTACTACAGAATGGCTTATGGCCGCCCCATAGAGCCTCCTATCCTGATGACTGCTCCCCATCAGCAGTCTTAGATGCTTTCCTGGAGTCTGCACCCTACCTCTCATCCTCACTACAACTGCTGGGGTCTCAGCTGAGTATGACTAAAGGTTATTCCTGATTTATAGAGTATGCCCCACCCCCACTCCATCCCCACCCTGTGCTGCCTGAACTGGATCATTAAGGTGTAGCAGGTGTTCAATATTGTTTTGCTATAAAACTAAATGGGCTTAAAGCCTTCAGAGATAATGTATTCCTGTATCAGGGTATTTATGAACGAGTAAAGATATTCTGGTTTGGCTCCAGTCCCACCTCTTTAAGCTCCACACATTAAAACCATGTTTTTTTTTATTTCTTTACTTTCCCTAATATTCGTCCCGTAATGGTTGCCTCTGATTAATGTCCTCGTGCTCTCTGAGCCCCAGAAAGTGGTCTAGTTTTCCTAGGACGTTTTAACAATAGTATGATTTACAGAGCAATTCATTGGAGCCAGGGGACAATGCAACATGACAAAGCATTTTTCATAGGCAGCCTGCAGGCTCTGTAGTTGCCACAAATGCAGAACCACAGACAGGAAAAGCTCAGGTGCACACAAGAGGGACCAAGGTCAACTCATGGAAGAAACAAAAGGCACAGGCTTCGGAAGGTCACTTTGCATCATTAGATGTCTAGTAGAGATCTGTTAACCCAGGAAACCCCAAAGGCACTAAAAATCAGCAGGAAGGCGGGACTTCTCCTTCCCGGGATTCTAGTGTGAGGTAGTAGTGTTGATTTTTAGTCATATCAACTACAGAGAGTGATTGATTGGCACCACCATGCTTCACTTGCGTTGGGCTGAATATAGCATCCCAAGTCACTGACTCTTCTACGATCTAGCACTGAGGGGTCAGAACTAGTTCCACGTGACTGACTAGTGTGTGCTGGTGACATTGTGCAAGGCAAGTCCCCCCTTCTCCCCCCCACCCCCCCTTTTTTTTTTTTCACAGAGCAGACATGCTTTCCATTTTAGAGACAGTTTTCAAATCATGGAGAGATTTAAAGGGAAGTTCTGCTCGTTAGAGCCATTTCCTCTTGCGTGCCTGCCTGGCTGACTGCACATTACCAACCCAGGGTGCACAGGAACACAGCTTCCTGCAGCCTCATGAGTTATTGGGCAGCTCCATACCAGTGAGCTTGATTATTAGCCCCAGCTGTGGGCAGTAGGTGGCTACTGAACTTCCACCTAAAAGCCAACCTTCTTCCTGATGTAAGAGGCAGCCACCTGAGGAGTTTTGCTCTGAACTTGACTGATCATGTGTCTGACCAAGGTTTTGTTTATTATTATTTTTTCCTTACTGACAACCCCAGATTCCCAGACTGTAAAAAAGCAGGATTTGAGGGTGAAGGGATGACTCAGCAGTTAAGAGCAGTGGCTGCTTTTCCAGAGAACTGGGTTCAATTCCCAGCACCCACATGGCAGCTCACAACTGTCTGTAACTCTAGTTCTGAGGCATCTGACACCATCACACAGACATACACGAAGGCAAAACAACAATGCACAAAAATAAAAATAAAAAAAGCGAATTTGAGGGGGAATATACGTCACCCAGTAACTCCTGATTAAACAACTATCATGTGTCTAGAATTATGTTTGCTGTCTCTTCTCACATGTCTAGCTGAGGAATCTACACAAGTGTAAATAAACTACGTTTAAAAAAAAGTGGGGCACAGTGCTGGGCTGTAAAGCATTGTCCATCAGTACAATTAACGTTGTTGAGTCCTCCATAGATCAAAATACAAAGCTGTAGGTGTAAGATGTCCTACATTGTGGTAAGTTGGATTTAACAGGTACATGTGAAGTGGCATGCCCACCAGAACTTAGTGCAATGACCCCTGCTTCCTGCCAGCCACACCGCTGTGTGGCTCTCGTATCCTGCAAGGACTGGGTGATTATATCCAACAAATACAGCAGGAACCACGGTATTGGCCATATCTGAGGTTACATTATAAAGGACACTGAAGCTTCCTATATCTAACATATAAGGTGCTGTGAATGTCTACTGGATGCTAAGCAATCCAAGATCAGCCAGCGCCCACCCCAGTAACATCTAATCACCCTCTGACCGTCTTCAGACTGCTTCAGGCTCATCGGCCATTTTATTTTACCTGGGACTCTCTATCTATTTTCCCTGCCCTCTCTGGAGTACTCAGCCAACCTAGTTACCATGCCAGTCTTATACAACAGCCACAAAGAAAGGAATTGAGACTCCCTACCACTGACTGGCCTTGTGGGAAGTCTGGATGTGGATTTTCCTATCCAGTCAAACCTTCAGAAGACTGAAGCCCTTGTCAAGAGCTCGACTACACCTTCACGAAGGCATTGGACCAGAACCACCTGGCAAAGCTGTTCCTCCATTTCTGACCCTCGGAAGCCATGCGAAGGGATTCATATTGGTGGTTTCAAGCCACCATCACTGAGCCACCCTACCTCCGCTCTGGTTCTGAAGTCCCAGCTGTACTTTGTCTTCTTCAGACTCAGCAGAGCCAAAACATCTGGTTGCGGTAGTCTTTCATTCAGGATTAAGTTCCTGCCAGCTCTTTCAAAGTCAGCATTGTCAGAACTCAGTGACCAAGCCAGCCTGGGATGGTGATCTGGGTTTTCTGAAGTCTGAGATCATCTTGACTGAGTTCTCTGAATAATACCGCTGAACTTGGGCTTGCAGCTTGCTGGTTCAACATGACCTGTGGTCTCCTTTGAGGTTCATGACCACTGCCCCCTAGAGAAAGAAAACATGCAAAGTAATCACTCCCATCTTGCCTGCTATTGTGGCCACAGAGGAGTGCAAAATGCTCATCTACAGGACTTCCCCTGGCATTTGAAGTTGAGATAACGGTCCGGATTGGAGTCACACAGCTCCCCAGAGACTTTATGGGGAAATCCAGCCATTAGCAAAGCCAAGAGCTGATGATGTTATCAGAGCAAAGCATGTAGGGAAACCCAGTGAGCCATGGTGGAGAGAGAAGAACAGAGGCTCCATGTCACAGGTACTCTGCCTCATGACAACTGCAGAGTTACAGCTTCCCCAAGATCCTTTGCTCCAAAGAAAGGTAACCTGCACTTAGTTTTCTACAGCAAGGGACAAGAAGGGACTGTTCTGGTGCTCCACCCTGAGTCATCATGCCTAGAGGGAACTCTTTTTCCAGCTCTTGTCCTAGCCTCTTTCCCCACAGGACTTTGAATCCTAGTCTGCCTGGATCATAACACTTGCCTTACACCAGTGATTAGAATTATTCTTCCAAGACAAAGATGTGATCACAAAATAATCTTTCCTCAGAAACATTGCCTATGGAATCTAATCTAAGCTCCTGAACATAGTAGGCAGAGTTCTCTTAGTTCTGTTACTGAAAAAAATCAAAATTAGCTTTGTATGCACAGGGTAAAGATACGGCTTGAATTCTGTCACGTGCTCGGTTCTCCAAGCCTGCATTTTCTCCTTTGTAGAATGAGCTAATAATGCTGGCCTCTCTCAGAGTCTGGCAGGTAGTAGGCACACCCCAAATAACTGTTTAACAGCATATATGTTATATATAAAGATATGAGTATATTTTATATGTGGTAGTATTACAGTGAGTTTCAGTGTCATTGTCTTTTATTATTACTATTATTATTTCATGATGCCTTGTTCTATCTCGACAACTTTAAGGCACATTCATCCCAGCATATTACATGGCCCAAATTTCTCTAACTAATTCTCTTTTTCTTAGGTTCCACTGCAGTTGTTTTTTATTGTTGGTCAATGTTTTCTGACTGCACACTAAAGTTTGGTGTTTTGTTTTGTGTATATGTCCTGATTCAAAGTAAAAGATCCTACCTTCGGAGTTCTGGCAGAGAGAATCTTGCCATTGCTGACATGGTCTGGCCTGTGTCTGACATATAAGGTACTATTAATGTCTAGTGGAGGCTAATCAAAAATCAGCCAGCATCCACTCCAGTGACATGTATAAGCCTTCTGACCAGCATCAGTCTATATAGGCTCCAGTCTCATGCCTGGGCTTTTATATCCCTGTGGCTTTGGTGTCTACTCTTTCTGCTTGGTGTTTCCTTCTCATCTCTCCTCATAGACGCTCAGTCCATCCTTCAAAGCTCCATTGTCATCACAAAGCAGGATTACAATAAGCTAATATTGTAGGCTAAGATGCTCAGTACTAATCTTTAGGGAAATGCAAATCAAAGGCACATGGAGATATCTCCTCACCTCCATTAGACTGGTTGCTATCAAAACAAAACAAAATTATAAAACAATAGAAACCAGCCAACGAATAACAGAACCAGGAAATAAGCTGGTAGGTCATGGGATTCTTTTTTTTTTTTTTTTGGATATTTACTTTATATACATTTCAAATGGTTTCCCTCTTGGAAACTGCCTATTCCATTCCCCCTCCCCCGCCTCTATGAGGGTGCTCACCCACCCACCCACCCATGGTCATGGAATTCTTATGTTCCATTGGTGGTGCTGTAAAATACTGCAGGTGATTGCTATGGAAAAATCTATGGCTGGCCCATAAAAATAAAAATAAGGTTTTTTTTAAATTAAAAAAGAAAGAATTGCTTTATGATCTGTGATTCTGCTTCTGTACACACATCCAGGATAACTGAAGTTGGTGACTTGAAGATGTAGCTATAACCTATGTTCTCAGCAGCAATAGTTAAAACAAAATAGAACAAAACCAAACCAAACCAGTAACACATGTATTTGCTAAAGGTGAATGGATAAGCAAGACTTGGGAAACACAAAACAATAAAGAGTTACTTGGTCTGAAAAAGGGAAGAAAATTCTGGCATATGCTACCACATGGATGAACCTTGAGGGTATTACGCTAAGCGAAATAAGCCCATTGCAAAAAGACAAATACTCTAGGAGTGCATTTGTTTGTGATACTTGGAGCAGTAAATTCTGTGGAGACATAAAATGAAAGGGTGGTTGCTAGGGACTAACAGGAGTGAGTCAGGAAGTTACTATTTAATGGGTGCAGAGCTTCAATTTTGCAAGATACAAGAGCTCTGTCGATGAACGGTAGTGGCGGTTGCTGAATACTTAATGCCACTGAACTGTATAATTAAATGGTCACCATGGCATGTTTTATATGGCATGCATTTTACCACAATAAAAAAATATATCCCTTCCCAAGGTCATTCCATGAAACCAGGACCCTGAACATGTAAAATACAGTAGACAATAAAATTATCTCATGATAACTTCTATCAAGGGAAATCAAATTTTAAATAGACTAATAATTGCACCCACATCTGTATCCCAGAACTCAGGAGGCTGAAACAGGAGGAGTGCATGTGAGGCCATCTTGGACTACACAGGGAGCTGGAGGCAAGCTTGGGATACATAACAAGACTGGTCTAAAAACCAAACTAAAGCCAACAAGCAAAAACAAACCACCACCAACAGGAGCCTAGCATGCTATCATTCCTGTGTACTTTTGTTAGGAATGTGGTTCTCAAAATTTGGTGTTGATAAATTATCATCCAAAAACATTAAAGTACATCTTCCCTGAGCCTTGCTTCCTGAAATTCTGACCAGAAAGCCCGAGGTGGAGCCTAGGGAATCTTTATTTTTAACACGTTTATATAATCCAAGCAGATTCTGGGTGATCTTTCTGGGATGTTCCCATTCAGTGGCTCTCAACCTTCCTAATGCTGTGACCTATTAATACATGTTGTGGTGACCCCCAACCATAAAATTATTTCATTGCTACTTCATAACTTTAATTTTCTTATGAATTATAATGTACATATCTGATATGCAGGATATCATATCAGATATCATGACCCCCAAGAGGTCACAACCCACAGGGTGAGAACCACTACAAGTAACGGCTCTATTTGCCTCTTACCAGAACCCCCTGCCTCTCCTCCTGCATCTGGCTTTGGACTGGGAAAAGGTTGCACCCAGGGGGTCTGTATTCTATGCAGCACCAAGTCTGCACAGGATGTGTCTCATGTATGCACTTATTCAGTGATTTGTTTGTCCAATAGACTACTTCAAATTGGGGGACATAGCTGGGGATCCCCACTCCTAGTTTGGTGTGCTTCAAGGTTGCTAGACACCCCCAGAACCTACAGGGTAAGGCTGTGTGGAGACTGGCAATTTATCCACAGAAATAACTCCAGTCCCGAAATATTAAGAGAGAAAGAACAGGAAAAGAAAGACAACTAAAGCCAGGAAATCGCCACGAAGATCCTCAGCTTTTCTGAATCCTTTAAAGTAGCTATGCAGAGGCCCCTGCCCAAAGAGGCAGTGTGGGCACCCTGGGGCTGGCCAGCCTCTCAATCATGCACAGGGCCTTTTTGTGAGGAAACCAGAGCAAGAAATAGTTCTGGTTGGCAAGGCTGGGCTGAGGAAGTCCAGAAGCTTGGCTCTCGGCCGCCTCTACTTCCCATATGCCGTGTTTGCTGGCACCACACTGGTGTTAGTGAAAGGAAGTGTGTGCCTTGGGCTCTGGTACCCTGGCCTCAAACATCATTCTTTCCAGGGGTCTCCACCACAGTGCTGGCACTAGGAGAATCAATTAGGCTTCTTCCCAAAAGTCACTCTGCTGTTTCAAGCCAAAAGGTAAAACAAATCCCCCATTGCTGCAGCTTGGAACTCACAAAGCTACCTGTGGTTCACCCCGATACCAGGTCTGGGAGCTCCAAAGCCTGTCTTAGAAATGATCTACTGAAATGAAAAGAACAAGTTATCTGTGAGGGTGACCTAGTAGCCTGAGAAACCCAAAGGATACAAAGTATCTTCTTTTTAATAGCCCATCAGTGCTCCGTTGTCATGTTTGCACTCTATTTAGGCCTTGTAACAATTTTCTAGGTAGCCAGAGGTCAGGTTCCCAAGCTAAGGTGGGCAAGCTCTTTCTCTAGGAGACAGTAAAGGTTACATCTGAGGTACAACAATCTTTAAAACCACCAGGAGCTGTGTGCGTTGATGTACTCTGGTACTAGGAAAGCTGTGTCAGAATCATGAATGCAAGGCCAGCTGAGCTACACAGAAAGATTGTCACAAACTAACCCACCACTATCAAGGAGCCTCCTAGTTTGCACTGGTCCCCCAAGGTATTCACCAAGAGCCAAGGCAGAGGAATGAGCTATGCATTCCCACAGGAGGAAGCAGAACCATCGGGCTGTGGCTAATCAGTTCTAGCGTTCCTGGAAATGTGTGCACATTTGAATGCTTAATCATAGCACTATAGCGGTACCAAGACAGATGTCCCAAGTTATAGAGGAAGAAACTTAAGGCATAGGAAAATGGCAGAGCTGCAACTCAATCCCTGTTTCTTGGTCCCTATCCCAGAATGCTTTCTGCCAAACCCATTGTCTTCTGTGTTGTTTGACTTTAATCTACTTCTTTCCCCCCCCCCCTTCCCTTCTCCTTCTTGCTCTGGCCCTGATCGCTCTGGCCCCCGCTCGCTCCAGTCCAAAGGTTTTTTATTTGTTTCTCATTATGGATGGTTGTGAACCACCATGTGGTTGCTGGGATTTGAACTCATGACCTTCAGAAGAGCAGTCAGTGCTCTTAACCACTGAGCCATCTCTCCAGCCCTCTAATCTACTTCTTTACATCACTTTTGGGGACTTAGTGTACTTTAATATCCAACCAGCTCTCTTTCCTTCCCTGAAAATCGTAGCACAGGTGGGATTGCTAACAGGCATGGAATACCAGTGTCACTGGGGGGCACGGAGAAAAGGTCAACCCTAAAATTATGCCGCATAAGCAGTAACTAAGGCATTCGAACCCCTGAAAGAGAAAAGACAACGTGGAAAACCCATCAACCTGAAGGCTGCCTTTGGCGCCTGCGATACTCCATACCTGGCAAGTTTTAACCCTTCTCTCCTGGCAGGCTTCCGCAGCCCCAGTGCAAAATCGGCTTAAATGTTTAAATAAATAAGAAGGTGGATGTATGGAAGAAGACACGACTTCAAGGGACACTTTCATAAAACCTGTCGTTAAGAAAATATCGGAACCAACATTGGGGTCTAAAAAACAGCCTTGACATTTTCCCCAGTGGTTCTACATCTGGGAAGCAGTCTGTGGGTGAGGATGTGATGATACTCCCCGCCAAGCTGGATGAGGTTCCTGGAAACAAGATTAGACCACAGATTGCTGAAGCATTAGGGCTGGCCAGGGCCATTCGCTCTCAGCCAGCTTGAGGACGGCTGTAGGAAAATACTGTGCAATACATCCTGACAGAAATGGTTCTGTTCCTGACGTCTTTCTGGGGCTGCGCTCTGGTTAACGGGCCAGTGTGGACCACAGTCCTCCGCTGTGAGGTTTGCTCCTGTATAATGCAGCTGGGTGGAACACCTCTCTTCCCCTAAGGAAACAGGGCTTGAAAAGGACAGGCTTGTTTGCCACCTCTGCTTCAAATGCAGCCATTGTGCTGCGGGTAGAATTGTAGCCCCACTAGAGCCAGGATGAAGAACCACACTTTCGTGGACGGAGCCAAGCCCGCACCGCCATGCCTCATTCCGTTGCATGCCTGGGAAGAGTGGAGAGGCCCTTCTTCAACAAGCTCCTAGCTTTATCCAAATTTTTAGACCTTGGACGGGGAAACAGAAAGGAACTGAAAACAAATTCGATTTAAAAATTTAAGAGCATCTTGTGACAAGTTGCTCCAAGGTCAGGAAAAACTCCCAAGAAGTTTGTTGTACGTGATTCAGAGCCACAGGGATTAAATTTCCCATTAAATATACACCAGTTTGGAAATTAAAGGGGAAAGTGCCTGGGACAGGACATGTTTGGGTTTCTGTCAAACTCAGAGCCTGTGGAAAGCAGTTTAGAAGGCAGGATGTGGCTTCCTGATGCTTCCTCTCTTGTCTGAGCTTTTGTTTATGAATGTCCCATGCTCGGGCCCGTTCTGTATTCTGGGAACGTCAGAAGGACATCCCTCTTTCTGTAGGAACGTCAGCTCACGGGCTAAGATCATTTTTCAGGAGTTTGGAAATCTCCACATGTTTAGTCCATTTTCTCCCAAAACTTTGGTCTTCCATCCGACGGTGGAGAATCGGCCTCAGGAAAGACATTACAAACCACTAAATCTAACCCTGTGCTTCAGATGAGATCAAGTCTCCAAATATTGGTCAGGTCCGTAAAGACCCCTGAGAGAGACCGGTCTCCATGATAGCTTCGTCCTTACCCAGTCTCCTCTATGGATCATGACGAACCCCTAGCCATAGACAAAACCCCGGCTGCCTCTTGGCTCCCCCGGCCCACATCATCCCTACTCTCCTCTCTAGCCCTCCCTCCTGGGCGTCTCTCCCACGTTTCCCAGTACAGCCTCCTCGCTTCTCACCGCTTTCTGCCTGCCTTCCAGGACCAATTCTTTCTTCACTTTCTGGGGTGCTAGGGGTTGAATCCAAGGCCTCAAACACGCTAACTGTTAGTTATATTTCCCATCTTCAGTTTCTCCAGACACACCCGTTAATGGTTATTTAGGTAAGGGCTTGTCAGTAGTAAATATATCTTTTACTTTAGAAAATACCTATGTTTTACCCTCAGTGGTAAACGGTAGTTTCTCTGAGTTCGAGGTTGATCGTAACTGTCCCTTGCACTCTGAAGACATTTCATTTTCTCAGCGGCCCTCATTTAAGGTTAATGGGGGGATATACAACCAATTATCCTGCTTTTGCAGGCAATCTGCCTTACCTCTCTGGTTGCTGTGAAGATTTTTAACTTTTGTCTTTGATGCTTTGCTGTTTACTGGATGTAATAGGTCTGGTTATGGGTTTGCTTTTGTTGATGGTACAGAGAACCCATTGTGATTTTTTTTTTTTTTGAACAGTAGTTTTATTCTTACTAATATAGGGACATTCTTGTTAGTGCTAATGATAGACACATACATCACGTATTTCTGTGATGGGCTTCACCTCTGTGATATCATCTGGCTCTCAGAGGACCCCCAAGCCTGTTATGCTACTAAGGGAATCGGGTCTCAAGAAGTTATTCCTTGCTCAGTGTTGTATAGCAATTGCTTAGGCCAGTTTTTGAACCTAGGTATTAGATTTTGAATAGTGTCTCTTTTTTTTTTTTTTTTCTAATTTTCTCCTCCTGGGACTCCGGTGAGACGTATATGTTGGTCTTTTTCATTGTCTTTTGTTTTTATAACCTCTTTTTCATTTGTTCAATCTCTTTGTCCCTAAATGGAGCATTGAAGATATTTCCTCGGCTCTCTTCCATTCCACTAACTCGCTCACTGGTGTGTCTAATCTGCTATTTAGCCCACTGAACCTTAAATATCAGGAAGAGGATTATTTTATTTCTAGAAGTTACTCTTGACTCATTTTAGATCTTTTAAAAAGAAATGTCTTCTACCATTCTTAGAATATCACTCCTTGATTTTTAAAAATCATTAGAAAACACAAACTTCATAGCTTCTGAGAGTTCTGCTATAGGGGGTTGTGGCAAGCTTAGCCTGGCTGTTTGTTTTGACTGCAGACTGTTGTATACGGTGGCTTAGAGCCTTGGTGTTCAGAGACTTTATGGTTTTCCCTTTCCTTAAGCCAGGCTTCATCTCCCTTCCTGTGGGAATCCTCTGTGGCCTGCAGTGCTGAAGCGTCAATGAAGGGTGGTTTTCTGTTTGCTCCCAGTATCCTCAGGATAGAACTGGCTTCTATTACTTTCTGCCACTTTCCTGACTGGGGGCTCCCTTCTGACACAGGAGTGGGCATTTGGACTCTACATCTGTTTCAGGGCCCTATGGGGTTTTATTTTAATGCAGCCATCTTGCCTCTTTAGAGATGGGCTGAGCATCCTCTTTGATGTCTTCCTGGGCTCCTGTCTGAGCTTTATTCAGGGCGCTTCATCCCAACCTCTCCTTTTACCTAGGTCAGGAGCTCATCCTGTGCTCACAGGGTCATTACTCGATCTGCTTGTCTCTCTAGAGCAGTGGTCCTCAACCTGTGGATCTTGACCCCTTTGGGGGGGTCGCATATCAGACATCCTGCATATCAGATATTTACACTACAGGATTGATTCATAACGTAGCAAAACTAAAGTTATAAAGTAGCAATGAAATAATCTTATGGTTGAGGGATCACTACAACATGAGGAGCTGTATTAAAGGGCTTTAGCATTAAGAAGGTTCTAGGGCCACCATTCTAGGGCCATTTCTGCATAAATACCAGAACCTGTTTCTCCACCAGTTTATATCCCAACACCTAGGGACTTCCTTCTGTGTATGTCAAGCTCATCTGTGTTATATCTTAGTTACTTTTCTTTTTAAACAATAGGGATTGTCAGTTACATTTCTATTGCTGTGAAATAACACCATGACCAAGGTAACTTATAAAAGAAAGTGTTTGGTTGAACTTCTGAATTCAGAGGGCTAGAGACCCATGATGGTGGGATGAAGGCGTGGCAGTAGGAATGACTGAGAACTCACACCTTGATCTGCAAGTAGGAGGCAGGGAGAGGGGACACTGGGAATAGCACAAGTCTTTTGAAACCTCTAAACCCACCCTAGTGACAAATCTCCTCTAACAAAGCCACACCTCCTAATCCTTCCCAAACAGTTCCACCAAAGGTGGGGGTGGGGAGCAAGTATTTAAGCATATGAGCCTATGGGCCATTCTCATTCAAACCACCACATTCCACTTCCTGGCCCCCATTGTCTCTAGCATATATCACCATGCAAAATGCATTTACGCCAACTTCAAAGATCCACATGGGCTTTTAGTCTCAAGGCTGTTTTAAAGTTCAAAACCTCTTCCGAGACTCAAGACAATGTCTTAATTGTAACCTTTGTAAAACCAAAATGCAAATAGTCCCAACATACAATACACAGACTATACATTACTATTCCAAGAAAGAGGAATTGGAGCATATGAAGGAAACACTGGACCGAAACAACTCAGCAAAGCAAACTCTAAATCTGGCATCTCCATATCTAATGTCAAAGTAGCTTAGCCGTTTCTTCTTGTCTGTCTTTGCTGATTACAACATACTTCTCTTTCTCTTGAGTGGGTTCCACTTCTCATATGCAACTGTCCTTAGCAGATATCCTATAGCTCTGGCATGTCTAACATCTTGGAGTCTCCAAAGCAACCTAGGCTTCGTTTTCACAGCTTCACACAATGCCCTCTTAGGATTTCTTGCTCTCTCAGTGTCTTCATGCAGGGACTAGCCTGCCACACATTACCTGGCCTCAGTGGCTCTCCTTAACTGCAGAGTAAGATTCTAGAACCCTCTTACTTATGTATCCTTCGAGACTCTAAAGCCAGATGCACATAGACCATGCTGATGCGTTTGGCTGCCAAATTGGAGTGAACCTTGACCACCTTGAATCCCATTTGAGGTTTCCTGGATTGTTTTTAGGTCTTTTCCTTCATAGGTTGGAAGCTCAGCTGGGTGGAGTCTTTCCCCAGGTTACCCTTCCCACTATTCTGTTTCAGATCAGGACTCTCCTTAACTCTACTCACCTCTTTCAGCACAAGTCCTAGCTCTCACACTAAATTTCTTTTTCTTTTCACACTGGACACTTTGTATTTCTTTTTACCTGACTCACTCTTTTTCATTATAGACCTGTACAAGAGTGACTACAAATACCCATGTAACAGAGTCATTATTAGACTGTTTTAAAATCTCCTCCACCAAATAAAATAGTCCAAAATTTCAGTTTAGTCTCAGGCCAATTGTTAGGATGAGAGTAGAAGGGACCAGGCTCTGTACCAAAATATCACAAGAACAGGCTCTGGCCCCTTTGTTAATAATGTTCCCCTATAAATCTCTTGAGCTGGGGCCTCCACAGTCCACATAGTTCTCAGTGTACTGTCTTGCAAGATCCTGCTAGGCTGGACCACTAACCTCTGATTACAATGTTCAACCATTTTTCTAGTCCAAAGCCTCAATATCTCCCACATGGCTCAAAAAGCAACATGGTTAGCCATCACATAGCAGTGGTCCACTCCTGGTACTAATTTCTGAATTAGTTACTTTTTAATTCCTGTGACACAATATGATGACAAAGCCTACATTTTTTTTTAAAGCATCTAATTAATTATGGTTATGGTTTTAGAGGGTTAGAGTCCATGCTGGAGGAACAAAGTCACCGTGGCAGGAATGTCTGAGAGCTCACATCTTTTTTTGTTTTGTTTTGATTTTTGAGACAGGGTTTCTCTGCACAGCCAGCATTGGTTAGCCTGGATCTTGTCTTGTAGACCAGGCTGGCCTCAAGCTCAGAGTTCTGCCTGCCTCTGCCTCCTGAGTGCTAGAATTGAAGGCATGTGCCACTACTGAGAGAGCTCCCATCTTGATTTAAATGCAAACAGGAAGAGGGAGAGAGGGCTAAGTTTTGGGATGGCACAAGTCTTTGAAACCTCCAAATCCCACTTTCAGTGACACACCTCTCCCAACAAGGCCACACCTCTGAACCCTACCCATACAGTTCCACCAATTGGAAATCAAGTATTTAAACATATGTGCCTACAGGCGCTGTTCTCATTCAAATCACCACACTTGTTTATTTTAAATTATTTTTTAATTGTGAAATCCATTAAATTCACGGCCCATGACCTTAGCTTTTGAAAGTTCAGTGGCACTATTTACATTCTTGGTATTGAATAATCATCACCACCATCCATGTGTGGACTCCTTTCATCTTACAAAACTGAAACTCCTCACTCTGTAAGCAAGAAGTCATCTTTTCCTTCTCACCGGACCCAGAGAACACTCTTACATTTCATCTCTGCAGACCTGGCTCTCTAGGCACCTCATATACAAACCACGCGGTAACCTTTCCTTTCACGACAGTATTCCACTTACCAAAGTATCTTCAAGGTCCGCAAGTGTGTTAAAAAGTTTCTTTCATTTTTAAGGCAGAAAAAGAGTCCTCTCTCTCTCTCTCTCTCTCTCTCTCTCTCTCTCTGTATTTCAGCCATTGATTGGAACAGCATACAAGCATCTCTTTGCATCCCTGAGTTTAATTCTTTGGAGTACATACCCAGAAGTAGAGTTGCTAGATCATACAGTAATTCATTTTAATTTATTGAAGAACTGTCAGCCTGTTTGCCATAGCAGCCCTGTTATTTTCTATCCCCAAAGGTGTATATGCTTCAATTTTTCTCCCTCCTTGCCAATAGTTGCTATTGCCTGTGGGTACTTGAAGTTCTTCTCTTCTGTCTTGCTCATAGTTATCTTAATGAACATGAAGTGGTATCTGGTGTAGTTTAGGTTTGCAGCTCACTAATGACTAGTTTCTTTTTACATGCTTGTTGGCTGGTTATAGGTCTTTGTAAAAATGTTCATTCGATTCTTCTGTCCATTTTTAAGATTAGGTTGTGTGTGTGTGTGTGTGTGTGTGTGTGTGTGTGTGTGTGTGTGTATGTTCTTGATTATAATTGTTTTCTTTTATGTTATAAAAGATTTATATTCATTTACATGGGAGGTTTTTTTTATGCTTTTCTACGCCATTGTGGTGGATCAGGGAACTGCCAGTGCCCTTTCTGGTGGCTTTTTCTTTGCCCTCTGAAAGTTTCAGTGTCATAACGAAGAAATTTCCCAGCATCCCTAGCCTTCTGCTCTGCTCCCCTGTTGTAATAGCCCAAGATTTTACACCACGTGAGACCCACTGACCCCAAAACCCTCTCAAGTGCAGAATGGAACCATCTCTCCTGTTCTTTTGAAGCATACAACATCTTGGGTTCAGGAGAAGAGTGACATTACTGATACCATTGATCTTTCTTACACTCAGACTCCCAATGTCCTCTACTGTGGCCACACTGTGAACATGTCAACCATCAGTTTTACTCAGAGTGTTAATAGAACTCTGACTTTAGGTGTTGGGATTATAGCCCAAAGATAGAAAGGTTGTCTAAAACAAGGCCATGGATTTGATCCCTTAGTTCCATTAAATGAAAACAAAACCAAACAAACTTTGGAGATGGACACATAGGACTTTAGAATTCCATTTTCAAAAGCATGGTGGTCCCTACTCACTTTGCACTTCTAGCTCCATACACACACACACATACACACACATACACACACACACACACACACACACACACACACACACACACACACACACACACAGAGGAAATCCCATCCAAGAGGTGGTGGCTATAGGACTTAATGAGCTGATGTATGTTAGATGTCTGGGCATGCACTAGCTGTCTTAGAGCAGCACAGGGAGGGAAGGGTTTATTCTGTCTTATAGTTGTAGTCCATTATTTATTATGAAAGTCAAGACCTGAACTCAAGCCAAGAACCTGGAGGTAAGAACTGAAGCAATAGCCACGGAGGGGTGCTGTTTATTGGCTTGCCCCGTGGCTTACTCAGCCTGCTTTCTTATACAACTCAGGACCCCTTGCATGGGAGTGACACTGTACCTAGTAGGCTGAGCCCTCCAGCATCAGTGAATAATCAAGAAATTGCCACACAGATGTATCCACAGGCCACTCTTATGGGGTTGCCTCTTCTCAGAAGACTGTAGCCTGTGTTACGGTGACAAAAATCAACAAGCACACCCTGATAGGCTCTCCATGAAATTGAAACACTATTTTCATACGTGATTATACAAAACCCCGTTTGGCTTTCTAACCCTTCCTGGCCAAATCATTAGCAACTGGAAGACAGGAACTGTGGCTCATCCACCTTGGCACTTTAGCACCCTGCACGAGATTTGGCGTATAGGAGGTACACAATAAATGTTAATGGAATGGAATGGAATTGCCCAAGGTTGCTTAACCAACTAGTGGTAAAGTCTAGGTTAAAATTCGGGGCCCCTTGATTGGCCATCCAGCATCCTCTATATCACTATCTATATCGCTATACCAGTGCATATGGATGACTGTTATTGCCCAGCTGTGAGCTATTTCAGCAAAGTAATGTGCATGCAGAAAGGAACACTTTCCTCACCGTTAGATGTGAGTGGTTCAGTGTTACGACTCCACCGCTATGAGGATGCGATGGGGCAATGCTTTTCCGTACTCTTGGTAAAATGAGAAGCACGGAGGGGGATTAGCATTGGCTATGAGCCACGACTTACTTCTCATCTTTAGCATGGAAAAGATAAACTGGAGCATGTGTTTCTGCTGTTATTTTAAAGCCATCAAAAGAAGACTTACCTCCATGGTCCTGGGGGCCAGTTAGTAGTAGATGTAGACTCCTTCATAGCTAGAGGAGATAGCGTCCTCTGGGCTAATGTACTTTTTGCCCATGCTCTATGCTAGCAAGCCTCTTTTATCCGGTGATGATGAACCTCTAGCTGGTCATTTTCCCAAGTATATGTGAGTCCTAGAGACAGACTACGTCTGAACACCAGAGCCATCCAAAGCCTCACATGTGGGAGTTTTCCAAAGACCCCATGGAGGGGAGATAGTGTCCTATTAAAAACCTCAGAGAGGGTGCTACAGAGATGGCTCAGTGGTTGAGAGCACTGGCTGCTCTTCCAGAAGACCTGGGTTTGATTCCCAGCACCCACATGATAGCTCCCAGTGATCTGTCACTCTACTTCCAGTGAATCCATTGCGCTCTTCTTCACTCCTGAGGGTAACAGGCACATACATGGGGTGTGTGTGTGTGTGTGTGTGTGTGTGTGTGTGTGTGTGTGTAATATATATATATATATATATATATATATATATATATATATATATATATGAAAAAGCACCTATATTCCAAACTTTAAAATATACATTTAAAAAAAATACTTAGAAAGTTCTATGCTACAGACACACTAAGATCAGAAAGAGATTCTAGAAAAAAAAATGAAAAATAGTATAGCAGAGATGAATATGAACAGGGAAGTTATAATTCTCTATAAAGAATAAATCAACCACAAAGAAAACAAACAGAGAAGCAATTGGACATCAAGAGTGAGAAAAGAAAGAAAATCAAGGGTTGAGGTCCTCTGGAAGTACAAAAGGGAAAGATCCTTCATGAACTCAGATGCCAGGGCTTGCTTGCGGTGAAAATGGCTGGCTGAGCACCTAGTCCAGCAGTTATATTATCATAAGGCTACAGAAAGCTGGGTCAAGGGAGAACCCAATAAGGCAAGAAAAGGGAAGAGAGAAGGGGGTGGGAGGGGAGACGAGAACTAGCTCAGGTGTCCAGATGGCTTTCAGTTTTGTATTAGACCACATGCAATGCCTTCAAAATTCTGAGCAAAGCTATTGTATCAGTACCCAATTAAAAAGTCAAATTGATCTTGGCAGTGGCATGAGTGGCGGTGTTCTGGGTTCCCTAATGAAACACACACACACACACACACACACACACACACACACACACACACACACACACAGTCTTTATATTTTGACATGCCTGAAGAAGCTCAATTGTTGGGCCATTTCCTAACCTCCATGTAGCTAATCCACCTCCCTCTGATATTCCCAAGTTATTACTTACTAAAATCTATATTTCGTCTTTGCTGCCCTAGACCCAGACATGTAACCCTCTTGGGCTGCAAGCCTCCCCTCCCCCACCTGCTCCCACATGGTGGCTATGTTCTCTGTCCCGCATCTTCTCAGGCGTGGTGTCTTTCTGTTCCTATTCCTGGCATGGTGGATCTCTTTCTCTTTCCTCTTTCCTGGGTCCCTCACCTAAGAACCCTAAAAGTCCCACCTCTGTCCTGCCAAGCCATTGGCTGCTCGCAACTTTATTGACCAATCAAAACTAATTGGGAGCAGGGTCCCCAGTGTCTTATGTACAGATGTACAGATTCTCACACAAACAATTTTGGGGACCCAAATTAACATAATATAAACAACATTAGGCCAAACTACCAGTTATGTCCAGCCTGAAATTGTATATCTAACCGTAGTCTCCTAGGACAGAATAGATGTCAAGATCTCACATTCCTCAAAACTTCCTGCGTGATCAACCCCATAAAAATAAGAAAGAGAATAATAAATGTGTGTACATCACCCCCACAGAAGAATATAAGGAAGAAGGGACCCAACACAAGGAGGGGAGAGTTGCCCAGGCTGGTAGCCTGTGGGGGTCGCCTGGCAGTGACATCCATTTCTTTAAGAGAATTCAGCCTACTGTGAAGGACAAAATTGGGACCTGATTTGAGGAGTGAATTTGGATGCATAGAAAACTAAGTAAACAAACCAAACCTGTTTGGAGTTAGGGCTGTGCCTCCATGATGGGGTACATACATAAGACACTTGAGGCCCTGAGGTGAATAGAGCAATAAGCAAAAGAAGACAGTTATCCCGTTTTCCTCTTTTCAGGTTCTGTTTTTGGCTTTTGAAAGAGGTTTGGCATGTGTGAATGCATGTGAGTGCATGTGTATGTGTTGTGTGTGGGGGGGTACCTGCTTGTGGAACAGGTATGCATGTTGTGGAGAGCACACATGCTATGCACAGTTATATGGAGATCAGAAGATAGATAAAGTCAATCTCAGAAATGCAGATCCACCTCCTTTTGAGACAAGGTCTCTCATTGTCCTGAAGCTCACCAATTAGGCTAGACTGGCTGACAAGTAAGCCTCAGAGATCTTCCTGTCTCTGCCTTACCAGTGCTGTCATACCACCACACCCAAAAACTCTATGTGGGTTCTGCATATCAAATTCGGGTGTTTGTGCTTATAAAGCAAACACCTTACCAACTGAGCCATCTCCTCAGCCCACCAACCCCCCTTTTAAATGCAGGGTCTCAAGTAGCCCAGGCTGGCCTCAAACTTAACATGTATCTGAAGATAGCCTTGAGCTCCTGATCCTCCTGCCTCGACTTCCCAAGTGCTGGAACTACAGATATACTCCACTGTGCCTATTATAATATGAGTATTAATGTAACCAAATTATACCCATGCTGGGAAGGCATGAGATGTGAATCTGGGAAGTGTGACTTGCAGAGGCAAGGTTATGGTGGTCTGAGAGCTAACTCTTATTTTCTGTCCTATAAAGCTGGTAGAAAATTTAAGTCCCTCAATCAGGAAGTAGCAAACTGAACAGATAACTGAGAATTATGACAAATGCCACACAAATCAGCTCTCAGATTTGAGCCCATTGTTTCTGAAGTGAGAAATAAGAAGCCAAGGTTTAGGTGTTTAGTTATACCTAACTCTAAATATGATTTGTAGGGACTGAGGAGCCATTCAGTGGAAGGGCATGTGCTTAGCCTGCTTGAGACCCTTGGTTCCCTCCTCAGTGCTGCAAGAAAGATATATTTGTGGAACCAGCTTCTTCAGGCCACTCTGTTTTACCTTAGAATCATCTAGGGAGTCAGAAATGGTAACACCTGGGCCATACCTCCAATGGGCCACACCTCCAATGGGTCACACCTTCAGTGAGTCACACTTCCAATGGGTCACACCTCCAGTGAGCCAGGTCTCCAGTGAGCCACAACTCCAGTGAGCCACACCTCCAATGGGTCCCACCTCCAGTGAGCCAGGTCTCCAGTGGGCCACAACTCCAGTGAGCCACACTTCCAATGGGTCCCACCTCCAGTGAGCCAGGTCTCCAGTGGGCCATGCCTCCAGTGAGCCACACTTCCAATGGGTCCCACCTCCAATGGGCCATACCTCCAATGTGGTCTTACTCAGTTGGTCTGCAATGAAATCTAAACTCGTGGATTTTGTTTTGCTTTTATTTGGGGAGGGGTTGCTTTATTTTGTTGTTTTGAGACAGGGTTTCTTTGTGTAGCCAGCTGTCCCAGAAGTAACTCTGTAGACCAGGCTGGCCTTGAAATCACAGAGATCTGCCTGCTTCAGCCTACTGAGAGCTGGGATTAAATGTGTGTGCCACCACCACCCAATAAAACTTGTGGAATTTTAAAGTACTTTCCCCACATCAGTGTGAGTCATGTTTGAGAACATCTCTGAGAGAAGCAGTTATTAAATTGACTTTAAAAGAGATTCATAAGCCAGACATAGTGCTGTACACCTTTAATCTCAGGACTCAGGAGACAGAGGTAGGATGACCTCTGAGAGTTCAAGGCTAGCCTGGTCTGTATAGAGAGTTTCAGGACAGTCAGAACTATAGAGAGAGACTGTCTCAAATAGCCCCACTCCCCAAATAGAGATTCATATATAAATAAGGCACACAGGATAATTCTAGGCATCTTATTAAATACTAGTAGTCCTAATGGAGGTTGTAGAGAGTAGCCCAACATACTGAAGACAGGCCTCCCTCAAAACCTCCAGAATTCTATCCACAAAATCTCTACACATCAAACCAGGCATGAATAAACACCTGAAATCTCATCACTCAGGAGGCTCAGGAAGTTTAAAGAGATCCTTGGTTATATAGCAAGTTCCAGTCTAGCCTGGACTACATGAGGCTCCCATCCCTACAAACAAAAAAATAAAACAACAGCAAAAAACACCAAAACCTCATGGTCAACCTGAAATTTCCTGGTTAGAGAAAGTTATTACAGCAGCTTGTACAGAACTGAGTTTACACACACGTGGAAGTGGTGTGCATGATCTTTCTTAGAAGAGCCAAAGGGCTGAAGTCATGAAGGTAGTAAGAGACTGATATGGGAGAGAGGGAAATTAGAATGTGTGTGATTGAAATAAAAACTTAAACTATGGGCTGGAGAGATGGCTCAGTGGTTAAGAGCACTGACTGCTCTTCTAGAAGTCCTGAGTTCAATTCCCAGCAACCACATGGTGGTTCACAACCATCTGTAATGGGATCCAATGCTCTTTTCTGGTGTGTCTGAAGATACAGTGTACTCATTTAAATAAAATAAATAAAATAAATAAATAAATAAATAAACACATCTTTTTAAAAAACAAAACAAACAAACAAACAAACAAAAACCCCAAAACTTGAACTACGTCTGGTCCAATCCCAGACAAATAGACCCTCCTTCCCTTTTCTTCAGAAACTCACTCCAAAGCCAGTTCTGAGGCTACCTGTTTCTTAACAACCCGGATAGCTGCTAATGGTTTCCAGAGGGGAGGCCTCTGTCTCCTATTTTCTTTTTTAGCCTCTAAACTAAAGCGCTGTGATCCATGTCCCCTAGGAAGGTGGCTGCCTGACTGCCCAAGCCACCTTAGAGGACCACTAGTTCCCCTCCCCTTCTCTGTCCACACTTTCCCAGGTATGTCCCCTTACTGTGTCTCACAAAGACTGCTTCCTCCTGCTTTTGACCTCCCCTGGACACGGAAGTCTCCTGTTATTCATCACAGGGTGGATTGTTACTCACTTTGATTTGCTGCTGTTTGAACTAGACACTGTCTCTCTTGTAGCGTTTAATCCTCTGAAAGACTGAGGAGTGCAATTTGTGTGACGGATGGCTCTTTATAAGAGGCAAAGACATACTGTACGTCATACCCATTTGGAGCAGATTCCCCTGTCTCCACTCCCATCCTGACTAAGAGATTAGTGAATTGAGAAGTATGTTCTGGTGGCTTTAAGCTGACTGCCTCCTGAGACATACTGCTGCATTCCTGTGATCTGTGGGAGTCCACAGTGGCTTGTCCCTGCTTTCTGCACTATGACACCACCCGTCTCTCCTGCACCATAAATCTCAGAAGCCTGAATCCTCTGCCCATGAATGTAGCCCCTTTCCTTGTGGCATTTAAATGTCCAAAAGGGAAGAGATACTATTCTGAGAAGGGGCTTTGAAAATATAATTTAAAGTGAATTATTTGTTTACCTCGAATAATTTTCTCTTCTCTTGTCAATGTTATTTATACTCTTGGATACAATGACTATGGGACCGATCCAAAAAAAAAAAAAAAAAAAAAAAAAGACTTTTCAATTATTTTACAAGTTCAACCCAAAATATCCAAAAGACACATGCTTTGGGGAGTGTGTGTGTGTGTGTGTGTGTGTGTGCACATGCCTGTTCATGTATGTATGTATTTCCACATGCACCTGTCACAGCATGAATGTAGAGGTCAGAAGACAGCCTTAGGTCTAGGCTCTCACTTCACATCTTGTTTGCTGTGACAATGTCCCTTTCCCTACCACATATCTCTTTTGGTTTTGGTTTGTTTTTTGGTTTGTTTTTTATTATTATTACTTTTATTTTATTTTATTTTATTTTATTTTATTTTATTTTATTTTATTTTATTTTATTTTATTTTATTTTATTTTATTTTTTGGTTTTTCGAGACAGGGTTTCTCTGTGTAGCCCTGGCTGTCCTGGAACTCACTCTGTAGACCAGGCTGGCCTCGAACTCAGAAATCCACCTGTCTCTGCCTCCCAAGTGCTAGGATTAAAGGCGTGTGCCACCACTGCCTGGCTTGTTTTTTTTTTTTTTTAATGTCTCCATATTCCAAGCTAGATGCCCTCCCTTACCAGCTTCCAGGGAGCCTCCTATCTCTGCCTCTCATTTCATGGGAGAGTGCTGGAATTACACACACAAACTACTGTGCCTGGCTTTCTGCAAGCTCTGAGACCTACACCCAGCTCCTCATGCTCTTATGCCAAATGCTTCATCTACGAAGCCACATCCCCAGCACCTGTCACATTTTTAATATTTTAGTGGAGAGGGATTCGAGGATGGTTACTTGGTGTGTGCCAACCTCCTGGGGACAAAGACATGGCTGGGAACAAGAAAGAACTGTCCAGGTTTCGGGGGGGGGGGGGGAAGAGGTTGAGATCTTCCTGAAAGTAGGAATCTCCATTGGAAGGCACTAGGCTATCAGACCCACTGGTAGGGCTTTACAGAAAGAGGTGAAAGCCCGGCTTGCGTATTCATGAAGGTATGAAAAGAGCAGGCAAGGGCGGCAGGTGAAGCTGTTTCTGGAAAGATGGATGGAAATGAAAATAAAAAATGAGTGGGAGTCTGAAACAAGGGACCCATACATTCTACATGCAGGTGCTTAGACTTCCTGGGCGGAGCTGAGGGGCGGTTTTCAACAGAAGGGTGTGTTGAGGTGTGTTTACTGTGTGGGCTGTATTAAATGAACATGGGCATTAGGAGGCAATTTAAGAAAGGATTGGAGATTGGATGAGCTGGTTGAATAACAGAACCCTGATCCAAAGGAAGCAATGACGTAGGGACTTGGCAGATAGCAAAGATAAAGGAGATAAGAAAGAGTGGGACCATGGAAACTGCTGCATGCCACTCACCTGCTTCCTTGATCAAAGTGTACACAGTCAAAGAATGGCTTACACTATGAGCCAGGCTTCTGACCCTTAAGCACACTAACCATGGGGGGCTAGTATACCACTGCTCACTTGTGTTTGGGGCCCATAGGGAAGCGGCAGGGATGGGCTAAAAGGTCATCGCAAAAGCACTGTGCCGGGCGACCCCCAAGTGGGGAATCTGGAGCCTGAAGCCTGTCTCACTGGATTAGATAAGGTTGTTCTGGAAGCACCTGCTATTTTGTCTGGTATACTGACTGTGTCCTGCTTGGTCCTTACTCTAGCAGGTAGCTCTGTGCCTTTCTTGCTATAGTCAGGAATCTGAGTCTCAACCTGTAGGGTGTGTCGTCTACTTTGGGTGGGAGGTCGAACGACTCATTCATCAGGATTGCCTAAGACCATCGGAAAACACAGATATTTACAATACAATTCATAACAGTAGCAAAGTTATAGTTATGAAGTAGTAATTAAAATAATTTTATGGCTGGGGGTCACCACAACATGAGGAACTGTATTAAAGGGTCACAGCATTAGGAAAGTTGAGGACCACTGCTCTAGAGGCACTTGCTGAGAGTTCCAGAAGTGTCCACAGAGAAAGAATTGGACCAGAGATATGAGGCTAATGATAGACATAGTGACAGTCTATTAAGAAAGAGAAAGGCACTCCCAGGAATGTAAGTAGGTTGAAAGCCTGGATAACTCCTAGGCTTCAAAGGTCCTGGGTCCGGAGCCTCAAGACTTTTAGAGGTTATTTACATAGCACAGCTCTCCAGCATTTACAGCATTTACAGCATTACAGTAGCTTTTTTCCTCGCTCCCTTTTGTTACAGTGTAGCCCTGGTGGCTTTGTTACAGTGTAGCCCTGGTGGCTTTGTTACAGTGTAACCCTGGTGGCTTTGTTATAGTGTAGCCTTGGTGGTTTTGTTACAGTGTTGCCCTGGTGGTTTTGTTACAGTGTGGCCCTGATGGTTTTGTTACAGTGTAGCCCTGGTGGTTTTGTTACAGTGTAACCCTGGTGGTTTTGTTACAGTGTAGCCCTGGTGGTTTTGTTACAGTGTAGCCCTGGCGGGGTGAGGTTTCCACAAGCATATGTTAATCTCCATGCCTTTCTCACATTCTGAAAACTGTCAAGTTTGGGCTGCTGATCAAGTGAAGGAAAGATGGATGAGCACAAACCCAGAGGGATTTCAGAAGCCTGTAGTCCATTCCTCTCTGCTGTGTGGTCAGAGGCAAACTGCTTGAACCTTCCCATCTTTCAGTTAATAAGTTTTGTTTATTTTTAAAAATTTATTTATTTTTATGTGCATTGGTGTTTTGACTGCATGTATGTCTGTGCAAGTGTGCCTGCTCCCTAAAACTGAAGTTACAGACAGTTGTGAGCTGCTACATGGATGCTGGGAATTGAGCTCTTAACCACTGAACCATCTCTCCTACCCTTTAAATGAATGTGTTTAAAAAGAAAGCCTCCTGCTGGGGGCAGTGGTGGCGCACACCTTTAATCCCAGCACTTGGGAGGCAGAGGCAGGTGGATTTCTGAGTTCGTGACCAGCCTGATCTACAGAGTGAGTTCCAGGACAGCCAGGGCTACACAGAGAAACCCTGTCTCGAAAAACCAAAAAGAAAAAAGAAAGCCTCCATTCCCTACTAAGCTGTGGCAAGGGTCCAGAGTGACAAGGACTGTAACCTGAGTTGGCAGGGAACCCAGAATAACAAAGAGAATAGAGGTTTCAACCCAAGGCCTGTGAGAAAGCTCAGAGGGTAAAGTTGTCTCCAAGTCTGATGACCTGAACTCCACCCCTCTGACCCACATGGTAGAAAGAGAGTTCCCATAAGTGGTCATCTGACCTCTACAGGCTTGCCCTGGCCTGTGTCCCTCACCCCACCCCCCAAAAAAAATTAATAAAAAAACAAATATTTTTAAAAAGAAGTTGCAAGTTAGGGAAAAGCCTTTGTCCTTATGGTGAGGGAGCTCATAGAATTCTTTAAATGCTGGACAACAAATAGGCAAGGGGTTTCCGGGGCCTTGGGAAGGGGTTCAGAGTTCTGTTTGGGCAGTGAGGAAATGAGTATATGTTTGGGAAAACTCCTTGAACTGTATGTCTAAGATTTGTACATTTTACTCTGTGTAAATTATCTTTATAAAAAGAACATTAAAAACACCCAAGTGGAAGCTGAGCATTGTGGCACACGTCTTTAATCCAAAGCACTCAGGAGAGAAAGGCAGGCAGATCTCTGTGAGTTAGCAGTCAACCTGGTCTACAAAGAGAGTTCAGGATAGCCTACACTACATGGAGAAACCCTGTCTCAAAAAACAAACAAACAAAACAACGAAAAGACCCAAGTTTAAAGTGGCTGCCTATGATTTCATGTTTAGTGTGTGGACAGAAGAGGAGGCCTCTGGGAAAAGCTGCTGAACCTGGTCAAGCCTGTGATCGCCTCTGTCCTGGACATGGAGGCTGCTCCTCTCCCATCGCCAGTAGCCCCTCCTCCCCATTTCCTTTCTGAGTTTTATTTTTACTATTGGCATCCTTTCTCCTCAAACATTGCCCCCCCCCCTTTTAACTTTAAAGAAAAAAATGGGTCCCGTCTCATCTTCACAAAGCATATCACACATTTGGGTTGTTAATTTACCTCCCCTCCCCCTACCCATCCCCCTTCCTCCAAATAGTTTCTTTCCCATCTTCATATGTATTTTAAATCTAGATTCCACATATCAGTATAGTCCTTTCTAGTCCCTCAGAACCTGCTGGTTGCAACACACTTGGGGAATGTTTTTGGCTTTTAGAAACAAACAGGAAGATCCAACTGAGCCCAAGAGCAAAGAAGACTCAGAACCACAGCTGAAGAAATAATGGGAAACACAGCCCCAGGCAGAAGGGCAGACATTCTCCAGGAGCTCGGTAGAGGGGCCTGCAAATCTGGAAGGCATCATGCAGGAACTTGGCTCACTGACTGGGCCTTCATGGAGATGTCTCTGCAGTCAGGTATGCTGTGTGCTGTGGCCACAGAAGTCAAGCCTGGTGCCCATGGGCTCTTAGCCACACCCTGAACACAGTCGTCCTCATGGTCTCAACTGCCCACAGCAACACACATCTTTCTCCTCTACTCCACATAATGTCTTCTGGTGGGATGAACACTGGTCATTAAGTGTTTATGAGATGGATACTACACTTATTGCAGCCCAAGCAGGAAGCTTGGAACCTGAGAGGCCACACCTCCTGCAGAGAACCCTGGAACACAGTCCTGCCCAGAGCAGAAAGGAAAGCAAACAAGTCAGGGAGGATCCAGCTTCTTCCAGGAGCCAGAACCTGACGCCATTGCTAATTCTCCTGGAAGCCACTGGAGAGCTACCTTCAGATTCCCTCTTATGGCCACTTTAATTAAATAGATAATCCAAATGCCTTAGAAAAAATGGCCAACATGAAAAGTCCAGGGCCTCAGCCACCTAAAGGTTCACAGTTCCTTCCATGTGGTCTGAAAAAGGGACCCTTCCAGATAAAGCAACAGGAGAAACATTGCTTGCCAAGGGTAGAGAGGATGCCGGGCCTGGATTCAATGGTGGCTGTCAGCCAGCAAAATCCCACCAGGGTCATGACTTACATTCCAGGCCTCGTCCTCTGAGCCTTCCAGCAAACAGCACAGCAGCTCCCTTGTACATTAGCTCAGAAATATTGACTCCCTCTCCGTCCTTCTGGGAGCTCTCAGTGTCTGGAGGCGTCCTTTGGGTCTCGGGCGGTCTCTGCCTTTCTCTGACAGGTTAAAGGGTTCAGCTCTTCTTTATTACCAAAATGTGATTCCCATAATCACATTGCTCCCACTGTTGAGTTAGCTGAACCCTCGCGTCGACGGTTTTCATCAGAGAGATACCGTGAGCTGCAATGGTATTCAGAGTGACGCAATGCCAATCCGAGGGAAAAGTATTCAGAAACAGTTACTGATACAAAATCATCTGGGTCTTTAGGGAATGGGAGGTGAGCTCATGGTTTCCTCAGCCAGGGACCTCCCTAAACGTATAGGCTGCAAGCTCATTCCAGTGCAATTGTAGTGGCCTTGCCTGCCTCCGGCTTACAGCTTCAACTTACTCCCGTTCTCTGCCTCAGCTAATATTTCAGTCAATTCACAGACACACACACACACAGAGGCAAACACACAGGTGCTCAGCCACACCCACTCTTAATAGCAATTGAGACTACCCTCACCATCATTCCTGTTAGCACACTGCCTTTACAGAGATTGACCTCAAACCAACAGTTTGATTCCTGGGATTGTTGACCTACTGTGTGTGTGTTAAGTTCACTTTGCTGTGTTAATTACAGGTGAATGAGCTCTACCACAGTCTTCTTTACCAGTTTAGTGATACGGTTTGGGGACCGATTTTAAAGTCATTGAGAAAGGATAGATGCCAAAGTGCCCTGTTTCCCCCTCACCCACAGTGAGCTGCTTGCAAACCATGTCTAAAACTATCCTCAATTCCAAGTTCTTTCTGTACAATCAACCTCCCCAATATAATAATTCTAAAACCTTTTCTTGATCTCTGCTTTTAATAAAATACATTTAGAGAGGATATGAATTCCAGATTTGATTTCAGACTCTGGGGATGTATAGTCCTCTTCTGGAGCGTGTATATCCGGTCCTGGGGTGGGAAGGGGTGGAGGGAGAGAGAGAGTGTGTGTTTCCACAGCATAACAAACATTCCTTGTTTGGCTTGTACTGGTTACACACTCAGCACGTAAGGGAGAGGCAAAGAAGCCTGGGATAATGTTAGAATCAGGTAAGGATTGCTCTGCTGGTGCTGTTGAACTTGGTTGCCAACCTCTTAATGTTTGGGTTTTTGTTGTTGTTTTGGTTTGGTTTTGTTTTTTCTGTAGATGCATTACAACTACAGCCAATAAAGGTTTCAGTTTTAGGTGACACTAGAAAAAGAGGGGGGGGGGGGGCTGGAGAGATGACTCAGCAGTTAAGAGCACTGACTGCTCTTCCAGAGGTCCTGAGTTCAACTCCCAGCAACCACATGGTGGCTCACAACCATCTGTAATGGGATCTGATGCCCTCTTCTGGTGTGTCTGAAGACAGCTACAGTGTACCCATATAAATAAAATAAATAAATTGTAAAGAGAGAGAGAGAGAGAGAGAGAGAGAGAGAGAGATTTTGTTTGATCACTGTCCTATCAATTCCTAAGTGAATTTGGCATTATGACAGGAATCTCGCCACTCCCAAGTATGACCTTCCTTGCCAGAGGCACAACTCCAGCCATGGGATTCTCCTGTATAAAGGCTGGAAGAAATGATCTGGGCTGCGGAGCACAGGAAGCAGAAGGTGTGCTTCTGAGTCACCCCCCCCCCACACACACACACACACACACGTGTCCGGGGCATCTCCTGTGGAGTTGGAGAGACGCAGCCAGCAGGAGCTTGAAGCTGATCCCTGTTTCCTGTTATGGCCTTGCTACCCAGGTGCCTTTGAATCATCACATTGCTCAGCGTTCATTCCTACCCATGGCAAACAGGGATAATAACTTAAATCTGCCGGCTTGTGGTTCAAACGAGCCCTTTCTTGTACTTGAAAAGGAGGTGAGGTGATGACATGGAGTCACCAAAGCCACCTCATTATAGGAGGACTCTCAGAGACAGACTGATTTGTCCTCTGAGACCCCCGTGCCTCTGTGACGTGAAAGATAAACTTAGTTTTCTAGTCTTGACTCCATCCCATGTTCTGGAACCGATTTCTTGGGATAATTTTCTCTCTTTTGGAGAAATGCTGGACTTTCAGATGTCCGTGTCTCCCTTTTCTCACCAGGGTGGCCCCTGGGCGCATAACAGGGAGGAGCAGACTTGCTTCTATACGGTATTTCCTGATTACCCTCTATGTCTCTATGGAATGTGGCTGGTCAGCGCTCCCTGGACCAGTGACTGGAGATGTGCTGTGTGTTCCTGGCCCTTGGCATTCTGCCAGAGTCTGTACTGAAGCCTATTGTTGGTTCTGAGTCACATCCCAGGCTCCTCTTTTCCATAATTTCCCTCCTCCTCATCCAAGTCCCAGCCCTGGTTCAGCGGGCTGCTGGGTTTGGCTAGGGTGTTGAAACACTGTGGAGGTCAAGATCCTAGCAATTCGTCTGGTAGCCCTTGGCCCCAGTACCATCTTGCTGCCACCACAGACATCCTCTCTGGTAAATTCTGCAGTCAAACTCAACCAGAATGTGTACCACACCCCTCTGGGAGCACAGAGGAGACTGGAGTTCTTTTCATACCACATAGGAACCGAAGGAAGCCTGGGAAAGCTAAACCCTGGGTCCTTCCACCGCTTAGCTGCTTTGCGCTATTCAGTGTACTCTGGTGTGGCCACTCTCAGGTGTGGTGAGTCTGTTTCCATGCAGAATACCGACCATGAAAGGAGGAGAAAGGACGCGCATTGCGGTTAATTTACCTACTATACCTTCCCCACTGGGGAAGCCCAGGGCAGAAGATCAAGACCAATGTGTCCCTCCAGCGTTGGTCTCCTTCCCACTTTTCGAGGGCCTGAATAAGAAATGGGCCAGCATCCTGCCTCTACAATTTATGCTTCTCCACTCATTCGACAGCACCTAGCCTCTTTGCCTAGTTGCACAGACAGAAGCAGGAGTTGTGGGCATGAAAATAACTCTGTGACCTGAGTTCTACCTACAGGCTTGTTTCTGGTTATACAATTGGGGGAGCTAAAGAAAATTGGAAAATCCTGTTTGTCGTTCCACAAAGCCTAGTTATTGCCACAATTGTATCTGAAAAACCCATTGGTAGTTGAGAGTCTCAATGTTAATGTTTTCACACCCACACTGAAGAAATCTAATGTCTCTAGATGAAGACACAGGTCAGTTAGGGAAACAACAGAGCAGAAAAATATACCCCCATGAGCCAGATAGCCTCCAGCCACTCTTCCATCTAAAAGAACTGGATTCCTTAGACGGTACTGGGAAATGCACTCTGGAAAATCTGACACACTCTTCCGAAGTGTAGATGCTCACTTTATCATTACTCTGCTTCCAAGGTGCTCATCTCTCAGAAGTTGGCCTAGGGTAACTTTTGATGAGTGGTATTTAGCATACTGACTCAGAAGGATGCTTTGAAACTCCCAGCAGCTTCTCTTCCAGTAAAAAACCTTTCATGAATTATCCTGAAGCATCTGTCATGGACTACTTTCCAGCTCCAGTGGGCGGCTTCGGTGATTATTACCAGATTCTACTTGGTCATTTCTCCCCATGGTTCCCTTTCTCCCCACCTCTGCCTCCCTGCCTCCCATGAAAACCGGTGACCATGACCTAGGAAAGGAATCAGAGAAATGGGTTCCCACTTAAGAAAATGGACAGATAAACACTCCGACTCTGCTCCACAAAGTTGATTGGCCTTTTTCTGTGGAGGAGGTAAGACTAATATTGAGGCAATTAGAAAATACAATTAAGCCAAGCTCTTGGAACCTGCTATAGGAACAGTAAGAATTCAAAGAGGCTGGAGAGATGGTTCGGTGGTCAAAAGCACGTAGTGCTTCCTGAGGTCTGGAGCTTGAATCCCAGCAGCCACTCCAAGTGATTCCTGACTGCCTATCTCTCCAGCTCAGATCTGACATCTCTGGTCTCTCTGAGCACCTGCGCTCCCGTGCACACACTCCCATGCTGATATGTACATAATTTAAAATGATACAAATAAAACTTAAAAAAAAAAAAAAAAGGAAGATGATATTGTTTAGATATGAAATGGCCCTTTCAGGCCCACTTGTTACAGAATTGGATCTCAGCTTTCAACACTCTTACCAATCCACTGAGAGAGAGTGAAGAACGCAGTGGGACTTCAGCCCGTTCCCCTCTGTCTCCTTGCTTCCCAGCTGCCACGAGGTACAAAGGTCTCTTTTGTCATGTGTTTCTGCCAAGATGTGCTGTGCTGCCACAGACCAAAAATTAATAAGGTCAATTGGCCGTGGGTCCAAACCTGTGAAACCATGACCCAAAATAAATGTTTGTTTGTTCAAGTTGTTTATCTTAGGCGTTTGTCACAGCAACAGAAAGATGATTTGCACAGGACGGTAGTAGAAAGGAAATTCCACAGAAGATCAGAATAAGCCTAAGAGAATCAGCGTAATGGTACTGAACAAAGGAGGGACAGGTAGGAGAAGACAGTTGAGAGATGAAGAGGGAGAGGAGGGGCCAGCTACAGTAAGCTCATGGCTGACTCCTATCTCTAGGCTCATGGTGTGCAATCTGTGTCCGACTGCTTTCTCTAGGATGATGGGACAGGATGGATCCCTGTCTGGCAGCTGTGGGGGGGAAGGGGTGAAAGCAAGTCTAGGAAATACATATCACAAAGAAACAGGGATTCCTGACAACTGGATGCATCTGGGGAATGAAGGAAACTTGATGGTTCTTGGCAGAATGGGAAGAAGACTAGAAAGAGTCAGCTGATTGGAAAGAAGGCTGTAGTGGGCAGTGCTGGCCAGGGAAGAGTCTCAGCAAAAAGACAAGTGGTTTGTTCCCTTTGGTTATTTGGAACCTAGTGGCACATCAATATGAACCCCCAAAATGCTGCCCTGCCCATGACATAATTCACATATGCATAACAAATTTTACTTTGTTTGTTTGTTTGTTGGTTTGTTTATTTTTGGTTTTTCAAGACAGATTTTCTCTGTGTAGCCCTGGCTGTCCTGGAACTCACTCTGTAGACCAGGCTGGCCTCGAACTCAGAAATCCACCTGCCTCTGCCTCCCAAGTGCTGGGATTAAAGGTGTGTGCCACCACTGCCCGGCTCAACAAATTTAAAAAAAAAAAAAAAAAGTCACAAACTTACCTACTTCATTGGATTGAAGAAAGCAGGGAAGGCTGAATATGGATTTAATTAATATAATAAAAACAAAACAAACAAACAAAAATCGGAGAGGCTGCATAGCACTGGAGTCAAACTGATTTCAAATCTCAACTTATTAGCTGTGTGTCTAAGAGAAGTTATGAAACTTCTTTGTGCCTGATTTTCTTCGTCTGTATAAGTAGCAACTGTTTACCTACCTCATAAATAAGAAATTTTGTATCAATTGGCTCACAGTGAACAGGACACTCCAAGGTAGAAACAAGTAAACCAACGTCAGCTGTTTGCTTCTTTCATCCATTAAGACAGTAAGCACTGAGCCTCTTTATAAATTAGGAAAGGTTCAACAATGGTAACTTTCTGGGTAAAGACAGTGGGACAATGTTGGGAAAGTGCTGAATGCTTTAGTCTTGTCTCGAGACTTGCTTCCTACTTGGCTTTAAACATTGCATCACTACATGTGTTCGTGTGTGCCTGCACACGGGTGCTAAGAGCATATGATAGGAGGGGAAGTCAGTTCCCTCTGCCGACCTTTTTATGTGTTCTTGGGCTTGAACTCAGGCCTTCTCCAAGCTTTAGTAGGAAGTACCTTTACCCAATACACTCTCTTAATGGCCCTACAACAATTTGCTTTCAGTTTAAAAACATTGCTTTAGATTTACTTATTTTACATGTGTGAGTGGTTTTGCCTGCTTATCTGTTTGTATACCATGTACATATATATACCTGGTACTCTCAGAGGTCAAAAGAGGGTGTCAGATTCCAGGAGCTAGAGTAACAGATGGTTGTGAACCTCTATGGGGTGTTATGAACTGAACCTGGGCCCTGCAAGAGCAATAAGTGACCATTGAGCCATCTTTACCACTAGTCCATCTCTCTGGTCCCTAACCCATATTAAGTCTCATTTCCTCCATGCAATATATATATATATATATATATATATATATAAAATACCTTACCCAATGCAGAACTACTGAGGTCTAAACATAAAAGGATAAAAAGTAATCGTATAAGTCTCTTTTGTAAACTATTAAGGTATTAATTGTTGCTATTATTTTTCTAAAGATTTAATTTAAAATTTTAATTGTGTATATATAGATGTGTGGGTATGTGCACATGAGCAGTGCACATTGGAGGTCAGAGATGTTGAATTCTCTGGAGCTAGAATTACAGGCACTTGTGAGCTGCCTAATGTGGGTGCTGGGAACCAAACTTGGCTCCACTGGAAGAGAGGTCTGTGTTTAACCACTGAGCCATCGGTCTACCTCTGTTATCATTATCAACATATTAAAAACACAGACATTATTGGTATGCATTGGCCAGAATGAATACACAATTCATTGGAAATGCTTTCACTATGTCTCAAAATAACATTTCATGTAAGTCTTATCCACACAGCATTGTGCTGGGATGATGACCATGCTCCAAAGACCCATGTATTAATGGCATGGTCCCCAGGGTGCCTTAGAGGTGGTAGAAGCTTAAGAAGCAGGGCCTAGCAGGAGGTCCTGGTGGCAGTAGAGATGTGTTCTAGAGGGGACTGAGGGATTCCAGCTCTTTCCTCTTTGGGTTTTGCTTCACGGCTATGGAGTGAGGACTTTTATTTACTATGCCCCTCTTCTCATTGCCATCTGGCACAACCACTGCAGGTCCAAAATTAACGTGGCCACCTGATCATGAACTGGAGCCTCTGAGCCAAAGTAAATCTTTCCCCTTACAAGATAATTATTCCAGGTATTCTGCTGCAGAGGCAGAAACCGACTAACACACACAGGTTCCTCGGTTTAATTGCCAAAGGGAAATTCAGTCCCCTGAAGAGAAGTAAAGTCTTGAGTTACTTTACATTGGCCCGAGCTTTGGAAATGGGCGGCAGTCCCTTGACTAGAATCTCTGTGGAGCTTTGAACATTCGGTGTTGATTTGGTTTGGGTCAGCCAATACACGGGAAGTGGGGTTTGGTGAGGGTGGAGGTAAGGAACCTAGTCATCTGTAAAACCATGCATTCCCTCTCTAATTAGTCTTTTTCGGAAAAGGCCCAACTTTCCTCATTTCTAAGGAATGTCCATCTCCTCCGAGGTGAACGCTCTCCCCACGCTACGCTCTCCCTCCCCGACTTAGCAACACTTGGTTATTAATATGGATTGTTCAGGAGAAAACAAAGCTTTGAAAAGCAAGACAGAAACAAATTCCAACTTGACCTCAGCCTGTCCTTGAAGCCCCGGGTTTGTTTCTCACCTACACATCAATCCCAGCTCCGCGACGGGACAGCAGGGTGAGAGCAGAGTTCACAGAGCCCTTCAATCTTGCGTGATGTTTTAGGCAGCAGGGACGTGCAGTGCAGAGGGTGTGCGCATTAAGAGTCTGTTTCTTCAGCCGACTCCTGTTTCCTTACGGGACTGGGTTCTATGAAGATTTTTTTAACCTGGCAGCGGAGGATGGCCTCTGAGTCTCAAATCACTCACCCTCTGCAACCTTAAATATTTATTTGTGCAGTGTCAGTTTCTGTTGTTTCGGGACATTTATGTGTTTCCCAATAAACGCAGTTTAGGAATTAAAGATGCTAACATTGCTTGCAGGAAGTAGGCCAAGCTAGTCACTCCTGCTGTGGGTGTCCAGCTTTATCCATTTGGGGGGCATTGTGCTATCCCCCTGCCTAGACCAACCTCAAGTCCAGAGTATGCTGGCTAGCTGTTGGAGACAGCTTTTCCTCTACAAGCCCAGACCCATTCTTGGCCATGGGACTCCCAGCCTGTGGCAAGTCGAGCAATGAATTGGGTGCCAGTTCTGGCTCCGCCCTGCAACTCTAAGCTGATACTGAGCCTGCTCCTTAGGGTTTTTAGTAACACTTGTTGGAGCAACCTTTGGGGATGAAGTAAAACAAACAGACAGACAGATAAAACATTCATTTGCAACTACAGTACATTTGCAAGTGAAGGATTTTTTCTTTGATATCAACCTGTGGGTCGTGACCCTTTTGGGAGTCATTTATGGCTCTTTCATGAGGCCACCCAAGACCATCAGAAAACACAGATATTTACGTTGTGTTTCAGAACAGTAACAAAATTCCAGTTATGAAGTAATAATTTTATGGCTGGGGTATGTATTAAAGGTCACAGCATTGGGAAGGTTGAAACTCACTGTCATAGACTATCAGAGTGTTATTTGGAAATTATAATTAAAATATGCTTTTAGTGCTATAAATATGGATTTATGAGATGCAGAATCCATAGTTCTTTCTTGTCAAAAAGTTTCAATGACAAGACTTACCTACACAAAATCTTTCATTTAATGAGAGTGGGAGGAAATGGGGTTGGACAGTTGTCTTCTCTCTAAAAATACAGGGTTTTCCCTTTTTTAAAAGGTTTATATAGCCGGGCAGTGATGGCGCACGCCTTTAATCCCAGCACTTGGGAGGCAGAGGCAGGTGGATTTCTGGGTTCGAAGCCTGGTCTACAGAGTGAGTTCCAGGACAGCCAGGACTACACAGAGAAACCCTGTCTTGAAAAACCAAAATAAATAAATAAATAAAAGGGTTTTATATATATATATACTGTCGCTGTCTTCAGACACACCAGAAGAGGACATCCGATCCTATTACAGGTGGTTGTAAGCCACCATGTGGTTGCTAGGAATTGAACTCAGGACCTCTGGAAGAGACCCCAGTCCTCTTAACCGATGAGCCATCTCTCCAGCCCAGGTTTTCCTTCTTAAACTGTGTTACAACTAAAGATTTTCTATATATATCTATGTATACATATATCTATATATTTTATATGTATATCTATATATACCATATATGTAACATATAAATATCTAATATATATATAATCAATTCATTGAAGCAGAGATAAGTTATATATAATGTATATATAATATATAGCATATGATATAAAAATTATATAATATATATTTAAGCAGAGATAAATTATATATATACTTTATGTGTAATATAAAGTATATACTTTATGTGTAATATGAAGTATATACTTTATGTGTAATATGAAGTATATAATATGTAATGTGTAATTATATGTAATTATATATTACATGTAATTATATATTATTATAAATATATACATTACTGGCTTTCAGCCATCCTTTTTCCCTTTCTACCTCCCTTTGTTCAGTTCACCCAAACTTTGTTGGGTTCAGAAGGACAGCTGCAAGCCATGCCATGGTGCTGCATACCTTTAATTCTGGCACTTGGGAGGCAGAGGCAGAGGCAGATGGATCTCAAGGCCAACCTGGTCTTCCAAGCAAGTTCTGGGACAGTCAGGAATACACAAAGAAACTCTGTCTTGAAAAACAAAACAACTGTGCCCTTCCCTGCCTATCTAAAAGGACAACTGCTTGGTTTCAGGCTCAGAAATGTGCTCTTCACGTGGCCGAGTATTTTACCTATTTATTGTGCATGGCAGGCTAAGTAGGTCTTAGATCCCAGGTGGATGACAGGCATTCAGAGGACCACACAAGCAAAGATGAAACCCTGTCACTAGCCAATATTGTATTCATTTCAAGTTACAGATGGGACTTTTACATCCTGTGGGGTTTTAAGAACCCCTGGTGGTGCCGGGCAGTGGTGGCGCACGCCTTTAATCCCAGCACTTGGGAGTCAGAAGCAGGCAGATTTCTGAGTTCGAGGCCAGCCTGGTCTACAAAGTGAGTTCCAGGACAGCCAGGGCTACACAGAGAAACCCTGTCTTGAAAAACCAAAAAAAAAAAAAAAAAAAAGAACCCCTGGTGGACACAGAATCAAAACCAACTTGGCTGGGGAGGGGATGTGGCCTCTTGGAAGTACTTTCTCTTCTTAGAGGGTCATGTTGGCTTTCTTGGCCAGCCTGACTCTAATGGGTCTGCCTGAGGTGAACCCATCCAGGAACTGGCCACTTGTGCCCAGCCTGAAGCCATCCCAGATTCTAAATTTTTCTTGAGATTTACTTATTTTAATTATATGTGTGTATGGGTGTTTTACCTTCATATATATCTATGTACCACTTGTGTGCCTGTGCCCATGGAGGCCAGATGAGGGTATCAGGTCCCTTGGAACTGGAGTTACAGTTGGTTCCTAGCCTACTCCATGTGGTTGCTAAGAATCAAACTCAGGTCCTCTGAAAGAGCATCCAGTGCTTTTAACCACCGAGCCATCTCTCTAGCCCCTTTTCATGATTTATTTATTATTTATTAATTTTTGGTTTTTTTGAGACAGAGTTTCAGTATGTATATCTGACTAGCCTAGAACTCACTATATAAACCAGGCTGGCCTCGAACTCACAGAGATCATCCTGCCTCTGCCTCCCCAGTGCTGAGATTAAAGGTGTGAGCTACTGTGGACTAGCCAGGTTCTAAACTCCTGGAATGTGGTGACTTGGGCTGCTACTCCTTCCTAAAATGACTACACCTTACATCCTCTCCTTTGCCAGACAGCACCTGTTTACGCCTGGTGGCCAGTCTACAAGTGACCAGTATAATACCATAAGAAACTTGAATCAGAATAGTCAAGGCTGTCTTGTGAGATCACGTTAACTCCAGGTCCCAATATTGAACACAAAAAGACTTATTTCATACACATGAGACTACCCATTTTAAGTCGAGGGTGAGGTGACTGTGTGTGTTGGGGGAATTCTACTCCATCCATTGTGTAGGGATTCAGGTTGATAGAGCCTCTTCCATCTGGACCAGTGGCATCTAGAACTCTATTAGTTCTTAATATGACCCAGCCAGACCTCAATCATTGAGACTGCGTCCTATTGATTTATTTAATCAGCTTTAGCACAATTACTGAGCCATATGGCTGGTCTATTTTCTACGCTAGAATGGCTATTTCCCAGCTGTGCGCCAAGTTACTTGCTGTTTGTGACTCACCTGCCTTATTTCTGCTCCACCAGTCTGTCCTGGGGGTGGAGGGCACTTCTCCAGCCATGTGCTCCTGGTCCATCCCCTCATGGTCCCTACCTGTGACCCCCCAGCCCAGTAACCTCAGCCCTGCCTACCTCTGTTCTCCCCAGTAATTGTCTATCGGCCACTTTTATTTAACCAGTTAGAGAAGATTGGTGAGCAAAGTTTATACATCTTTTGGTCTACGTGCAACCAGCACGTGGGAGCCAGTATTTAGCATTTGAATACATAGCAGCACCAGGCCAACCCCCAGCATAGAACACATCGGATCCTCAGTCTCCTCCCCAGAGGGGAGTCCAGACCCCTTATCTCTCTTCAGTGCTTTAGTGCCACAGCCTAAGAGTGAGAAATGACATCTGTGCTTATGTCCCCTTGTCTCTGAGTCACAGGGTCCCATCTAACTGCAAGAGGACCGGGTAAGCTAGAGCTTTAGTCCTATTTAGCTTCTGTTGCTGTGACTACCAGAAACTGGTATTATTATTTTGTTCAGCAACAACAAAATTTTACTTACCTCATAATTATAACATCTAATGAATCCAAACAGCACACGTGTATTTCAAAAGGGAAGAGAAGTAGAGGAAAGACCCAGATGAGATGGCCTCACTTTCTCACACCCTGTTCTAGTGGTGGCTAATCTAGTCCCGTGAAACGGAATAGTTCCACAAGATGGAGTGTACCCACTTCTGAGAATGGTGTCCCTATAAACTGATTACCTCTGCTGGGCCCCTTCCCTTACAGGTTCCACGCCTTCAGTCCATGAACCGTTTGGAGACAAATCACATATAAACCATATATGCAGTTCTTCTTTTTGCCTGAAAAGAGAAGAACCAGATTTTTGAGCCTTGGTAACACCTCCTGCAATGTCAGTTCTCGTGTTTCAGCCATGACTTATTAATAGACTGGATAAATACAAGGACCCAGCAAACTCCAGCAATGCAGAGGCTTGTGGTCCCTTCCCAAGTTCGCCTCTGTTGTCCACAGCAAGAACACACTACGAGACTGTTTTCTTTTCTTTCTTTCTTTTCTTTTTTTATTGAAAAAGTCAACGATAGAAAAAATGTTTTGAAGGCACTATTTTAGAGAATGGAGCTGTGTGGAAGCAACAAGGAGATCTCGAATAGTGGGAGCAGGCTGTGCAGTTCACCCGGTGGCAGCCTGTGGTCCCATCTGCCCGCAGGCCTGCAGACTCAGCCCTCATCTGCACTTGGAATTCATCTTTAGCCTGGTGGCTGGGCCTGTTCTGAGATGCCAGAGTTTAACTTACTGGAACAGAAAACCACATCAAAAACTCCATCACGTGACTGTGTTAAGGAACCCTAACCCCACATCAGAACACTCTGGCTAGCGTGGAAGTCCTGAAATGTGATGTGTGTCCTTCACTGGGAATTAAGAACATATGAGCCCAGGTCTAATTATAGCCTGCCCTTAAGACATGTTTTTAATTGGGAATTGAGAGACTTGGGCATCGGGGGCCAGAACTGACCCAGCTATAACATTCACCTTCCAGAGAGCTTAAATGAACCCCACACAGTAGGTCTTCAAATAGGGTTTTCCTTGTGGTGATGGTGTGTGGTGTGGGGATAAAACTCAGCGGAATTTATTTATTAAATTAGAAGGTCCAGCCAGGAATGGTTGCACTTCCTGGCAATGATTAGAAAAAGATGCTCACTCACTTTAGTTATTGATAATCGCAATAATCTTTATTATTGGTTCCATGCCTGCTCCATTTTGCTCTCCACCACTATGGGATGGGATGGAATCTAGGGCCTCATACGTGCTAAACAAATGACCTGCCACTGAGCTACACTGTGCCAGTGTCTACTCAGTTTAAAGAAACTGGTCAAAGAATCCTGCACAGGTTAGTTCACGTAATCTCTACAAATACCTACAAATAAGTCTACTATTATCTGTTTTAAACATACACTGAAACTAAGAATACCCAGGTTAAGGAACTAACATACATAGGCATTGAAATGTCCCATTAATTGTTACAATGTTTATGCTTTAAAGTTGAAAATACAATTTTTGTTACTTACTTATATTTTTGAAATAGGATCTCTCTCTATGTAGTCCTGACTGCCCTGGAACTCACTATTTAAACCAGGCTGGCCTTGAACCCACAGAGATGATTCTTCTGCCACTGTCTCCCAAGTGTTGGGGATTGAGGGCATATGCCACCACACCTGCCAGAAAAATAAATTAAAAATAAAAAAGATTTTATTTGCAGCTGGGCAGTGGTGGTTCACGCCTTTAATCCCATCACTAGGGAGGCAGAGTCAGGTGGATCTGAGTTTAGTGTCAGCCTGGTCTACATCGTAAGTTCCAGGATAGCCAGGGCTACAGGGCCACATAGAGAAACCCTGTCTCAAAAATACTAATGATAATAATAATTATATACACATGTGTGTGTGTGTGTGTGTATATATATATATATATATATATGTAATTATTCTATTTATTGAGCTTGGAGAGCTGGCTCAGAGGTTAAGAATACTTACTGCTCTTCCATAGGACCAGGGTTCAGTTCTCAGCATAGTTGCTAGCAGTCACCTGAGACTCCAATTCCAGGAGATCTGACACCCTCTTCTGACCCTTCAGGGCACCAGACATGCAGGTATTACTATACATACATGCAGGCAAATCACTTTTATTTTATGTATATTTGAAAGATTTTTATTTATTTCCATTTTATGTGTATATTTGTTTATCTGCATGTGTGTACGTGTGTGTGCACTACGTGTAAGAAATGTCCTCAGAGGCCAGAGAGGACATCAGAGTCCTAGGAACTAGAGTTACAGAGGTTGTAAGCTGCCAGTTTGGGTACTTGAACTCAGGTTCTCTGAAAGACCAGCAAGTGCTCTTAACCACTGAGCCATCTCTTCAGCCCTAAAAAAAAATAAGTATTAAAACATATTTCAGGAAACTTGTTCCAAGCTTTACACACTTAAGTAGTAGAGAGAGTTCTCACTCAGGCCTACCCCATCACAAAGTTGATAATATGTTTCAAATCATTGCCCTTCAGCAACTCAACTAGAAGAAAACAACTAAATGCAAAACCAGCCAGGCAGGGCAGGTCACGCCTGTACTTCCAGCCTTCAAGAGTCTGAGGCAGGAGGATGAAATGTTCGAGGTCAGCTTGAATTACATAGTGAGACCCTGTTGGAGCAGACCAAGAGCTTATGTGCAATTCCAGGAACAAAAGGGCAAGCTCCTTTATCACAGCAGTTTGTCAAGGAATCTCTGACCATCTTTAACCCACTAGATACCACATGACCGGAAGAAGTAAAAAAGATCGATGGGCAGTGGTGGCACACGCCTTTAATCCCAGCACTTGGGAGCAGAGGCAGGCGGATTTCTGAGTTCGAGGCCAGCCAGGGCTACACAGAGAAACCCTGTCTCGAAAAACCAAAAAAAAAAAAAAAAGAAAAAAAGAAAAGAAAAGAAAAAAATCACCTGTTTAGACAAAGCAAATGTGCCCATCAGCTGTGGAACTATCCAGCTCCGGGGACGAGGCTTATGAGTGATAAAGCTCCCGAGGGGTTTCATCAGAAACGAGGTTTTTGTCTTCTTTTTTTTTTTTTTTTTTTTTTGGTTTTTCGAGACAGGGTTTCTCTGTGTAGCCCTGGCTGTCCTGGAACTCACTCCGTAGACCAGGCTGGCCTCAAACTCAGAAATCCGCCTGCCTCTGCCTCCCAAGTGCTGGGATTAAAGGCGTGCGCCACCACTGCCCGGCGAGCCGGTCCAGTCTTGATGACTTGTTTGAGGTTTTCTCTGTTCCGAAGTGTACTTTAAATGAAAATGTGGCGTAGACTAACTTAACTAAACACGGTCACGGTGACTTTTATGACTCAGGAGCAGTGTTCCACCATCTGTCTTCCACTGCAGAACGATGCCTGCTTTTTTCTTCTCACCGATGAGGTAAAATAGCCACAGACAGAACTTTAAGATGTCTCCCCTGTCACAGAATATATATTCCTGAGGAAAATACAGGGGCCTACCACACGGAACAAACATTTTGCTAAGGAAATGTGTGCGGGAGGGAGTAGCAGGTGGATTCAGTCATTATTCATGCTCCTGGCTGATGTCATAATAGAGATTTTGTCGGAAACCTGTCGTTTTCCAGAGCAGAGAGATGGGGAAGAGGCAACTTAGAGACAGTGTGATGTTGCAAAATAGCTTTTTATGAGAAAAGGAGCCGCTGACGGAGACAAAGGTGTGTGGTTCAACAGGTATGGCGTGGGAGCAACGTGGCTAGAAGACTACAGGCAATCCCTCTAATTGGCCACAAACCTGTCGGTAACCCACATCGTTTGGTGGTGGGTTGTTTTTTTTTTTCAGCTAGGCTGTGTTCTTTTGAGAATGACTGTGAGGCGTGCTGATGCGTGCTGAAGGTAGACGAGAGGCTATGAAGAAACATGTCCAGTCACTCATGGCTGACATCTAAATGGACAGTGCCTGAGCTGTGAGAGCAAACAGCTCTGGAGACTGGACGATCAGTGGTTCTTATTTTATTCCATTTTCATTTTGCTCGTGATGGATTACTTGTTTTAGTTTTTTTTAGACAGGATCTCATTATGTAGTTTTATGGCCAGGGGTCACCACAACATAAGGGACTGTATTAAGGGGTCGCAGCATTGGGAAGGTTGAGAACCGCTGCTGTAGAAGACGTAGTGCTCCCTTAGCTTGAGTCCTTCACAAATGTTCAGATCTACATGACTGTGGACAAAATAAAGTGATATTTTAAGCCACTAAGTTTTCCATTTGTTTGGTATACAGCTATAGAAAACCAGAATCAACTCTTATCATCAGAAACATTTGGCTGTCATTGCAAGAATATTATATTGGGCTGGTGCATATTAACCTGTTATGTGCATTTAAAAAAAAAACAAGAAAGTAACAGAAAGTGTTATAAAACACAAGAAAATAAACAGAAACTGTAAGGTTGTTGTTTTAATTAATTTTCTATTGCTGGGAAGAGACATCATGACCAACTTATTTTTAAAAGAAAATTTAGGGACATGAGAGATGGCTCAATGATTAAGAGTACTGGTTGCTCATCCAAAAGATCTGGGTTCAATTTCTAGCATCCACATGGCAGCTCACAACTATCTATAACTCCAGTTCTAGGGAATCCATTATAGAACATATGGTGCACAGACATACATGCAAGCAAAACACCCATAAAATAAAAATAAACACACATAAAATAAAAATAAATTTTTAAAAGAAAGCATTTAATTGAGGGCTTGCTTACAGTTTCAAAGGGTGAGCCCGTGACTCTCATGGCAGGGAACATGGCGGCAGGCAGGCGGGCATGGTGCTTGGGCAGTAGCCGAGAGCTCACATCTGATTCACAACCAGGAGGCAGAGATCTCAAAGCCTCTTCCAACAAGGCCACACCCCCTAACAGTTCCATCAGCTGGGGACCAGACACTCAAGTATATTAGCTCATGAAGGCCATTCTCTCTCAAACCACCACACTCCACTCCCTGGCCCCCCTAGGCTTGTGGCCATATCATATTGTTAAGTACGTTTGGTCCAACTTCAAAAGCCCCCATGGTCCTTTATAGTCTCAAGACCGTTTAAAAGTCCAAAGTCTCTTCTGAGACTCAAGGAAATCTCTTAATTATAAGTCCCTGTAAAAATCAAAAAGCAAATTACATACTCCCAATATACACAATGGCACAGATACACATTCCCATTCCAAAAATGGAGGAAAGTGACCCTGACCCTGACCCCGACCCTAACCTTGACCCCGACCCTAACCCTAACCCTGGACCAAGGCAGGACTAAAATCCATCAGGGCAAACTCCAAATCCTGTAGCTTTCTTTATGTCTGATGTCAAAGGGTTCTTCAGGTCCCCCACTCCTTCCAGCTTTGTTGACTGCAGCCTCCTTCTCTCTCTCTTAAGCGTGTTCCACCCCCTGTATGCAGCTCTCTTCAGCAGCCCTCCCACAGCTCCGGCATCTGCATCATCTTGGGATCTCCAGTGTAGGCCAGGCTTCACCTTCACAGCTTGGGCCATGGTGTCTCTTCAGAGCAATAGAACAGGAACAATAATAAGTTGCCACTAAGGGTGATCTATTGCTGTGATAGGCTTGAAAATGCTGCTTTTTTGTTTTGTTTTGTAGGAATGTGGGAGGACCTTAGGACTTTGGAGTAGAGAAGTGATTGAAATATAAGCAGAGCTTAATGGTCCATCCCAGAAGCCTGGGAAACAAACCGTGTGAACTGCGGGCGTTTCAGCTCTGGAGGTTTCACAGGGAAAGGATATTAGCAACTAGGCTAGAAACTATTCTTAAGATATTTTGGCAAAGAATGTAGCTGCTTTCTGCCTTTGTCTTAAGAATTTGCCTGAGGCTAAATTTTAAGTAATGAACTAGTTTCTTTGTCGAGAAGATTTCAAGACTACCTAATATTGGCCCTCATCAGGAGGTTATAAGTAATCACTGTTATGGAGATCTACAATGGAAAAGAGCAAATGGGGTAAAAAGTAATACAAATGTACAGTCTATAGGGGAAAGACACTGGCAAGGCTAATTTTTTTGTTCTGTTTTGTTTCTTTGTTTGTTTAGACAGAGTTTCTCTGTATAGCCCCAGCCATCCTAGAACTTGCTTTGTAGACCAGGCTAACCTCGAACACAGAGATCCACCTGCCTCTGCTTCCCTTGTGCTGGGATTAAAGGTGTGCGCCACCACTGCTCGGCTAGGCTACCAAGGCTAATTTAATAGCCAAAGTTCCCAAGGATTGTGCTGGAAAAGAGGTTGTAACCAGATAAGGAAACTAGTGCCAATAAGGAGGGGGCCAAACCTGTACCGGAATAGAGGGAAGGGTGCTCTCAGGGCAAGACTCCACCCAGGATATGGGAGGGTTTGGGGGGAGGAAAGGAAAGGAAGAAATGTAACTGTATTATAATCTTAAAACACACACAAAAAAAAACAAAAACAAAAACAAAAACAAAAACAAAACACTAAGCAGCCAAACAAAACAATGAAGGAAAGCTATTGTAAGTGTGACTCAAGGTGCATCTGTAAAGGCATAGCAGAACTTAGCAGTGGTCTCTGTGGTTCTAGCTTTCAAATGGCAGTGCAACTCTTACCAAAGAAAGCATTTAATTGGGGTCTTGCTTACAGTTTCAGAGGTTTAGTCCGTTATCATCATGTTGGGAAGTATCGCAGTGGGCGCGGCACGCGTGCTGGAGAAGAAATTGAGAACTACATCCTGATCCACAGGCAGAAAGCAGATGCTGGGTTTGTCATGCGCCTTTGAAACCTGAGTCTACTCCTACGAGGCCAAACCACTTAATCCTTTCAAATAGCGCCACTCCCCAGTGACTAAGGATTCAAATAGATGAGCCTATGAGGACTGTACTGGCTGGTTTTGGGTGTCAACATGACATAAGCTGGAGTTATCACAGCGAAAGGAGCTTCAGCTGAGAAAATGCCTCCATGAGATCCAGTGGTAAGGCATTTTCTCAATGGGTGATCAAGGGGGGAGGGCCCCTTGTGGGTGGTACCATCTGTGGGCTGGTAGTCTTGGGTTCTGTAAGAAAGCAGGCTGAGCAAGCCAGTAGAAACATTCCTCCATGGCCTCTGCATCAGCTCCTGCTCCTTGACCTGCCTGAGTTCCAGTCCTGACTTCCTTTTGAGATGAACAGCAATTGGAAGTGTAAGCCAAATAAACCCTTTCCTCCCCAACTTGCATCTTGGCCATGATGTTTGTGCAGGAATAGAAACTCTAACTAAGACAAATTGGTACCAGCATAGTGGGGTATTCCTGTGACAACCTGACCATGTTTTGGGGAGGACTGTGGAAGGACTTTGGAACTTTGGGCTAGAAGATTCATTTGGTGTTAAGAGCTCTGTGGGATGTTGTATAGGAGGTTGGAAGATAATGTTGAGAACAGTGCAGAAGATGGAGGCCTGGATTGTGAAATTTCAGAGGGAAGATTTAAGACTCTTATCAGGGCCCTTGCTATTTACTGTGAAGATTCTGTTGTTTTGGTTAGCTGGGGCTGAAGGATCAGCTGTGAATTACAAGATAGCAGAACTACTAAAGCAAAATCATTGCATTGCTGGAACTATTGATGCTGGTTGGGTGGAGCTGGAAAATTGGCGGTGATTGGGAAGAGACCGGCATCATCGGGGTAAAATCTGCTGAGAAGTGTTTTCTGAGAGCACAGAGACTGTGTTCCGGAGATAGCCAGGGTTGTACCTTGTGCTGTGGCTGGACTTGGTAATGTGTAAGAGTCACCCAGGTGGTACTGGTTTTGAAGGCATAAAGGAGTCATGAAGAGCAGCTGAAGCCTGGGCACTGTGAGAGGCCGCGAAGGCCATTGGTGAAGGTGCAGCCTCAGTTGCAATTGACAGCCCAGGACTGAAGGGGTCATGCAAAGGAGGTGAGACTTGGCACCATGGTAAAGCCTAGTTGCAGCAGAAGACAGCAGTGTTTTGGAGATGCCAGTACCATGAGATGACCACCAAGAACAGCAACAGCAGTGGAGTACAGGCATCTGGAGCCTAGAAGACAAGGTGTGTGCTACAAGGGGCAGAGCTGGAGAAGTGACTCAAGCCCTTGGAGAAATCCAGAAGATCGTGAGTGGATCCCAGACATTGAATGGTTGGAGTTTGATTTTGCTTTTGATTGTGACTGTGCCCTGATATTTTTCCTCTTGAAGAAAGAAGATATTTTATTGGAGCCCACAGTTAAGAGACTTTGAATTTTTTAAAAACTTTGAATTTTAAGAGATTGGATGTTTAAAAGGAACTGAAATGGTAATATGTAAGTATTTGCAAAGACTGTGGGATTTTTAAAGTTATTTAGAAGGACCATTCTTTTTCAAGCCATTACATGAAGGATATTTGCATAAAATAGTTGTGGAATCCTCCTCTATAATTAAGGAGAGCTGAGAAAGCCAGGGCAGGCTCGGCATGAAGGGCCCCCCCCCAAAGAACAAGAGGCCCTGAGAGGCCATTGTGTGAAGCAATGTAAGTGAAGTCTGAATTATGTTAGAGACCCCAAGATGATGGATATGCTAGATCTATGAGATGTCTGCCAAGGAGAGCTGCATATAAGAAGTAGAACCAGCCTAAAAGCGTTCAAAAATACATTGCAGTCAGTAAAGCTGGAGGGGTGGAAACATCTACGCCCTTTAACATTAAACGAACGTGGAGCTACAGGATTTGAAGTTTGTTCTGTGGGGTTTCAGTCTTATTCTGGTCCAATATTATTTCACCATGTCTGATTCTTCCCTTTAGGAATGATAATGTATGTATGTTCTGTTCACTATGGGTTGGAAGTATGTGATTTGCTTTTTGACTTTACAATAGGTTACAGTTAAAAGATGACTTTGAGTCTCAGAAGAGATTTTGACCTTTAGTCAGTCTTGAGAGTGAAAGACTGTAGGGACTTTTGACGTTGGACTAAATGTTTCTTGCATGGTGATAGGATCACGAGTCTGTGGGGCAGGGAGTGGAGTGTGGTGGTTTGAATGAGAATGACCCACACAGGTTTATATGACTAAACACTTGGTTCCCATTTGGTGGAACTACTTGGGAAGGATTAGGAGGTATGGACCACTCCATCATGGACTCTAACCTTCTGGAATTGTAAGACCAATTACATGACTTCTTTTGTAAGTTGCCTAGTCATGGTTTTTTATTACAAGAATAGATTATTTTAGGCCAATAAGTAAAACCTCATATCATTATTTTAACAAATTATATGTTGTGATAATAGGAAGATACCATATTTTACTCATATAGCTTATCATTGATTATTCAGACAGGATTCCAGCTTGGGTTTGTAAGAATCACCCTTATTACATACGTCTTTATATATGTAATTTTTTCCCTCAGATACATTTGTTAAAGCAGAAGGTTTGGTCACAAACATAGAATATCCATCAGGAACGTCGAGCTTCTCCCCAGAAGTTTGCACAATTTATAATTTCTCTAACCCTTTGCCAGCACCCTCAATAATATTACTGATATTTTATAGAATTTTGCTGATTCTATAAAAAGGTTGTGCTGCACAGATACATGTGATATGCATTTTGTGCATTAAACTTATCCTTTGATTTTTGGCTTTTTGCCCCCTCTTATTTATTTTTGTAAGCTGCCTCTTTTATGTGGGAAGGAATAAAGCATTCTGCAAATAAGCCATTTTAGAGGGATATTTTTTAATTCTGAGAGAGATGGCAGTTTTATTAGCCATTAACTTACTTCATTTTCAAGTCTAAACACAACTGCAATTTTCTGGACCTCCCAAAAAAAAGAAAAGAGAAAAAGGATGTATATTGGGTCACTGAAGAACTTTAAACACAGCTAGACTCAATGGATTATATAATAACTTCAGAATTGTCTCTATCTCTCTGCTCTGGTTTCTTCTATTTACCTTCTCGCACAGGAAGACTCCTATAAGAATCCAGGGAAAGAGTACATCTTTCTAAGAGCTATATCAAAAAGCCCAGAAAAGACCATGGTTGATATCTGTGGTGATTTGAGTATTTTTTGGCCCAGGGGAAGTGGCACTGTTACCAAGTGTGGCCTTATCAGAGGTGGCCTTGTTTAGTAGAGGTATGTCACTGTGGAGGTGGGGTTTAGAGGCCTCATATGTATGCTCAAGTCTGGCCAGTAGAATCCTAGCCTCCTCCTGGCTGCCTGCAGAAGACAGTTCTCTTCTGCTGCCCATAGATCTAGATGTAGAACTCCTGACTCTTCCAGCACCCTGTCTGCATGCTGCCATGCTTCCTGCCATGATGATAATGGACTGAACCTCTGAAACTGTAAGCCAGCCCCAATTAAATGTTTGCCTTTATAAGAGTTCCCTTGATCATGGTGTCTCTTCATACCAATAAAACTCTAAGACAATATCTTAAGTCATGTGTCCATATGTGAGCCAAACACTACGACCAGCATAATAGAAAACTCTGATTGGCTAGATCTGGGTTCCTTATCTTCAGTTAGGAACATGATATGTTTTACCACCAAACTATTACAGAATTGTAGAATTACAGGATCAGGACTGGATGATCCTCAAAGAAAAGTTGCTGGATAGCACATTTGATCGCTTTTGACCAACCCTCAGGGTTTTTAACGAAAGGTATTGGATGCAGAAGAAACAGGATTGAATTCTCTGTTACATTAGTGGCTCCCTACACTTCAGCAAAGAATCTTTCATCAAATAATCTTCTTCAAATGGTTCTGGTCAGACACCAACAAAATTATGCAAAAGTATTTGCTAAACTACAGTATCACAAAAATGTACACTGCATATGTATTAAAAATAAAACTAGAAAACTCCACGGCTTTCCAAAAATTGTCGTATTGTGTGAGGAGATCCACCTTCAGAAGTAAAATAGAAGAAAACCAAAGAATGTTGCTCTAAGTCCTGACCACAGTGCCCAGGCTTTGGGTCTATTGAAGCCAGTTCAATTTATTGGGCTCAAATCATACTGGACCACTGTCCTCAGGAAGCAGGCAGGAACAGCACCTGATACCACCACTAAAAGTGGGAAAGGTCTAGCTTCTTTCTAGGGAAATTTTAGCCTTTCTGCCTTTGCTTTCTGAACAACTAACACGTTTATGCTCTTCCTTACTAGAGAGCAACCCACCATCCAGTGTGGACCACCACACGTATGGGCAACCATGGATCAGCAATCCTGCTGAACCCAGTTCAGGGATGGGCAAAAAAAGACGCCAGGCATGGGGAGTCTCTGAGCTTTTCTGTTGGGAAATTTGTTTGGGAATAGCCACATGTAGGCAGGGACCAAGCATAGAGAATTACACATGGAGTTTGATTTCTACCCAGTTACCCAAGGAAATGTGACTTAATAGTTCTCAGGCAAACACACAGAACATTTCCTGCTCTGTACCAAAGGGAAAGCGAGGCTCTTGCCCAGGCGCCTGCTCACACCTGCAGGGATATGGTAGGAGATAATAGGCCCTCCCAGAAGGCAAATTCCAGCAGCCAGCCTCAAAGCTTATGTGTCTGAAGAATAGGGATTTGAGAGCTACCAACTCCCAAAATGTACCACCTACCCAGCCTACCTGGCAGGCTGCTGTCTCCAACTCTCATCTGTGAGAGTGTTCCTTTGCGGGCATTATTTTTGGAAAGCTCTGCTAGCCTGCAAAGATGAGGAGAGAATCGGGCCATTGTGGGAAAAGCCTAGCATAATGACCATAAAGTCATTATCTCCTACCGAATCATTAGCCCCCATTTGTTGGAGGTGTGACAGGAACGGGAGAGTCTTGAAGAGAAACTTTGCCGGTTGGGTCTCTGAGAACGGCCTCTCAGCGTGAAAACTTACTTAAAATGCATCTCCATCTGACCTCAGCCTCTTGATTTAAATAAAGAGGAGACAGTGCTTCCTCCTGTCATTTGATGGCGGACTTTGCTGATTGTTTATATACCAGTGCCCTCTTGGAGACTCCTGACATTCAAGGCTGCCTGGCTGGAACATGTTTTTGGTACCAACTTGTTAAAAACAAAACTCTTAAGTTTTCTTGATGTCCAGATGCAATTTGTTAACGGGAACAGTATTGCTTTGGGACCACATGGAAACCTATTTTCTCTCTGAAACAAAAAGGCTCTAAAACAGAGACAGGAAGCTTCCCTCTGGGTTAAGCTGCCAGGATTCTTAGTCTTTTGTTCTTTCTTAGCAATCTTTTGCCTGGAATTGGTGACTAGCATGGTGTTCGCTAAGGAGTCCCTCTGCTTCTACCCGCATGGCACCTCTATACGAAGACAGTGTTACCTCATGACATATGGCACTGTGCGTGCTTTGGAAAGCAAGGAAATGGAAAGTTTCTTTTCTGGGGCATTGTCCCTCTGCCCTCCAACCCCCCACCCACTCCAGCAGTTTCCATGCTATTTGAGCTCAGTTTGCAGAGTCTGAAATATTAGACCTTTCAAACAGCCATCTCTACCAGATGCCAAAAGTGCTCACTTCTAACAACCTCGGCTGGCACGCCAGAGCGCCGAGGAAGGTCTGGGGCTTGAGTCTTATATGGAGGGCAACCCCTATGCTACACTTTTTCCTTAGAGCATTGTTCTGCCAAGTTAGACGATTAAGTGGCCAGCTTCACCGAGCCTGGGATTCTGTTGCTGAAACCCAGCCCGTTCTGTGAGAGGAGAAGGGTCATGCGGACGAAAAGCTGAGCTGTGGAGTATGCCCTGGGACCTCACCTCAGGCAGGCAGCCCTCTGAGGGATGACATTCAGTGGCAGGAGCCACAGCAACAACGCTGAGTCAGCTTATTTGGGAGTGAGTTGAGGTCCAGCCAAGCCAAGAGAGGTCGGGTCATGTATGAAACAGTATCTACCTAATCTGAGAATTCCGTTAGCTATATAGGCACCAAATAGACACAGGAAAGCCTGTGTCATTCCAGAATGCACAACTGAGGGGTGGCTGTGGCCCAGAAGACTTCCACAGCCCCACCTTGAGTTTGAGGCTATCCTGACTTCATAAGTGAAATCCTATTTCAAAATTAAACAGGAGGCGATATCGATGGCTCAAGAGTTAAGAGCACTTCCCACTCTTACGGAGGACCGGAGTTCAGTTTCCAGCACCCGTGTCAAATAGGTCACAATCATTTGTAACTCCAGGATGTCACACGCCATCTTCTGGTCTCCATGGGCACCTGTACACGTGTAGCATACACACGCATGGGTATACACACATACATAAAACTTAAAATCTTTAGAAATAAATTTCTTTAAGCTTTATGTGACAGTTATTTTGCTCTCCAACAACTGAATGAATGAAGTGACAATGTATAATCTAAGCCAATTGTAGCCTCCACATCCCCATCAGTTGTGGGGGATGGAGGGTTTGGGTATCACAGAACCTGCCCGTGCTCTTCCACCCACATTCTTCCTGGTTTTCACCATGTGACTGGAATTCTCTAAGGGTAGGCTTTGCTCCTGCCCAGATTCTCAGCTGATGGCGGCTAGGGTTTCATTCACGGTCCGCTCCTGCAGGCTCTGGATACCAGGTTCCTCTGCCGAGCTCCTTCGTGGGGATCTTCCACCGGGCTCTTCCACCGGGCTCCTCCCCATGCTTGCTGACTTCTGCATTGGTGATTTACTTCTGTCCCTTTGCACTTTCCCAGCCTTGAACCCCTGGGAATTCTCCTGTGGTTGTTTTTTTTTTTTTTTTTTTTTTTTTTTTCCTGTGTTGGGGTTGAAGAATAAAAACTCAGACTGACCAAAACTCATGAATGAACGCACACAACAGAAGCGGTGGGAAATAGATGAGATGCAGGCCGCGGTAGTGCATCGCCAGCAAAAGCAGAAAGCCCGGATCCAGAGTTCAGGCCAAGAAAGATGAAATGGCCCATTGTGCTTCTTAGGTCCCCTCGGACCACAGACCCCCTCCCTTCCCTCTCCTCACTTCACTGTATCCGTTCCTGTTTGTATATTCTGTTTCTAACAACCATTGACTCATCAAATAACAATAAGAATACTAGCCAGCACTTGCTATGTGTCAGGCTCTGTGTTCCGTTCATGCTCTGTGTGATGGTTTGAATATGCTTAGCCCAGGCAGTGGCACTATGAGGAGGTGTGGCCCTGTTGGAGTAGGTGTGTCACTGTGAGCATGGGCTTCAAGACCATCATCCTAGCTTCCTGGAAGCCAGTCTTCTCCTAGTGGCCTTCAGATGAAGATGGAGAACTCTCAGCTCCTCCTACGCCATGCCTGCCTGGAAGCTGCCATGTTCCTGCCTTGATGATAATGGACTGAACCTCTGAACCTGTAAGCCAGCCCCAATTGAATGTTGTCCTTTATAAGAGTTGCCTTGGTCATGGTGTCTGTGAACAGCAGTAAAACCCTAACTAAGACAGTCTGTGATGCTACATGATAACCTCTGAAGCTTAAACATAAAATGATTTGAGATTAAAATAATAAGCTGAGGAAATATGCTTGGGTGTGGAGAGGCTGACAGGAGCTGCGAGCGGTGTCCTACGGTCTCCTTTGTAGAGTTTCTAGGTTTGCCTTTTCCTTTCACAGCTAAAATCCTCCGTGTTGTGGTGGACACACAATTTCTCCCTCTCCAGACTCTTATACCACAGACTTCCACCCCCATGATTCTGTCAAAATGGTTCTCCACTAGGTCGCCATGACTTTCTTCTGGACAAACACAATATTTTCCTTTCTTCTTATCTTCTCTGACCTCATGACAGAATCTGGCTTTGTTAATTGACCAGGCTTCTGGATACACGTGCCAGTCTTTCCTCTCCTGCTTGCCCTTTGCCAAGTCCTCCATGTGCATTCTGAATGCAGGAGGCAGCCCTGTCCTGGCTAGAACTACTCCGTCTCTGCCACGGAGTCCAAATCAACCCACGTGCCTCACCTCTCCATCCCTGTGTTCCCAGAGATCTCACAGAATAAGGCCCCAAAACAAAGGTGTCTTCTTCCTCTAATTAGTTTGATGCACTTCCAAGTATCTCTAAAGGGAGTGGAGACCCAACTCAGTTGGTTCTGCACCAGCCTTGCATGCATAAGGGTCAATTTGGTCCCTAGCACCCATAATAAAAGGGCCAAAATACTGTTGTAATCCCTGTGTGGAGGAGCCAGAGTTAGGTGGATCTCTGGGTCTTCGATGACCAGCTAAACACACACACACATACACACACACACACACACACACACACACACACACACACACACACACACACAGACGGACAGATGGACGGACAGGCTCTCACTCTCAATACCCTGGAGTCATTTTCTACCAGGTGACACCAGAACTCAGTGCCCTCCCGAGCTCTGTTGTGTTTTTTGTTTTACCTTTTTATTGATTCTTTGTAAATTTTATATCATGCACCCCAATCCTACTCATCTCCCCATCCCTTCAGACCACCCTCGGCCCTTGCAACCTCCCCCAAAAGAAGAAGACATCTTCTTGTGGAAGCTGTAATGTGTGACAGTGGGTCCCACCATGTGCTCTTGGGTCCACACTTCTTTACTTGCAAATGTTCATTGCAATGACGCCTTGGTCTGGTTTGAAGTCTCTGGCTTCTGCTCACTATCAGTACTGGAACTTCACTAGGACTCCTCTCAGACATCCTGTTGCTGCCCTGTGTCATGGAGATCCTGCAGCTTTGGACCTATGGCACTGACCTTTTTTGTTTGTTTGTTTTTGTTTTTTGAGACAGGGTTTCTCTGTGTAGCCCTGACTGTCCTGGAACTCACTCTGTAGACCATGCCAGCAGGGCCCCCTCTCTTGTGCTGCCCAGTCGAGGTGCAAGGCCCACTCTCTCAAGTGCTACAGCCTATGAGGACAGGGTCAGCTCTCCTGCCCATCTTAGGTGGCGAGGGGTGGCAGCAGGGGTGGCAGCAGGGGTAAGGGTGTCTCTCCCAGCTCTTACCTTACACCTCTTGCCCCTATTGGTCACATGACCTGCTGGCTCATCTTAGAGTCCTATCTATTAGTACCTTGAATTTTTTCCTTTGTTTAACTTGAAAGCAAAAATTGTTAACATTTTAAGAATATTTGATCTGGACATTCCACTTTTAGAAATGTGTTCTTTGATATATGTGTGTGTGTGTGTGTGTGTGTGTGTGTGTGTGTGTGTGTGTGTGTATGTATGTATATGTATATATATATGAAAGACTTGATACACAAGAATCTCAAGTAGGAACATAAAAGGCAGCTGGAAATGTGAATGAACGCCCAGCTCAGTCCAGTCTTTTCCTGGTTCATGATACATGAACACACTTGTATTCTTTGAGTTCTACTAAGATTTTCTTCCCAAAGACATGTCAGGAGAAACTGTGACAAGCCTTGAAACAGAAGATGAGGTGCGAGGCTATTCTGATGTGCCAGACCTGCCCCGCCCTCTCCATCCTTTATTTCCTGAGCTGATTTTCAACCCTGTGAGTTTCTGGTACCCGAGAACAGCACAAACAGTTGTTCCCCATACCCCAACTCTGTCCGGTGGAGGGACATCCAGCCTTCCAACACCTACGCGGCATCTGGTTCTATATTCGCTTCGTGACAGATCTCAAGAGGTGTGGTGCTTTCAATTCTCCTCTGACCCAGTCTTTACATTGTGCTGTTTTCTCATAAATTGATGCAATAAATAAAACCTCTGGCAGATGGACCTATGGCATCTGTATAAGAATCATGAGTTACCTTTTAAAAAAAATATCCTGGGGGCTGAGGGTGTGTCCCAGTGACCCAGTACTTGGTTAGCATGAATGAGGAGCTGGGTTCCACCCCTAGCACTGAGACAGACAGACAGACAGACAGGTCCTTTAACACATACATTCATATTATATTCTTTCTCTTCACCTGTCTAACTTTGCTCATTCTTTAGGTCTCAGCTCTGATGTCGCCCCCTTAGAGAAGCCACCTCAAATCTACATGTCCTTCCTGATTCCTCCTCTTCCTTCTGTGACTCGGAAGCACTTCGTTTATAGTTTATAATCTGTGTTTTGTGTGCTTCTGGGAATCAAACTGCCTGACAATTATGTTTTCTTCTTTATATTTTTCTTTCTTCCTCTCTAGATGTTTTAAGCAGGGTCTTGTTGTGTAGCCCATGCTGGCTTCAGATTCATGCCACTTCTGCCTATCTCACAAGTGCTGGCATTACAGGTCCCTGTCACCATACAAAATAATATTCTTCATTTCATATATTTTCTGTAAGGAACAGGCATACTTTTATAATGTTTAAGATGATATCTTCAATCAATACTTTCCAAAGGAATAGAGAAACTAAAAAGAACTACAGTATTCTCACTGTGTATTGAGTGCCTCTTGCGTCTCCCCGGAAGCCTCCCTCCCCCAGAACTCTAGCCTACCCAGATTGCTCCCCACACAAACTCCTATTGCAAATTGCAGTTATATTCACTTCTATGCAGTCATTACCGCAGAATTCAGTAACAAGAAAGCATGTGTACATGTGTTCGTTCATGCATATGTGTGCATGTGAGTGTGCATTCGAGCATGTGTGCGCGTGCGTGTACATGCGAGCCTGTATGTGTGTGTTTGTATGTGTGTGTGTGTGTGTGTTGTGTGTGTGTTACAGCTCCAACTCAGAGTTTATAGTCTAGAGGGTGATAGAAGATAAAAAGGCAGAAGCAGTGTATACAGCTGATAATTAGAGCCTGTGGTTAGAATGACTAAGGCTGTGGGTTCTCTTCCAAGTACCAAACAAACAAACAAACAAACACAGAAGTCACAGCACTATGAGATACTATCAAACCAAGTGCCATAACTTTATGCAAATGCTTGGCTTTGAGCTCACAGTGGCTGGGATGACTTCATGCCCTGTTGCGATTTCAGCTTTGCCTTAGATATCTTGTGAATTAGGCTACAAGAGTGAGGCTACACAGAATGGACAATACCACTTCGCCTGCTTTAACATGATACACTATGTCAGTTGCAGCCTAGAGCAATGGCAAATGTTCCCAATGATGGGTCCACTTCCCACCCAGGTCAATGGGCTGGGTCCATTGGGAAGACTTAGTTAATCTGGAATAGGGCAGTTTGCCTGGGGTGTTCTGTCACACTCTATCTATTCCCACTATGTAAGTGTTTTCATTGTCTAAACCTTGTGTTTGATTTCTAGACCCCTGGGATGGCTTATGGGAAATGAAGAAACTACTCAGATTAATTACACCAATTAAAGATGCCTTGTGTCCATTCAAGAGCTCTTTTGCAGTTGGAGAAGAGCAACGGCTCCTTCCTGCAAGTTGGGTTCTTATGAGAACCCAGACTACACACAGCAACAGTGCTTCTAGAAGGTAGGTCTTGGCTTAAATAGAAGCCTTAGGCGGTCAACACAAGACTCTTTGCTCTGGCCTCGAGAGCACCACCTGTTGAAAAGCCTTGCTTCTGCAGCGTCTCTAACCGAGGGGGGGTTATAATTCAGGCCAGAGCCGAGCTGATACACTGTAGCTTCCCACCCTCCGACACCAGAGCCCTCTCCCAGGTGTCCACGAAAACTCCGCCATTGTGCACAGTTGAGAACTTTTGCTGGGAACATTACCCAGCCATTACTATGCATAGGTTTGCATGGCAGTTTAACCAGGAACAGAATCAGTGGACCTGAGGATCGGGCTGGCAGAAGGTGTCACTTCGATCCATAATACTCTATGTGTTGTGTTCCCAGGTGTGCTTAGAAACTGTCCTAAAATATCTTTTTGTCCTTCAGAATTGAAAATGATTTCACTATCCTCCTGCATCCTTGGTTGTTGAAAGCTCCTGTCCAATCTGAGTTTCCTTGTGAAGTGAGACTCCACTAGACCTCTTTCTTGGGCACATGCCCCCTCTCTGTCTTCTCCCTAAGATGTCTAAAGTCATCGGACAGTTCCTCTCATTTTTTTTATTTCCTCCCTCCCTCCTTACATTTTTGTGCTGAGGATGGAACCTAGGACCACAGCATGCTAAACTATGCTCTGTCATGGTGCTGCACACCCAATCTCCTGCCCCGTAGTTTCCTTTGATGCTGACTCCAGGAAAGACTCTATCCTAGGCAGGATGGATCGGGGTTTTAACCCATACTGCTGAATTGCTTTGCAGGAGAAACCACACTGAGCCAGCACTGGCTGGCAACTAAGAATATAAAGTTTCTCAGAAGCTGATATGGTGACCTAGTGGGAGCCTCAGTACCACACTGTGAATCTCTCTGAATGTGACAGCCCTGAATACAGCAGAAGCAGCCAAGTATAGGGCTGGAATGCCAGGCAACTGAGCTCCCTGCTCCCAGTGAGGCCTCTCAGGCCACTCTAGGACAATGTAAAAGATTGTCATGTGTTCTTTGTAACTTGGCTGAGATAGTTTACACGCAGGCCTGTGGGCCATATTGTTCTTCCTCTCTTGGCAGATCTTTGGCACCTACTCTCCTCTCTGGCTGCCTACAGGCCTCCCTGTAGCTCTGCTTTGGCCTGATTAATGGAGTCCAGCTTTCCCCAAGGTGCCTGGGCAGTGGGGGTTAAGTCATGCTAGAAGTCCTAATTGACTGGCCACTTTTATTTGGGAGGGGGGGATTGTAGGCTTCCTGTTTACGGCTCTTTCCTACACAAAGCTATGCAGACACATGATGTTTTAAGAGTTTCTTCATTCAAGGATAGCCAAGAAACAAAACTGGAGTCTGCTAAGAAAACAATAGAAGCTGAGCACTCTGGCTCTGGGAAGTGACTGATCCCAGTTGCGGGGGTGGCTGCCACCACTATGCTCTACGTGATGACTGCCAGTTATTAAGCCTGTCTGGCTGAGGGGGAAGCCAAGGAAGAATACAACAATAAATGGGAGATAAATGGCTCCTGAGAAATAGGAACTATGCAGACTGTGGGGGGTGGGGGTAGGGAGTATGGGGGGGGTGGATCCCCTGCACTGGTTTAGAGTTTATAGCCAGGAGGATAAACACCACGTAATTCACAAACGATTACCGTTTGGAGATGATAAAACAAATACAAAAAATATTCCTGGAAAAGTTTAAAGGACAGAAATCGTGATATCCTATGCAGAACATTCACGAATTCTGTCTCGGGTCTGGGGTGTGCTCAGAAATAGCTTCCAGCTTGGCTTCCGAGGTTGTGAGGGCTACAGGAATCTCTCCCTTACATCACTGGAAGATGGTTCTCCACCCATCCTAGCGTTGAAGGGGAGGAGGGGTGAGTCCTGGCACATCCTTGTCCGGGTACAGGGCGAGGCTGCTGTGCTCCGAAAAGCATCCCGTCCTCAGTCCTCATCTTTCTAGTCCAAAACGCCGACCCCGCAGAGGCTGAAACGGCCTCAACTTCCTGAAAGATGTTAAGCAAAGAGTTCTCGACTTTCCAGAAACACGGAATTTATGAGATCTATGGAACTGGTATCCCAATCTTGGTGTGGCTGGAATGTCCCCGGTGCTTCTGAAACCCTGCACTTAGGCCAAAAGGTCACTCCTATCCTCTGAATCCAATTGCCAACAGCTCAGATGCGGGCAGCTGGCGCCCTCTTGAGGAAAAAATGCATGCCTGCCCAGCGGGTTGGAATGCTAAGGCGTTCCCTAGGTCCTGTGGGCCTCCTCTGCACCCCAGTGCGCCTAGGGGAAAACCCAGGCTTTACTTGAAGAGTCTGGTTTCAGTTCCAGCTGGTCTACTGGCTCCCAGTGACTAATGAGGCACCTCTGCATCGGCGCTCCGCAGGATCTCTCAGGACCTCTCAAGGGAGCAGGCAATGAGCAAGCACAAAGGCGTGGGTCAGTTGCAGCCCTGAAAATTTCTGGTCACAAGTGTCTGATCATTGTCAAAAGGCTCCTAACACCCTATAAATATGGCAGAAAGGGTGGTGGGTAAAGAAGGTAGGAGCGGCACATGATACACAATGTCTTGTCTACAGTAGCTCCTACCTGGGGTCCTGATACTCCTGCCGTGAGCTAGAAGGATTTCTAGTTTGAGACTCTGCTTCAAAACAAACCCTAATGAGATACAAGATGGGTTGACTGCTTTCAACAACACAGAAAGCGACAGGATACAGATAATTGGGGGTGAGGAGGTGGACACCACTCTCAAGTGTTCAGAGTAGGCTAGGAAGGTCTTACAGCGAGAAGAGAGGCGTGACCTTATTGAACAGAGTTACCTTTGGCCAAGGCAAATAGAGTCCACACCCTGGGCCGTGGGATTCGGAGGCTCGCAGGCATCTGTGTTTACTCATCTTGTTCAGACTCCAGGCAGATGCTTCTCTACCACCTCATCCGCATGCGTCACTGTTGTGGGTTGTGGTCTGCCAAAGTTGAGACAAACACAGGGTCACATGGCTGACGCGCTTGGGTAAGAGGACAAACAGATTAATGCACCCAGGGCTCCTTCTCAGATAACGTCGGTACAGTGGGCTGAACAAAGGATAGTATCCTGGAGTTCTGGACATCCTCTGTGTTTGCGCCCTGCTCAGGGTTTAAAGGAGCATCCGCAGCCATGTACATAGAATGAGGAACGTTTTGTAGTGTTAACCCTAAACAATTTGTTACCCATTCGATGCTTGAAACAGGCCAATTCTTTATCTTAACAGCCATATGGAGCCAGGCAGTAGTAGTCTATGCAGATGTTTAGTCCCAGCACTGGGGAGGCAGAGGCAGGTGGATGTCTAAGTTTGAGGCTAACCTGGTCTACAGAGCAAGTTGCAGGACTACATAGAGAAAGCCTGTCTTGAAAAACTAAAACCAAAACTAAAGCCAAGCCAAAACCAACCAACTAAACACCCCCCCCCCCCCAGATGGGTACAGAACACTAAAGCTGAGAACACAAAGGGGTGTAGCTTAAAGTAGTATATATTTAGCATAAATGAGGCCAGGTTCAATTCCTAGGAAAACAAAAAAGCAAACAACAAAAACACAGGCAAAAGGACTGTTTTCTATAATTTAGCTGAATTCTCAAATAGTTTTTCAAATAATTATTATAAAAATTCACACTACACATTTGAATTTATGTAATTATAAATAATTGAGTACTTGAGTAAAGTAACTTTTTTTTAAGATTTATTTATTTTATGTGAGTACATCACTGTCTTTAGACACACTAGACGAAGGCATCAGATCCGATTACAGATGGTTGTGAGCCACCATGTGGTTGCTGGGATTTGAACTCAGGACCTCTGGAAGAGCAGTCAGTGTACTTAACCGCTGAGCCATCTTTCCAGCCCGTAAAGTAACTTTTTTTGAAACCATACATAAAAAAATTTTTAACTTTTATTATTTATTTATTTATTTTTGGTTTTTCGAAACAGGGTTTCTCTGTATAGCCCTGACTGTCCTGGAACTTACTCTGTAGACCAGGCTGGCCTCGAACTCAGAAATCCGCCTGCCTCTGCCTCCCAAGTGCTAGGATTAAAGGCATGCGCCACCACTGCCCGGCTCCATTTTAACTTTTAATTTATGGTTGTTATATTTTCAGTGATAATATGCTTAAGTTCTGTACACGTTGAGACAATAGCATTTAAAAACCTTTTTTATATCTCACCTTAATAGAACATAAATTACTCGATGGTGGCCATAGTAGTGATTTTCCTTAAGTGAAAGCATCTCTGTGCAATAAATGTATACTTTGTTATAAATAATGCATGTCTCCGTTGGATGACTTATTCAAGTTTCACTAACAAAAACCCAGAACACTCAGCCATGCACGGTAATAATTGAGTTCAGTTGTTCTATTTTGCTCACATGTGTTTAGCACAGACTTTTCAGTTTTTTCATTAGGAAGAATTTGTCATGGTTTAGAACAGAGGACATATTTTATGTAACAGTTTTTAGTGCGTTTTTTGTTTGTTTGAGTTCCTGGAGATGTGGTATACATGACCAGTCTGTACCATTGGTCAAGGTTCCTGTTAGGGGAAGGTCTGAGAGGAAAAGCAAGGACATATTTGAAGACCCAGAAGCAGCAAGGTACTGGGCATATTTGAGGGTCAGAAAGGGACCTGACAGGCAAGGCTAGAGGACATAGGTAAGTCTAGCTACCATGGGGCGTTTGAAGGATCCCACACTAACACTGGGAAGCCATTAGGGTTTAAACTACAGAAGGCGGGCTGTTCTGGTGCCTGTATGTATGGCGGAGAGCAAGAACAGAAGTTGAGTCCATTGGGAGCCTCTTGCTATGGTGCTGATGAAATACCATGCTCTGTTTTCTTTGATGAGACTTCATCTGAGGGAGGAGTTGACAGGCCTTGCTGGTGGACTGAATGTTCGTGACAGGGAAAGCAGAGACTGCTTTCTATGCTGTTGGTTTGTGTGGCTGAGTTTGCAGCTGTCCCCAGCCTCTGTGGCATTGTTTCTAGGACTTCTCCAGAGATGCCCAGACTGCAGAGGCACACACCAGGTTTGCATCTAGCCTATGCTTATCCCCCCATGGGCTTCTAATCATCTTCACTTCAGATCCCTAATACAGAGCAAATGCTGAGTCTAATTGTTAGACTGCACTGTTTAGGAAATTATGACGCCCAATGACGGTACGTGACCCATAAAGATAGAAAATGGTCTTACTATCAGCATTTATTTGAATCCTTATGTATGGAAACTATAGACACGAAGGTCCCATAGACAGACAGATGGATAGATATAGATAGATATTTGAAATAGACATTTTGCTTTGTACAAGCATGTGAGTTTCTGACAATAGTCAGGGGAGAAATTAACGAGGCGGCAGAAGTGTTTCTATAGTATCCGCTCACAGCCTTAGCAAGTTTGCAGGACTCACTGGGGTTTGTCACCCATGTCCGATCAAGCAGTCAGTCCACTGCTGCTATAGGGTTCTCACAAAATAGCTCAGCTCTCTGCTGAGCTCTTTTTGGCCTTGAAATCCCAGTCATGGGGTAACACAGCAGGGCTCTGAGGATCTGAACTTTCAAAACGCATACCCTCCTTCCCGAGCCCCTTCCAAACCACACTCGGTGCTGAGGAACAAACTCCAGCTCCTTTGCCAACTGAGCTACACGCCCAGCGTTCCCAACAGGACTTCCCAAAGACTGAAAAGGAGTCAGTACAAATGTTCTCTCTGACCATCTTTCAGCCGCCGAGTCACGCTGCTGGGATCACTTTGTTGGTACTCACACAGTCTGTGCCTCTGTACAGGTCTTGTTTTTGAAATGAGCAAGTTTATGTAGATGTCACAAGGTATCTGGTAGACTCACAGGTCTGTGTACTCAAAAGCCACAAGCTATCAGAACAAGGAGCCTCAGGGCCGGGGTTACAGCTCAGTGGTGGAGCACTTACTCAACACACACGAAGTGTGAAGTTCTATCCCCCGCACTGGAAAAAAGAAAGAAAGAAAGAAGAAGAAGAATGGATGGATGGATGGATGGATGGATGGATGGAAAAGAAAAAGAAAAAGAAAAAGAAAAAGGAACTTGAGAGCTCAGCTGCTCAGCTGCTTTGTTGCCCTAATGAAGTGGGGACAGAACTTCATTGTGACATTGGCTGGCCACACAGCTGGCTGGGGACAGACACGAGCTGGCCCCTAGGCTGAGACTTCAAGTGTGCTTCCCATAAGTATAGCCCCTGCCCCAGGGTAATGACAGATCACATGGTCCAGAATGTGACAGTGAGTAAGTTTAAATGTCTTCCTGCGGCAGTGGTAGACTTAGGTCATTTCCTAATGGGTAGAGTCTTTTTTTTTTTTTTCCGAGACAGGGTTTCTCTATGTAGCCTTGGCTGTCCTGGAACTCACTCTGTAGACCAGGCTGGCCTTGAACTCAGAAATCCGCCTGCCTCTGCCTCCCAAGTGCTGGGATTAAAGGCGTGCGCCACCACTGCCCGGCAGGTAGAGTCTTAACAGGCCTCTCGGAGTTCAGAGTTTTTTTTCTAAGGGCAGTAAGCTTGACCCAGTCTCGTCCACCAATCATCCAGTCCACCAGCATCTACTGAGAACTTTGTAGCAGCCTGAGTAGCTAAGGCTGTGGAGGGCCTCAGTGATTCTGTGGGGTGTGTGTGTGTGTGTGTGTGTGTGTGTGTGTGTGTGTGTGTGTAGGGGGTTTTGGGGGTGGAGAAACTAATGTGACTGTTCCAAGAGAGATTGTCACTGTGTTTACAGGGACACCAGGGATGACACTGACAGAAAAGTCAGGGGAGGGAAGACATATGCAGCCCTGGGCGATACAGAGGGACTGACAGGAACAAAGCAGGCCAGAAGGAAGCCAGAGGCAATGGCGTTCTGGGAACAGCTTATTGCTTAGACCAAGTGGCAACTAGCAGGATCTGTGACATCTGAAGAGTCCCAAGACCTTGGTTATGACGGGGGTAGGGGGGGGTGGGGGGGGAGCCAGGAGGTAGGTAGGGCCATTGTCTTAGGGTTTTACTGCGGTGAAGAGACACCTTGATGAAGGCAACTCTTATAAGGACAACATTTAATTGGGGCTGGCTTACAGGTTCAGAGGTTCAGTCCATTATCATCAAGGTGGAGCATGGCAGCATCCAGGCAGGCATGGTGCAGGAGGAGCTGAGAGTTCCACCTCTTATTCCAAAGGCAGTTAGCTAGGAGAATACTGGCTTCCAGGCAGCTAGGTTGAGGGTCTTAAAGCCTAAGCCCACAGTGACACACCTACTCCAACAAGGCCACACCTCCAAATAGTGCCACTCCCTGAGCCAAGCATATTCAAACCACCTGTCTAAGTCAGGGTTTCTATTCCTGCACAAACATCATGGCCAAGAGGCAAGTTGGGGAGGAAAGGGTTTATTCAGCTTACACTTCCATGCTGCTGTTCATCATGAAAGGAAGTCAGGACTGGAACTCAAGCAGGGCAGGGATCAGGAGCTAATGCAGAGGCCATGGAGGGATGCTGCTTACTGGCTTGCTTTTCCTGGCTTGCTCAGCCTGCTTTCTTATAGAACCCAAGACTACCAGCCCACAGATGGTACCACCCACAAGGGGCCCTCCCCCCTTGATCACTAACTGAGAAAATGCCTTACAGCTGGATCTCATGGAGGCATTTCCTCAAGTGAAACTCCTTTCTCTGTGATAACTTCAGCTTGTGTCAAGGTTGGCACACAGAACCAGCCAGTGCACCACCACAGCCATCTACTGAAGTGACATCTTGTCCTAAATGAGGGCTGCATTCCCATCGTGGTGGCTCCCTGCCTCCCTCAACATCCCTCCTGAGCAAGTGTTTTAGATAAGTGAAGCATGCAGAGTCACAATCAGTGATAGTGCTGGGACTTCAGGGATGCCTGGGAAAGAGCCCCAGAGCAGGCTGTGTGAGAGCCACGCCTTCTTATTTCCTTTCAGAAGGATGTTTACAGCCACTTCTGGATCCTTCTTTTGCTTTACTGGTATGTTACCCCCTCCCACACACACACCTAAGCAGCATAAAGCTCCTTAGTTTATCTCATAAATGTGGAATACATTCAGCAGAAGGCTCCAAGGTCATTAATTGAAATACCAGGAGCTTCCTATATATCAGCAGTTTTCGACTTGTGGGTTGAGACCCCTTCAGGATCAAATGACCCTTCCACAGGGGTCACATCTCAGATGTCCTGCGTATCAGATATTTACATCACAATTCATAACAGTAGCAAAATGACAGTTAGGAAGTAGCAATGGGATAATGTTATGGTTGTAGTGTTATCACAACTGTATTTAAAGGGTTGCCGCATTAGGAAGGTTGACCGTTTTAGAGATGTAGACATGGGTGTCGTGATGCTCGTGTGTCAGTGGGGACTCAGTTTCATGTCCTTCTGGGCTTTTTCTCCAACTTTGCAG
>CM052719.1:15904975-15933474 GCA_028551405.1 Uromys caudimaculatus | reverse complement strand
CTGCAGGTGTGACCTCTCTGTGTGCACCCTGCAGGTGTAACTTCTCTGTGTGCACCCTGCAGGTGTGACCTCTCTGTGTGCACCCTGCAGGTGTAACTTCTCTGTGTGCACCCTGCAGGTGTAACCTCTCTGTGTGCACCCTGCAGGTGTAACTTCTCTGTGTGCACCCTGCAGGTGTGACCTCTCTGTGTGCACCCTGCAGGTGTGACCTCTCTCTGTGCACCCTGCAGGTGTGTATGTCCTCACCCCCTTAGCTGCTTTATATCACATCAACCCAGCAACCCTTACCAGAGGCTAAATGTGCTTTGGAGTTCTTAATCTTTTCAGATTTTGAAATACACTTTTTGATATGCTCACCTTCTATGGAGTAGTAGAGCACCCTGTGGTCAAATAGAGCCGTTTACCTTGCTATGTAGTGCTATCAGCACACAGTAGGCCCTAGTGGAACTTAAGTAGGGCAGGGATGATCTAACTGCCCAGTGAGTCCACTAAGCCTCTCAACCCTCCAACTCCCACTGTATGCGTGCGTGCGTGCGTGCGTGTGTGCGTGCGTGCGTGTTTACAGGTCTAAAATAGCTCAAGGTGGTTTTGAACTGGGTATGTATCCAAGGCTACCCTTAAATCCTGGATCCTTCTGTCCTTGCTTTCCAAATGCCGGGATTACAGGTCTGTTCCATTAGCAGAGTCGGGACCTCCCGCACTTGCCGAGTCCTCAGTTTTTAGACCCTGTGGGCGAGGGGTCTAGAGAGGTGAAATCATGAGATTGTTTTGCCTAGGGTTATCACGTGTCTGTGTCAGACCCCTACAATCCATGCTTCTAATGCGTGTTTGTGGCCTACATGACTGGCACCTGATAGAAAAGACCTGGTCGATCTACTGCAATGATCCTCAGCAGAAAAAAAAAAAAAAAAATTTGGGAGTTTCTTTTGAAAACCGCAATGCCGCCATCTACTGGACACTTTGAAAATGACATTTGTCCACCAAGAAATAAGAATTCACTGTCCTGGCAAAGGGCTCAGAAGGGCTGCTGAATTGTCTTTCTTTTCTGTATAAATGGTATTTCAGGGCCCAGGATGGAGCTACTTACTCCTATATAATCTGTACCTTGAGTTGTTAATAGCAGTCACAGTAAGTAAAGCCTCAACACTAATAATGAAACCTCTGGCCAGAGACTCTATAAAGTACCAGTTGCACTGTTGCCCAGTTAACCAAGTTGACAAAAGAAAGGGGTTGGGGGAGGGAGGGAGAAGACACAAATAACAAACTGAGAGGTCAAAGGCTGTCACTACAGCAGACTCCACTGAAATACAGAGGGCGCCATTAGATTCCCGTGAAACCCATGCTCAGAAAAGCTGGAGAAATAGAATTTCTAAGTGTGTGTCATTCACCAAAAACACAACCCAGACATCAGAAGTGACTTATTCATCAGATGAATTCCAAGCAACAGGTTGGGATCTTCACTCAAAAGCCTCCCCTCCAAAGAAAAGCCTGGACTGACCTGAGCCACTGCTCAGTCCTATCACACGTTCCCAGGAGACCTGAGACCAGGTCCTCCTGACCTGTTCTTCAAACTCGAAAGCGAAGGAACACTGTCAAATCCATTCTATATTCTGATGCCCAAACTAGGTAAAGACACAGGAAAAAAAGAGAAAGAAACACACAGAGAGAGAGAGAGAGAGAGAGAGAGAGAGAGAGAGAGAAGGGGTGGAGGGAGAGAGAGAGAGAAGAGAGAGAGAGAATAATAGACCAATTTGTTTGATGAAAATAGTTGCAAAATTTCTCAACAAGATACTTGCAAACTGAATTCAGGAACATATTAGATTATTCCTTATGGCAGAGTGGCAGAAAAGTAAGGTTGATTCAACCTAAGTAAATCAGCAAATGTAGTTCACCATATAAATAAACTTAAGGTCAAACACCACATAGTCATCTCAACTGATGCTGAAAACCTTTGACAAAGTTCAACGACATGCCTTCAGGATAAAGGTTCTGGAGACTTTAGGAACTATGAACCCCAAAATAACACTGGAGATACATACATACATACATACATACATACATACATACATACATACATACATACCAAATCTGTAGCAACATTGTATTAAAGGGAGACAAACAGTGTTTCCTCTAAAAGTCAAGAATGAAACATTGTTCCCACTCCTACCTTGTATGCTTTACATGGGGCTTCAAGTCTTAGCGGTGATCAATTTGACGAGAGAAAGACATCGAGGAAAAGTGACCCCCCTCTTGCAGAAGACCTGATCCTTTACTTAAAAGACACTATAGCTGCCTTGTCTGGCCTCAGTAGGAGAGAATGTGCCTAGTCCTGCAGTGAGCTGATGTGGGGGAGGGGGCCAGTAGGGGAAGGTGATACCTAGAGATGGGCTCCCTCTTCTCAAGGTAGAAGGGGAGGGAGGAAGGGGGAGGTTCTGCCTGAGGGGGTACTGGGAGGAGGGGGATATAAAATGAATAAATAAGCAAATAAATGTGGGGGGGACCACTGTAGCGTCTACCAGAAAACTCTTGGACCTAATAAACACAGTCAGGTTGTAGGGTACAAAATCAATATATTTAAAAAGTAGTCTTTACCACTTCCTGATGTGCTGGCTAAATTATGTCAACTTGACACAAGCTAGAGTCATCTGGGAAGAGAGAGCCTCAAGAAAATGTCCCCTAAGAGCAGCTGGAGGTAAGCCTGGGGGCATTGTCTTCTTTCTTTTCTTTTTTTCTCCTCCTCTCTTTTCTTTTTTTGTTTTTGCTTTTTTTTGGTTGATGTCGTTTTGTTTGTTTTTCAAGATAAGGTTTCTCCATGTAGCCCTGGCTGTCTTGGAACTTACTCTGTAGACCAGGCTGGCCTCAAACTCAGAAATCCACCTGCCTCTGTCTCCCGAGTGCTGGGATTAAATGTGTGTGCCAACATTGCCTTGCAAGGGGTATTTTCTTGTTAGTGATTGCTGGCTGAGGACCCAGCCCATTGTGGGTGGGGCCATCCCTCGGCTGGTGGTCCTGATTGCTATAAGAAAGCAGGCTGAGCAGTCGTGGGAAGCAAGCATCCCTCCATGGCCTCTGCATCAGCTCCTGCCTCCAGGTTCCTGCCCTGCTTGAGTTCCTGCCCTCACTGCTTTTGATGATGAACTGTTGTTAAGGAACTGTGAGTGAAATAAACCCTTTCCTCCCCAAGTTGCTTTTGGTCATTATAGCAATAGAGACCTTTACTAAGATACTCTAAAACATGCCTTTATTTTAAAAAATTTATTTTGTACTACTCTTTGAATTTTTAAAAATACATTATTCATTCATTCATTCATTCATTTATGTAGTTGTGTGTGTATGCCCACACACACGTGCGCACATGCTATGGTACTTGTGTGGAGGTCAGAGGATAGTTTGTGGGTGTCAGTTCTCTCCCACACCACATGGGTCCTGGGCACCAGGTATGTTTAGGAGATTGAGCTCAGATTTGGCAGTAAGCACCTTTATCCTCTGAGCCCTCTCACTGGCCCCATTATATGATTTCTAAGTGGAGAGATGACTCAGAGGTTAAGAGCACTTGACACCCTCTTCCAGAGGTCACCAATTTGGTTTGTGACACCCAGCTCCAAGCAAGGAATCTGGTGTCCTCTTCTGACCGCCACAGGCATGCACACACATGGTGTACAGTCATACAAACACATGTGTGCTAGTTAATAAAGTTAAGTCTTCCAAAGCATCTGTCTCTCTCTCTCTCTCCCTCTCTCTCTCTCTCTCTCTCTCTCTCTCTCTCTCTCCCTCTCTCATTCCCTCCCTCTCTCTCTCTCTCTCTGAAATGGTTTGCCCTTTCCATGTACACCACGGAGGCCCGTGTTCTCTGTCTGGCCTGGCGCATGGTCCACTCACCCTGCCTGCTCTATTTCAGCTGTATATGCTAATGTAAAGTCCTGAGCTGCCCACTTCACTGTTCATGAGCTGGCTCCTCTGCCAGACCCACTTCCTGAAGCTTGCAAAGATCCTGGAATAAAGTCAGAGTTTGCTCATATCTACACAGTGAAAAATTAGGGTGAATTTTAATTTGCTTAAGGCAAATACAGTGATTATTCCCAGGCTTCTGAGTCTCTGTTGTCTCTGTATGATTTCACTTTTTAAATCCTTTAAATCTGTTTACTTGATAACTTATTTATGTTTTGAGACAAGTTCTCATGTTGCCTAGGTTAGCCTGGCACTTACTCTGTAGCCCAGGCTAGCCTTGAACTTTGATCCTCCTGCCTCAGTCTCTTGAGTGCTGGAATCCCAGTGTACAACACCACACCTGGCTTGTGAGCTTTTTTTTTTTTTTTTTTTAAATAGGGAGGAGAAGTGAAGTGAGCTTGGGAATCTCATTCCCCAGAGATAAAGGTCTTCAGAGACTGTGAACACTGCTCACAGAAGAGTCGTTCAAAGAGCTGCTTCTTCCCACGAATCTCCCGTGAATCTTTTGTTTTCTCTAACAAAGTCTTGAATTTCTCAAAATAAACATCAAAATGAATCAGCTAAGAAAATAAGAAACTACACCCGAAAACGACTCCTTAGAAGTTGGACTGAGTCAAAGGATAAACAGACACCACCCTTTCTTCAGGTATGGAGCTTTTGTGGCTTTTGTTTGAGACAGGATCTTTCTATATAGCCCAGACTGGCCTCAAACTCTGTCTTCCTTCTTCAGCCTCCTGTGCCCTTGAATGCAGATGCAAATTTCGTTTTTGAGAGAGCTTTCCTTATATGTAGTCCACAGGACATAAACCTGCCCACTATGATTATACTGTTCAATGGTTATTAGTGTCTTCAGAAAGTTGGGCCATAAAAAGAAATGAAGTATTGATGGATACATGCTTAGTCGTAGATGACCTGAGCTTGTTATGCTGGGTGAAGGAAACCAGCACAAAAGAACACACATGAGCTTGTTAATCTCTCTCTCTCTCTCCCTCCCTCCCTCCCTCCCTCCCTCTCTCTCTTCCTGTGTTAAAGTTTGGATTTAGTCAATTCTCTCTCTCTCTCTCCCTCCCCCTCTTCCCTCCTTCCCGTCCCTCCCTCCCCCCCTTAAAGTTTGGATTAATCAATTTGGAAATCAATACAAGATATCTTTCAGAAAGATAACAAATGTTTCAAACTTGATTGTGGTAGCAATGGATGTGACAATTAGTTTCTCTCACCTAGAGGTGGAGCGGGGATTGAACGATACAAGATTTCATTTCTCTGCCTACTAGATTACGAGCATCCTTGGGTGTTCCTGCATCTCCTGGGCCAGTGCTGTGCGCACTGATTTTTATAAATATTTACTAACTGGGATGAATGACATTTGCAATGCTGACATGGAGCAGCATAGAGTGTTGCTGGAGTAACAGGTATGATGAATTTAAAAAAGAAGTACCTCATCCAGACACAAAGGACTGATGCACATATCAACTCACAGAGACTGTGGTAGCATGCACACAGGCCCCAACCAGGCTCAAGCCAGACTGAATCCTAACACTTAGAGGGGGACATGGGCCCCGACTCCTGACCAGGAAAGTATCTGCAACTGACACCAGCCAGCAAAGGGAAAATCAGTCTTCACCAGGGGAATCTCACTGGCTAGATCAACCATACTTCAGAGTAGACTGTATGCGGGGAGAGTTTAGCCAGCACAAAATGAGCTCAGCGGTATTTTTGTAGACTTTTAGGCTTATTTTACTTTGTCTGGGCATTTTCTGTCTTTTTTTTTTTTTTAAGAATTATTTATTTAGTTTATGTATATGAGTACACTGTAGCTGTCTTCAGACACACTAGAAGAGGGCATCGGGTTCCATTACAGATGGTTGTGAGCCACCATGTGGGTGCTGGGAATTGAACTCAGGACCTCTGGAAGAGCAGCCAGTGCTCTTACCTGCTGAGCCATCTCTCCACCCACCCCCCTTTTTTTTTGCTTGTTTATTTTAGTCTTTGTTTTGTAGGACTTGGGGAGGCGGGTATAGGGGGTTGTGTGTATTTCTTGGTTTTGTTTAGCTTTAAAAAAAACACAAAGAAATGCTAGGAGTTACTGGCACACACCTTTAATCCCAGCAATCATGAAGCAGAAGCAGGCAGAGTATGAGGCAGCCTGGTCTACAGAGTGAGTTCTGGGCCAGCCAGGGCTACAGGGGGTGGGGGTGGGGGGAGGAAACATAAAAAGGACATGGTGAGCTGGGCAGTGGTGGTGCACACCTTTAATCCCAGCACTTGGGAGGCAGAGGCAGGTGAATTTCTGAGTTCGAGGCCAGCCTGGTCTACAGAGTGAGTTCCAGGGCAGCCAGGGCTACACAGAGAAACCCTGTTTCGAAAAAACCAAAAAAAAAAAAGGACATGGTGTTGAGCAGGTGGGGAGGACTGTGGGGAGGACCATGGGAGGAGCTGGGGAGACAAAACGTATGATCAGAATATATCATTTGAAAAAATAAATTGTTTCCATTCCCAGCACCTCTATAGGGCAGCTCAGAACTGTCTCTAACTCCAGCTCCGGATGATCTGATGCCCTTTTCTGCCTTCTGAGGGCATTTGTTTACACATGCACGTAACCAAACCCTACCACATATATGCATACTTAAAATAAAACCATACCTTAAAAACCAAAAAGCAATAATGCTTGATAGAATTGTGATGGTGAAATTTTTTTTTCTGAGAAATTTCAGAACAGACCCAGCACACATAGTGTGTGATCAGTGTTGTGTCATATGCCAGCCGGGCACACATAGTAGGTATGTGATCAGTGTTGCATCATAGACCAGCCTGGCACACATAGTAGGTATGTCATCAGTGCTGTGTCATATGCCAGCCTGACATACATAGTAGGTACTTGGTCAGTGCCGGGTCATAGGCCAGCCTGGCGCACATAGTAGGTACTTGGTCAGTGCCGGGTCATAGGCCAGATGTTGTTGAATCCCTGGAAGGTGGAGGTGCAGTTGTGAGCAGCCTGACGTGGGTGGACGAGAGAGATCAGAGGCTCACTGTCAGCAAGAACGGCAAGTGCTCTTACTCTCTGAGTCATTTCTCCATCCCATTGTTGTGTACACTTACTACGTTGTCCAGGTTGGCCTCAAACTCAAGAGTCTTCTGCCTTAGTCTTCCGGTTTCTGTTAATAGGGTGCCCTCCAGCTCCATCCATTTCCTGAGAATGACACAATTCCACTCGTTTTTACCATTCTATTATATATATATATACATATATGCATATCTATCACATATTCTTTACTCATTTGTTGCTAGTCGTTTAAGCTGTTCCATATTGCCTGTTGTGGATACTGCAGTAATAAACATAAATGTTTAAGTATCTCTGGGGGGCTGACTGAAATTCCTTTGAGTGTATACCCAGACATGGCCAGGCTGGGTCACATAGCAGCTTGGACACTAGTGCTTTTCAGGGACTGCTATTCTAATCTCTGTAGAGGCTGCACCAGTTTTCAGTGCCATCAGCACGGTGAGAGGATTCCCTCCTGCAGCCCCCATCCTCCCCGGAACTGCTTGTTTTCTTCTTTAAAATATTTAGTTTGTCTTAGTTTTGTGTGTGTGTGTGTGTGCTCCCTTGCACACTTGTGTGCCATCACCTGTCATCCCAGCACTGGGGAGGCAGAGACAGGAGGATGCCTAGGACTTGCTGGACAGCCAGTCTAACTGAACCAGTGAGGTTCAGAAAATGAGAGACACCTGGTGCCAACCTCTGGCCTGCACAATCACATGCAGGCTTGGCTTGTACACACACGCACACACACACATACACACACACACACACACACCCCTAGTTTAACAATTGAGTACAAGTGAACAGTCTAATAATTCTTATTCTCAAGATGGGAACTAGAAATGCTCTTGTATTAATTTGGTTGGCCATAGCCCCATGCCCTAACCCTAAAGGCTGTGTCCACTGAGTGGCATATTTTTAAATATATACATATATATATATATATATGTTCATATGCACTAGTTCTTTTGTTTGTTATTTTATTTTGGTTTTTTGCCTATATGTATATAGGCTTAGATTTTTTTCAAAACCTACTTAGGATTCTTAAATGCTTCCACCTACCCACCGACCAGAGGTAGAGGAAAAGAAGGTTAATAGTAAAGCGGGGTTGTGGACCTACTTAGAAGTGGTTCCTTGGGGGATTCCACTCTTCGTTGCCAGGATACCAGCAGTCCAGTTCAATAGCAAACACCAAACACGAATCAGAAGTGGTGACAAGATCCAGCAGAAACAGCAAGGCTCTGCCAAATCCACATGAGTCAGCAGAAGTGGCCAGAATCAGCCGGAATACCATGAGAAGTTCTTTGGTATATTTCTCTCTATGAAGGGAAAACCAGCGAAGACCAGAGAGACGTTGCACCAGGCATAGCAATGCAAGGGCACCCTCTCACTGCTGGTGAGGTTCCCTTTATATTCTTTCTACAACTCACACCCTCTCAAGAGTCTGTTTTCAGCAAAACATCACACGGCCTCTCATAAGACAGCTTCCAGAAACACATGGATGTCTGTGTTAGGGTGTCCAATACCCTGGAACAGGAGATACAGACAGTTGTGAGCTGCCATGTGGGACCTGGGAATTGAACCTGGATCCTCTGGAAGAGCAGCCTGTGCTCTTAACTGCTGAGCCATCTCCCCAGCCCCAAGAGCTGCGTATTTTTTAAGTCAATAGAATTAGAACTTTGTCCTTAAATTGGGGCAGAAGCCATTTTTTTTTTTTTTTTTTTTTTTTTTTTTTTTTTGGTTTTTCAAGACAGGGTTTCTCTGTGTAGCCCTGGCTGTCCTGGAATTCACTCTGTAGACCAGGCTGGCCTCGAACTCAGAAACCCACCTGCCTCTGCCTCCCAAGTGCTGGGATTAAAGGCGTGCGCCACCACTGCCTGGCACCATCTTTTTATTTATTTATTTCTGTGAGTATGCTGGGATTGGGTTGGGGTTGTAGATATGCCAAGTTCACACCCTATCACAGCTACACACAGAAGCCATGTTTTAAAACGTGGCTTGTCTGATATTTAGTTTCTGATAGACTGCCTACTGCTTTTCTGAGCTCATTTGAGAAAAATAAAATAAAATGAGAGTTCTCTATGTTTATTTCACTACTGTGCTTTCATATATTAGAATATAGAATAGGTACTTAATTACTTAGTTTTTCAAAGATTTATTTTTTTATAGATGTTTTGCCTGTATGTGTATCTGTGTACTGTGTGTGCAGTGCCCTGAGTAGCCAGAAGAGGGCACTATATCCTCTAGAACTGGAGTTTCAGGCAGTTGTGAGCCACCATGTGGGAGCTGGGAGCCAAACCAGAATCCTCCCTAAGAGCAGCAAGTGCTCCTAACTTCCGAGCCACCTCTCCAGCCCCTAATTAAATACCTAATTAAATTAATGGGGGTTAAATTCCATTGCCACATATTAGTTTTTAAGGCCTTATGTATCAGTTAAAATACATTTAATAAAACTTTCTCCTAAAGAAAAATCTCTAACCTGATGAGCTGTTAAAAAATACCTTTTCTTACTTTCTTGTTTACATTATTAGATTATACCTGCTTTCTGCTAAAACAAAGAACAGACAAGATAGCTCATGTCCTGACTGCAAACACATCCCCGGCAGCACTGAGAATTGCTGAGTTTCCCTGCAGCGTCAGTTGTTCTAAAGGTTTCCAGTTTGTGGCGGTTGTGTGACCATTTACCGAACGGTGCAACAACCAAATCTTCTGATGGGCCCCTCGGCCCAGTGTGCCCGCCCATAGTCCCATTCCTGGGTGCCAGAGGAGATAGTAAGTTGGGAAAGGTAACCAGTTCTGTCCCTAAAGACCCTTCCTAGGCACCTCTTTCTGTGCTCCACACAGGCTACAGGGTGGTCGCCCCAACAGGAGAGGGCTCAGCTGGGCGCCCACAGTTAAAAGGCTGTCCTACCCGCTGTTGTTTGTCTTATGTCCGGAAAGAAACCTGAGACCAATAAGAGGGACGTGGGCGTGTATTTTCTTGGAATCCAAAGGGTCAGGGGGAAAAATCTATCAAAAAAATGTTCCCAGTAAAAAGTTCAGGAGTCAGGGAGGAAGCTCTGGATTTACTTATTTATTTTTAAAACTAAATTTTGTAACATGAGAAAGTCTCTCACAAGGAGAACATTCTAGAGCCAAGTTTACACAGAGGGAAATGTTTTCAGTACATGACAGTAGAGAGGGACAGAGGGAAAAGGGGGAGGAAGAAAGGGGAAGGGGAGAAGAAGGGGAGAGGGAAAGGGGGAGGCAGAGAGAAAGCGATTTAAATACCAGACGGTTGTTGCAAGTGACTTCCAGGAAGACCCGAGATTACTCCTTGAGCTCTGTGTCCCACAGGACATTTCCTGTTCGGCCTCTGGAAGTTCTAGCCAAAAGTTACAAAACATCCTTTTCCCTGTGCCCAAGCGCGGGTGGAGGAGGGAGAGGCTGCCAGTCAGTCCTCGCAGCAGGAGGGGCGATCAGGCTGCAGCGGGCGGACAGGTAGGAGCCTTGTGCACTGGGGGGCGTTTCACTGCGTTCTGCAGCTCCCCATTAGCCTGGGTGGCTGGAAGGCAATCTCGGGAAAGGTGACAGCGTTTTCAAAACGTTGTATGAGTAGAAAGCGTTACTGGCCAAACTCTAGCAAATAAGTTGTGTGAACTGAAGCTGTCTCCTCTGACTCCTGCTTCCCCCTAGTGTCTGACTTGGCAAAAAGCATCCATAAATACTGTCAGCTGTGAGTAGTAGATTCGGAGAAGTGACTGGCGAGAAAGGGCCATGATAAACCAGAGCCCGGCTGTTCCCCCAGGCCTGGACCTTGTGTGTTTCGGCCCTGGAGGGTGATCCTTTGCCTTCCATCCGTGGTCCTGGGTCAGTGCGCCCCGAGGTGCCCTTTATCCACACATCACCTTGCCTTGTTCTCTGACAGGTGAACTAAATGAGAAAGGGGACTGAACTAAACAGTCAGAACCTAACTGGTTATCAAGAAGTACCAAACGACTCCCTTTGCCATTTGCCATGTGCCAAGAGATAGCCTAAAGGTGACAGACGCCATCACCATCGTTTCCGGTTTACAGGTGTCAGATCAGTCTGGCGGCACAATAGATGGTGGAGGAGGAATGGGAGCCACCTGGATGGGTCTCATATCCGTACTGCTGAGTTCAGAAACTAGGAAGCCTGGGGTTTGAAGCTGGGTTCCAACCAGTTGCTGACTCTGGACAATCCATTGCTCTCTACCTCTCTAACCTTGGCTACTAAGAGCTCTACCTCATAGAGGTGTCGTGAGGGGCATTAATGGTAAAACATTATTTTACTATAAAGCAGGCGAACAATGCAAATGCGCTCTTCTTGGATGCTGCAGTGTGCAGGCTTACTGTGGAGGGGTCCAGCCATCACTCCCAGGGCGGAAGCGGGAGTTCTGCAGAAAGTGTCCGGAGTGCCCGGCTAGGCTCAGTACCTTCAGTCGGGGCCGTGCATGTTCACTTGCCAGCCGAGTGTGACTAAAGCTAGTCATTTACGCCAAGCTCCAGGGCATGTTCACATCTCATGAATGTGCCTCTCTTAGAAAATGTCCTCGGTCGTGATGCAAGGACTGTGTTCTCTGTGATGAGTCCTTTGTGGAGTTCAGCATGGAGGCGAGGTATCTGCTGCCCGTAACCTCCTCTTTTAAGTTCCAGCCCAGAGGCTGCCTCTTTACCTTGCTTGAAGGAAAGGCTCTCTGTTGAAAGGAAATTCTAACCCTTTACAGAACTATTGACCTGAGCACACGGTGCTTTGCCTGGGCTGTAAATGACTGCTCTCACCGAGCCGGTTTGCAGGGTCAGTTCATCTAGTCCTCACCAAAGCCGTGGGAGGCACAGGCTGCTCTGCAGGTGAGGAATCTAAAGGGGGGGGGGGGGAGACCTTATACGACTGGCTTGTGAGCACCCGACCTGAGCCTTCGGGCCTTGGATGGTCTTGAAGGCCTGCCGACAGAGGTAGGAGGGACTGTGGTATGGTGGCTCTTTGTGTTTTTGTAAAGGAGGACTCTTGAGAAGGCTGTGCTGAATGAGTCACAGAGCCAAGGCAGAATGTTCTGTGGAAGGAAATGAGCTCTGGAATAGGTGGAGTTAGGACATTTTTGAACTTGTGGTACCGTGCTAAGATTGCAGGGGCCAGCACTGAGCCACGCTGCATCCCTGGTAAATATTTATTTACAAAACGGTAGAGTGTGTGCGCTCTCTCTTTCTCTCTCTCTCTCTCTCTCTCTCTCTCTCTCTCTCTCTCTGTGCGTGTGTGTGTGTGTGTGTGTGTGTGTGTGTGTCTTCACTTTTCCCCAGCGAGTGAATACTATTAGCAAAACCACTTGTATTTCTAGAAGAATGACGTTAGGATTTCAAGCTAAGATATAAAATTTCAAGAGCTATGTGTAGCTTACTTTTAAAGAAACAGGGCAGCTCATGATTTACAAAATTTTGGCAATATAGCTAGGCTCTTCTCTGGCTAGACCATAACTTAAAATAACCCATTTATTCTAATCTACATTCTGCCACGTGGCTGGCTACCTGTGCTTAGTTAAATACTGTAAGACTCTGGGGAGCCTTAACTTACCAAAGACCCTCCGAATGGACACATGGAGTCGGGGATTGATGCAAAATGCAAGAGAAATTTATTGATTCATCAGCATGCTGAGGTCGCTCTACATACCGAGACGGGAGGGCGACCTCGTGGAGCCCCTTCAGGGACCTTATATAGGATTTTTGAGCAGCCGCCATTAGGCACAATGTGATTGGCAGAACAGTGTGACTTTTAAACTGATTGGTCTTTAGGGAATGAGGTAGCAGGGGCTTAATCAGCCCCTCCCTTTCAGTCTAGTGCTTTCTAACCTGTTTCTTCCATGTGCTCAGAGGGGGGAGGGGACCCAGGTGGAATATCTCAAAGTTCCCGAGCTGACCTCTCAATACCATTACCTGGCTCTCTCCCAGAATCCTTTCTGCCTCCCAGATGTCCCGCCTCCTATTTCCTGCATAAGCTATATAGGCCATCAGATTTTTACTGACAGGTACCACATCCATACAGACCCAAGATATTCTCTGTACAAAGCTGCCTTGGTGGTGGTATTTTAACACAGCACAGAAAAGTAACCAGTACACTGCGTGATAAAATGGAGAAAGCTCCAGCTAAGCCCGGCTCTATACCTTACACCCTCAGAATCCCAAATCCAAAATTAGTCCTCTTACTTTGAGAACCCTCCCTCCACCCTCCCCTCCCCCTCCCTTCCCCTTCTCTCCACCTTCCCTCCCTCCCATGCCAGAGTATGTTTATAGCAACCATCAAATTGTTTCTCTAGAAACAAGATGGCAGTAGAAGCTAGAAATCAGCAATACAGGGAGAGAGATTTTTTTTTTTTTTAAGATTTATTTATTATACAGCATTCTTCCTGCATGTACACCTGCAGGCCAGAAGAGGGCACCATATCCCATTACAGATGGTTGTGAACCACCATGTGGTTGCTGGGAAATGAACTCAGGACCTCTGGAAGAGCAGACAGTTTTCTCAACCTCTGAGCCATCTCCAGCCCGGGATTTTTGTTTTAATCATTTTATTTTGTTTAAAATTTTTGCTTATGGGCAATTTGCCTACATGTATATCTGTGCACCACAATCCAGCATGTTGGATCCCCTTGGGGTTACACATGCTTATGAGCCGCCATGTGGGTGCTGGGAATCAAACCTAGGCCCTCTGTAGGTACAGACAGTATCTTAACCATGGAGCCATCACTCCAGCCTGGGATGAGTTTTTAAGGATTTGGGAATAAAGGTTTCTTTGGCTTCCCTCTCCCCTCCAAATAAGAGAAGATAAAGTAGTGCACATTGGGACTCATCAGTCACTGGGGGGAGGCCATACTTTAATGACTGAGAATGAGGGAGAGAGAAAATCAATTGTTTATTCCAGTCTACCCAGGTTCATGGATGTAGGAAGTGAGGGGAACACCTTTATGTTTCTTCATCTTCAGCCCTGGAAATACCAAGGAAGAGACTTTCTTCCTTAGCCTCGTCCTCTAGTCTTAGAGACCTTAAAGAAACATAAGCGGGCAGAAACAATTGAAAACCAGAGCAGACAAGAATGTGGCAAAGCAGGAATGGGGGATTCGGTGCGTTTGTCTTCAGCACAGGGTCTTTGGAATTTTCTATAGTTTGACTTTCTGGCTAATCATTACCAGCTCCGTAATTGCTGGCAGCTGACCTTGGGCTTGCCAGCCACCTGCCCAGCAGCCTGAGAACTGTGCCAGCTGCAGCCAGCTGCTGAGGTCCTCAGTCTAAAGAAGACTGAAGACCAAGGGAGCATGCTGGTCGTCTGCCCACTCAGCTGCTGGATGAGTGAGTATCTTATTCTTTTTTCCTGGGCTTCCAGGATGAGCTCCCCAGAGACTGCAGCATTCCCGTGAGCACACACTGCTCGTTCCCTGGAATGGCTCACGAACTAGCCACCATTGCTGTGCTCGTACAGATACTAGATGTGTGAGGAAGAAAGGCCTGGGTGTATTTAGCAAGCAAGCAGCTGTCAGCTCTCAAGGCTCACACCAGCTCAATCTGGAAAAGTCCTTTAGTTGCTTCTAGAATCACATGCACCAGAGCTGAAACAGGTCTGAAAGACTACTCTGAGTTCCCCCTGATGGGGCTGGAGAGATAGCTGTTCTTCCAGAGGTCCTGAGTTCAATTCCCAGCAACCACATGGTGGCTCACAACCGTCTGTAGTGGGATCTGATGCCCTCTTCTGGTGTGTCTGAAGACAGCAACAGTGTACTCACATAAAATAAATAAATAAATCTGATGAGAGCTTAGCAGGAGGCCTGGAGATGGAACTAAATGCTTAAGGCCACAGAGCAGGGTCCCAGCCCCTCTGTGTCTGCACGCTAAGCTGATACACGTGAACCATCCTGAAAACGACTTGACACACTTCTGTCTATCTCCAACTTTCTTCTCCACCACTGCTCGGCCTCCTCCACTAGGATCTGAAGTCAGGATGCTGGCCTCCATGGCTGCCTGTATCTGCTGTCCACTTAGCTGATGGAAGGGTGGTGGAAGGGACATACTCCTCTGGCTCTTCTCTTAGAATGTCCTGGAATGAACATGTTCCCTGATTGACAGCTGGGTTAGGCTGGGCCTCTGTCTTAGTTATTTATGGTTACTATTGCTGTGAAGAGACATCATGACCACACTAACTCTTAAGAGAAAGCATTTAGCTGAGGCTGACTTACAGTTTCAGGTGTGTAGTTAATTATCATCATGGCAGGAAACATGGCAGCACTCAGGCATACACAGTGCTAAAGAGGTAGCTGAGAGTTCTACATTCAGATCTGCCAGGCATCAGGAAGGGCAAGACACTGACCCTGACTTGGGCATCTGAAACCTTATGCCCACCCTGTCTTAGTGTCTTAGGGTTTTACTGCTATGAACAGACACCATGACCAAGGCAACTCTTAAAAGGACAACATTTAACTGGGGCTGGCTTACAGGTTCAGAGGTTTAGTTCATGTAGTGGCTATTCCTGATTGTCAACTTGACTATACCTGGAGTGAACTACAATCCATAATTAGAAGGCTCACCTGTGATCCAGATCTTGCGTGTGGAAGACACAAGTTTCTGACCTGGATCTTGGCATGGAGATCTTGAGGCATAGTGGCCATGAAAAGTTTAGGCCCAGGCAAAGTATTACACGCCACACCCTTAATCCCAGGAGACTGAAGCAAGGAGATCTTTGAGTTCAAGGTCAGCCTGAGACAAAGCAAGTTCCAGATCCAGGTGTGGTGGTACACACCTTTAACCTGGGCCACACCTTCTGCTGGAGACCTACATAAGGACATTGGAAGAAGGGAGATTCCCTCTTCTTCGCCTGTGTGCCTTGTGGGACTGAGCGACTGCTAGATCCTCGGACTTTCATTCACAGCTGCTGCTGACCTTTGTTGGGGAGTTGGACTACAGACTGTAAGTCATTAACACATTCTCTTACTATATAGAGACTACCCATAAGTTCTGTGACTCTAGAGAACCCTGACTAATACAGTCCATTATCATCAACGTGGCAGCATCCAGGCAGGCATGGGGCTGGAGGAGCTGAGAGTTCTGCCTCTTGTTCCAAAGGCAGCTAGCTAGGAGAATACTGGCTTCCAGGCAGCTATGGTGAGAGTCTGAAAGCCGATGGCCATAGTGACACACTTCCTCCAACAAGGTCACACCTCCAAATGATGCCACTCCCTGGGCCAAGCATATTCAAACCACCACACTTAGTTAGAGTCTCCATTGCTGTGAAGAAACGCCATGACCAAGGCAACTCCTTTTTTTTTCTTTAAGATTTATTTATTTATTATGTATACAGCATTCTGCCTGCATGTATGCCTGCAGGCCAGAAGAGGGCACCAGATCTCATTACAGATGGTTGTGAGCCACCATGTGGTTGCTGGGAATTGAACTCAGGACCTCTGGAAGAGCAGCCAGTGCTCTTAACCTCTGAGCCATGGAAGGCAGCTTTTATAAAGGCAAATGTTTAATTGGGGCTGGCTTACAGTTTCAGAGACTTAGTTCATTATCATTATAGCAGGAAGCACGGCAGTGTGCAGGCAGACATGGCGCTGGGGAAGGAGCTGAGAGCTCTGCATCTTGATTCAAAGGCAACCAGGAGAGACTGGGGTCCTCAGGCAGCTGAGAGGAAGCTCTCTTCTTCAGCAATGGGTAAAGCCTCATCATAGGAGACCTCCAAAGCCCACCCCCACAGTGACAGACTTCTCCCAACAAGGCCACATTTCCCACACTTCCGATGGGCCAAGCATATTCAAATGACCACACACCCCTAGTGACACACTTCCTCTAACAAGGCCACAATTCCTGATCCTTCTCAAGTAGTACCACTCCTTGATAACCAAGCATTCAAATATCTGAGCTGGGGCTGTTCCTATTCCAACCACCACAGCCTCTCATTTCTGTTCTACTCACCTCATAGGCTTAAGGCAGCCTCAGGGCCCCCACTCTCCACTTTCATTTCTGTTTTCCCATACCCTGACCAATACCTTATCAATCTCCAATGGGAGAGCTTTACTTTCCAGAATCCGGACCTATATGTATCCAGGTTTCCCTTGTTAAAGAAAGTACTTGAGCATTTCCTCCACCCCCCACCTGTTCTCCTTTCCTCTAACCAGCTGCAGGCTTTGTTGGCTTTGTTTTCTTCTTTCTTATAACTTGACAGCTAGCTCTGGCTCCCCAGTGTCCTAAGATAAACCATTCAGGCCCCTGCTGGCCAATGCAGTCTTAAACTTTGTTGCTCTTTAGAGATTCCCTTTGAAGAATTGTATGTTTCTGTAGCATTTTCCAGGTTATTTAGTCCAGTCAAAGAATAGTAGCACGCCCCACTCAGACACCACACACACACACACACACACACACACACACACACTACACATACACTACACACACACATATACACTACACATACATTCTACACACATGCACATACACACATCCACACATCCACACAACACACACACATACACCACACACACACATATACCATACACACACATATACACACAACACACACACATAATACACACACACACTGATATTCACATACAGCACATACATACCACACACACACACACACACACACACACACACACACACACACACACACACACCCCACCGCATCCCACACATATACACTGTTTTTATTAGACTACCACAAACACTGATTTCAAATCCAGAAGCTCACAAGACAAAAAGCTCTCTTGAACCCAGGGCATCTGGTTCTTGACCACTTCCTGGGTATGCTGTCTGTTCTGTTACTTCCCAGTGGGGTGACAGAGTCAGCACTGTGACTACAAATCAAGTCTTAGTGACAAACACTTCCATTCTCCCTTCCTCAGGACCATGCTAGTGGGATTGGAAGTCAGGTCTGCAACTGCCCCAGGTCCCTCGGCTTAAGAGTCAGCCTCCCAAGTACTTGGGTGGTTGAGTTGCAGGCAGATGCTGTCTCTGGAAAAAAGGTGCGGGCACAAGAAAGGGGGCTGCTTAGGAAACGACCCCTATAAGTCACACGAGGGTGCACTATGCCTGACACGTGTGGCCACAAGGCTGACATGCACCAAAAACAGAACGTAAAGGAAACTTTAGTAATTGCTTTCAGGCTTTCTCCTGATACAGAAAAGCGGAATGTGGGCTGCAGGCAGCTGTCTCCATGCCAGGAAAGCCAGGTCCCATACCTCCAGTGCCTGACCTTGGAAACTGCTATTCCTATGTGACATTTACATCACCTAAAAATAGGGAACAAAAACTTCTGAGGGCAGAATTTGGCCTTGCAAAGTTAGCCCCATGGAAGATGGCGGTGGGAGGGCATTTCGGTAGAATTGGCCTTAGACAAGGGAGTTTGTCTGGAAACTGGAAACTTGTTGCAGGAAAGCCCCCCTCCTCCCACACCCCTGACTTCCAGGACAGAAAAAGCACAGCTACTTGGTTGTGTTTAACCTTTGGAGTAAGCTGAGAACAAATCCAAGGGCACCTTGTTCATGGCAACCCCTCTGTACTGGCTGGTTTTGTGTGTCAACTTGACACAAGCTGGAGTTATCACAGAGAAAGGAGCCTCCCTTGAGGAAATGCCTCCATGAGATCCACCTGTAAGGCATTTTCTCAATTAGTGATCAAGGGTTGGAGGGCCCCTTGTGAGTGGTACCATCTGTGGGCTGGTAGTCTTGGGTTCTATAAGAAAGCAGGCTGAGCAAGCCAGGAGAAGCAAGCAAGTCAGTAAACAGCATCCCTCCATGGCCTCTGCATCAGCTCCTGCTTCCTGGCCTGCTTGAGTTCCAGTCCTGACTTCCTTTCGTGATGAACAGCAGCATGGAAGTGTAAGCTGAATAAACCCTTTCCTCCCCAACTTGCTTCTTGGTCCTGATGTTCGTGCAGGAATAGAAACCCTGGCTAAGACACCCTCGATTCAGCACATGAAAATGAGAAGTCCTCTCTCATCTGTCCCCATGATACTCCACCCCAGGGCTGTCCCCAAACTCACAGTTCTCTCGCCTCAACTGCCCACCTGCTGTAATTACAGTAGTCCTCAAGCAGACAAGAAAAGTTTTATTTTCTATGAAAATGGCAGATGTGTGAATAACCTTCTGAGTCTAACGTCTGTTGACCATAGCGCCTTCTACTGGTCAACCTGTCAGGTGCAACACCTGAAAATCCTGTCACTCCTGCCTCCAGAAGCTGTTGACTATCGATGGCTCCCTGATTAGGGTGTACCTTCTAGTTTTGTTCTCTGTCTGCTTCCACTTTGGGACAATCCTTTACTTCCAGACAAAATATTATTTTACCACATAAAATCCTTTCTCATCCAAAAGCATCCCCCCCTCCATTTTTTAAAGCTTCTTTTAAAAAACATATTTGGGGGCTAGAGAGATGGCTCAGCTGTTAAAAGCACTGGTTGCTTTTCCAGAGGTCCTGAGTTCAAGTCTCAGCAACCACATGGTGTCTCACAACCTTCTATAATAGGATCTAATGCCCTTTCTGTCATGTAGATGTACATACAGATAGAGCCCTCATATATATAAAATAAATAAAACCTTAAAAAAACTAACATCTTAAAAACACATATAAACACATATTTCATATTTATGAATTTATATCTCCCCTTGTATATAAAATGCTGGGAACACCATTTTTTCCCTCAATAAAACAACTATATTTTGTTCATTGTTTTAAAGATTTTATTTTATTTTAAATCTCTCTGTGTGTGTGTGTGTGTGTGTGTGTGTGTGTGTGTGTGTGTGCAGGTGGCAGAGGAAGCCAGAGACATTGCATCTCCCCGGAGCTACGCTTATAGGTGTGATCCACAAAACATGGGTGCTGGAAACCAAACTCAAACCCAGAGCAATACATGTTCCTAATCATCTCCCCAGCTTTCCACAAGGGACAACATGTGCATTGAATCTTAAATATACAACAGGCACGAATACACACAAAGCATGCTAAGTCTCAAGGTGCAGAATAAGTTATTATCCCCAATATACTATAAAAAGAGATGTAGGATATAATTTATGACATAATCAAACACATTAGGGTTATCTGCAGACTTTAAAATGTCTCTGTATATCTTAAGCAGTTAGATGAAGTTTTTTTATAAAGTTTATTTATTTTATTTATATGAGTACACTGTAGCTATCTTCAGACACCCCAGAAAGGGCATCGGATCCCATTACAGATGGTTATGAGCCATCATGTGGTTGCTTGGAATTGAACTCAGGACCTCTGGAAGAGCAGTCAGTACTCTTAACCACTGAGCCATCTCTCCACCCCGTTAGATGGGTTTTAAAATGACCATTATTTAGTTTTAAATTTTGTGTGATTTGACAAGGATAAGAACCTTGTAAAACTTCCTTTTTAGCAGAATGAAGTCATCGTTAAAATCTTTACACATGAGCTGGAGAGATGGCTTAGCACTAAAGAACACTGGCTGCTCTTAGAAGACCTGGGTCAACTCCCAGTACCCACATAGTGGCCTACAATCAGATGTAAGTCTGGTTCTGTGGAACCCGATGCCCTCTGCTGGCCTCTGGAGGGCCAGGCATACATGAGGTACACTTACACAAATGTCAGCCAAACCCTCATGCACATAAATAAATAAATAAATAAATAAATAAATAAATAAATAAATCTAAACAAAATTTATGTTTCCATGTACATACATTGTGTCAGGAAAATATTAATGATCTCCAAAAACACACACAGGAGCCAATCTGGTGCAACTCACAACAGGGTCTTTATTCTATTCGAGCTAGCTCGCCCCCCCCAATGCACCATCGTCACACAGGACAGTTTTGGTGGTGGAGGAGCCCTGAATGTCTATGGGGCCAGGCTTTATAGTAAACAGCAAGCCAGGAGTACGTGTGCAAGCATCTAATTGGAAAGCTTCTGTGACCTTTAATATAATTAGCTGGTGCTGGGAGTCAGATCATAAACTTAACTTCTGCTCCCCTCTGCATGGCGGTCGTTAGACAAGGGCGTGGGCTTGTAACCTGGGGTGCAGGTTTGTTGGGGGAATAACCTGGCGATACTGGTCTTGTTGAGGGTATAACTTGGAAATGCTGGTCTTGTTGGGGTTAGCCTAGAGACTGGAGCTAGGCTCAGGTTTTGTTGGGGGGCAACTTGGAAACTAATGCTAGGTCCCAGCCTGTTAGTTTACCTGAGTTCAAACTTAGGTCAGGCTCTCTAAAATGGAGTCTGAACTTAAAAGATTTGGCCTCTCACATACACGCACATACATAATACATACATGAACACACCAGTTAAAATTAGGCATATCCACCGGGCAGTGGTGGTGCACGCCTTCAATCCCAGCACTTGGGAGGCAGAGGCAGGTGGATTTCTGAGTTCGAGGCCAACCTGGTCTACAGAGTGAGTTCCAGGACAGCCAGGGTTACACACACAAAAAAAATTAGGCATATCCCAAGCATAGCCCTCATTATATTTAATAAGATGGGCAAACAAAATGAACACTGATTTTGGTATTTAGATTGTTTTTAGGACATAATACATAGAGAAGATTATATGAAAAAATTACCATACCTACATATGACAGCCAGCTAGCAGCCCAAATGACATATAAGTAATTACATGAAAATAAAATTATGAAGTGTAACCAAAATAATCAAAGAACACACACAGGTTTATATGAAATCAAAGTGTAGAAACAGGTAGAACATTTGTATCTCTGAGAATAGAGCTTACCCAGGCTCGAGGGCCCCAGTGAAGGCCAAATGTAGAGTCAGTGTCAGAAAGAAGGGGTAGCTTCTCATTGGTTTCTGAATTTTGTTATGAAGTTCCCAGGCAAGTGTGTTTCCTGGCAGACTACCTAAGAGCTTGATTTGATTTGGGGGGTGGGTGGGGACTGCATCATGCAGAAATATGAAGGCATTTTTTTTTTTTTTTTTTTTTTTTTTTTTGGTTTTTCAAGACAGGGTTTCTCTGTATAGACCTGGCTGTCCTGGAACTCACTCTGTAGACCAGGCTGGCCTCGAACTCAGAAATCCGCCTGCCTCTGCCTCCCGAGTGCTGGGATTAAAGGCGTGCGCCACCACTGCCCGGCAGCTGAAGGCATTTTTCTCAGGCTGCAGAGGATAGTTAGGAGTCTGCAGGTTAGTTTGTTTTTTTGTTTGTTTGTTTTGTTTTGTATAATATATATCAGGGGTGAGGGAGGGGACTCACAAATTGAAATAGACTACAAATCAACTGTGGAGAAAAAGGGAAACCCATCATTTTTGGAGATTTGAAAACCTGGGTATCTGTAGATCTCCTAGACCAATAGAATGAAGGTACACAGTCTTGGCCCCGCCCACCAGCAGTCCAGCAGCCCTAGGTGATGAGGATGCTAGGCAGGCGAGGCAGTCTTACTGGTGGTGGAGGGCAGGGTTGCTGCCTCGCAGAGGGTGGTGGTGGGCTAAGGAAGCTCCTCCCACGAGATGGCCCTCTATGCTTACCCTTCCAGCTCTCAGCTAAAGAAATGGATATAGGGATTACAGAGGCAAAGACGGGAAAGCCTCGCGCAGGGCGATCTGTTCCCATGCCGCCTTTCTCCTGAGCTTTGGCACCAAAATATAAGGTTATTGCAGGAGTGAAGGGTTCGTTTGAGAGGATCGCTGAGGCAGATTTTCCTTCAGGCAGGAGGTCCATTACCACAGGCAAGTAGACAGGAATCTCCGTGTCTGAGGGAAGAGGCTTCAGTCCCTTCAGAAAAGTTAGTAGTTTTCATTTGTTGTTTTGTCTTTATTTTTGATTTTTTTAAAGTAAACTTTATTATAAAACACAGTTTGTAAATAAATAAGAACATCACTCACCAAAACTAACCAGACCCCAAAGTCTATACAACTCAATGAACTTTTATATACAATTAGAATTGACATTTGCAATGGAACCTGTGAAGTTTCACCTTAAATTTTACACTTTTGGTATCAAATATGTTATGCACTTATCCACCACTTAATCGCCAGCCCTGAAAAATCTGTGACAGAATTAGAACTAGGAAAACAATTAGTTTTGTACCCTTTCAGATAGGGTTTCTCTGTGTAGCCTTACTATCCTGAAACTCACTCTATAGACTGAGCTGGCCTCAAACTCAGAGATCCACCGGCCTCTGCTTCCTGAGTGCTGGGACTAAAGGTGGGAGCCACCATGGCTGGCTTTATAGCCTCTTTCATAACGCATGTTCATCACCTACATTTGTTTCTTTAAAGGTATAAGCTCTTAAAGGTTTCTTTTTCTTTTTCTTTTTTTTTGGTTTATCGAGACAGGGTTTCTCTGTGTAGTCCTGGCTGTCCTGGAACTCACTCTGTAGACCAGGCTGGCCTCGAACTCAGAAATCCACCTGCCTCTGCCTCCCAAGTGCTGGGATTAAAGGCGTGCGCCACCACTGCCCGGCGCTCTTAAAGGTTTCTGGAGAAGAGTGAGGTCCTGGACCATGAAGGAACCGCTTTAGTTAACCGGCTTTCTGTGCTATTTGACTGCAGTCAGACTCTCCAATCAGGTTGTCTCCAGTTCCCGGCTGGTGGTGGGAGGCTGGGCATGTTCTTGCCCTGCTCACTGGCCTCTTTGCTTTGGGCCTGATTTACTTAGAGTGCCTAGATTCTTTAACAGCCCCAGACAACTCTGAACATGGAGCAATCCCACCGGATTTGAATTTAATGAACCAATGAACGTTTTGAGCTTGCTGACAGAGTATGGTGACTGGTTACTTACAGGGGTATGGGCGTTCTCAAACCAGCTACCATTCCAAAGTCCCACCCCACTGTAGGCAATAGCCTCAGGGAAGATGATCTTTGAGTCCCCCTTATAAGTTATCTTCCACTTTCAATATATCTCCCAAGATCCCTTGCAGCTGGGGGAGGAGCCAGAAGCAGTGATGGCGGGTGTTAATCCCAAAGATTTAAGGAGAAAGACCACTGACCCAAATCATCAGGGCTAAAATAATCAAAGCAAGCTTTTAAATTCATGTACACTGGCTGTTTCCCCCAGGTTCAGGAGGTCAGCGTTGAACATGGGCAAGATAAGTTTTTTTTTCTTTTATAGCTCAAGAGTAGGGGGTTTCCAAATGGGGGTCGTGGTGGTGATAGAAGGTAAATAGGTGTGGTTTCAGAAGTAGCATAACAAGGTGGTCATGGTAACATTTTGAAACAAAGGTAAGGTTGCAAGATAGTCATAACAATGTTTTGATACAGAGACAAGGTTGCTGTCTCCTGAAGTAGGCAACACAGAACCATTTGTAGTTACGGTTATAGGTGGGGCATAGTCCAATCCTTAAGAAACAGAGGTTTAATTATAAAGAGGAATGAACTGAGTTTGTCTTTACTATAAGATGGTTTTCAAGTCCAAGGTGGAGGCAGGCTGGTTTTTTCAACTAGAGTCCAGGTGATGGCCTGTGACCTCCCCTTTTTCTGTTAGGGAGTGTCAGCTCCCACACAATTACCACAGATCATGCTACTTCAAAAGCGTTCTGTGCAGTTAGCTGAGGTCCCTGGCCGGGATGCTTTCTACTCCAAAATGGGGATAGAATGATTATGATATGTGGAAAGGAAAAAAAAAAAAAAAAAAAAAAGGCCACCCTAGAGCAAAGCCTAACTTGGAGAAGAGACTGAAAGCATCCTTTAGGGAACGTTGTTTAGGCTAGGGCAAAGTTGTTAAGTTGTTAGACAGGGATGACTGAGGCGATGTGGAAACGAAATAAAGACAGGCATCTCCAGAGGCAGCATTGTGCCTTAATCAGAACTGCTGAGGGCCGTGGTCTCTCCCGGAAGTGAGACTGTGCACCTGCGCTGTGAGGGTCTTGGGGCTTTATATGATGGCAAAGGGGAACGTTGGGAATGGAAGATTCCCTCTGCAGGTCTGCCCCCTGCAGTTTGGAAGCCTGTAGACACCAGCAGGTGTGGTATGTGGGTCTCCTCATCGGAAGCTTCTAAGAGCTTCATCCCTCAAGTCAGCTCTCCTGTCCCGAGCATCTCAGGCTTCCTGGGACTTTTAGAGCGTCGATCTTCCAATAGTATTACTTTCCTTGTCACTGTGGCCAAAGTACCCGATGTAATAGATTTAAGGCTCAGAGTTTCAGGAGGTTAGCCCCCCCTCAGTGGAGGGTAAAGCAGTTCACAAAGAGGACTCTGAGAGAGGAAGTGGGAAGTGGATGAGGATAAGCCTCTGAGAACCCACCCCGAGAACCCATCCCCAGTGAACTTCCTCTAGCTAAGCCCACCTCCTAGTTTCACAGTCTAGTCTCAGTATAGTCGCTGGGTGGAGAGGAAGCATTCAAGACAGGGGCTTGTGGGGAACACTGGCAATACTGATGGCCCAGGAGACTTATAGACAGTTTCAGCGGCAGCGTAAGTGTCAAGCTAGTGTCCGTAAACTTATGTCTACAGAGCAGGGTGGAGTGGTTGCTGGCAGGGCTGATAAGGAATAGTTATTCCAGATCCTGGGGTTTTGGCTGTATAAATGGAACTCTTTTCCCGAATACATGATCAGAGTCTTCAATGACTTGCCCAAAACATATAGAAATGCAAGACAACAATGGATGCTTGTGGTCAGCTATTCCATTCTAACCAGCAGGGAAAACAGAGGGGGAGAAAACGGGACCCTCTCATCTCTACATCCTCAGGTGCTACACCCAAGAAGTTGAGCTTGATGCTTCTGTTTTCATCCTACTGACTAAGATGAGTGATGCTAGCAAGATATCAACTGTATCTGACAAGCAACTATTATTTGTAATCCAAAATGAGGACTGGAAAGGTTGATCGGTTAAGAGCACCGGCTGCTCTCCCAGAGGTCCTGAGTTCAATTCCTAGCAACCACATGGTGGCTCACAACCATCTGTAATGCGATCTAATGCCCTCTTCTGGTGTGTCTGAAGACAGCCGCAGTGTACTCATATAAATAAAAATCTTAAAAAACAACAACCCTTTAGCCAGGCAGTGGTGGCACACACCTTTAATCCCAGCACTTGGGAGGCAGAGGCAGGCGGATTTCTGAGTTCAAGGCGAGCCTGAGTTCCAGGACAGCCAGGGCTATACAGAGAAATCCTGTCTCGAAAAACAAAAAAAAAAAAAAAGAAGAAGGCAGACAAAATGGATAGTCATATGCTCTGCTTCTACATTGGAAGTCTCAGTATCTGCCACTGTCAGTTCTTCTTGGACTAATTAACAGTTTAATGCAGTTGACAAGCTTATTTCCAATCTCATATGGGAAGATCGAACAACTTATATACACAAGTTATTCTGAAAGAGGATGATGGCATTGGACATTCACACTGCTTGATTTCAAGAATAAATGGACATGTAAGGGGCAGGACACACGGTTCCGCGGTTAAGAGCACTGGCTGCCCTTCTAGAAGACCCGAGTTTGATTCCCATCACCCACTCAGCAGCTCACAACCGTCTATAACTTCAGTTCCAAGGATTGATGCCCTCTTCTGGCCTCCTCGGGCATCAGACACGCACACAGGCAAAATATTCATACACATAAAATAATAAAAACTTAAATGTTTTTTTTTAATCAACATGGAAATGTTATCCGGGTGAAATGTTGCATCTTTGAGGTCAGCATGTACTTCTCAAGGTGACTTCTTCTGTAACCTGCTACTCATTTGATACAAGCTGTTTTAGAGAGAGTTGCGCTCCACACTGTGTCTGCATTGGGGATGCTGATGGTTCTTAGTTTTTAACTGAAACATTAAAAAAGAGAGAGAGGACTTTGAACAAAGGCACATTATACAGAGATAGCAGATAATCCCACAGCGTGTTCTGATCTGAAAGACCGCAGCTATGCCAGGAAGAGATTAAAAAGTCTCGGTTCTGCATCCACAGGAACACAAAGTGTATGGGGGGGGCTGAGGAACTTCCAGGGATCTCAATCTGTCTTGGGCACGCTTCCTGAAGAACTCTCATCAGTTCCTTCCCAAAGACAAGATGTGTCCCTTCTTATCACCACTCCAGTGACTCGGGAGACCCAGCTACTCATAAACTTCCTGTAACCGCCAGGGCAGCCAAACTAATAAGGCAACCTTGTGGACAAACACTCGGCATCATGTGACAGGTCTCAGTCATTCACTTATTTTTATAGAGTCATTGCTCCCTGGTTGTCTCAATGTCTCTGTAACACAGCAGATTCCCTATTCTCTTTCTTCCTTTCTTATTTTTATTTATTTATTTATTTATTTATTTATTCAATCAGTCCCCTCTTCCCCTCCTCCTCCACCTCTTCTTTCTTCTTCCTCCTCCTCCTTTTCTTTCTTTCTTTCTTTCTTTCTTTCTTTCTTTCTTTCTTTCTTTCTTTCTTTCTTTCTTTCTTCCTCCTCCTCCTCTCCCCTCCTCTTCCTCCTCTTCCCTCCTCCTCCCCCCCCTCCTTCTTTTCTATTTTAGCGCTGGGAATCAAAGATGGTTTCAAATGTACTAGTCAAGTGTGCTAATCCTGAGCTCCACCTTCAGCCCCCCCCCCTTTTCCTTTCAAACCGCTTTAGTGACACTACTCTGTGCCTTTCTGCACTAACAGAAACAAAAGGTCCCACAGTCCATCTTATCAGCCCAGGGAAGGAAACTTTCTGTTCCCGCCTGCTGCCTGCCCCATCACTCCTACTTCCCTTGGCAGGCCTCACTGAGAGTGAAGACCTTCCCAGGAAGAGGAGCTGAGCCCCAAGGAACCGTGAAGTTCCAGACAACCTGTGAAGAACCTGGACTTTTTACAAGATGGGTTCCTGCCTACAGCTGGTTTCTCCAGCTGTTTGAACAATTTACTACAAAAATCCCAGTTCCAGCTTCTTTGTGCTTTTAATTAATCTTTAATTTCCTACTCCAAGTGTGTCAACATTGTGACCCCAGGGCTTCTCCACTTGAGCAGTGAGGGTAAACAATAGGTAGTCAATACCCTGACACACAAGAGAGATCTGTTGTAAAGGTAAGGCTCGCAGCTTGCTTATTCTTCATAGAAAAATAAAAGCGTAGCCACACACCTCTTTATTTTCCTATAGCTTCCAGTCAAGAAGACAGTTAATGTCTGACCCAGTTCTGTGGGCCCATCAATTAACGCTTTTGTTCAATGAGTGCATATGTATTGCTAGTGAACTAGGAGACAAACACTAAGCTAGGAGAAGGGCTGCGAGAATCTTCTAGTCATTAAAAAAGTTACATTCTAACAGTGGAGTGGGCTACTGAAAAAACAAAACTCAGTTCAAGGCCAGCCTTTTGTAACCTTTGCAAGACTTTTTATTTATTTATATTTTTTTTGGTTTTTCGAGACAGGGTTTCTCTGTGTAGCCCTGGCTGTCCTGGAACTCACTCTGTAGACCAGGCTGGCCTCGAACTCAGAAATCCACCTGCCTCTGCCTCCCAAGTGCTGGGATTAAAGCCACCACTGCCCGGCTTGCAAGACTTTTTTTTTTTTTTCTTTTTCAAAACAAAAACAAAAACAACAACCAAAAAACCCAACCAAACCAATCCAAAAAAAAAAAAAAAAAAAAAAAAAAAAAAAAGGAAAAAAAA
>CM052719.1:15858881-15904475 GCA_028551405.1 Uromys caudimaculatus | reverse complement strand
GCATGGGAGTTTACATGCACCTGGGAAAGCCTTTCTAAATCTGTGCAGTCTGAATGTTCCTCTACTATTGAGGGCTCGGAGTGAGGCAAAGGAGGTGACCTTGAGGATGGGAGAGGACATGGTACCAAGAAGAAGGACGTTCACAGTAGGACCTTTTGTGTGCCTACTACGCCAGCTGAATCCATCCTAAAGACGTCACTTCCTCTGCTTGCCCTCTGAGGCTCTCTGCTCAGCCGTGGGCTTTGTTGCCTTCAGCTTTTTCATAGTCTGGATGAGAGGCGCTAGGAGGTTCCATATGGAAAGGCAAACAGTCTGTCTCTAAGCTCTCCCTTCATCCTCTGCTCTTTTGCCTATGAAGACTCGGTAACCTTGGAGACTTTACCAGTGGGAGTCCTACATTTGACATTCACTTCTCAGAAGTTTTGCTCATAAGGATACCCAGAGTATAATTTTTAAAGGTGTTTTTGGTTTATATATAGTACAGTTTCCTCTTGATCGTTCTCATGATGGATCTGCTGCAAGTGCTATCAGTAACAACTGCAGGCGAAGAAATGACGTGTAGCTTGCTTAAACTCGGGAGTTGCCTTGTGTTCTGTTGCCATAATATAGTATTTGAGACTGGCTAATTTGCAGGGGGAGAAGACTCGGTTCACAGTTCTAAAGAGTGGGAAATGTCTGGTTGTGTCCTTCGTAGGCACTCTGCAGAGTCCCAGTGTGTACAGGAAAGCTGACATCACATGGCGCAAGGCGTGTGTACAAGAGAGAGAGCCAAACCAGCTCTGGTAATAGGGTCGTTCCCAAGAAAACTCATGAGCTCGTGGATCCAGGAATGACTCTGGTTGTCCTGGATCATGGACACCCTCATGACCCAGTCAGACAGCCCGTCACCCTCACCATGTACCACTTTATGGCAGAGGCCAAATGTCAACATGTGCTCTTGTGGCAACAGTCAAAGCATAGCAGAGGTGTTTCAGAGAAACTAATGAGTTATGTCTATTTTCTCTTTCTTTCTTTCTTTTTTTTTTTTTTAAAGAATTATTTATTTATTTTATGTATGTGAGTACACTGTAGCTGTCTTCAGACACACCAGAAGAGGGCATCAGATCTCATTATGGATGGTTGTGAGCCATCATGTGGTTGCTGGGATTTGAACTCATGACCTTCGGAAGAGCAGTCAGTGCTCTTAACCAGTGAGCCATCTCTCCAGCCCCCTTTTTTTTTTTTTGGTTTTTCGAGACAGGGTTTCTCTGTGTAACCATGGCTCTCCTGGAATTCACTCTGTAGACCAGGCTGGCCTTGAACTCAGAAATCCGCCTGCCTCTGCCTCCCAAGCGCTGGGATTAAAGGCGTGCGCCACCACTGCCCGCTCTTTCTTTCTTTCTTTCTTTCCTTCTTTCTTTCTTGTTTGTTTTTGTGCTTTGTTTCAAGACAGGGTAGCCCTGGCTGTGCTGGAATTAGCTCTGTAGATCAGGATGGCCTTGAACTCACAGAGATTCTGCCTCTGCCTTCTTTTTTTTTTTTTTTTTTTTTGAGACAGGGTTTCTCTGGGTAGCCCTGTGTAGAGTCTGGCTACATACCTCTGACTGTTCTGGAACATAGACTAAATCAATCCGCCTCTGCTTCCCAAATGCTGGGACTAAAGTCATGCAACCTTCTTTTGATCACATTTAAGAATTTATGTAAACTGGTCGTGATAACACGGGCCTTTAATCCCAGCACCAGGGAACCAGAGACAGGTGGATCTCTGTGAGTTTGAGGCCAGCCTGGTGTCTACACAGCAAATTCCAAGACAGCCAGGACCACACACACACACACACACACACACACACACACACACACTGGGGGGGGGGGGGGAAAGGGGCCTTATGTCTCAAAAGAACCACAACAAAAAACTAATTTATGTAGCATACACAAACTTCAGATTGGATCCCCAGCAACACACCCTCACTGAAACGAATCCGTATTTCTTCCCCTCAAATTGTGATACTTCACATGTGAAGCCATGTGTATTTAGCCTTTGTCTCTCTAACAAAAAATACTTGAGATAATCAATTTATAAAGAGAAAAGGTCTATTCTCACAGTTTTGGAGGTTCTGACCCATAGCTTTGGGCTGGTAGAAAGGCATCGAATCCTGGTTCCAACCAGCGTATGGCAGAGAGGAAAAAACGGATTTACAGATCTCCTGAAATGGTGCTCCACAACCTCCCACCAAGCCCCTCAATAAAGCTTCCGGCACTTTCCAGGGCGTCTTCTCATTGGTCAAGCCCGTAGCCCACTGACCTTTTAGAGGACACTCAGCATCCAAACTTAGTACTCGACCCTAATAAGTGTCCAGTGGCCCGTAGCGATAACACAGGGGAACCTAAGTCAAGTCCTAATTATCAGGGGCCACATTTACAAGTTGATACCCGAAATGGAAGCGGGCCATGTTCTCTCGAGGACAAGATTAGAACTAGGAGATGTGTCCAAATTTTGAGAACATATAGCAGTAATAGAGAAGAGAGACAGAATGAGCATGTCTGTGGTCTGTAAGATCGTGTGCTATCTAGGGTGGCTCCCGCGTCCGGTCCCTATCACCTTATCTCTTGCCAGAAAAGGCGTTGTTCTTCAGTCTTGCCACCAGGGGGAACCAACCACCAACCACCGTCTTTTTCTTTTTTTTTTTTTTTTTTTTTTCTTCATTTCTGAGAGTTAGAAATCTTTGTGTTCTTCATGACTTGTTCGTTGGTATCCATCCACTGCCTGAAGTGCAGTGTAAACGCCTTTGTTAGATGCAGAGGGGATTCCTAGAGGCTTTTTTGTGTGTGTTTATAGAAATGCAGGTTTAAAGATGGTCCCTTAAAAATTGTATTGATTGTGTAACAGAACTTGTGGGTGCCCTCTAGGATTTCTGTACAGCTTATGAAGGTTTTATTCACAGAAACAGGGAGACTTCTACGCGCCCCCCCCCCCCCCAGGAGGATAACCATTCTCCACCATTCTCTCACTCCCAGAGTCCCAGGGACCCTGTTTAAGAAGGATTGCTTGAGCCTAGGAATTCAAAACCAGCATGAGCACCATACTACGACCCCATCTGATAGAAAGAAAGAAAAAAGGAAAGAAAGAAAGGAGAAAGAGAGAGGGAGGGAAGGAGGGAGGAAGAAAGGAAGATTGAGTTTCAGGCCACTTGACTGGCTCTTCCAACATTTTTTTTAATACATTTTTAGTTTCTTTTATGTTTTTCTTTTGGCGTAGTTTATAGGTTTTTTGTTTTGTTTTAAATGTTGTTTTCTTGCCCCTGATAACTGTCCCCTTTGAGTCCACACTCCCACAGTGTGAGGACCAGTGTGCTTGAGGAGTGTGTTCATGGCATTCGGGTGTGTGAGTGGTGCTTGGGGTTTGAGGTTGTGGCTTGTGTGTGACTTTGTGGGGACATTTATTTGTGTGAGAGATTGGAGTATGTATAGCTCTATGAAATACACACACACATATAGCTATGATATATATATGTGTGTGTGTGTGTGTATGGGAGAGGTGTATGTGTGACTGTATGTAATTGTGGTGTGTATACATGAGACTGTATGTGGAATTGTGTATAGCGAGTTTAAGGTATATTGTATATCTGTGATTCTATAATACTATGTGAGGGGAAGAGTGTGTGTGTGTGTGTGTGTGTGTGTGTGTGTCTACATACATGCCCTGTACTTCCAGCCAGACTTTCCTATAAATCTTCCAAAAAGCAGTAACAATGTGACACATAGAGATATCAGAAAACTGCTCCTTCTGCTGTCAAGCCGCAGGGCCCCATGGTTATCTTGTTTCTGTAAGAACACTCTAGATGACAATCTCCAAGCCATGCTTTCTCAAGGACTCTACAGTATGGGAGGAATCTTTTGGAAGTCCCTCCCTACGGGCAATAGCACCGCTGTCTTCTGAAGGTTGTTGCTGGGTTAAGATTTCAGCCCTCATTTCTCCTTCACCGTCTGCCCTGTGGCCACTACCGGATGTGCCCTCCTTCCTTCCTCCCTCTGAGCTAGTGCTCCCCCTCACCCATGGGCAGCCCCACCCCCACGCATGGAAGCTGAATCATACTGCTTCCTTTTTTGGTCATAGCTGAGTTTCTTCCACTTTTGGAGCCTTGTGTTATGTAAAATGAATCAGTCCTTTGCACCCCGCTGTCCCCGACAGCCACTTGATGGGAGATTTTGAATGGTTGACCTTAAAGTGCAGATGATAAAATGTTTCTGAATATCTTGCTGGGGGGAGCAACGACAAAACTCAGCATTTTAATGGGAGCAGAGAAAAACTCCAGCAAAGAAGAAAGAATTAGGGAAATTCTTTCAATTTGGTCCTTGCATTTGGTAGAGAGGAGTGAATTCTGGGAATCACAGAGGCAGCATTTGGCCACACAGATGTACCAGGAGCTGTGCGATGAGGTTGAGGATTGGTTCACACCATCTGTGTATGTATTTCTGGCACCACCAAGCTGGGAATTGTCCCTACCAGGGCTTATCATAGAGGTTTAAACCAGCATCTCAAATAGAGGGATGAAATACATTCAGAGGTCAGGGACTAATAAAAATGCCCACTCTGTTCTTCGATAATTCAGTGCAGAGTCAGGTTTATGAATATACAGCCCCCAAACTCAGCTCATTCCCTGGGATCCCTGCTGAGACGCTGCCTCCATCTCAAAGAGGCCCTTTCTCCTGTGAGGGTGTGGGTGGGCAGCCTTGAGCACATCTCCCACACTGGGGATGCTGACTTCGGTCTGGAATCCTGGCCTGGATTTGATCTACTAAACAGATTCTGATAAACAGAGTTGAAGTATCGGAGGTTGTTAAGGCACAGCAGTTGGGTTAGATGTGTGGGTCCCGCATGTTTGCTGGGTCAAATATTGTTTTGGGGCAAGAGAAAAGAGATAGGGGTAGGAGAGAATTTTGAGTCAGCTCTGAGTCACTTTCACACCCTGGAAAACTGGAGCTGGAGCTGGAGCCAGGGCCGTAGAGTTCCAGAGCGAATGTGGATTGTGGGCAGAGAGAACGGTGTTCAAGAAGACAAAATCGGAGATGCCTCTCATTGCTGCGATCTGTCTGCCGAGCCTCTGGGGTGTGCGAGGCTAAGGGCTAGAGAGTTTTACTGCGGAGGAAGTAGCCAGTGATGTGCAGTCCGTAAACCTCAGGCCGGGCACAAAGCAATGAACTTGGTGTGATGAAAGCTTCGGTCTCTCGTGTGGATGCTGAAGACGAGTGTCCTGCTGAGAGAGCACAGCCGTACAGATAGATGATGCTGGGACCGCGACAACCATGAGAGCGGATCTATTGCTCCCATCCCAAACAAAAATAAACTCGAGATATGCCAGAACCTTCGCGTATGAGAAAAGCTAAAAGTACCAGAGGCAAACAAAACTCTTCAGGATCAAGGCCTACCCAAGGACTTTCCAAAAAGAAGACTCCAGTCCCACGGGAGATGATCCCAAGAATCGGCAAATGAAATACGTGATTGTGAAAACTTGTTGGCTTAGTCAGGGTTTTACTGCTGTGGACAGACGCCATGACCAAGGCAACTCTTAAAAGGACAACATTTAATTGGGGCTGGCTTACAGATTCAGAGGTTCAGTCCATTATCATCAAGGCGGGAGCATGGCAGCATCCAGGCAGGCATGGTGCAGGAGGAGCTGAGAGTTCTACATCTTCATCTGAAGGTTGATAGCAGAATACTGGCTTCCAGGCAGCTAGGATGAGGGTCTAAAAGCCACAGTGACACACCTGCTCCAACAGGGCCACACCTACTCCAAGAAAGTCACACCTCCAAATAGTGCCACTCCTACGAGCATCTACAAACCATCACACTTGTAGACAAAAAAAGGAATCAATGAACAGATTACAAAGTGGGGTAGGGGCATCTCTGCTAGTTATAGGTCATATAGGAGACTAATATATTAAATCTATAAAGAACCCCCCCAAATTAAACACAACCCCCAAATCATCCAGTCAGTCAACAGCCAATGAAATGAAGGCAATTCTCAAAGGAAGAAATACAAATGGCCAATAAATATCTGAAAAACTGTTCAATATCCTTAGTTTTCAGGGAGACGAAAGCTAAACTACATTGAGATCCCATCTCATTAAGATAAGAACGACAGCTGGACAGCTGGCTCAGCGGTTAAGAGCACTGGCTGCTCTTCCAGAGGATCCAGCTTCAATTCCCAGCACCCACATGTCAGCTCACAACTGTCTGTAACTCCAGTTCCAGACGATCTGACACCCCTATACCAATACATATAAAATAAAGTTAAATAAAAAAAAATTAAATAAGTAAACAAAATCAGAATGGCTATCATCATCATCAAGTAAACAAGTGTCAGGCTGGAGAGATGGCTCAGTGGGTAAGAGCACTGACTGCTCTTCCAGAGGTCCTGAGTTCAATTCCCAGCAACCACATGGTGGCTCACAACCATCTGTAATGGGATCCAATGCTCTCTTCTGGTGTGTCTGAAGACAACGAGAGGTACTCACATATATGAAATAAATAAATTAAAAAAAAAAGAAAACAAGTGTCTTGTGCAGCTACCGTGGAAATCAGTCAGTCCACAAGCAAAAGAAAAGTCGATTTAACATCTACAGCTGCTGGGCATATGCTTGAAGGAGAGTAAGTCAGCACACCACAGAGATGTCTGCACTCTCTTTTTTTTTTTTTTAAATATTTTTTTTATATTTATTTATATGTAAGTACACTGTAGCTGTCTTCAGACACCCAGAAGAGGGCATCAGATCTCATTATGGATGGTTGTGAGCCACCATGTGGTTGCTGGGATTTGAACTCATGACCTTCAGAAGAGCAGTCGGCACTCTTAACCGCTGAGCCATCTCTCCAGCCCGTCTGCACTCTCTTATCTGTTGTACTCTTCACAGTAGCCAAGGGACGGAGCCAGCCTACCCATCCACAGAATGGGTGAGGCTGCAGTAGGTACCTATGCAGAAGTTTCTTCAGCTGTAAGAGTGAAATCACGATATCTGCAGGAAGGTGGATGCTACTATGTTAAGTGAAATGAGCTAGACACAGGCGAGCATCATCTTCTCTGACATATGGGATCTTGACCTAAATATGTATATTTGTGAATATATATTCATATATGAAACAAAAGGAAGCTAGGCATACTGGTGCATTCTTATAATCCTAGCACTCAAGGGACAGAGGCAGGAGGATTTCTCCAAGTTCCATGCCAGCCAGGCTTAGATAGTGAGACACTGTCTCAAAACAAGAAGGAGTGGGGAGTAGAAAGGAAACCATGCGCAGAGGAGAGGGGAGCCAGGGAGGTGGTGGGGTGCAGGTGTCGCGTGAGCAGAAGGGAACCATGTTCACTGCAGAGAGGACCAGAAAGAGGAGGAGCGTTGGGTGTAGATAAGAGTGGAATATAATCATAATATGAAAATGGCATGTCTTGGGCTGGAGAGATGGCTCAGCGGTGAAGAGCACTGACTGCTCTTCCAGAGGTCCTAAGTTCAATTCCCAGCAACCACATGGTGACTCACAACCATTTAAGGAGATCTGGCGCCCTCTTCTGGCGTGCAGGCAGATATGCAGGCAGAACACTGTGCATAATAAATCTTAAGAAAAAAAAAAAAAAAGGAAAAGACATGGTAAAAGCCATTTATTTGTATGCTAAAAGAGAAATGTAAAAAATAGCTAAAATAGAAAAGAGTATCACTTTGCAGTTACCTAGAGAAAATATGGAGTACTCGTTTTCAAATGGAAGCATTTGTTTTAACCAATGGATCCAAACTATATCCCAAAAGAACAGATAGGGATATATAGAGGTGTGTGTGTGTGTGTGTGTGTGTGAGAGAGAGAGAGAGAGAGAGAGAGAGAGAGAGAGAGAGAGAGAGCGAGCAACGTTATTGAGAGAAAACCAAGGTGTTTCTGAGTAAGTGGACATCACTCTTTTTTTTTAATTTAATTTTTTTATTTATTCACTTTACATCCTGCTCACTTCCCCCTCCCAGTCACCCCCTGGACATCACTCTTGAGGGCTTATCATATTGTGGATGGTGGGGCCACCCCAGGCTTCCCACTCTGCAGCGACATGTGCATTTCTAATGTCCTGGGGGCTGGCGGTGCAGGGATCACAACTTAGTACTGTAGATTTAAAGCAAAGGAGTTAAACCCTCCATTTCAAAACGAGAGTGTAGACAAGTGGGAGATGAGTGACTGGTAAGACAGAGAGAGGAAAGGAGGGAAGGAGGGAGGGAGAGTGGAGGACAGGCTGGTTCAGTAAATTCATCAAAACACTCAGCCTTGTAAATAATTGCTCAAACCAGGGCATCGATAGGGACAAATCATTTCTACACATTAGCAAAGATTAAAAAGATTAATGGAACTCAGTATTAACTAAACAAAGCCTGAGGAAAACGTCATATACTGTCATTTAAAAATGTGGATTAGTATCGTTACTGGAGTCCTTGGCCGCACACCACCTCGATTCAGAGAGTCCCAATAGCTGCATTCAGTCATCTGTCCAGAAATAGGAAAAGTAATGCTAAAAGACAGGAAGGGAATGTAATGTCTGTGGCTGTGCCTACGTTACTTTTCTATTGCTGTGATAAGACTCTTAGTTAAGCTGGGCAGTGGTGGCACAGGCCTTTAATCCCAGCACTTGGGAGGCAGAGGCAGGTGGATTTCTGAGTTTGAGGCCAGCCTGGTCTCGAACAGAGTGAGTTCCAGGACAGTCAGGGCTACACAGAGAAACCCTGTCTCGAAAAACCAAAAACCAAAAACCAAAAAAAAAAAAAAAAAAAAAAAAGACACTTAGTTAATGGCCTGTTACTGGGAAGAGACACTGTGACCATGGCAATTTTTTTTTTTTGGTTTTTCGAGACGACCACGGTAATTCTTATAAAAGAAAGCATTTAACTGGAGCTTGTTTATAGTTTCAGATGTTTAGTCCATTATCATCGTCATGGCAGGAAGCATGGCAGCGGGCAGGAAGCATGGTGCTGGAGATGAAGCCGAGAGTTCTACATCTGGATCTGCAGGCAGCAGGAAGTGGGGGCTGGGGTGGATACTGGGCCTGGCTTGAGCTTTTGAAGCTCACCCCCATTGATACACTTCTTCCAACAAAGCCACATATACTCCAACAAGGCCACATCTCCTAACCCTTCTTAAACAGCACCATTTTGTGATGACTAAGCATTCAAAACTATGAGCCTATGGGGGCCATCGTTATTCATACCACCACAGGGGCTTATAGTTTCAGAGGATGACTCCAAGACCATCATAGCAGGGAATATGGCAAGAGACACACAGCCATGGTGCTGGGGCAGTAGCTGAGAGTACACATCTTGATCTGTAAGTAGGGAGCAAAGAGGACTACTGGAACTGTCTGGAGTCTTTCTAAACCTCAAAGCCGGCCCTCAGTGACACACCTTCTTCAACAAGGCCACACCTCCTAATCCTTCCCAAATGGTTCCACCAGCTGGGGACTATGTGTTCAAATATAGGAGCCTGTGGAGGCCATTCTCATTCAAGCTTACCAGATTGTGTTAGCAAGACTGGGGGATTTGGTATCTTAGCCCTGTCTTGGGGTGGAATATAAGTCTCGTGTGCAAGAGGAAGGGCTGGGGCAGGGGTAAGAGTTTAATCACTTACACAGTCTTGCTCAAACGGTGATCTGGCTGAGCGATCTCTTGATCTGGTTCTGCTAGTTGGGTCTAGAGAAAGGGGCAGTCTGTTTCCTAGGGTTGGTGAGATGCTGATTGTTTTCACTTTGGCGGGCAGCCTCAGTTTCTAACCTGAAATAATTGCTCCCTGTTGGTGTTGGGGGTAGCCTGGTCATGGGGTGATCTGTCTGCAAGGCTATGCTGCTCCTGGAAAGTCACAATGATGACTGGTGACATTGAGACACCACTTCACAGGTCTGGAACAAGACATTATTATGGGCCGGCGGTTTGGCGGTCTCTCAGAAATGTTAGCGATTCTTTAGTCTTCAAAGGGACATGAGATAGATCAGGTAAGCTTAGGGTTACTCAGCCTTATATTACCAGTTTTTAGACAGATACCTACATGTAGCATTGAGCAGGAATCTGACACAAAGTTCAAGGTGCTAAAGAAGACAGATACAAAATGAAGTGGAGAAGCCAAGCTTTGGCCTGCCTTTAAATGTCCACTGGGCATCTGTAGGCCCAAATGAAGAGTCAGTACTTTCTTTTTAACCTTTTTTAAAAAATGCACTTATTTACATATTTATTATTTAAATGAGTGCTCTGTCTGCATATACACCTATACACCACAAGTGGGCATCAGATCCCCTTATAGATGGGGTTGCGGGGAATTGAACTCAGGACCTCTGGAAGAGTAGCCGGTGTTCTTAATTTCTAAGCCATTTTAGCAGCCCAAGTCAGTACTTTTTAATAAAACTTGCCCCTTAATCCTTGTTACAGTATAACCTTTCTCAAGGGCAGTTGACTCTGTGTAACAAATGTAAAATATGTGTGACTTGATACTCTAGTCTTACTTAGCAGCTTGTGCTAAGAAATCATATATATGTAAAAAAGCTGTATGTGGCTAAGTTTGTTGATCAGGGTTTCATTTATAGCTGAGGATCCATTAATACACCCTGACCCCTATGAGCATCAAGTTGGGCGCACGGGAGTGTTATACAGCAGAAGGAAAAGCACCCAGCTCTGCCGGGAGGCACAGGCATCCTGGGTCCTCTCCCTCATCTGCAGAGCAGAACACTATGAAGACAGGAGGTGTAGACAATAGTTACTGTCTTGCTGGAGACAACGTGTACATTTAAGTCCTATTTCTGTATAAGTTTGTGTGTGTACGCGCGCACATGCGTGTGCATGCATGTATTTATGTATGTATGTACAAGTGTATGCATGTATGAATGATCTCTCCTTCCACATAAACACGTGCTTGTGTGTAAGAGAAAGGCTGTCCGCTCTTCGGTTTATGTATCCCAGTGCCAGTATTGTCAGGCAGATGGGACCTGACCAATAAGACTCTTTGTGGCCAGAGCTGACTTCTGTTGGAAAGTACAGATTACAAGTTTAAAAAGAAACTTTAGATAAGTTGGTTCCAGATGTTAAAAAGTATTTTGGACAAGGTGGGAGTAGCGCCTGTTGGTTTACTGTCGCTGTGGAGCGACCGTTGCATCAACAGCAAGAGGCTCCCTTACTTAGTTACTTTGTGCTTCCCTAGCGTTGATAATTTTACTTTTGCAAAGACGACGATCCTTAATAACGTGTGCTAGTCAGCTTCTTGTTGCCGAGACAAAATGCCTCAGAAAAACATTTTGTTGTTGTTGTTTTTTTGAGACAGGGTCTCATGTTTTGTAGCCCAGGCTGTCCTGGGACTCACTACATAGCCCAGGCTGCTCTTGAACTTGTGACAATCCTCCTGCCTCAGTCAGATAAACAACCGCTGTGAGACCAAAGCAGGAATATACCTTGTAGGTTAAGAGTTCTGTTTGGAGTTCAAATTAAGTTCTTGTTTGCCCTGTTTGTTTGTCCCATCTGTACCGAATGTGCTTGATCGAATGGGTGAGAGGTACGTGGGCGGGAAATATGTCAGGATTTGCTTGTTCCTGATTGGACCTGATGGGAAATTAGGTGAATTGTGGGGTTTGCTTTTTTTTTTTTTTTTTTATAAATTTTTTTTTAATTTTATTTATTTATTTATTATATGTAAGTACACTGTAGCTGTCTTCAGACACCCCAGAAGAGGGCATCAGATTTCATTACAGATGGTTGTGAGCCACCATGTGGTTGCTGGGATTTGAACTCATGACCTTCGGAAGAGCAGTCGGAGCTCTTAACCGCTGAGCCATCTCTCCAGCCCCGGGGTTTGCTTTTTTAAGCCCCTGAAAAGTGTGACTTGTAGTCATACTCTGGGAACCCAGAGGAGGACCTGGCCAGAGTCCATCCATCCACCTGGCCAGTATTTAGTTAAAGCTTGCTTCAAAATCAGCTTTAAATTGTAGTGGTCTCATTCTCAGCTGGTTAGATTAAGATTTTAAGGAAGAAAGTTGGTTATTTCAGAAGTTGTGGTCCATGTTAGCCCCATCATGGCATCGTGGCAGAATTCCTGATAGAGGTGGCCCATTCACCTCAGGGCAACTGAGAAACAGAGAGAAGCAAGAGAGGACCAAGGTCCCATTGTCTCCTCCAAGGCATTCCCCCAATATCCCGATTTCTTTATTTTAGTCTCATCTCCTAAAGGTCCTGTCACCTCTTAGGAGTGCTGCAGGCTGGTGACCAAGCCTTCAACACACGGGCCTTTGAAGGATGCAATGACTGCATCTTCTCCCTTTGACCACATTAAGTGACCCACTCCTTCTGCTCCTGGATTGGCCTCGGCTCTGCTTGGATGAGGACTGGGTTTTCCCGCTCAGCTTCTTGGGGCACGGTGTTTTGTGTGGGCGATGCTGTTACCTTATCGTATTTCACAAAGGACAACTTATAAGTTACACCTGTATTTGTTTACCTCTAGAATTGGGATCTGTTTCAATCAGCAGAATATAGCATAGGCCGGCAGAGTTCTGTCATTTGTAAAATTTGGAATCAAGGAATGAAGGTAGATCTGTATATATTTTGACTCATGCAATTAAATTATTAAAATATACTTTTTTGCCGGGCAGTGGTGGCGCACGCCTTTAATCCCAGCACTTGGGAGGCAGAGGCAGGCGGATTTCTGAGTTCGAGGCCAGCCTGGTCTATAGAGTGAGTTCTAAGACAGCCAGGGCTACACAGAGAAACCCTGTCTTGAAAAACCAAAAAAAAAAAAAAAAAAAAAAAAAGAAAATATGTACTTTTAAGTCCCATGTAGTGGTGCATACCTATAATCCCAGCACTCAGGAAAGGGGGGCAGGAAGATGGTGAATTTGAGGCTAGCCTGAGCTACCTAGTCTCAAAACCACAAAGGGCTGAGAATGTAGCTAAGAGAGCTTGCCTAGTATGCATAAGGTGCTGTGTTTGCTCTTCAGCACTGGGGGAGGGGGAGGGAGGAGGGCAGGAACTTTTGGAACAAAGACCGTTTGTATAGAAAAGAATTCTTGCTGGCTGGAGATGGCTATAGTGGCACATGCCTTTCATTCCAGCAGTCGGGAGGCAGAGGCAGTTCCAGGTCAGCCTGGTCTACAGATGGAATTCCAGGACAGCCAGTACAACACAGAGACACCATGAAGAAAATAATTCTTTGCCTTGTAAAATGATTCAGCTTGCTTTCTTAGGATGAGGTAAACAGGGGTGGGGATTGATTATCTGTTACATATGCTAAGTGTCCTTTTTTGGGAGGGGGACTTCTGCCTGCATCTGTCCATTCACAACTTCCCTGACAGGTGTGACAATTTTTTTTTAAATTAGATATTTTCTTTATTTACATTTCAAATGTTATCCCCTTTCCCAGTTTCCCCTTTGAAAATCCCCCTCCCCTCCCCCTCCCCCTGATTCTATGAGGGTGCTCCCCCACCCACCCACTCACTCCCCCTTCCCCAGCCTGGCATTCCTCTACACTGGGGCATCAAGCCTTCACAGGACCAAGGGCCTCTCCTCTCATTGATATCCAACAAGGCCATCCTCTGCTACATAGGCGTGTGGCTGGAGCCATGGGTCCCTCCATGTGTACTCTTTGGTTGGTGGCTTAGTCCCCGGGAGCTCTGGGGGGTCTGGTTGGTTGCTATTGTTGTTCTTCCTATGGGGTTGCAAACCCCTTCAGCTCCTTCAGACCTTTCTCTAACTCCTCCATTGGAGACCCTGCGCTCAGTCCAATGGTTGGCTGCGATCATCAGCCTCTGTATTTGTAAGACTCTGGCAGGGCCTCTCAGGAGACAGCTATATCAGGTTCCTGTCAGCAAGCACTTCTTGGCATCCACAATAGTGTCTAGGTGTGACTCTTAGCTGCGTAAGCTTTAGTAACTCTCTATAATTCTTTAATGTCTCTGGGTAAATTTAAGGCCACTGAGCACAGTGATCTTTGACAAATGTTCCTTTCAGGTAGAAACCTGGGTAGTCCTGTGAGATCTGGGGTACATGCTTAGTTTAGGAATCAGGGATTATGTGAACCTGTTTGAGCTGCCTCCACCCTCTCATGAACCAGGTGTGTCTAAACCACAGAAAGCCTCCTCCCCAGACTCTGGAGGGTGTAGTCCGAGGTCAGTGTGCTAACAGACTGGGGGTTGACTATCCCCTCTTCTGGTTCAGAGAGCCATCTTCTTCCTGTGTGCTCACATGGTGGAGTGGGCAAGGGCTCCACACTCTCTCTTAGAGGACATCCATCCCCTACTGAGTTTCCTAAGTACCAAAGTCTGCCTCCTGGGATATGTGAACATTCTGCATATAGTATAGATATCATTTGCTCAGAAAGTAACTAAAACAAGTAATTCTGGCTGGGCATGTAGTCAGTGGCAGAGGAAGAAACAGTTCAGTCTCTAGTACAAAAAGCAAACACACGCTGGGCAGTGGTGGCGCACGCCTTTAATCCCAGCACTTGGGAGGCAGGGCAGGTGGATTTCTGAGTTCGAAGCCAGCCTGGTCTACAGAGTGAGTTCCAGGACAGCCAGGGCTACACAGAGAAACCCTGTCTCGAAAAACCAAAAAAAAAAAAGCAAGCACACAAACATTGTACTTGGTGGCTGCTGTCTGGACTGTTGTCAAAGGACATAAAAAAATCTCATGATGTTATTAGACCATAAATGATGAGACACACGGAAAGCCAGTAGGAATAAGCTTATTTACGGCATTTCATAAGATAATACAGAAAAAAAAAATCAACTAATTTTAAGTTCTTAGGAAAATTGTTTCTAGTCTGGTGTGGTGGCTAGAAATCCCAGCCAGCCTGGTCTACCAAGTGAGTTCTAGGACAGCCAGAGCTACACAGAGCTGTCTTGAAAAGCAAAATGAAACGACAACCAAGAAAACTGTTTTTAAGAAACACTTTGAATGCAGGGACTTGGATCAGAGGTTAGAACACTTGCCTTCCAGCATGCTCTGCTGTTCCGTCCTTGACACCACAAAAAAGAACAAAATGTTTTCTACACTGAAGGCTGGGAATCCTCCCTAACGTTAGCCAGTGTCAAAACCAAACAGCAGCGGTGGTTAATCTACAGAATGTGGGTTATTTTTTTATCTGTGGAATCAGACGCTTGTACTTATTAGTATTTCCCAGACTTACAAAGTCATATTGTTTCAAGGGCGTCATATTGATTAATCAGGATCCAAATCCATTCTATCCGTAAGTCTTGGCCTTAAGTGGAACCTAAATATCGACTCCTCGCCCTTCACATCCGTAGCTGGCACCCAAAGCGGTCCTCACTGCAGCCATTTTCAGCTGGCACACAGCTCTGACCTCCAAGGACTACAACGCATGGTTTATTCTGGAGCTTTTATGAGTGACCATGGCCAGGTGACACGGACTTCAGTTACCCCAAATTCCGGGTTCCCATGTGGAAACAGTTCCATGAAATTTTACAGTTTTACCGAACAAAGAAGGTAATAAATCTAATCAAGTTAAAAACACACTGGTGGATATATCATGGAGGAGGGTACGTGGAGACGGGGTGGAGGGGCAGATGCTATCTGATGACATTCTTAGCTTTTGGGTCCGTGGAAGCTACCAGTCTGCTAAGTTAAGAGATTCCCAAAGAGGCTTTTATCCTTTTGTCACAAAATGTTAGGTCTGACCGAGAGGAGGGCAAGGAATTTAAGCCAAGATAAGGCAAATTAGCCCCTAGGCCTGCAACATTCCAGTCTCTTCCTGGTATTGAAGTTCCCATCAGCCCACCAGTCTCTGTAGACACAACGTCTTTTCAACCACTCAAGCAAGCTCCTTTCAGGAATTCCCTTCACGCAGAGCACCCTCTCGGTCTTGTTGGGGGATGATCAGGGTCCAGGTGGTAGATTTGTCTCATGACTGAGGACGTAATATGCGAGCTTAGACACTGGTGGTTTTCTGTAACTGCAAAGTATAAGCATGCTCAAGGCACACATGCTGAAGTCTTCCCTTTTATCATTACAATTAAACTTGTATGTGTGTGTTTACAGTTGTTACGGAAGGGAGGGAGTCAGGGTTTGTGTTTCACGGTCTGTGGAGGAGATAGCATTTGACAGTTTTATCGAGTTTCCAGCAGCTAACATTTTTCATTTCCTCTGAGAAGACGGAGGAGGTCAGCACGATCCTCCCTCCCTCAATAAATCTATATTTTCACTTATTGACTTGAAGCCAGCTGGCCCACTCAGGAGCCACAAGTATCTCCTTTTTTTACAAGACAAGTTGAATTTACTGTGAAGCTAAAGCATCTCAAACTTCAGGTTCCTCACTGTCCTGGGCCCATTTCTAAGTCCCCAGTGGGGTCCTGACCCAGTGCTCCTGGGTACTTCCTGATTTGCCTTCACCTCTATGCATTTAGATATACTTGCAACGAAGCTCACGCTGGCCTCTACGATCCCGCTTACCTTCCTCTTGGTATTTTTAAAGATTTATTTTTATTTATATGAGTACACCGTCGCTGTCTTCAGACACACCAGAAGAGGGCATCAGATCCCATTACAGATGGTTGTGAGCCACCATGTGGTTGCTGGGAATTGGACTCAGGACCTCTGGAAGAGCAGTCAGTGCTCTTAACTACCAGCCCCCTCCTGGCATTTTGATTACAGGCCTAACAGTATCAACTCTCTCTTTCCTTTGCTTCTTCAAAAGAAGCTAGCCATAGAGAGACATACGGGGAGAGGAAGCGCCCATTGAGAGCATATGAAGATGGACCCTTTTGCATCTCCCTCATGAAGCTCGTTCCTTACACCCGGGCCTGAATTTTTGTCTTTGAGGACTACCCTTTGCATCTGTAGGAATACCTGGGAGGAATCTTGCCTTGGGGAATCTTTTGTGTAGTGCCTTGGGAAATGAGGCAATACCTCCTTGGTATGAGGGTTCACACCTTGGTCACCAGGCAGTCGATTGCATGGCTCCATCATGGGCTTCCTTCTCCATCAGCCCCACAGAGCACCAGGGGAGTGCTCAGTGGTGGGTGAGCTCTGTAATACCCATCCTCACCTCCCCAGCCTCAGCCTGCTACCCAAGCTTCTTTCTTCTACTTTCTTTCTTTCTTTTTTCTGTGCTAAACCTCAGCTGTGCTAGGCATGTATTCTATGACTAAGATGCACCTTCTTCCAAATTGGAAAATAAAGCTCTTTTTTTTTTTTTTTTTTTTTTTTTTAGATTTTATTTATTTAAGTATATGACTGCCCTATCTGCAACTTTTTGGAATTCAACTTTTCATTATTTATTTATTTATTTTGGTTTTTCGAGACAGGGTTTCTCTGTGTAGCCCTGGCTGTTCTGGAACTCACTCTGTAGACCAGGCTGGCCTCGAACTCAGAAATCCACCTGTCTCTGCCTCCTGAGTGCTGGGATTAAAGGCGTACGCCACCACTGCTCGGCAGAATTCAACTTTTTAAAGATTTGTTTTATTTAATGTGTATGAATGATTGCTTGCATGTATGTGTGTGCACTGTGTGTGTGTGTGTGCCTGGTCCCTGTGAAAGGCAGAAGACTGCGCCAGATTCCCTAGGAACTGGAGTTGTAGATGGTTATAAGCTACCATATGGGTGCTGGGACCCACACAGAGCCTCTGTAAGAAGAAGCACTCTTTATCAGTGGATCATCTACAGCCCCAGAATTTGTTTTTTATTCAGTGAATCCACATCCCAGAGGACAGTGGATTGACATCCTAGAGGTCTGTCTTCCTCTAGTCTCCAGGCAGCATATTTTTCAGGGAGAAGTGGGCGGGACAAAGGCAGTCAATCATTCAGGAGCTCCAGCTCGTTCCTCTGGTCCAGTTCTCAGGACTTTTGGTCTCATTGTTGTCTTTTCTAATCGCCCCTTGTTCCCTCTCTCCTTCTGTGGGTGTTTGCTTGGTCAAGTCAGTCTGTGCTGGTAGCAACCTTGTATTCTTGCAGGGGCATTTGGGCTGGGGGTTTAATTCAAAACAATGTGTACACAGTGATCAATATCATGTATGTTGCTAACATGTATGTTGCAGGATATTCTATCATACTGTGACCCCGAGATTATGTTACTTACTGAAAAAAACTGTTTCTAGTTATGGTGTGGCTCAGCCTTGGCACACACCTCTAGCTGGAATACAGACACACCCTTAGTACACACCTTTAATCGCAAGCAATGAAGGTAAAGTTAGTTTGTAGAAGGAAGCAGCCGTGTTTGAAAGTGATGTCTAATTGAGCGGCAGACAAAGTGATGAACCAGAGAAAGATTTGAATAGTATATGTCCAACTCTCAGGAGAAGAGAGAGGAAAGGTTGGCTACTAAGAGAGAGTAGTGGGAGGGGAGAGAGAGAGAGGACATTTTACTGGGAGAGTTTTACATAGACACATTGTGGAGAGAGAACAGCTAGACACAGGTGAAGACAGAGGATGGGAAGGAGTCAGAAGATTAGAACAGATTGCCAGAGTTAGTCTGAGGCCAAACAGAGCAAAAAGCCAGAGGCTAAGTGAGAAGCCAGATTGAATCAGTCAGCATGGAGAGAAGTTTTAAGCCAGAACTGCTGAGTTGAGCAGCCAACAAGAATTCAGAAAAGCTAAGAAGGATGAGTTTATTCAGCAGCATGTTTCAGAAGCTGAAAACATTCTGGGCCTAGATAAGATTGTACGGTGGCTGGAGGCTTCCAGGACTGGGACTAGGTTAGCAGACTGCGGCAGTAAGCCTCCGAGACAACAATTAAAACAGGAGAATAAAGGATACTTTTACACATATACATTCTGATTCCTTTTGCCAGTATGGAGTACAGTGTGTCTTCAATGCAGAATATGAAAGTTCCCCAACCATAAGGTCCTGGGTTAGATTCATTCTCTAGCACTACACAGCCAACCGACCAACAAGACCTGTGCAAAGGCTCACCCCATTAGACTCGAGGTTGAGAAGGTAGGATCCAATCTGATAGTTCAGGTCAAGTGCTTGGCAGTTGTGTGGCCCACAGTAAGCAGTTAACAATTGTTTCGTTTGTTGAACCGTTAGGTTCCCGGTTGAGATTTGCGAGAACTCGAACTCGTCGAAGGTTTTCTTCACAAGTAGCCTTGGTGTTACCCAGCCTGTTTGCCTTTTGATTTGAAGACACATTAACAAGCCACACTTTGCATATGTAGGCCAATAAATCTGGGCTTTGATTTTTGTCTGTGGTTTCATTAATTACTTCCAACTTGGACTGGCATCCTTCCTTCCTACGGAGCGCTGACAGATTCTGTTGCTTCTAGACTGCTCTCTCCCCATGGCTTGATATTTTTATTTAGCCATCGAATCCATCTGGAATTTCTTTTGATACATACTCCGAGGTAAGAGTTTATGCTGATCTTTTCCATTGCTAATCAGTATTCTCTATGCTTCTATTAGGCAACCATCCTTTTCTATGTTGTAATGTCTTGGTCGTATAATAATGCTTACATCTTGCAGGTTCCTTTCCAGAGCTTTCTACTGATGTAAAGAATAAAGATCTGCCTATTTTGGTATAAATGTCTTGTACTAGTTTTCTGTCCACTTGACACAAACTAGAGTCATCAGAGAGGAGGGAACCTCAATTCAGTACATACCTCCAGAAGATCTAACTGTAGGCCAGCCTGTAGGGCATTTTCTTAATTAGTAATTGATGGGGGTGTGGGGTGTGGGAGGGAGAGGGTCCTGGTCTTTTATGGATGGAGCCATCCCTGGGCCGGTGGTCCTGGGTTCTATAAGAAATGAGGCCTAGCAAACCCTCAGGAACAAGTCAGTAAACAGCACCCCTCTACCCTCCAGGTTCCTGCCCTGCTTGAGTTCCTGCCCTGGCTTCTTTTGATGATGAATAGTGATGTGGAAGTGTGAGGCGAATAAATCCCTTCCTCCTCATGTTGTTTTGGTTATGGTGACTTTAACTGAGACATGATTACGGCAATAGTGACTTTAACTGAGACATGGAGACATGTATCATAATCTCTCTGTGTGTCTCTGTCTCTGTCTCTCTCTCTAGTATATGCTCCCGTGGCTGTGTGCAGATGTGTGTAGACACACCTGCACATGCTTGCACTTCTGTATGACGGCCAGAGCCCAGATCCAATATCTCCCTCCATCACACTTTCCTTTCCTTTTTGAGGCAGGGTCTCTAACTGCATCTGGATCTCACTGACTTAACTAAGCTGGGCTGGCTGCTCAATGAACTCTGGGGACCCCACCTGTGCTGCCGTCCCTCCTTGCCTCTTGCCCACTCAGATCATCTCAAGCAAATGCCTTCTTGTGTCCAGTTGTGCCCAGAAAGTGTTTTTGCTTTCTGCTGTAGTTTATTTTTCTTTTCCTTTGAGACAGGATTTCTCTGGAACTCACTCTGTAGACCAGGCTGGCCTCAAACTCAGAAATCCACTGCCTCTGCCTCCCAAGTGCTGGGATTAAAGGCATGTACCACCACTGCCCAGCTTCTGCTGTAGTTTTAAAAGCAGTCTGGACTTTTTGTTCCTTCCTCTGCAATTGTTTTCACAGAGTGCTGGGGTTATTCACACTCTGATAACTTCCGGGGCAAGTGGGTTGGAAGAGCAGAGTGACCGCTGATTTGAATCTTGCTTCTGTGAGAGAGAAACTATTATCTTCTCTAGGCAGCTTTGGGGCAGAGAATATACAATTTCTTGGGTCCCCCAGTCTCGACTCCCTTTAGTCCAAACCTCCAAGTTGATATCAGAATGATCGATGGTCTTTCTAAATGAAGTCACGACTTCCCTGCTTTAGGTTTGAGTACTCCTCTTGGCCTGTTCGGGTTGATTGGTCCTTTAGCTGCACCAGATTTCAGCCATTTACATGAGGGAGGACAGTCACGATATTGAAAGATTTCTTATAAAATCCAAGACTTGGGTGTTTCATGGAAGATGGGTATCAGGGCCTTCGGGAGCTCCCAGCTTTACCCTTTGATGATGGGTAGACCCTTATGTTTGCTCCCTTTGGTCCAGGAGCAAGTTCTACGCAGGTCTATGTATTCACAGTGAGGCCCCACCTTACCTGCCTCTCTTCTCTGATCTTGTCCTCATAGACAATATCACAGCAGTTATGCTACCAAATAAAGGTTTGCTTGTTAAAAGAAGACCCGCGCCGGGCAGTGGTGGCGCACGCCTTTAATCCCACCCAGCACTTGGGAGGCAGAGGCAGGCGGATTTCTGAGTTTGAGGCCAGCCTGGTCTACAGAGTGAGTTCCAGGACAGCCAGGGCTACACAGAGAAACCCTGTCTCGGAAAAAAAAAAAAAAAAAAAAAGAAGACCCGCTAGGACTTTTACTAAATAAAGAAGACTTTATTTAAGAAGGGCGGACTCTGAGCCGGGCATGGTGCCTCATGCCAACAGAGGCAGGAGGATCTCTTTGAGTTCAAGGCCAGCCTGGTCTACAAAGTGAGTTCCAGGAGAGCCAGGGCTATTATACAGAAACCCTGTCTGGGGGTGTGGGGGGAGGGGCACAACTCTGCTAGGATTTTTTAAAAGTGGAGAGAGGTCTGGTTTAACTCCAAAGACAAGGACAAGTTAAGTATCTATGAGCTGGATCTGCATTGAGGGGGTTGTATGTCAGTGTATGAAAAACTGCTGAGAGGAAGTCCTGGGGGCAGAGGACGATTCTGGCTAAACCTACTTGATGAGATTCTTGTTGAAGGCAGGCCAGTGAGGGAGAATGAGGGTGGAGGTTCTCACTAAACTGAACCTGCAGGATTCCTGCTAAATCTAGATTCTAGAACAAAGACTGAAGCTCCAGGTTGAGGCATGCTGAGGCTTAGGGGAGCCTAAAGAATTAGGACCAGCAGAGTCTTAGGCAGTCAGAATTTATTTAGTTTTTTTTTCTTCTTTATTTCAGTGTATGTCTGCTTTGCCTGCCCATGTATGTGTATACCACTAGCGCATGCTTGGAACCGTTGTAGACCAGTAGAGGCCTAAAGCTAGAGTTCAGAATGGTTGTAAGCTGCCTTGTAGGTGATAAGAACGCAAACTGGGTCCCATGCAACACCAGTTAGTGCTTTCAACTGCTGAGCCATCTCTCCAGCCCTTACTCCATTTATTTAACCTGTACCAAAGAGACCCATTTTACACGCACTTCTGTAGCTTTGATTCACTGCAAAATACACATTTGGCCTGGCCACCATTTGTGGAATGCTTCAATAGAGTTTTTTAGTTTTGTTAGTGGGAATTGAACCCAGAACTCTACTCATGCTGAGTACCTGTTATACACACAGAGCTACATCTATAGGGAGTTATATTGTCTTTCTTTCTTTCTTTCTTTTTTTTTTTTTTTTTTTCCGAGACAGGGTTTCTCTGTGTAGCCCTGGAGGAGTTATATTTTCGATGTTCATGTTATATTAATCCATAACCTCTGGGAAGGGCAAGAAGCAGTGGAAAAGAATAAAGGCCGTTTCTCAGCTTAAGATCATTTCCAAAACAATTAGGTTTCAGTTGGCTACTTCGCTAGGTATTTGCATTCCTCTCAGTGAAGCCGAGTATAGCAGCAACGTCATGGTCTGCTGTTTCCAAAATTGTAGAGAAATGGACGCCTGAGACTTACTGAACTTCTGTGACACACAGTCAGCGAAGGCTGCGGAATGAGATACTTTGTTGCTGTTTACTCTAAGCCCAAGACTTGTACAGGATGGGTGTTTTAGAACCTTGGGCGTCTGTTTCTCTGGTCTCAAGCTGCTGCTGCCAGGAGTCAGGCTTTATCGCTCCAGGCCACCCCTGGAGCTGGTTCTGTTTTTAGCTCCTTCAAGACAAGGCTTCCCCAGGAGCTTAGCCAAACTTGGAAAGACAAATGGAAACTGGTATGTTCATTTTTAAAATCTGTTGAATGTCTACTGAGTGTGTGCTCTTGTCCAAAGTCTCTGGAGAAGCAAAAAATTATAAACATGACACGGTCTCCAGCCTTTGGAATCTTATGGTCCAAAAGTAGGTTGGGTAGGTGACCTTATATCCGGAGACAGTCTTGGCTTATGTCTGTCTGTGGTCCTGATGTCACTACCAAGAATGCACCTTTTCATGTGTTAGAACTAAGTGCCGCGGCATGGTCTGTCTGGATATTCAAGTATAAAGGGGCAGAAAGTGTAGGGAGACCAGTCGGTTTCCTGCACTAGTCATTGAGCTGAGCGAGGAGAGAAGTTTGGCCAGCCAAGGCCAGGGGTCTTTCGGGGAACCTGGGGTACAGATGGGAGAAGAGGTGTATTTCAGGAACGCAGAAAAGAGGGCTCTGCAGGCAAAGAAAGAGAGTTCTGGAATTAAGAGCAGTGGCCGACTTAAGTTAAATGTTGTTTGCCAAGTTTGCGCTTTGACAGTCCCTCAAGGCCTTTGTTGACGGTCTGGACACGGCTATCCCTTTACTCCCTTCCTCTTGCTTCCCGGACTAGGACTGGAATTCAGGGCCTGGAGGCCTGCTGGAGGAGCTGCTCCCTCTGCGGACCACCCCCAGTTCAGATTTGTGTTTTTGCCATCTCTTAGGTGTTCTTGGGCATATAAAGGTTATATCTGGATCTCTGCTGATGGTGGCTTGGGAAGCAGGATTAACCAGGCAGAGAAAGCCCCGAGGGACAGACAGAAACTGTAGTTCTAAGCAGTTAGGGAGTGCAGGAGCTATGTAAGGCCCATCAAGGATCGGGAGAAGGGAAAAGAGGGGAGCACTCTTGAGGAAGAGTGATCAAGACTGGGAACTGACTCACATGGGTGCTATTTTCAAGCTACAGATACTTGTGTCAAATCCAGGAATCTAAGGGATTTCTAATCTGAAGATTTACTTGACCATAAACCCAAGACAGTTGAATAGTGTTGGCATATTTCTTGTAGACGTAAAACAAAATGACTTCCGCTCACATTTTTAAAAGTCTTTCGACACTCTTGACAGTCATGTTTATCTCAGGCAAGAAGCAGTAATGGGCTCTAAAGTATTCTCCTGCCTTTTTTTTATTATGGTAGGATATCTGCCAAGCCTTATCTTACATGTTTGCTTGTCTTTGTTATGGAGTGTGTAAGACATTTGAGATTCATCTGCAGTACCCGTGGTGCCAACTCCTTTCAGGGGAGATCATCAGCATCCTGCAAATTTTAGCCTGACCTTGACCCGAAATTTGGAGGCACATTCTCTGTGGGAATTGTAGCCACATCATAAAATTCTCTGAGACTCTGAGAAATGTCAGTACTACGGAACTAATAGCCGCAAACTTGGCTTTGGAGGAAAATAGATTCAGTAGGAGAGAGGGCCTGGGGCAGTCTCTTAGTGGAATCCCTCAAAGAAAAAGGAAAAAATTCTTCCCCTTCAAAGATAAAAGCCTTATTCTGAAGACTGCTGTCACCAGGCCTGCTAGCTCTGTACTGAAGAGGCAAACGACATCAGAAACCAAGGACCCAGGAATTATCTGAAAAAAGCTTAAAGTTATGAAAAGAAAGGACAACAGAAAATGGCTCAGGTTGTCTTGTCAGGGGGCAATTTTGCATCTATCCCAGGTCAGGGCACTCCGGAGCCCCCATGAGTGTGGTTTGGTGCAGACAAGGCATCTTCAATTGTCTTGCCGGGGAACCTTCCAAATCCTGGGAGTAACACGGATGGAGATGACCAGAGTCAAGGAGCGGATACAACACTCTACAGAGGTTCAGAGGGTTTTTTTTTTTTTTTTTAAATAAGGGGCTTAACTTCTGTGCGGTGCAGCGTCAGACACGGCCATTAAGTCCTAGCGGCAGGATGCACAGATAAAAGGGGAAGAGGAACGGCGCCGCGGCGCGCACACGCTCGGAAATGGACGTCTGCGGCGCGCAGCGCGCTGCAGGCACGGGTCCCGCGGGGAGGGCGAGCGCGGTCGAGCAGCCCCTACCCAGGGCCGGGCGCGACCAGCGCGGCGGGGGGAGCGCGCTTCCAAGCGGCCGCCCCCGCGCGCCGCGCCAGTAGTTCGGTCCGAGGGGGCGGCTCCAGGGGCGCGGCTCCGCGGCGGCCGAGGCTGCTCCAGGCGGGAGCCGACCCCTGAGCCCAGCGGCACGGAGTAGGGCTGGGGGAGAGGCGGGCGCGCGCGGGGGCGAGCTTCGGCGCGGCGGCCCCTAGGAGCGGGGGCGAGCAGCACTGCGGGACCGTGGGAGGAAGCGCTGCGCCCGGCCCGACGGCGCTCGTTGAGCCACATCCGCGGGTCGCCGGCGACGTTGCCGGCGCCTGTCAAGGCCCCTCCATTTTGAAGGAAGAGGCCGCCGTTCCCCCACCGCAGGGGCGGCAGCCGCGCTCATGGCGTTCAGTCCCTGGCAGATCCTGTCGCCTGTGCAGTGGGCCAAGTGGACGTGGTCCGCGGTGCGCGGTTCGGGCGCTGGAGAAGACGAAACCGGAGGTCCCGAGGGCGACCCCGAGGAGGAAGAGGACTCGCAAGCCGAGACCAAATCCCTGAGTTTCAGGCAAGTACACCGCATCCCAGCCGAGATGCAGGCGCGCGCCATCCTCCCACCGCGGTCATGCTGTGTGCGCGCATCCGTGTTCCCGGCTCTGCTGCGTCCTGCCCGCAGCCGGGTCCCCGCTGTGTACCCGAAAGTTCGGGATGTTCTGTCTGCCCGTATGCTTTTCGTCCCGTCTTCGCTGTGAGCTTTCTGAACCCAGCCCCGAATCCGCAGTCTCCGCATCCCGGTTTGCCTGGGTCGCTTTCTCTAAGCGTCGACACCCCGGCTCCGACTCAGCCACACCGGGTAGTGTCAGTTGATAAGGCCAGGTGGGATTTGGAGCGTTTCCCTTGTGGGCAAGAAATCGCTCCTCCGCCCTTCTTGGCCCCTCAGTGTCCTAAAATGCAGCCTTGGTAAAAGAGGATCGCGTGATGACAGGTCCCTGGCAGCTGGTGAGAAATGGTGGTCTCTGCTGAGCTGTCACACGTGTGATTGTGGAAGGCAGGTGACGGCATTTTCAGCCTCCAGTGACTTTCTGACAGGTAGAGGCCTACCAAGGAAAACAGCATAGCTAGAATTGGCTTATTTTGGGCGTGGGGCGATATTAATTTTTATGCCCTTGGAAAAGGGTATGGTGAGGAAAGGAGTTGATTGGGAAGTCTTTTTTCTTTTCTTTTTGGTTGTGAAAGGCAGAGATGACCTAAAAAAAAAACAACAAAAAACAAAAAACAAAAACAAAAAAAACCCAAGTGGTCCTGGTGAGAAGGTCCAGAGGTCGAAAGAGATTTCGGGGAGCTAGGATGCTGGCATCACTGAAAATGCTGCATCCTTTCTCAGGCTGGGTTGAGGACGGCTTGGTTGTAAAGTTAGAGACTCTGTACTTGCACTTTGGTGGCTAAGTACATTTTAAAGGCAGTTGGAAATACCGTTGACTGTGGTAATGCCTCGTTTTTCCCCCTTGGCAGCTCGGATTCTGAAGGTAATTTTGAGACTCCTGAAGCTGAAACTCCAATCAGATCGCCTCTCAAGGAGTCTTGTGATTCATCCCTAGGATTGGCAGAACCCGAGGCCAAAACCCAAGGTAACAAAACTTGAATTTTCTACCTCTTTGGTTTTAACTTAAAAAAAAAAGGACATAAAAAAGGGGTGTATGTATGTGTGTCATGAGGACCACTTCAGACAGGATGAACTGGCTCCTGGCTCCAGAAGGAGGTACCCTAAGTTCTTGCTGATTTGGAAGGCCTTTTCCTTGCTTCTTGTTTTGTAAAATAAACATTTTGGTCATTTGATGATCCAAAGCTTGCTTCATTCTCTGACTAGAGGTTGAACTTCTAAGTATGAGATCATATATATATATTTTCAACCACTCCTGTTAGGCTTCCTTCTCAACCCTGAAGAAGTCTGGTTATGTTTTAGATTTGGCCTCAAAGATTTCAGAGGCTAGTTGTTTTCTACAAGGGTGTGTGGCTAGACATAAAATTATAGGTAAGAGTAGATTTTTGAGTTACGAATCTTAGGCAGTTTCAAAATTGCTTGCCTTTCTCTCCCACAATGGACCAGTGGGGAGCCCTTCAGTCTAACCCAGAAAATCCTCTTCACGGTCTGTCCTTCCCCCCACCCCCATGCCCATCCCCCCAGCCCAACCTAGTACCTGCTCTTTAATTCTCAATGCCTCTGGCCCACTAAATTAATGGAAATTTTTTTGTCACACTTTTAAAAAAAAGACAGGATCTCAGATAGCCCAGGCTGGCCTTAAACTGATCCTGCCTCTTCAGACTCCTGGAATAACAGGCCTGTACCATCATGCTCCGTTTATTTTCACCTAGCTTTGAATAAAATTTCATTTGTTCTAGTAGGAATTAATTTGTTTCTTCGGTGAATGCATAGAGGCAGCGAAGTCCTGTCCTCACCGGGTGACATTTTTGGAGGGAAGTTGTCTTAGTTAGGGTTTCCATTGCTGTGAAGAGAGACACATGACCAACGCAACCCTTTTAAAGGACAACATTTAATTGGGGCTGGCTTACAGATTCAGAGCTTCGATCCATTATCATCAAGGCAGAGCATGGTAGTACCCAGGCAGGCATGGTGCAGGAGGAGCTGAGAGTTCTACATCTTCATCTGAAGGGGGCTAGGAAAAGACTGGCTCCCACATGGCTAGGAGGAGGGTCTCAAAGCCCTCCCCCACAGCGAGCCACATACTTCCTCCAAAAAGGCCACACCCACTCCAACAAGGCCACACCTCCTGATAGTGCCACTCCTTGGGCCAAGTGTATACAAACCACCACAGAAGTGAACCTTTTGTTTTTGTTTTTTGTTTTGTTTTGTTTTTTTTCGAGACAGGGTTTCTCTGTGTAGCCCTGGCTGTCCTGGAACTCACTCTGTAGACCAGGCTGGCCTCTCAGAAATCCACCTGCCTCTGCCTCCCAGGTGCTGGGATTAAAGGTGTGCGCCACCACTGCCTGGCAGAAGTGAACCTTTTAAGGGTTAAAAGCAAAATATCTGTTGTGTTCTGTTAAGTACTGTGGAGAAGAAGGGGTGAGGGTGGGAGAGGGCGTGGCCTACAGGCCTGGCTAGTAAGTGCTGGAAGTTAGTTAAGGGGAGCACGGTAGAGGAGCTGACATGAACCATTCCTAAAAGGGGGAATTGAGGGAACAAAACTTGTGTGTATTATTGGGAAGAGAATCCTTTCAGCAGAGGGAAGTGTTTGCAAAGAAGCGTCCTGTAAGTGGTGAGGCCCTGGGGTGTGGAGACTCATGTGTCCTGGATGAGTGGGACCCAGAGGCCAGTGTGCCCAAGTGGAATGGCCAGGCTGCTGGTGGTAATAGAAGCTGAAGTCAGCAAGGGGAGAGGAAGGGCCTAGTGTTACTGTAATGATGATCTGATTTTCTGAGTGAGCATGAGAGCAGCTATAGGGTGTCTGAACAAAACACCATAACTGAGTGGCTCAGAACAGGGAGTCCATTCTCACTCATAGTTCCAGAGAAGTCTGAAATGTGGGCAAAGTCGTGATCCTTCTGAAGACTCAGGAAAGACTTGCTTCTTGTCTATTCTGACTTGGACTGGTCATTAACAGTCCTTGGTGTTTGGCTGGCAGCAGCCTAACACCCCTGGGCCTTAATACATGGTGGGTTTCCCCTGTAAGTCTGTCTTTCTATGACCATACTATGAGGGTACCGGTCATTCAGTTTAATACTCTAATCTAGTATGACCTCATTTAAACTGCATTTCAACCTCCAAAGACATTGCACTGTTCTGAGTAAGTACCCATTTCTGGTAAATTTTGACTTTTGACCTACCTTCTTGGGGGATATAAGTCCTCTCATTCTGACAAGGATTTGACTTTCATCATCATCATTATTGAGACAGGGCTTTAACTCTAGTCATGGCTGTCCTGGGACGTGCAGTGTAGACCAAGCTTTGAACTTATAGATCCACTTGCCCCCCCTAGCTTAGCTTAGTTCTTTGCAGGTTGCCTCGGTAAGTTGAGTCACAAAGGAGCTAGATAGACTGGGAAATTATCAGTTTTTTGTAGTTTGTTTTTTACTAGAAATTGAGATCTCCATGCCGTCCCGTGTGTGTGTGTGTGTGTGTGTGTGTGTGTGTGTGTGTGTGTGTACCCTGAGCAGCACTTTTACTGCTCTGGGCTGGTTCTGCTACCAGGTTAAGGGCTGATCCATTGCAGAGGGATGTGAGGCAAGGCTGTGCAGTAGGACTTCCTGTAATGAAGATGCTGTTTGTCCCCATAGCTTTCCTGTCTCCTCTCCAGATTGGCAGATTGGGAGGGAGGTCTAGAATCCTGAAAGAACTATTCTGTGGGCCTTCTCATCAAATTTAAATAAAGCCCCTAAGATGTATGTTAAGTAGCTGTTTAAAAGCCTCTGAATCGCCCTCAGAGTTCTGTCCTCAACATTCTGTCAGACTGCTAGGCTAATTAATCTGCCAGATTCTTTGCTAAATGAATAGAGGCCTGGCTTGGCCTAGGCCTCCCACCCCCAGCCCCAGCCCCAGACACAGACACTCAATTGTTTGGTCCTTCTTATTTCTGTGGCTCTCAGTCTCTCATTCCGTGTAAATGTTTTCTTTTTACAGAGTCTTGAATCAGGAAAGTTTTCCAGGGTAGGTCATGGCGGTACGGAGGAGAGTCGTAGTGTATAGTCTGGGGACCAGCCCTGTGTATTATAAAATTGCTCAGTTTAAGGTCTTTAGACAGTGGGATGACTCCTAAGTCTGGTTAGTGTCTGAGGACCTTGTGGAGTTAGTCCAATGTGTGGATTGTGTTGTCACAGATACAAAGTCGTCTTGAGAATACAACTAAAGCTCAAGATGACTGAAGATGGTTTCACTGAGCAAAAATTCTGAAGTCAGTTCCTGGTGAGGTTTTAATTTCTTGAACTGGATGTTTCACTTTCCTCTGAAATAGTTAATTTTGTTTTTGACTTTCTGTGGTTCCGTAACTTGGTCAGACAGGGCATACAAATTGGGTGGGGCCGTCTTCATGGGACTTGTAATGATTTCAGCTTCCTCATGCCTGGTCACCCTCACACACACGTAGGCTAGTGCCATACTTGTGTTCTGTCACCTGCTTCCTAATTGTTTAAACTCAGAGGAACATATAGTTTTGCTTTTTATTGGACCTGTTTTAAGAACTTAGAAATTTTATAATGAGTTCTCTTAAGATAGTTATACGCCAGGAATTAAATATAAGGTTTTTTTTTTTTTTTTTTTTTTTTTTTTAAAAGCAACGGAAAAAAGTTGGCTTCTGATATAATACATTCAAACTAAGCTGGAAATTTTTCTTGAAAATACCAAGCCAGTGACTGTAGAGTTTCAGCTGGTGACTCTGTATTTGCTGTCTGTTTTTCCCAATGGAGGCTGCTTAAGCTGGCGTCACCTGTTTTTGAGCCTGAGCTAGATCCATAGCCAGGCCTCAAACTCAACAGAGATCCTTCTGCCTCTGCCTGAAGGTGTGATACCCAGCCATTTAAAGTGCTTTTTAAAAAAATCACTGTTATCATTACTGTGGGGAAGAGGCACACATGCCATGGTGTGTGTGTCTGTGTGTCTGTGTGTTGGGGACTTCCATGGAGTTAGCTCTCATCCAGTGTTGTGTGGATTCTAGGGATGGAACAGGTCCCCGACTTGCGGCAAGTACCTTTTCATGGTGAGTCATCTCACTAGCTGGTGAACTGCTTTGTTTTGGTTTGTCTTTGCTGGAATGTGTGTTGGTGAAGAAACTCCCCCCTCAGGGGAGTGGGAGAAGAGCTTAGAGGAGGCCTCCTCATCTTCATCCCCCACATCCCCGTTAGTGGCCGCAGGTTTCTTGTTCGGCTGTTTCAGCCTATAAAAGCTTCAGAGCTGGCCTAGCTGGTGGCACACCCCTGTATACCAGCACAGACCTTTGTGAGTTCCAGGCCAGCCCAAGCTATATAGTGAGACCCTGTCAAAGCAACAACAACAAAAGAAACAAATAGAAAACCTGCAGGTGTTTACTTTGTGGACCCCTCCCTGTGTGGTCCTACCCGTATTTACATAGTTGCCTTTCTTTGAAAAGGAGTATGTTAATTAATGTAGAAGTCTCCAGTTATCCTTGAATAACTAGTTAAACCTGTCTATTCATCTTTATGTTAGAATACCTAGGTATTTCGGAGACTTACCGCTGTAGTCTAGAATAGCAATGGAGTTTACCTACTGATATTTATTGCTGGTGTTCATGTGTGGAATACAGAATTATTCATTGACATAATTCTTGGTATTTAGATTCAGAAATACCACACCGTGCTCAGGGCCAAATCAGGCCACCTACCTTTATTTTTTAGCCTTCCAGGGACAGAAAGGATTTAAAAACTTTTAAGTGATTGAGTCCAGAGTGGTGGTGTATGCCTTTAATCCTAGCACTTGGGGGCAGAGGCAGGCAGATCTCTAAGTTCAAAGCTAGCTGGTCTACAAATCCAGGTCTAGGCAGTGAAAAACAAAGGGAAATTTTACCCCAGAGTGTAGTGGTTGAAAAAAAAATCTTAAAAAATGATGTGAAACCCACATATTAGGGCCCATAAATAACGGCATTAGGGAATATATCCACGCCAGTGTGCTGAGGTCTCCCATGTGGCAGCTTTTGTGTCTTGGGAGCAGGCTGAGTACTTGGGACTGTGGAGGCTTGTTAAATTCTCTGTACTTGTACGACTTTCAGGGAGTAACTGGGGACTATGGCTAACAAAGGAGCACTGTATACCAACTTCCTCCTGTGTGGGCCCTTATGGTCAGGAAAGGCTTCCTTAAGGGAGGAAGGTTGGGTCTGACTGCTTGTCTCCTTTGCATACAGTGCACTTGAATTTTAAATGACGTTCACTAAAAGATTCAGAGAGTTACAAAAAATAAGAGAAAAATAAGAAAGCACCGAGAGGTGGAATCACCTAATACAAGCACACACAGCTGTCTAAGAACGGATCTGAGTTTCTGATTGTCTGTCCGTGTGTGGGTCTGAGCCTGGTCTGGGATGCCAGAGCCTTGGAGCTGCCATCATGTGTGGATGTGAGCCAAACGGGGCTCTGTGCGCGAACAGTCTGATTCTTCACCCCGAGCCCTGTCTGCCATCACCAACATAGACTTTTAACTTGTTCGTAGTCAGTATTTCTAATAGAATGTTGGGGGCTGAGTTTGAGTATATCGATATGGTGTATTTATTGGAAGCATATATAGATTATATTTCTATGTTTAAGACTTGGAACACAGATCTTGCTAAAATCTGAGCCCCGGACTTTTTATTCTAAAGCTTTGAGTCTATTGATAAGCAAATATACAAATATTTTTCATTCATCACGTACTAAAGTGGTCCATTCAAATCTACAAGTATGTTTTCCTCAGGATTTACTTGAATATTTCTTTGCCCACAACAGGGGATTGCTTTATTTGAATTTAGAAACAATGAGCCTAATAAGGACATTAAATATTACCTAGTCTAACAGTTTAACATGGGTGATTTCTTGTACTACACCCCAAGTTAATGCTTTTATTTTATTTTATTTTTTGACTCTTTTATAGCTTTATTTATTTTTTTAAAAAAAGATTTATTTATTTATTATATGTAAGTACACTGTAGCTGTCTTCAGATACTTTTTCTTCTCTATCCGGCCCCGCTCGCTCCAGTTCCGCTCGATGTAGCTGTCTTCAGACACCCCAGAAGAGGGCATCAGATCTCATTAAGGATGGTTGTGAGCCACCATGTGGTTGCTGGGATTTGAACTCAGGACCTTTGGAAGAGCACTCAGTGCTCTTAACCGCTGAGTCATCTCTCCAGCCCAATTTAGTTTTTAATTCTAGCATAAGATGTTTAAAGCTTAAAACCCCAAGCAGCATGTGACCTTTCTTTCTTTCTTTCTTTCTTTCTTTCTTTCTTTCTTTCTTTCTTTCTTTTTTTCTTTTTTTTTTTTTTTCCTCCCAATGGAGTCAGGATGGTTGTCTCAATGTAATGAGCTATGAGGAAGTACTTTGGTTCTTTGATAAAGAACACCAGGACAGAGGAACATAGACAGGAACATATGCCTGGGCAAAGTGAAGATTTTAGTAACTTTCAAGTCACTTTTTAGATGTAGCAAAGGCAAGGTCTTCTAAAGAAGTATTGCAGCCGGGCAGTGGTGACGCACGCCGTTAATCCCAGCACTCGGGAGGCAGAGGCAGGCGGATTTCTGAGTTCAAGGCCAGCCTGGTCTACAGAGTGAGTTTCAGGACAGTCAGGGCTACACAGAGAAACCCTGTCTCAAAAAAACAAAAAAAAAAAGAAAAAAAAAAAAAAAAAAGAAGAAGTATCGTAAAGGTTAAACTCATTCCTGAGTTGCTCTTCTCCTCTACCTGGGCATTTACTAAAGCTACTAATTTACTCTGTTAATCTCTGGTGGCAGAGGCGTGGTGCTTGGGGGATAGTCCTGAATGCCCCATTGGAACAATGGGTATGGTCTAAAGCTACTTTCAGTGAGAGTGGGTCTGGGGGGTGATGGACAGAGTTTAAATCAGGCACGGTGGTGAACCAGCAATTCCAGTACTCTCGAGGCAGAGGCAGGAGGTCAGGAGTTCAAGGTCAACCTTGGCTATACTGTAAGTTTAAGACCAGCCTGGCTTACATGAAACCCTTTCTGAAAGCAAACCCAAAACCAACCTGGAGTGGTGGCCCACATTTTTAATTTCAGCAACCAGGAGACAGAGGCAGGCGGATCTGAGTTTAAGGTCTATATAGTAAGTTCTAGGACAGTCAGGGCTACACAGAGAAACCCTGTCTCAAAAGATAACAAAACACTGCCCCCTCCCCCCAAAAGCCCTTGTAATCTCCCCGTAGCAGCAATCCTGTCTCTAGGCAACCTTGGGATATAACTGTTTCTCATACTCCAAAATCCAGAATAAACAGTGTTGGGAGTCCACAGTTTGTCCCCCAAACAGCCATCTTCACAGAGCTTTGATAGCCAAGGTTGCTAACTATGCAACTGGCTGTAGCCACTGGCTTTAGAAAGGCCTTGCTGCTTTTGAGTTCAGGACCTCAGCCTCCATGTTGTAAGCACTAGCCTAGTCCTGACTTTTCTCCGGGTTTGCTCTTGCTGGCAGACTCAGAAGGTCTCTCTGACAGCAGGGCCTTCTGCTGCTTCACAAGGGCTAGTGTGCCTGGCTGCTCCGCTGGGCAGGTAGATACTCTGACTGCCTCGGAGCTGCATCCTTAGCCCCTGAATTCTCCTCCCCTCTTCATCCCTTCCTTTTGTTTTTGAGGCTGGGTTGGGTCTCCATGGAGCCCAGACTGGTCTCTAGCTCCTGGTCCTCCTGCCTTAGCCTCCCACATGCTGCTGATAAAGGTATGCACCACAGTGGTCCAGTAGCATCCTTTCTGTTGCATTCTGAGAGAGGGAGGGTAATACTTGCTTCCTGGCTCCCACTACAGGATGCTCACCTCACCTTAGTTTTGGGTTTCAACTGCATTTGTTTATTAGGTGTTTTGGATGCAAGTCATTTCTGTTTATAGCATTTCCTCTGTAACAGTGATGCCGAGATAGGATACACGTGATTTCCGTTTGAAAAATTGAGAAGTCAGGGCCAGAGCTTTGACTGACAGCAGTGCATCTTGGTCAGAACTTTCTTCTAAGATGGAAAATCTGGGTCTGCAAGGGTGAGATGGCCCAGCGGCTAGAGGTGCTTGCCATCAAGATCCATGACTTGACTGCTCTCTGGAACCCACCTGGTAGGAGAGAACTATCCGACCTGCACATAGGTGGTGCACGCCTTTAATCCCAGCACTTGGGAGGCAGAGGCAGGCGGATTTCTGAGTTTGAGGCCAGCCTGGTCTACAGAGTGAGTTCCAGGACAGCCAGGGCTACACAGAGAAACCCTGTCTCGAAAAAACAAACAAACAAACAAACAAACAAACAAACAAACAAACAGAAAATCTAGAGCTCCCTGAAATGTGTTGCACAGCTTTTCCTCTCCAGGGAGTTCACTGTTGGAGAAGGCTAGGAAGAAGTGAAAGGCCTTAAAATGTTGCCAGAACAGGGTGTGTGCTGGGGAGAGCATCCTCCTAAATGACAGTTGAGTCAGTAGGCCATACATCTTCCACACATGTGAACTTGGCATCCGTGCACAGTGTCACATACACGCATGTACGCACACACACACACACACACACACACACACACAGAGTGTAGTTTGGGGTTCTGAACAGCAGAAGTTCACTGCACACTTTAGATAAAAACCAACAGAAGCAGAAGTCATCCGTTGGTAGCCGTTGCAGCAATATTGGACTGTTGTTTATTATTAAAGGTGTGGTGGCACAGGCCCTTTGTCCTAGCATTCCCTGGAGGAAGAGGCAGGAGGATCTGAGTTCAAGGCCGGCCTGATCTACATTCTACATAGGGAGTTCCAGGTCAGCTAGGGCTACATAGAGAGACCCTGTCTCCCCCTCCATCCCAGAATCAGTGTCAGCTCTTCAGTGAGAATGAAGTTGGAAGGGGCCAATCAGTCTCTTGTCTGCGTGGGTCTTGTCTGGTGGGGAAAGTGGGCAGTAGGGAGATGTATGGAGCCTCCAGGACTCAGCACCTATTTTTAGGTAGAGAGAGAAGGGTTGTTTGGCTTTTGTTTTGTTTTTGTTAGCAGTGCTTGGGATTGCACCAAGGTCTCACCCAAGGTAGACGGGCGATTTTCTCCTAGCCATGTCCCCAGCCCACAAAGGGACGCTGATCTTTCCACCGGTCACTGCTGGCTAAGGGATAGCGCTCAGGCGCTCGCTCATGTGGGGCCTGCAGAGTTGGCTCAGCATCCTCATGGTGTGGCTTCCTGCTTCACCTCCTCCCCAGACTGACTGGGCCACTAGCAAGGAAGTCAGGAGCCTCAGAGGTCACACAGTGCCTTCCACAGCACCCTCTTGGTGGCATAGGTTAGCCCAGTGATGTGCATACCTGGAGGTGAAGATTCACTGGGAACTCCACGCTAGGGCTGGTCACCACAAAGCTCTTACTATGCCAGAGGGTATCATTTCCGCCCCCACAAACATCTCTCAGCTTTCTTCCCTTCGGTCTCTTCTGTGCCGATTTCCTAGGTCCAGGATGGCCGTCCTTCCGGGGAGGTGTCTCATGCACTTACTGTTTGGGGGGGCTTCTCTTGCTAAGCATTCTCGTCTCTCTTTACCACCAGCTTCAGCCTCCCAGCTGTGTGGGTGGTTGCTGCTTTATGAAGGAAGCAGTTGGTATTTTGAGTCCTCCGGTAATTATTTCTGAGGAGATTGTACGTTATGGCTGTTTGGCAGCAGTGGGTTGGAGATCCACAATTTCAGGTCTCCGCGTCTGTTAGCGAGCGCGTGTCTTCCTGCCTCTGCTCTTCCTGCTGGGGTAGTGTAGCCCAGTGCTGAGGGCTCTCTGATCCCTGTCTGGGGGATCTCTGCTCTGCTTGGAATGTGCTCTCAGTTAGATCAGATGGCTCCAGGCCCGATGGGCACCTTGTCATTGAGAGGAAAAGCAGAGTCAGTTGTTGGTCTTGCTTCTCTGGAGAAGGCCTAGGCTTGCTGGTAGCCAGCCCTCTTCCTTTCCTTAGAGAAGGGTCTTCAGAGGAGAATTCGGATCTCTTGAGTTGCATGACAGATTGTGCTTGGGCTAGAACCTAGGGATTCAGTGCATACTGAGAACTCTGCTGTGGGATCCTGCCTCCACCCCACCCCTCTTCTCTTGGGTCTCTTTTTCAATGAAATAGCATAAAATGCTGGTTTGGAGACTTGGAATGCTTCTTTACCTTGGGACCAGTTTTGTGTGTTTATCAAATGGACTTACACATCCAAAGCTGCAGGCTGTGTGTGCACACTCTGGTGTGTGCCTTGAAACAGGGTCTCTCTGTGTTGCCCAGACTGTGCTCAAACGTTTGATCATCCTGTCTTAAGTGCTGGGGTCATAGGTAGATGCCACCAGGTCTGGGTCTTACTTGAGAATGGGCCTCTGTCAGAACTTAAAAGCCATCTCAGAAGAATGACAGGGCAGCTGGTGCCTGTCTCCATTCAAAACAAAACACAAAATAGCTGAACTCTCCCTCCCTTAGCTTCTGGCTAATTTCAGAGGTGAGAAGAAAAGTTAGAACAGTGGGCTTGTTCTCTGCATTCTCTTGTAGGTGGGTGAGTGTTGGTGCCCTGCCCTGGGTGGTCAGACATCCTAATAGAATAGTGGCCCTAAGGAGACTTTCTGCCTTGACTTAGGAGTCTCTGTGCTTCTGGGTGGCCTGGGGCCATAGGGTTGTCAAGGGAATGTGAGCTCTGCTATGCACTCCCTGGAAAAGGCAGGTCTTCGTGTACAGTCAGTCATTCTGCCCCTGGACAATGTGTTGCTTCTAGGTCTCCATTTAAGGCCCATGGCCTTGGCTTTTGTGCTTGATTGCTGATTTTCGTTTTTTTTGTTGTTGTTGTTTGTTTGTTTTTGTTTTTTGACACAGTGCCACAATTATCTTGGAGAGGGAATGTCAGTTGAGAACACACATAGACTAGCTTGCAACTTTAGGGAAATCGGAGGTGCTAGAAACTCAGACATGTAGTTGGAGGTTAAAAAAAAACCAAACCCTCTCAGGTTTTGGACACTTGTCAGGAATGCTAATGTGTCCCTCATCGCCATTCCCCTCAGATTAGACCTCGGACAGGAAGGGGTGCTGCCTGCCAGAGCCAGTTTTCCTCCTGACTCCCTGGACTTCTGCATGGGAGAGAAGGGCAGGATGTGAGCCACTGCTGAGTGGGGCCCTGCGGGGGTGGGGGGTCCAGAAGGAAAGGGCCTCAAATGAATATAGAATGTTAGTCCTGAAATAGCTGTCTGTGGAGCCGAGCGGCCTCACTGCTTACTGCATAAAAAAGACTTTCTCCATATGAAAAAGATAACCAGCCATGCAGTGAGCTCGCCAGCCATGGGCTCTGACCATCAACTGTGTTGGAGCACTTGGTAGGTTACAGGGGATCAGGGAGTAAGAAGGCCCCTGTGGATCTCAGTCTCTGGAGAAATTAGTTGGCCAGACCTCTTGGCCTTGGCTTTGGTGCTGGACAGGTTTTTCCTCAGCTTGACACTATCTAGCTATCTAGGAAGAGGGGCTGTCAGCTGAGACAATGCCCAGTCAGACCAGCCTGTGGATAAGTCTGGGGGCCGTTTTCTTGATTAATGATTGGTGTGGAAGGACCCAGCTCCCAGTGGGTGGTGCCGCCCCTGGGACAGGTGGTTCTGTGTTGTATAAGAAAAGCAGGCTGAGCAAGCCAGGGAGAGCAAACCAGTAAGTTGCTCCTGGCTCCGTGCTGCTTTAGTTCCTGCCTGGAGTTCTGCCTTGGGTCCCTTCCACAGTGAACTATAAACGGAAAACTTAAACAATCCCTTTCTGCCCTGGTTGCTTTTGGTCGTCATGTTTTATCACAGTGAGCAAACAAACACAGCTTCTCAGAGTTTGGTTTGTTTCCTCTTTTAGCTTATTTATCTTTATTCTATGTGCATTGATGTTTTGCCTGCATGTATGTCTGGGTCAGAGTGTCGGGTCTTGGAGTTACAGACAGTTTTGAGCTGCCATGTGGTTGCTGGGAATTGAATCCCGGGTCCTCTGGAAGTGCAGCCAGTGCTCTTAACCATGGAGCCATCTCCCCAGCTCTGTAGCCTAGGCTGGCTTCAGATCATGCAGTCCTCCCTCCTCGCCTGGCCTCCGAGTGTTGGCTTATCCATGCGGGCCACACTGCTTGGCTTCTCCAGAAGCTTTAGCACCAGAGGCAGGGTATGCTTGAGTGAGGACGTGAAGTTAGACTTCAGAGTGAACACGACTTCAGCTCTCCACTCTTAGCCTCGTGTAGCCCACAACCATGCCCCGCAGAGTGCATCTTAATCCTGCACCCCCCCTCTCTTAACCCTTGTTTCTAAATGTTTACTGACATAGCTTTATTAAACTCTAACTCAACTTTAAAAAATAGAATTGAAAACCATACCCAAAGTTAGGCAAAGGTAGAGAGAGGCAGGGGTATTATGAATTTGCTGCCACTGTAGGCTGTATAGTTGAGACCCTGTCCCCAGAAAGCAAATAAAGCCCAAAGCACCCAAAACAAAAAACAAGAAGAAAAAAAAAAGCCTCTGGGACTTGGCAGAGTGCCTCAGCTGCTTCCTATGCCTGGTTATTCCTGTCAGAGAAGGAAGCGATGATGTCATGTTTCCCACGTCTCTAAATAGAACTTCTCTAGCACATGTGGGCCTCCTCCAGAAGGATTCACAGCCCAAAAGTGGCGGTGCGTTCTGCCACCTCAAGTGTGGACCCCTGCAAGTGACACACGAGAGATTACTCAGAACGCTTTCTGAACGGTGAATCTGCGTGCAGTCCTAACTGTTGCCTGCAAGACAGGAGCCATCTTATCTCTGACAGGAGTTTTTGTGTGCCCTGAGGATAGTGCTGTCTGAAGCACTCGCATTGCAAGCATGAAGATCGGGGTTCGAGCCTCAGACTGCACAGTGCATAGTGGCGTGCGCTTCAGGCGTGGGGTTCAGAGATAGAAGGACCCCTGTGTGGTCAGTTTAGCCTGACAGTGAGCTCCAGGCCAGCCAGAGAGCCCATCTCAAAGGAGGTGGATGGCACTCCTGAGGGTGACGCCCAAGACAGCCCTCTGCAGATACACACACCTGGGCAAGTGCATGCACATGTACAGGGATTTTTATTTTTATTTATTTATTTATTTTTTGTTTTTTGAGACAGGATTTCTCTGTGTAGCCCTGGCTGTCCTGGAACTCACTCTGTAGACCAGGCTGTCCTTGAACTCAGAAATCCGCCTGCCTCTGCCTCCCAAGTTCTGGGATTAAAGGCGTGCGCCACCACTGCCTGGCTCAGGGATTTTTTAAAAGGTGCATGCAATTAAAATTTTTTAAAAAGATTTATTTATTTATTTTTGAGACTGGGTCTCACCATGCAGCCTTAGACAAGCTGGCCTTGAACAGCTAGAGATCTGTCTCCCTCTGCCTCTTGAGTACTGGGATCAAAGGCATGCACCACCACGCTCAGCCCAATGACTTGAGTTTACACTTTGAACTAGTAATAGAGTACTGGGTAGGAATTCTGCTTTGCTTTTTTATGTACTGTGGCCTGTAGTCGGTCCCTTCGATTTGTAAATTGCTAGTGCTGGTCTTGGGCCCCTCAGCCCGTGTGTGACTTGCTCCTTATCTGGGCCCTCAATACCGTACAATAAAATTTGGCCAGAAATCTAGGGTCCTGTTCTTAGTTAGCTGTCGGAAATTTCCAGTGACATGTATTCCGGTTGGCAAGCCTGTTTGAAGTTGTGGGATTGCCTCAGTTAAGGACAGAGGAGAGCGGTGGGGTAGACTCCTAGTAGAGATAGCCCGTCTCTCTTGCTTGGATTCCTCTGAGTGCCCAGAAGCATGGTGCTGCAGGGCTATTCTTAGGCATTGACCCTGTGATTCTTTGTTGAGTCTTTTTTTGTTCGTTTGTTTTTTTGGTTTCTGTGCAGCCCTGGCTACCAGGAACCCTTTCTGTGTATCAGGCGGGACTTAAACGCATAGAGATCCACCTGCCTCTGCCCTGAGCCTCTGCTAGGCTTGAAGGCATGCACCACCACACTCAGCTTCTATTCCAAGCCTTGGAAGCTGTTAGCTGCTCTGACAGTTGGGAATGTCCTTGGCTCTGAGCCTCGTCTGTGGAACCCCCCTTCGTTGACTTATGATCCTGTTTGGGTATTGAGACTCATCCCACAACTGCAGAGAGTTTAGATTGATGAGGATGACTTTAGAGCGGCTTAGGCAGGAGGTGGGGAGAGCTAGCTGGGTCCAAGCCCACCCCCAGTGAAGTAATTCCTCCAACAAGGCCACACCTTGTAATTCTTCTCAAACAGTTCCTCTAACTGGAGACCAAGTATTCAAAAGTATGGGCCTGGGGGGGCACTCGTATTCAAACCACCACATTACCTTTGGGTTTGGGGTTACTGTAGAGAGAAGTAAAGGCTGCCTACGTTCTACTTCGTGGTTCTATAATATAAGAACCATAACAGCACAAAGTAGCCTGTTCTTTGAGATGGCTAGAGATCATATAACTTGTATTAAGAAGGGCTGTCCCTCAGTTCCAGTACCGTAGGTCCTCGCTCCTGTAGGTAAAATGGTATGTCTGCCTGACTCATGGACTTCTTCTCGTGTGCCTGAAACCTCCTCTCCATTACTCATGATACCTGAGATCAGTTCTTTTTTTTTTTTTTTGGTTTTTTGAGACAGGGTTTCTCTGTGTAGCCCTGGCTGTCCTGGAACTCACTCTGTAGACCAGGCTGGCCTCAAACTCAGAAATCCGCCTGTCTCTGCCTCCCAAGTGCTGGGATTAAAGGCGTGCGCCACCACTTCCCGGCACCTGAGATCATTTCAAGACAAAAAGTTCATATGAGTTTAATACAGTTGCAGTTTTCCCCCCGAATATCTTCATTCTGTAGTTTATCAAATCCACAGTTAGGGAATCCATGAATATTTATGGCCAGCTTATCGATGTTTTCTTAGTGTGCTTAACTTACAAATTAGACTTTATAATATTTATACTTTACCATAGTTATCTATGTAGAGAAGATGTCATGCTTAGGGTTAAATCCGTGCAGTGATCTCAGGAGTCAGTTGGAGCTTTGGAACGAACCTTTTGAAGGCAAGGGGAGGAGAGGTGTATTGGTTCTTTATCACAGCTATGGTAAGTGCTTCTGGGAGGAAGGGCTTATTTTGGTGCCTTGTTCCTGGGGGAGATAGTCTGTGATGGCTGGAAGGCCTGCGGTCTCACCACACCCTAGGAAGCAGGCGGTGGGGAGGGAAGTGGGGCTGGGCTATAAAGCCTCAGCTTTCTCCACCCACAGACTCCCTTCAGCAAGGCTTCACCTCCTCAAGATTTTTAAATGATCCCAAGCACCGCTACCAAAACGTCACAGCCAGACCACAACAGCAGCTATGTAATGCTGGGAAATCATTTAATTCTTACCTACAGTTTAATGCATAGAAATTATTTTACAATAAAAGACTTGAGAGCAGCTTGTTTTAGAAGAAAGCCCAAAGTGGTGGTCTCTGTTCTATAGAAATTGGTTTCTTCAACAACAAATAGGGGACATTTTGTCATGTCAATAATTACTTCAACCATTGTGTGTGTGCGCGTGTGCGCGCGCGCGCGCCCGTGGGATTGTCTGTCTGTTTTGTTTTTGTGTTTTTGAGCCCGGGTCTCATGTTTGTAGCTTGTCTGGCCTCAGACTTGAGTCCTCTTGCCTCTGCTTTGTGAGCGCTGGGATTACAAGCCAGCGCCACCACGATGGATTGTGTGTTGGGATTCTAATTGCTGACCTATGTTCAGATCACTGAAGCGAGAGGTGAACAGTGCTGTGGGTAAGGTACTTGTGTTCTTTGGTTTTTTTTTTTTTCTGGAGGACCTGCATGTGGGAGACCTGTAGAGTCTGAGAACTTGCCAGGTGTTCCTTGAGAAGGTGCTGCAGCCTTGACAATCATGAAGCAAGCTGCTGCTTCTGTCCTGTGGAAATGGTACCTTTCTTCCCGTTACTAGGTAGCTTGCTTTTCTCCACATACCTGAGTACAAGCAATAGCTTCCAGGGGGTGAGGTCTTCTCTACAGCAGTGCCCTGATCTGCCAGCATCAACTAGGTGAACAGTCCTAATCTTAGAGCAGGTCCCTTCAGTTAGTCAGTCAGTCGACAGGGTTAGTCACCTGCTCACAAGATGCTGGTCTCTTGGCTTCCCAGGACCTGGCTTAGCTACAATTTTAGGGTCCCATAACCCTTTCTAGTATGATAATTCCTTCACATTGACTCTGGGACTCCCCAGCTGCAGTCCTTTTGTCTACCCTAGCAGACGCTATGAGGGAAATAGTAGGTGAGGGAGTGTCTTAGGGTTTTACTGCTGTGACCAGACACCATGACCAAGGCAACTCATAAGGACAACATTTAATTGGAGCTGGCTCACAGGTTCAGAGATTCAGTTCATTATCATCAGGGTGGAGCATGGCAGCATCCGGGCAGGCATAGTGCAGGAGGAGCTGAGAGTTCTACATCTTGTTTGGAAGGCAAACAGAAGACTGGCTTTCAGGGAGCTAGGATGATGGTCTTAAAGTTCATGCCTACAGTGATACACTTCCTCCAAGGCCACACCTACTCCAACAAGGCCACCACCTCCTAATGGTGCCACTCCCTGGACCAAACATATTTAAACCACCACAAGGATCGAGGAATGTTGTATGTTCCTGACTTCTAATCATGTTTACTGTGGTAGCCAATCCCCATCCTGTAGCCAGCGAGCATGGATATTGCTTGTGAATGCTAAGGTCAGTCAGAGCCAGTGTGTATGCCTGAGGTACGGGAGGCTTGTTTTCTCAGGGTAATATTACATATTTAGAAACAGAAGAAAGGGTCATTTATCTGGAGCCAAAGGAGAGGAAGTAGCAGTGTGCTCAGATGTGCAGATCGGAAAGGAGCCCACGGGCAACATTTCTCTGCAAAGCTCAGATGTGACTTCAAGTATGTTTGTGATAATGGCAGGCCTGGAACTCTGGTGCACGTGTGTGCCGTGTTCCGACTGCTTGCCCTTCTTCATTTGTGTGTGGACTTGTTTATTTGGGAAATGTGTGCTTGTTAGTGTAGGAGTGAGCATTTGTGTGTGGGCAATGGCAGCGGACAGGGATCTTTTCTGGTTCACCTTATCTTTTGAGACAAGGCCTCTGACTGAACCTGAAGCTCATTGGTTCAGCAGAGGTGTCCAGCCAGAACTGCCAGGTCCCTCCCCTTCCCACTCAGTGCTGGGGCTGCAGCAGTTCATCCCCACCGTGGGTTTTGCCTGGGTGTGGTGCTCTGAACTCAGGTCCTTGTGCTTGTGTGACAAGACCTGCTGAGCCACCTCCCCAGCCTGTTATCTTTCCTTAGATGAGGTTATGAATTTGAGAGCAACTAGCAAAGTCGGTTCTCTGTTTAATTTTGAGCTTTTCTCTGAGTTACAAAATTACTTTGTGGGGCTGGAGAGATGGCTCAGCGGTTAAGAGCACTGACTGCTCTTGCAGAGGTCCTGAGTTCAATTCCCAGCAACCACATGGTGGCTCATAGCCATCTGTAATGGGATCTGATGCCCTCTTCTGGTGTGTCTGAAGACATCATGACAATGTACTCACATATAAATAAACAATTAAAAAAAAAAACTTTGTGAAGCCAATACGGCGGCTCATACCTGTAATTCCAGCATTGTGAGGTAGTCGCAGGAGAACTCCCAAGTTGGAGGCCATCCTGGGCTACAGAGGGAAACCTTGCTCCAAAAACAATCAGGAGAGATAACTCGGTAATTGAGAGGTTTTTTTTTTTCTGCTAACCCTGACAACTTGAGTTCATTTCCTAGGACCATTTCCCCAATTCTCTAGGATTGTGTTCTGACTACACATGCAGGCTACACACACACACACACACACACACACACATATACATACACACACATACAAAATGTAATTAAAAACAAAAACAGGTCCAGTGAGTAAGGTAGTTTGCCTTGTAAGTCTTGCAACCCGAGTCCAGTCCCTGGAACCCATTAAAAAGTGGAGGGAGAAAGTTTATCCCACACAGTTGTCCTCAGATTTCCACATGAGGTGTGTAGCACACATGCCCACCCAGCATGCACCTCCATCCATCCATAATTACAGAGCACAATTTTTACTTACATACATTCATACTTTTTTTTAAATTAAAGAAAACAAATTTATGTGATGATATCTGCTTGTTTCTAAGGCTTCAAAAAGGCTTCATATAAATTTGTACTTTTGAACTCAGACTATGCTTAGCATATAATCTATACTCTAGTTATCTCAGTCCTTAATATTCCGGCATTCCATTGCCCCTCCTCCCCTACTAATATAAAATAACAGTCTTTATGTTGAGCAAGTGTCAAAAACATCTAATGCTGCAAAGCAGGGGATTCGCAGTCCTTAGCTTGAAGGAGTTTTGATAGCGGCAGCTGTGGCAGGATTGGCGCGCGCTTGGTTTTGGATTTCCTCTGTGCTTGCTTTGAGTTTATTTCTCTGATCTGAGCTCCCCACTGGCTGAGCCCTGCTCACCAGGCTCATGGCTCACACTGACTCTGGGGAAGGAGCCTTCTGCACTCGGCAAGGAACGCAGGGTATGTGAATGAGAGGAAAGGCAGGTGAGGTAGAGTAGCTGTTCTGTAACTGTGCTTTCAGAGGAGAAGTGAGGCTGAATCTCTGGCCAACTCTGGTCTGAGGTAGGTTCCTGGATGTTTTCTCCATTTGTGACAGGATGTGATGCTCGACTGTCTCGGGCAGAGGTAGGTAGGTATGCTGGGCAGCTGCTATTGGGACACTTGCCAACTGATGGTATAAGTGGGAATAAAACTTCACTCAATACTCCTTGTCAAGTTGAGAGGGTAATTTGTTTTTCTTTTCTTCCTTGAGACAGGGTTTCTCTGTATAGCCCTAGAAATCACTCTGTAGACCAGGCCGGCCTTAAAGGTGTACACCGCTAGGCCCGGCTGATAATTTTTTAATGTTTGTTTGTTTCTTATAAATCATACAGTGTCAGCCAGTCAGTGGTGGTGCATGCCTTTAATCCCAGCACTTGGGAGGCAGAGGCAGGTGGATTTCTAAGTTCGAGGTCAGCGTGGTCTACAGAATGAGTTCCAGGACAGCCAGGGCTACACAGAAGAACCCTGTCTCGAAAAACCAAAAAAAAAAAAAAAAAAAAAAAAAAAAAATAAA
>CM052719.1:15823504-15858381 GCA_028551405.1 Uromys caudimaculatus | reverse complement strand
TGTGGCACTTTGAACCAAAAGCTGGCCTGGTCCGAATCATGTGGCAGTAATTTGATGGACCGCTTTGCTACTTAATGTTGGGAATAATTATAATTTTCATTTTAATTCTTTTGGTAGGATGAGGCTGCTGTCTTAGAGCAGGTAATACATTTTACCAAGTGAACTCAGGTCTGGTCACTTAGAACATTAGGGAAGGGAGACCATGAATTAGTGACCCAGTCTTTTTTTTTTTTTTTTTTTTTTTGGTTTTTCAAGACAGGGTTTCTCTGTGTAGCCCTGGCTGTCCTGGAACTCACTCTGTAGACCAGGCTGGCCTCCAACTCAGAGATCCACCTGCCTCTGCCTCCAAAGTGCTGGGATTAAAGGCGTGCGCCACCACTGCCCGGCATTTATATTCTTGTCTTTGTTTTTGTTTTTCCATGAAAGGAAAACAAATTGGAAATAGGTTTTTTTTTCTTTTGTTGGTCAGAATGGTATGGGCTCCCCCCCCCCGAATATTTTAAGTTCATTAAAACATAAGAGAATCTGTAATAGTCTTGTGGTCACAAATTATGTACTAGTCTAAAAAATAACAGATGGCCAAGTTTTCTTCAGTTCTGGGCATTGTATACATGGTACTTTCCATTTTCCACTTTACTACTGAAGAATAGTAACAGTTTGTTTGCTTTTTTTCTTCTTTGCTACTTTCTCTTGGCCATATTTCCCTTCTGTAAGCACCCAGGTCTAGACTGCAGCTGTCTTTGTAGATTTCTGTGGTTTCTAGTGCAATAAAGAATTTTCAAAGAATCTGGTCCAGCGTGTTAATTTTTCTGGTGACCGTCAAAACCAATCCAGTAAAGATCATAACCAAATGTCACTAGCTGCTGAAGCAGCTCTTAGAGGTGCTTAGAGTCTCTGAAACTTTTTTTTTTGTACTGTGTAATTAAAGGCATGGGGTTCAGAGTTCTGGTATCTGGCAATCCATAGAACCGAATGGGGTGGTCTTGCCAGAGAATGAGCTGGGCTGTGGGTCTCTAGGGTACGCTTTATCTCCACGGCTCCTGTGCAAGTGTATGATTACGTGGTGCTGCGCGCTTTGGCTTCTCCCGCACCCTGTGCTGTGCTCCACCTCATACCCAGAGAGTTGTCATCAGGATTCCAAACTGCCTTGTCTGTTCCTCTCATTTCTAGGAGTGGCTGCAAGGTGAAGAAATACGAAACTCAGCCTATTGATTTGGATGCTTGTTCCCAGGTGAGTGTGCTGCTCGCCGGAATGGGTTTTGTCCCACAGGGATGTCTGGGTGCTCCGCCTTAAGGAACCCAGTTATTAGATTCCCAGTGTCCTAAACTTGTCCAGGAAGACCCTGAAACAAAAGATAACTTGGGGGCTGGAGAGATGGCTTACAGGCTAAGAGCACAGGCTGGTCTTCCGGGGCACACAGGTTCAATCCCCAGCACCCACACGGCAGCTCGCAAATGTCTGTAACTCCAGTTCCAGGGGATCAACACCCTCACACAGACATACATGCAAGCAAAACTCCAGTGCACATAAAATAAAAATAAATCATTTAAAATTGCACATGTACACATATATTCTGTCTCTGTCTATGTCTCGCTCTCACTCTCTCTCTCTCTCTCTCTCACACACACACACACACACACACACACACACACACACACACACACACACACACAATGACTTTTTTTTCAATTGGGGGAAAATAGCCTTATTCTAACGTATCAGCAGTGTGCAGTTCTCTGGTCACCAGAGATGGTGTGAAATATTAGAATAGGTTCTATGAAGGTAATTCACTCTGATAACTGGATAGCTTTTGTTTTATTTTTATTTTAAAGTTCAGGTAGCTTTCTGATTTGTTGCCTTCAACAAAGTGGAAGGACCTGAAAATAAGCCCGAAGAGATGCTGAGCATTGACCCTGGAAAGGGTTCAGCGAGTAGAGAGACGTGCTCGGTACAAGACTGCCTGCTGCCTTTATAATAAGTGAAAGATCTTATGGCTTCCATTGCTTCCTACTACTGATTATAACTAGAAAGATGGACTCCAGGAACTAAAATGACACCTTAAAGATAATTAAATCTTATTTCACCCTAGTGATTTATGATACGCATACATGAATAGATGGAGTAATTATGAAACAAACCCTCTAAAACCAGAGCATACAGGTCTGTCTGTGATAGTCTTTTTATGTTTTTAGACTTTATTTCAGTGTAACTACAATTATAGAAACACACAGTACAGTTTACTTTATCTTGTGCACTTTGTGCCAGCAGCTTGATGTAAGATGCTTTAAAAGGAGCAGAGAGAATTTGCAATTGGAATTCTTTTTGTGGCTGTTACAAGTATATGGAAAAAAAAAACAATATTCCTCAGATTTTGCCAAAGCAGGTAGCACAAACTGAGACAGTTATTTTCAGTTTTCTAAAACAAACGAGAAACAACAACAAAAACAGGTTTGGGGTATATGGCTTTGATCCCAGTACTTCAGAGGCAGGGGGAGATAGATATCGATGATAATTGTTGTAAATCTTACAATAATTTACGGATAACGTATGCATAAGTAGTTACAGTGATATCCTGACAGAATACAGTAACCTCAGAGACTTATACTGCAAGTAGTTTTTAAGCAGAAAAGAGACCTTAAGAAAAGAAGACTTAGGGCTGGGGCTCCCTTGATAAGCTGCTTGCTCTGCAGGCCCGAGGGCGTGTGTCCAGTACCCAGCACCAATGAGAACAGCCAGGAGTAGCAGTGATAACTGCATTCCAGGGCCGGGGAGGTGGAGGCAGGGCATCTCTGGCGCTCGCTGGCCAGCCAGCCTAGCTGCATGGGTGAAGGCCAGCTGATAACTTCTTTTTAAACAACATTTTATTTGTTCTTGACAATTTCTAAATGTATATTGTATTTTGATGTTATCCATCCCCACCACGGGTTAAGTTCTTGATAGAAATGGAGTGGAAATACAGATTCAGAGGAAGAAAATACTATAAATTCATGACTTAAAGAACACGTTTGTGTAGTTTTAATATGGGCCCTAGGTTATCATATCACTACTAAGTTACATAAAGCAAGCTCAGTATTTAGAATAGAATGCCAGGTATTAATGAAAATCATTTATGATTATTCCAGTATGGTCTCTGAAAGATAACAAAAATAATTATGTATGTTTTTAGATGTGACTAAGAACTTTACAACAAGGTGAGTGTACCTTTGAACTAAGAGGGAGGAATATACGTAAGGAAACTTGGAAACTCTCTTATCTTGGACCTCTTGAAGGACTTACTTTCATATTTAGGTTAGAAAAGCTCAACTTTTAAATTTTCAGGCCCAAAGCACGGAAATGAAATTCTAAAAACAATAGAATTTCATGTTTGAAGGACTGAAGCTTTCTTCTAGTTTTGTAGTTGGATCTGTGGCAAACCCTGAAATACCCTCATGTCATCACAGCTGCAAGTTCCATTCCAAAAGTGTCACCGGGCGCCGTGACTGCCCTTCTGAAGGACGATATCTTCTCTCTCATGTTTCCCAGGATGAAGGAGCCGTGATCTCACAGATCTCAGACATTCCTAACAGGGACGGCCACGCTACTGATGAGGAGAAACTGGCGTCCACAACGTGTGGTCAGAAGTCAGCGGTGGCTGAGGTGAAAGGTGAGCCGGCGAAGACCCGGAGTACTAGAATGTTTAGTGTTCCCGTCTCTACCGTAAGCCTCAGGAGCAGGTACGGAAGGACAGGCATGCTGGAAGGCCCAAGTCACCTGAGGGACACTTAGCACGCAGGTCTGTACTTTCTTCACTGTAAGAGATAGAGAAGTGCTTACTTCTGCCCTAGGCACAGGCACAGGGAAATGTGTGGAAAGGGTCCAGGGGATGCAGATTGAATTTACCTATCACTTTGTGTCAGTCCAGTCAACCTTAAAGTATTGCCTGTAAATATGTCCTTCGTGGGGCCTTCTGGGATTGTTTAGCTCCCAGCCATTATAAGATGGAGGTTGAAGTGCTTGCCTGTGATGGCCTAATTCTTAATGCTCTGCCTGTCGCTTGCTCTCCTGCAGCCTGCTTTCCACTGTCCTTCAGAGAAGCTACATTGCTGAGCAGGTTGATCAGGCCACCCGATGAGGAGAAACTGGTGTCTTTGTCCAGTTTTTGCAAGGTTCATAGCTGAGATCTTTGTGTAGCAAAAGTGAGACCAAGAGAAAAACACAAATGCATCTTATATAAAGTTCTTTTTGTTTGAGTGTTTGTGTCTCTGCACTGCTGGGATTTGAACCCAGGATTCTTATGTATGCCAGGCAAGCACTCTGCCACCTAGCCATATCCCTAACCCTTGGTTTTGTTGAGTCAGACTTACTGTATAGCCTAGGGTGGCCTTAAGTTCAGCATCGTCCTGCCTCTGTCATTGGAGTGTTGGTAGGTATATTTCATCATGAGCTCATTAAAGTAAGTTTTACAAAGTACAAGAACCTAAAGCAAAGGCCAAATGGAAAGTATACGGTTTGGTCTTGACTTTTTTTTTCACACTAACTGAAACTAATTTACTATTTTTGATTTTTTTGAGACTAGCTCTAAAGCTCTGGCTAGCCTAGAATACTCACGTAGATCAGACTGGTCTCAAATGTGCAGCAGTCTTCCAGCCTGTGCTTCCCAAGTACTGGGACTTTAGGCTTATGCCACCGTGTCCAGTGTCTTAGCCACTTTCCTTTTGCCATGACAAAAACACCACACCAAGACAACTTATAAAAGAAAGCATTTTCCTTTCATATTTGGGGGCTCATGATTCCAGTGGGCTCGAGTCCATGACTGTCGTGGTGGGGAACGTGGCAGCAGGCATGGCCCTGGAAAAGCAGCTGAGAGTTTATTTGTTGACAACAATCACACACAGGCTGGGAGAAAGGGAACTAACTAGGAATGGCTGGATTTCTGAAACCCCAGGGAAAGTCAAAACCCAGTGGCATGCCTCCTTCAGCAAGGCCACGCCTCCTCCAGCAAGGCCACGCCTCCTAGCCCTTCCCAAACAGTCCCATCAGCTGGGAGCCAGGTGTTTAAATATATGAGTCTCAGGAGCCATTCTCACTGACCTTCCACTTCCTCTCTGGCCCCCAAAGGCTTATAGCCATGTCACAATGCAGAAATACATCTAGTTCAACTTCACAAGTCCCCGTAGTCTTTCAGTCTCAAGACTGAAAGTCCCAAATGTCTTCTGAGACTCAAAGCAATCTCTTCATTGTAACACATTGTGAAATCAAAAAACAAATTACATACTTCCAATATACAATGCACAGAATATACATTACCATTCCAAAAAGGGAGGAAGACATGGTAAGGAAATAGCAAACTCCAGCCTGTAGCTCTGTGTCCCATGCCAGAGGGTTCTGATGGCTCTTCCCTTGCAGTGCACTTCAAAAAGTGGGCCCCCTCCCTGTCTGCAGCTCTCCTCTACAGATATGCCACCCCTGAGGTGTCTGCAGCATCTTGAGGTCTCCAGCTCAACCCGGGCTTCACTTTCACGGCTTCTGGTGGTGCCTCTCAGGGCCTCCATGCAGATCTCTCTGCCACACAGCTGACCTCAGTGGCTTTCCTTAACCCCTGAGGAAGATTACACAACCCCTTTACTCCTATATTCTTCATGACTCCAAAGCCAGAACCCTGTGGCTGTTGATGCCAAATTCTTCTGCTGGCTTGGGGTGGTACCTGGCCCCCTCCTTGAATGAATTATAGCAGCATAAGCTTTGATTTAACTGATGCTTTCAGAAACAGGTAACACCTTAGGTTTTTTCTTTTCACAAGCTGCAGGATTAGCCGGCTAGGGTCTCACTGTAAAAGGGGCTTTGTTCCGTATCTCTTTTTGCATAAACCATGGCTCCAGCATTAAATTTCCTTGTGTCCTTTTTCTCCCCTAACTATACATTTTGTATTTCTTTTTAAGGCACTTTTCTCTTATTATCATAGATCTGCATAAGAAGGGTCACTAATGACCACATGGCATAATCAATATTAGGCTGTCCTGAAATCTTCTCTGCCAGTGAAACTAATCCAGAACATGTCAGTTTGGCCTCAGGCAGAGTTTTACAAGGGTGAAAGCATCCATGTTCTTTGCCTAACTGTTACAAGCATGGTCTCTAGGCTAGCTGCTGTATTGTTCCCTCTGAAGTCTCGTGAGCTGGACCCCCCCCTGTAGAGTCCACATTGCTCCCAACACTGTTGTTTTCCAAGCTCCGACTAGAATGGCCTCTTAAGCCCCCTTTACAATCAGTGTTCATCCACTTTCCTAGGCCAAAGTCCCACAGTCTTGCACATTCCTCCAAAACCCCCAACATGGCCAGTCCGGTCGCAACAGGAGCCCACACCCTCATACCAGCTCCCTTCTTTGGCTGCTGCAGGCAGTGACTGACCTGTACCTGTGAAATCCTTCACATGCTAGCCAAGAACCGAGACTAACCTAGCCCAGCACCTCTGACCCTAAGGCGCTTACGTCACTCCGGAAGAAAGACCATCTTTAGGTCCCATGTCACTCATATACTCTTAAACTTTGTTCACTGAGTTTAAAGTTTAGAACTGTAGGCTACACAGAAAACAGTATTAAAGATTTGGCTCTTCATAAGTAACAGTTTAATGTGTGAGGCTTTACATATAGAAATGTAAAACTTACAACCTCCGACTAACGAAAGAAAGTCAAACCCTGAGCGGATCGCTCCCTGCAGCCTCTTCCCTGTGACCCACTTCAGTTTCCACTGTGTTCATTTCTGTGCTGTCTCTGATGCCTGAGACAGACAGCCTTCGAAGAGGAATGGCTTACATCAGACTGTGGTTTAAAGTAAAACAGATTTAAATGAATCGTTGTGACACTCCGGTTAGTGCTTTAAATAAATATTGGTTGAAATAGTGTTTAAATATTGCAACAAGGAGATGTTTAGCTTTAATTTTTTATGTGCTTTAAAAATTTTTTTTCTTCTCGGATATAGTGTCATCTCCAGCTGTGTCATGCCCCACCCCCACCCCCAAGGAAATCAGTTTAGAAAGGTGTGAAGGTGATAAGGAGCTTGGTATTCAGGCTTGAATTTTAGGCTTATTTTATTTGCTACATTAATTATAGTGTGAGGGTGTTCCCCTGAGGCAGAATTAAAATGTTCTCTTGGCAGGAGGATTCAGCGTTAGTTTCTGCTTTCTGAAATCTGCCAGGTTCGGTAACAGCTCACATGCTAAACTTCCAGTAGACACAAGAGGGCAGACTGGCCATTCCTTCTGCCTGCGGGTGGACAGCTCATGGCCAGTGCTTTGCAAACTTGCCTTCTTGTGTACTTTTAACGGCAAACAAGAGTTCAAAAAAGAGAATGCCAGGATACCTCCTAGACATCTTGAGGTCTTGTGTTCTGGTGTTCTGGGCCTGCGCTTGAGTTGCCTAGTCTTCACCAGGAATGAAGGAACCCACTCCTTGTGCTAAGTATAAAAATGACTTTCTATGTTTTAGGCATAGAAAAGGAGACATGCCAGAAGATGGAGAAAGAGGAGCTTGCTGTGCATGTAAGTTCCCAAACGTGGAGGGTGGGGGTAGCCTGGGTTTCTTTCGGTGTTTGGGAACCCACAGTCACTTGATAAATAAATTCTAGTTAATATTAGGCTATGAGGAGAAGAAGTTTATAGTGCCTAGTTGGCTCAGCAGGCAAAGTGCCAGCTGCCTGAGCCTGGCCACCAAAGCTCAATCCCCAAAACCCACGTAAAGGTGGAAGGAGAGCATGAACTCCACACAGTTGTCTTCTGACATCTGTATGCACACCGTGGTACACATGCCCACACTCACGCACATATATATGTTATATGCAGTTTCTTCATCCACAGAACTTATTGTTGGTGCCTGATGTTCTTTATAACAACCACTAGCCCCATGTGACTACTAACAACTTGAATTGTTACTCTCCTAATTGAAATAGATGCCTTGTATAATGTGAAATACAACCAGCCTTTGAGGACTTGGTACACAAAAAGGGAGTATTTAGTAAATGTTCCAGTAACTTCTTATATTGACTCCTAATAAAATAACATTTTGGATACATTGAGTTAACTGTGCTATTAAAATCAAAGCTAGAACGGTAGCTCACACCTCATAATCCAGTACTTGGGAACCTGAGGTGGGAAGAATGGCCCCAAGTTCAAGACCATCCAGGATTCTAGAGCAAGTATTTTAGTTGCTTTTCCATCACTGTGACTAAACATCACAAACAGGGCAGGAAAAGGGGCTCATTTGGGGAGTACAGTCCCAGAGTCCGGGACAGTGGAACAGAGATGGTGGGATACTGTCCATGAGGGTGGAGCAGAACAAAGGTAGCAGGCAGTGGGTAGCTGGAGCTCACAAGCTGGAAACAGTTCACTGAGGATGTCAGAAGACTCTTGTCTCAAATCCTCCCCTAGTGATGCAGCATCACTTCCAATAAGGCTGAACCCTCCTCGAAAGCCATCTGTTTCCAACAAGGCCGAACCTTCCCAGAGAGCCATCTCCCTTTTCTGGTACCAGCTCCAGCTCAGACCTTTACTCTTCCTTAATCCACAATGGTTCCTCAGCTTTTGTCCACAGAGACCTCAATAGTTTGTTTTTTACTTGAGACAGGATGTCCTGGAGTTCGTTGTGTAGACCAAGCTGACCTTGAACTAAGAAGAGATCCTGCTGCCTCTGCCTCCCAATCTTGGGGTTAAAGGCCTGGCTGACTAATGTCAACTGTTTTTAAGAGTAATGGCCAGTTATTATTATTTTTCTTCTTTTTGTGTGTGTATATGCATGCATGTGTATGAATGTCCTTACATGTGTGTGGGTGCACATGCATGTGTATACATATGCCTATGGAGGCCCAAAGTTGATATGAAGATTTTTCTTTTTTCCTTTTTATACTTTTTGAGATAGGGTTGATCTGTGTAGCCCTGGCTATCCTAGACCTTGCTCTGTAGACCAGGCTGGCTTGGTCTACTCTTGGTAAACTCAAGAGATCCGCCTGCCTCTGCTTTCTTTCTTTCTTTTTTTTTTTTTTTGGCTTTTCGAGTGCCTCTGCTTTCTGAGTGCTGGGATTAAAAGCGTGGATCACACTGGGCAGTGGTGGCGCACGCCTTTAATCCCAGCACTTGGGAGGCAGAGGCAGGTAGATTTCTGAGTTCAAGGCCAGCCTGGTCTACAGAGTGAGTTCCAGGACAGCCAGGGCTACACAGAGAAACCCTGTCTTGAAAAACAAAAACAAAAACAAAAACAAAAAAACAAACAAACAAAAGTGTGGATCACCACTGCCCACCAAAGATCAGATAGATTTGCCATGTCTTCCTATTTATGCATGGAAGTTGGTAATGCATATTAGAATCATTGCCAAAAATAGTTGAACAGATCCACACAAAGCATCTAATGTGAATGGAAGGGCTATCAATGTTCTTGAAAAATTATTTGCATGGGATACATTCCCAGAAAACACCAGAAAAATGAGGCATTGAAGCATGCTTCCTTTATGTCTGGGATTATCTGGTGACTGACCACTTGACAAGTACATTCTTCCTTTCCATAAGAAGAAAGCCTCCCTAAGGGATCTGTTCCTCCAATATAAGTTCACCCCAGTAGTCATTAGAATTGTTTTCATTAGTAAGAACTATAACTAGGTTGCTTATTTAAAGCTTCCCTTTTCCTGTTTCTTCTGCAAGCACATTTTGAAGTGTTTGGTCTTTTTTTGATGAGGATGTTACCAAGGGCCATTTGGAGTTAAATAGCTGGAGACTAACCATATTATGTACAACCCCTGTCCCACAGGGACTGCTGGAGTCCTCTTCAGAAAAGGCCCCCGTGTCTGTGGCCTGTGGGGGTGAGAGCCCCCTGGATGGGATCTGCCTCAGTGAAGCAGACAAGACTGCCGTGCTCACGTTGATCAGAGAAGAGGTAAAGTTATTCCTTTTCAGTCTGCAGAAGGTACTGTCTGTTGACTTGCTGTACCTCAGCCTGGAGGTTGCCATTCTCTGTGGCCTGTGTGGCTCACACAAAGGGCTCCCTGTAGACTTCAGCAGTGATGCTGGTGCTCAACGAGCCAACGTGATGAGGTATTTGTAAGACGCAGGACCTTCTTTCCCCCCTGCACTGCCATGTGTGCTCGTGCCTAAGAATTGTGGCATCTAGCAGCGGGGTTCCACATGCCCTTAAGAAGGTCACCGCCCTAGTTTATGTTCTGTGGTCCTGAAGAGCCTCCGTTGTGAGTGCTAATGATCCACTGTTGGATGGCTGCCTCCCTCATCTGCCATACTTCTGTTTTTGGCATTTGAGTTTGGAGTTTAAGATTCCATATTGTTCTCAGAATAATATTTTTTTCTTTTGCAGTACAATATAAGCTGAGAAGAATTTCAGTTACAGGGCTTTCAAAGCTTTCTGAAATAACGTTGCGCTGGTGATTGGGGATGCCAGGTAGTCCCAGTGGCAGCACCTGGGAGCTGTGTTCAGGAGACAGTCTTGTTGGTTAGAAGAATCACTGTGTCTTTCTCCCAAAAGTTAAGCTATGAGGTGACACATAATAGTCCCAAAGCTGTGTCTAGTCAGCTGAGGCACACAGGGCGGCCTCTGGGTTCCTTTTTTTTTTTTTTTTTTTTTTTTTTTTAAGATTTGTTTTTATTTTTTGTGTATGTCCAGTGCCCACAGAAATCAGAGGGAAGCTGGAGTTAAGGCAGTTGTGAGCTGCTGCGTGGGTCCTCTGCAAGTGTAGCCAACGGTCTTAACCTCTGGGCCATTCCTCCAGTCCCGTCTTTATTTTTTATTATTATTATTTATTTATTTATTTATTTTGGTTTTTCGAGACAGGGTTTCTCTGTGTAGCCCTGGCTGTCCTGGAACTCACTCTGTAGACCAGACTGGCCTCGAACTCAGAAATCCACCTGTCTCTGCCTCCCAAGTGCTGGGTTTAAAGGCGTGCGCCACCACTGCCTGGCTTTAGTCCCATCTTTCATTCTTGAGATTCTTAATATAAGCACAGATGTAGAAGATAGATGTCCCAGTTAGGAAGAAGGGAGCACCTAGGGTAGACAGTGAGAGGAGAACACTGGGTGTCTTTTCCATGCCTGTGCAGGACAAGCAGAGCTGAGACTGGAGTGGGGAATTCTCTCCAGTCATCAAGAGTGTCTTAGATATGAAGCCGGCTTCTGGTCGGAGTAGCAGGATCTGCCTGTACTGAAGGTCGCACAGTGGGGTGCACCCTCAGCCCCTTTATTCTAATTCAGTTCTTACAAGCACTGAGAAATGACTACAGAAAGAGAGTGTGTGTCTGTATGTGGTGATCCATGTGAGTTCAGCCCTTGGGTGGCCGAGGCAGGGGGATCACAAGTTTAAAGCTGTCCTGGGATTCATTCTCTCTCAGAATAAAGACAGAAAAAAAAAAAATTCAGAAAAGTTTCGAGTACCACTTGACTGTTCACCCTTACCTGGTGTGGCTTTGTCACAGCATCCTGTGTCGCTGAGAGTGTGCTTTCCCAGAAGCATATGAACATTACATGCAAACGCTGACAGGCACTGTATTCCTAAATGTTAATTGAATGTCTTGTGCCAGACTGGGTCATGTGTTATTTTTCAGTTTCCAGTAGACTGAAGAGGTAAAACAAAGCTTTATTGTAATCTAGATAATCACTAAAGAGATCGAAGCAAATGAATGGAAGAAGAAATACGAAGAGACCCGAGCAGAAGTCCTGGAGATGAGGTTAGCCTGGCGCGGGGGTGGGGCTTGGTGGTGAGGTTAGACTGTTGCTGCAATCGTCAAAAGCGTTTGGAGTTCAGGATGTAGCTGGGGCAGAGCACCGCATATTTTGCTTACTTGTTCCATTTCTAGCACCAAAGACATAAGCCTTTTTCATTTCATTTCTTCCTTTTTATCTTGTGCTAAGAACATTTAACCTTCCAGAACTTTAGTAAACCTTATGTATAGAAGAAAAACCAAAGAAGGGAGGAGGGGCCGAGATAGTGGTTTATATACGCTGGTTTGTATACGAGTTATTATATGTAAATGAATTTCAGGCAGCACTTCTCTGACTACCCTTTCTTTCTTCTGATAACAAAACAGGTTTTAATATCATAGCTATAATAAATTGCTTTCTTTTTTCTTTCTTAGGAAAATTGTGGCTGAATATGAAAAGACCATTGCCCAGATGATTGGTAAGGAGGAGATGGCTTTGTGTTTTGTTTGTTTGGGGTTTGTTGTTGTTGTTGTTGTTATTTTTTGATCATGAGCCTTCGAGCCTATCTGAGTCTGCTCAGATGGCCCTAACAATAGACAAACAGTTGTTTCTTACAGTTTTGGAATCTGTGGAGTCCAGAGCCAAGGTCCTGGCAGATTCTGTGTCTGGAAGGTCCATTCCTCCCTTATCACTGTACCATTCCTGGAGGAGATAGCTAGCTGTCTAGAGTCTTACTTTCATCACTTGCTTTTAGAGATATTTATTTTTAATGTATGTGTGTGTGTGTACCTGCATGAGATTCTATGAGCCAGGTGCCGTGGATCCCCCAAGAGAATATCATATCATCTGAAACTGGTCGTACATATGCTCAAGAGCTGCCTACAGTGGCTAGTAGGAGCTGAACCTGGGTACTCCGCAGAAGCAGTGCATACTCTTAACTGTTCCGCCATCTCTCCAGGTCCTCTCTGGCTTTTCAAAAGTGAAGTGTCAGACTTGTACATATTATGGGGAGCAGTGGGGTAGCTATTGTGGTAATCTGTGCATGAATACAGCACCCAGTGGTTAGGCTATTATAGCCAGCCTTTACATTTCCTTAAGTACTTGTCCTTTCAAGCCCCACTCTCAGGAGGCAGAGACAGGGGGATCTCTGTGAGTATAAGGTCTATATAAATTCCAAGCTAGCTAGGGCTACATAGAGAAACCTGACTTTTTTTTTTTTTTTTTTTTAAGACATTTGTCATTTCTTTGAGAACATTCAAATGTTGTATATTTTGAATCAGCTCATTTAGCTTCCACAACGCTGAGGACATTTAGTCTTCATTTGTCTTCCTGCATCTGGCTTATTTAATACAGTATTCTCTGGGCTGGGGTCTCTTCCCTAAGGTCCGGATTCCTTCTGCTTTTATGACTTGTTTCCCGTATTAATTTCCTCACACTGTGACCAGAATCTACGACTATAAACAACAGAGAAAGGACTTAATTTTGATTCCTGGTTTTAGAGAGTTCAGTCTATAGACACTAGGTCCCATATGCTTACACAGAACATCTTGTTAGCAGGAGTAAGTGACCAAGCAGAGAGCAGAGAGAAGCAGGGAGGGGCTAGGCCAAGATAATGCCCTTCAAAGACATGCCCCAGGGTAGCCTGGAACTCTGCATAGCCCAGGCCAGCTTTGAATTCAGTGTTCTTAGCTTAGTATCCCAAGTACTGGCACTTAGTGAGTCCATGGTGTGATGTAGTGTGTTAGCCTTACTGCGAGTTCTGATTTCCTTTCATCAGACCCAGTGACTGTTTACAGAGTGACAGTGACCAGATCGCCTGTATTGAATGTAAAGCCTCGTTTAATTGGCATTCTAAGGCTTGACACTTCCACGAATGTATTCTGATCTCCTAGCACTTAAGTGCTGAGATTTTCCACTGTCCATAACCCCAGCTGCCTTCCCAGCCTTGTGCCCCAGCTGTCTGCTCTGTGAGGCTCCCATCCCATCTTCCTGGTATCTGCTTCAGTCTCTCCTCCGAGAGGCCACTCTGAGAAGACCGACTGTCGTCCCCACCTCCCACACCCTGCTTGCTTCTCCGTCACTTGTCACTGTGTATCCTTCCACTAGAATGTGTTCTCGAGAGTGGGGACAGCTCGGTCGTGCGCCCTTTTCCAAGAACGCTGTTTGGCACACCTGAGTCGCTGTTAACATTGTTCCGTTTGCCTCGTTTTCCCAGAAGACGAGCAGAGGACAAACATGAGCTCTCAGAAGAGTTTCCAGCAGCTGACTATGGAGAAGGAGCAGGCTCTGGCTGACCTGAATTCTGTGGAGAGGTCCCTTTCTGATCTCTTCAGGAGATATGAAAACCTGAAGGGCGTGCTAGAAGGGTTCAAGAAGGTAGGTAGTCTTTCCGTCTGTGTCCCCTGGGCAGCAGGACGGCTTCTTGCCACATGCCAAGGGGCAGGTGGCCTCTTCTGTGGGGCCCAGCATTGTTGGACTTGTTCACCTTTTGGTATTGGTAAAAGCAGAAGAGATCTTATCTTAGTTCACTGATAAAAGTCTAAGCCATGCACTACAGAAGAAATGAGGTGGGGTCATCCAGTTGTGTACTGTCAGTCAAAAGTGTTTCTGAATTCTTTTCCTGGCAGGTGTTACACAGGGCTTTCAGGGCCCTGTACATGAAAGGCTGTATGACTGAGGGCTCAGGCTTGTAGGCCTAACATTCAGGAAGCTGAGGCAGAAAGATTGCAAAGCCAAGGCCAGTCTGGACTGCACAGCAAACAAACCAAAGAAGATGGGTGGATGGGTGGATGGATACATACATACATACATACATACATACATACATACATACATACATACATACATAGATGGGGTGGATGATAGATAGATGGGCCTGGCCAATCATCTAATGCAGGACTTAGAAAGAAGCTGTATTAGGAAATCGAAGGCTGCTGCATCGATGGAAATTAGTGCCTGGAGAGCCTATCTAGGCTTTCTTCAGTGGGGCTTGCATAAGCTGTTGAAATTGCCATGGATTGTGAATTAAATACATCCCAATGGAGCAGACTTTCTCTTAAAACACACACACACACACACACACACACACACACACACACACACACACACACACACAGAAAAAATATTAAAAAACAAAACAAAACCCAGGCTGGGCAGTGGTGGTGCACGCCTTTAATCCCAGCACTTGGGAGGCAGAGGCAGGTGGATTTCTGAGTTCGCGGCCAGCCTGCTCTACAGAGTGAGTCCCAGTACAGCCAGGGCTACACAAAGAAACCCTGTTTCGAAAAACCAAAAAAAAAAAAAAAAAAAAAAAACCCCAACCTTGTGACACATGCAGGAGAAACAAAGAGACATTCATGTTTGTTTTGAATTTTCACGTTGAACAGAATGAAGAAGCCTTGAAGAAGTGTGCTCAGGATTACTTAGCCAGAGTTAAGCAGGAAGAACAGCGATACCAGGCCCTGAAGGTTCATGCAGAGGAAAAGCTGGACAGGTAAGTGCGTTCTGCCTGCTCACTGTTGCAGGTGGCGGCAGATGCTTTGACCTACGACGTTACATGCTCACACCTGTTGCCATCTGTCTTCTTGGTTGCAACCTTGAGGGTTTATTTCTCTGCATGGATAGAACATTACAGAGTATAGAAAGCTGTGTATGCCCATACACAGCGTCCTATCTCTTTCCTCACCTCTTAACCCTCAGCTCACCCGAGTTGGTGTTCTGTGTCTGTCTTCAGGCATACATGCTAACGCCCTTCTCTGTCTTTCCATGTCCGCAAGGACCTTCTCCCTGGCATTTCTTTGTTGCAGGGAGTCCATTAAGGCAGCCACTTCTGCTGGACATCGTGGTTGTTAAACTCGTCCTGGTGCAGAAGGGCTTTAGGGGGTAGAGTCGTAGACTGGCCTTTTGTGTCTTCGTGAGAATAGACGAGGAATTAGGGACCAGCAGACAGCAGAGTTACAGTAGTTAGACACACATCAGCTTACCCCCCCTAGTGTGTGAGAGTGTTTCCCTGACGCGCTCCCAACTGCTCAACTTCTAGGTTGTCTTCAATGTAATAGGTGAAAGTTGGCAACATAGCATTTACTCTATTCAGAGTAGGTTTGCTTTACATTATCTTAGTAAAATTAAATGTGTTTCAGCGGCCATCTGTTTAAACACCTACTTTACCATGATTGGCTCTTCTTTGCCCTTCCTGTTATACCTTAGTGTGTCATATATTCGGGCACCAGCTTTCATTGTGAATTGTAATTCATTTTTCCAACTTAACGTGTGTGTGTGTGTGTGTGTGTGTGTGTGTGTGTGTGTGTGTGTGTGTGTTGACCCTGTTTATGAAGAAGAGAGTAAATCTTGGTTGTGTTTTGTTTTTAATGTGGTGGGATTGAACACAGACTGGGCACATACTAGACAAAGAGCTCAGCCAGGAGCTTTACCCTCTGCTTTGCAGTATGCTGTGATGTGCAGAAATATGTTTTGTTTCAGGATTTTTGAGCCAGGATCTTCCCATATAGTTCAGGCTGACCTTGAACTTGCCTCAGCCTCCTGAGTGCTAAACTTAATGGCATGTGACACCATATATTCAAACGTGATGAGAGTCACTTCTTTGCAGTTTCTGGTTTCCCTGTCAGGGTATTCCAGGGAGAGAGAATTTTCTTCCCATTTTCCCTTCTAACAAACACTCTTAGGACTTTTCAGTCCTGAAGTCTAGTAATACATTTTAGAATTTACCCCAGGGGATGGTGTATCTTTTTTTACAACATCTTTTTTAAAAATCTCACTGGGTGCTCGTGACTGGCCTGGAACTCATCTCAAATTCAGAGATCTTCCTGCCTCTGCTGGGACCAAGGAACAAGTGCCAATCATAGTCAGCCTCCACTCTTAGTTTCTAACTACAAAGTACTACAGTTGGTGCACTCTGTGGTCCGTATTTCTAGCTTCAAAAATATCTTTCCTTTACACTCTCTTTTTTTAAAAAAAAAAAGAAAAGAAAAGAAAAAAGATTTATGGGCTGGAGAAGGTGGCTCAACGGTTAAGAGCGCTGACTGCTCTTCCAGAGGTCCTTTTTTTTTAAAAAAAAAAAAAAAAAGATTTATTTATTTATTTTATGTATGTTAGTACACTGTTGCTGTCTTCAGACACACCAGAAGAGGGTGTCAGATCCCATTACAGATGGTTGTGAGCCACCATGTGGTTGCTGGGAATTGAACTCAGGACCTCTGGAAGAGCAGTCAGCGCTCTTAACTGCTGAGCCACCTCTCACAGCTCAGCAATAGACCATTCAGCAGGCACAAGATCCTGGCTTCAGTCAAACCCCCACTTCATCCAAAAAAAAAAAAGCGCTTATCACCTTAATTTTTACATCTCGTTGCTGGTGAGGTTGTAGCAGCTTTGTTGATTAGCCGGATGTTTATTAAGTGACCTGCTTTCTCTCGAATCTCATTGATAAAGACACTTCTGAGAGCTGTAACTCAACAGGCATTCGTGTCCTACTCTGCGTTTAGGGCAGCAGTTGACAGCGGGAAAACCCGGGATTATTCCACATGAGAGCCTGTCAGTCTCACAAAGGGTAGACTGCCATGGGTGCTCTGATGTACAGTGACCTTCATGCACCATTTACATGGAAAAGGAAGTCTGTTGAATGACTCCTTTAAAAACTAGGATTGTTATGAAATTACCTAATTTCATTTTCCTCACGAAACACAAAACTTGAAGGGTATTGACTCTGTCACCAGGATGTCCCATGGAAAAGTGCTTAGCAGTTTCATATAAATTGCATTTTGTAGATCACTGATTCCTGGTTTTCCTCTGCTCATACAGTCAGTTCTTTTGAGTCTGTGTAGAATTTTTTTTATTTATGTTTTAATACATGAATGCTCTTCCTGCAGGTCAGGGCATCAGATCCCATTATAGCTGGTTGTGAGCCACCGTGTGATTGCTCAGGACCTCTGGAAGAGTAGCCAGTGTTCTTAACCACTGAGTCAGCCCCGGCTCTGTGTTTTGTGGAAGTCGGTAGTTGGCGTCCTGTCTTCCTGTCTCATTGTCTGTCCCTGTTTGCTAACCTGTGCCCTTTTTATCTCTCCCCAAAACAAACCCAAAAACACCATCACAGAGCCAATGAGGAAATTGCTCAGGTCCGCTCCAAGGCAAAGGCTGAGAGTGCCGCTCTCCATGCTGGACTCCGGAAAGAGCAGATGAAGGTGGAGTCCCTGGAGAGGGCCCTTCAGCAGAAGGTATGGAGGGGTCTGTCACGAGGGGCTCTTGTTGCTGACACAGGGACATCTGGCTGCCCTCCTCTGCTCTGGCTCCTGTCAGTCCTTGGTAGACCTAGCTTGTCCTGGACCTGGAGGAAAGAAAGTGGCTTTGATCTTTTCACTCAGACACTGCAGGCTGACTCCCTTATGAAGTGATTCTGGGGACATACATTACATTATTAACCAAGGGTAAGGGGAGTCTTGAGCCACTGCTAGGGTTCAGAAGGCAAGCGCTGTGTTTTAACCGGAGTCCAGGGGCTCGGACACTTGGTCAGGGTCCCATGGTGGCCTTTCATTCTCCATGTGTGTTTTTGCAGCATGTGAAGCATCCTTCCTTTCATTGCTGTGGGTCATCAGTTTTCAGAGCAGATCTGCCTTCCAGGGGCACCAGGCTGTGCCTAGAGACTAATCTGGCTGTTGTAACTGGGAGATGCTAGGAGTCTTTAAGAGGGTAGAGGCCAGAAACACTGTCAGGCATCCTATCATGGACAGAACAGCCCAAATCTAATCACAGCCCAACATTATTGATGCTGAAGAGTTGAAAGAGATAATGTCACCAGGCTCAAGACTGGCTGCCCGCCATCAGACATGCCAGTGAAACAGAGAGACGAGAGACGGGGTTGAGGGCACTAAGGGCATTTCATTTGGAAGGCAGTGTGAGAAGGCTCTTGCCCAGGCTGTGTTGGGAGAGCTTTCTGGAGGCAGATGCTAAGTGTCCCAGACTGATGCCTGCCTCTCGAACCTGCTCCTCACGTACTGGGCTTAATGGTGCCTGTTCGCTCTTAACCTCCTCTCTCAAGGGGCTTTTCAGTTCTGCATATCGCTTTCTCAGGGTATTTGTGACAGCAGCCGGGTGAAGGACAGGCAACCTCTCCAAGGTCCTCTCGATGACCCCGAGCTGTCATGGAAGTTCTGTGACAAAAGTTGTATTTACCTCTGATCAGCAGTTTTCAGGGTTTGACCTGTTGCCTGTGTGCATTCACGAAGTGATGCCCTGAGTTACAGCTTATGTCTGGTGCCTGTGACTCAGAGTCTGGAATCCCAGTCCCTGAAGCTGCTGGCTGATTAAGTGAATTCCGCATACTTGGGTTTTGGCAAGTGACCCACACAACCAGAGAACCTGGGACCTAAGGTTTATGGGCAAGCTTCAAGAGGGCTGGTGGCTCCCCTGCCCTCAGCTCAGTTTTAGCATAGTACTGTGTGAACACAGGCACACTTTGATGGGTGGGAGGCGTTTGGCCTTCTTTTTCTGTAAAGATTGTGATGCAGAGGAGTGGAGAGCTACTAGGATGTCTAAGGAGGGTCTAGCCACTGGCTTTTTCTCTCAGAGCACAAAGCAGCCTGCAGAATCATCATCTTCTGTCTTTCAGAATCAAGAGATTGAGGAACTGACAAAAATCTGTGACGAGTTGATTGCAAAGCTGGGAAAGACTGACTGAGAGTCGTCCTGTGAGCTGTGCAGATCCGAGTCTGGCTGCTTCTGTCGTGATATTATCTTGCCTTATCCAGAAATAATGCCCCCCCCCTGCAGAGAAAAATAACTGTTTCAAAAGCACATGCTACTGCTGCCCGTCGGTCCCCCTTCCCAGCGTGCAGCTGCAGCCTGGCTGGTGGAGAGGGAGTCACGTGACCATAGAGCCCTGCGACCAGGCTGCCAGCTTCCCTTAGACAGGCTGCTGGATCTGGCTTGTGCTTCTCCAACTTGAGTACATCTAGCTGTTGTCTTTGCTTTTCCGAAGTTTGAAATTTCTAATTTTGTGGCAACTATGTGGGTTCATCTTCCCAGTTCCTATTTGGTATTTTTATGACCTAGTTAATCTTTATTTTATTTTTATTTTGGTTTTTCGAGACAGGGTTTCTCTGTGTAGCCCTGGCTGTCCTGGAACTCACTCTGTAGACCACAGGCTGGCCTCGAACTCAGAAATCCACCTGCCTCTGCCTCCCAAGTGCTGGGATTAAAGGCGTTTTTTGTGCCACCACTGCCCGGCCCTAGTTAATCTTTTAAAATTTCAGTATCAGCAGTTTTATTGACGGGGACAGTTTGACCCATCATTACTAACACTTTGTCGATGAGGCACCAAACTCCCTCTTGTTACAGACTGTCTCATGCACGTACATCTATACATTCTGCCGCTTATCCCCTGAGGCATATTCAGATTGGAACCTCTAGGGAGGAGCGTAGGTACATAAATAAATGTAGACTCTTATTTGGAAACAGAGCTCTAGGTCTAAAAGCCAGCTTCACACTTCGTAGGGGCTGGGAACATAGCTCCATTGGTAGAGTGCTTCCTGTACACAGAGCCCTGGGTTTGGCCGCCAGAACTGCAAACACTGGATAATGGAGTGCGTGCCTGTTGTAACCTCAGAGGCAGGATGGTCATAAGTCCAAGGTCATCCTTAACTACATAGTCACTTGGAGGCCAGCCTGGATTATATGAGGTCTCGCTTCAAAAAAGGAGTGAGTGGAAGCATGGGGGTAGCTTAGTTAGTGGGAGGTGGGACAGGAAGATCACTTGAGCCCAGAGTTCAAGGACAGCAGCGCACCAGGTAAATAGTCCTTTTCTCAAAAATCAAACACCCAAACCAAACCTTGAGTCAGGGTGGAGAGGCCAGGCACATAGGGTTTTATGTCTAAGGAAGATTTGCTGTGCTGTCTGTTCTCCGGATCTGGACACCCCAGGACCTCAGCATGGCCCCTTGTGCTCATACTGAGAGCAGCCTCTCATGACCATCAGCCTGGGCCTCCCTCAGAGCTGGCTTGGACGCATGTGTCCACCCGGGGCCGATTAGTCTCTAAAGCAAAGTCAACTTTTGTTATTTATTTGAAACACACACAAATGGGACTTGGGAAAGGTTTAGTTGATCTTGTTAAAGATGATGGAAGCCTACACACCAGTCAGAGTGAAGATCCTTGATTTTTCTGGGTTTACAAGCATGGCACCCTTTTAGAGACTTACAAATGACAGCAACAGCAAACACTGTCATACTGGAGATGGGCTTTTAACAAAACAGGCAGTAAAGAGTCCTGTGGCTCATTCTCCAAATCAGCCCCTGGGAATATTTTAAACAAAGATGCTTGACTGCTGGGAAGGGGAACAAGGAGAGGGTTCACACAGACAAAACAAAATTCTGTGAACTCATACTGGACTTACCCCGGGGGACATTAACCCCCAAATAGAAATTTCCCACATTGATACCAGTGACTTCCTTTCCATGGTAGGGAAGGCCAAATCCATTCAAGTTTTGATGCTTTTTTTTTTGCCTTAATCTTCCACCATCTGTCTTCATGGTAAGTATGCACTAGTCAGTATACATACACAGTCCTTCTTGTAAAACCATTGCATGAGCCAACTCCAGCAATGAACTGTACCTCATGGAGATCCTCCATAGATCGGAAAACCAATGTTCCTTTAGCGGCTGGTTACCATGTGGTGGAACCTTTAGCTCCAGGGAAGAGAGAAATCACATTTTGTCAATATGCATTTATTATAACCGGTGCTTAGGTTAGGCTGTATTCTGAGGCCTACTGTCTTCTAACATTTTGTAAAAAAAAAAAAAAACAAACAAACAAAAAAACAAACAAAAAAACCCCACAAGCAGACAGAAGTTATCTGTGGTTGGAGAAATGGCTTGACAATCATTTGAGCTCTGCATTTAGTCGCTGTGGCTTAATGTGAAGCCCGTAGCAGTAGACATAGTGTCATGTTCAAGTGTCTTCAAGGGATATAACCAATGTCAGCTTAGCCATCTTCCACAAGGGATGTTAATTTTGCATTTTCAGAAACCCCGCAGAAGTTTTTGCTACAGTGTTACCGGGCATCCGTGTGTGTGCTTATTTTATATTGACTTATTTTCAGGATGAAGGGCTTCTGAGTGATCTCCATCGTAAATCTCTTGTTTCCTGATTTTTTATTTTTATTTTTTTTATTTTTAGTAGTACTGAGATTGTACCCAGGGTCTTGAACATGCTAGGTAAGTGCTTTGCCGAGGAACTCCATCTAACCTGGCCATCTTTTTAAGCATGCATATTTTTAAAGCGTCCTGTGCTGTCTGTTACCAAGGCACAGGAGAGGAATGGTGCCGGTTCCTCCCTGCCACACTGGTGGATGGGCCTGGAGAAACAGGCCCTGCTAAGTGAAGTTGCTGTAAGGGGACAAGAACTAGCCCCTAACCCTGTGAGCAGTGGTTGCCAGTGGCCTCTTAGTCATCACCATTACCAGGAAACGTTCACAACTTCCAGCTTATGGATAGTCTCCAACAAGAAGAAAAATGTAGCTTGCACAGCTGGCAAGTTAAGATATACTAGGCAGAGGAAAGTCTGTTTATTTATTTTTAATTAAATAAGCCCTAAAAAGCTTTTTAGCACTCTGGAGAGGAAAAATATAAAGTCTTCAACACATGCTGGGGCCAAAAGCTGCTTTGTCAGGTGATTAAAAGGGACCAGGCACGGTGGTACATGCCTATAATTTTAGCACCCTGGAGGCAGAGGCCGGGACTAAAAGTTCAGGCCTTGACTGGGCTCTACCTTGAGAGAGACCCTTGTCTTCAAAGACTTGAGAGCTGGATCTGTGACTCAGTGGTAGTGTTTGCCGACCACACACCAGGCATTGTTGCCGGTCCCCTACAGTGTAAATATAAATAACCAGAAAAATTAAAACATGAGAAATGCTCCGAGCAGCTTGGGGATAATAGGTGATCTTGTTGAGGCTCTCAGCACAGAACCAAAGTACAGACAACCTTTACCCGTTAGTGTTACAGACTGACCAGTTTGCCGGGGGCTGGAAGGCAATGTTTACTCTGCTTGGAGACCAAGAATTCCCCTAACCTTTGTGTTCTCTGAAGCTCTAATGAGGATTCAAGCATCTTCAGAAACAGACCAAATTAGGAAGTGCCAAGGCACATGGTTGGGAGGCCAGGAGTGCTGGGGATGAAATCACTGATTTCAGGGTTATAGCTTAAGCTAAACTTCCTTTCCAGCCAGTGGCCCTGGCTCCCTGCAGATTCGCCACTGCCTGTGCACAAATGCTCACTCATCCACTAGGCTGCCCTGGGTTGAGCATGGCAGGCTGAAACCCTCACTTTCAGCAAACATAGCACAAGCTAGAAAGGGCACTCTGCAGCTCACAGGCTTCTCAGGATCTGTGGCCTAAGTTCAGGGCATACTGCATTGAAAGTGGTGCCGACCTTCTGAAGTTCCCCTTCCTAATTCCCTTAGGCTCCATTTCAGCTGGTGATCTTACAGCTCAGCTGTCCCTGCTGTGTCTCTAGGACTGCAGCCCTCTAAGCTCGCTCTCGGGTTTTTGTTTTTTTTTAATGTTGGGAAGAGAGAATGTAGATGTTGAAAGAGAAAATGATTTAGGCAAGGAATTTAAAGCTGTAAATATTATGAAGAATTTTAAAGGATTACTATTTATTTACTAATGCACAGGTGAGGTCTGGGGATCCCAGAATGCCAAGCCAAAGGTTGAGGAAATCACCTGTCAAAAAGTTTTAATAATCAAGTTATTTCAAAGGAGACTAATGTCCGAGAAAGGTTTGACTGGCCTCCATATTCCGATTATTTTTTAAAAAAGCAATTTACCAGGGCTGGGGATGTAGCTCAGTTGGTGACACACTTGCCCCGCATGCACAAGTCCCTGGATGTCATCCCCCAGTGCTGGGGAAAAAATCAGAAAAAAATACTTACTTTGAAGTCCTTCCTACGTGGAGAGAAAAGGGAAATGCATATAGAACGAGCTCTTCTCCATAGGCTGTCTATAGAAGAGTACAGGCAAGCACTTGGCACTGCAGAGAGTAGAGACTGCACTTCTAGTAATTTCCATCTAAATGCAGCCGCCCCCCTGTCTGTGCCTCTCAGCATGCAGTTAGATTTGGACAAATAAGATTCCTGAGGAATGACTTTCTTAATTGCACCATGGTTTCAGCTTTATGTAAACACATACACCCTGGTTATGGCTCTAGTTTGGAGATGCAGCAGTGCTGGCCTCAGGTCATCTATGTGATGTTTTTACCACTCAGAAGAGGCCAAGCGTGGGGCTGAGGTCTGGCCTGAACCTTCCCTGTATAGCGTCTTCAATACCAACCGTCAGGATGCCACTCTATCCCCCTGCCTTCTCGTGGTATCTGACTATGCTCAACAAAAGTGTTTCCTCCTCACGTAAGTAACATTCGATATTTGTGAGTAACTTTTCAAACGGACACATAGAAATCTGAACTCTGAAACCACATCCAGACCAGATACAGGGCAGTGTGAAGGCCACACCTGCAGCCTCGGCTTTGTCCCTTGCAGTCCTTGGGGACAGGATTCAGGCACTCTGTTAAGTCTCCAAGGCATATGTCAGCTTTCTAATATTGCTGTTAGCGAGTCTGTGTTTGCCAATAGATACCCACTGTACTAATGTGCCAAGTGTTTATTGCACATCTGCTCCCACTGTGTCCAATACCCCCAACCCCCACCTCCTGGTGCCCCAGAGTGCGTGAGGAGCCCCTCACTGGGACGGGGAGGGGGGGCACACACTGCATTGACTCCTGCTGTCAAGACGGTGTTGTGTAGAGTAATCATCCTCATAGATTTTATACACATAGTAATTTCCCTTTTTATATGTCAGGTAAATATTTGTAAAAGTTATACTCACACAAAAGAAATTATTATGATAATTACTAATATATTTTTTCCATGTTTCATTGCCTGAATAAAGACTGTTTACCATTGTTGCATCTGGGCTGTGTTGTTTTCCCTGGTCGTCAGTTGTCTCGTCCTTGGCTGTTTATGGAAGCCTCTGTATTTCTGTCTGAAAATAGAAAACATGACATTTTCTTGCACTCATTTTCTGGGGCTTCATGCATTTCATTGGGCATGTAATTGAAAACAAAACAAACTCTGGAATTCAGACCTCGCCATAGAAATCACCATGATGGCATCTGTGCAAACAGAATTTTTGCTGAGTGTTCTGCGGTCTCACCAGGAGTCTAGTCCACCCTGGCGTTTTTCAAATCCGCAGAAGCCAAGTTATGACGGCATCTATGCAAACAAAATTTTTGCTGAGTGCTCTGCGGTCTCACCAAGAGTCTAGTCCACCCTGGCATTTTTCAAATCCACAGAAGCCAAGTTACTCCAAGCTCTCCAACATGCTGAAGGACCTGGGGTGAACTAGAGCTGTTGGAAAATAACTGGTGCTTCATGAGATTTCTAGGTTAGCCTGAGCAGACTTTAAACTCTCCTAGGGGTGGGCCAGGGTCAAGCTGGAAGAGAGGAGCGGACAGTCAAGGAATCAGGTACTTCCTTACCTGTTTATTGTGATGCTCTGCAGCCTGGGGTGGTCCTGGTTTGAGGGTGCAAGGTACTTCTGCCCAGTGTGTTCTGACTGCAGAGGAAATTCTACAAAGGTCTCATTTTCTTAGCATTATTGGGGACATAAGATGAAAATTTGCCGCCTTAGGTAAAACCATCCCTGTTTTTTACAGTTAAAAATAGGAGCCGGGGGCTGGAGAGATGGCTCAACAGTTAAAATCACTGACTGCTCTTCCAAAGGTCTTGAGTTCAAATTCCAGCAACCACATGGTGGCTCACAACCATCCGTAATGAGATCTCATGCCCTCTTCTGAGGTGTCTGAAGACAGCTTCAGTGTACTTACATATAATAAATAAATAAATCTTTAAAAAAAAAAAAAAAAAAAAAGGAGCCAGGCATGGTGGTGGTGCATGCCTTTAATCCCAGCACTTGGGAGTTAGAGGCAGGTAGATCTTTATGAGTTCAAGGTCAGCCTGGTCTAAACACAAAGTTCAAGGATACCCAGGGCTTCATAGAGAAACCCTGTCTCAAGCAAATGAAGGCACCTTCGCCTGATGAGAGGCTTTGGCATGGAGGGTTGAGGTAACAGTTTAGCCTTGGTTGAGGGGACATATAGGTCCCTCACTGAGGTGAAGAATACTAGCAGGGAGCTGAGGTTCTTGAGTTTACAAGGTTCTCTTTTAGAAGCATTGTCTATGAGGCCGTCCTGGAAGCTGTGATCCTGCCTCCTGCATGTTAGATTACAAACTCAGATTTCTCTTTCAAAAAAACCTGCTTGAGATGTATATACTAAAAGCAGATGTACTGGAAGCTCATTGCCTTTGGCTTACATGGTCCAGAAGCGTGATGTTGCTAGCTCATGTTACAATGACGGAAGAATCCGGCTTTCAATCCCAGACCCAGATACAAGTCTAGGCTAGATAGCATGCTCTATACTGTCTTTTTCTAAGTTTTGGCTGTGCATGAGTGTCTGGTGGTTTCAATAAGAATGGCCACCATAGGCTCACATATTTGAATGCTTAGTCCCCAGGGAGTGGAACTATTTGAAAAGATTAGAAGGATTAAAGAGGTGTGGCCCTGTTGAGGAAATGTGTCACTGAGGGTGGCCTTTGAGGTTTCAAACCTTTGTGCCTGCAAATCAATAAAGCTCTCAGCCTCTGCTGCAGTACCTGTCCACCTGCATGCCACCATGCTCCCTGCTATGATAACGGACTGAGCCTTGGAAATGGTAAGCAAGCCTCCAGCTAAATGCCTTCTTTTAAATAGTTGCCTTGGTCATGGCGTCTCAGCAACAGAACAGTGACTAAGGGCGTTTTGTCTCTGTCTGTCTACCATATGTGTGCCTGGTGCCCCTGGAAGCCAGAAGAGAGTGTTGGATCACTTGAATTGGAGTTACAGGTGGTTGGGAGCCACTGTGTAGGTGCTAGGAATCCATCCCCTATCTTCTGGAAGAGCAGCCAATGGTCTTAACCACAGAACCAAGTCTCTCCAGCCCCAGCCTGCTTCACTTCAGATCTTCCTTAGTTTCATACCCAAGTGAAGAAGAAACTAGGGTTATATTCTCCTGAGTTCTCTCCCCAGAAGCCAGTGTCATTCCAACCAAGTCTACCAACATTGCTATGGCTCCAGCAGACGCTGACCATCTTTCTAAGAGATGCCTCCAGAGAGAGACAAGTTACATTTCCCATATCTCAACAGCATTGAGGTCTTAAGACAGAAATGTATCACAAATCCTCAGCTGTAAGACTTTGTGTAGAATTAGGCATTTTTGTTCTACGTGTCAGAAATGACAGGAAGTAGTTCTTGTAGGTGCAATTAGCTAATGTGATCCATACAGGCAGGGGCATAATATTTTGCTGAAGAATTAACATTCATACAGCCTCCCCAGTTGTGATGCTTGATAAAGAACGTGCCTTCTATTTTGCTGAAGGGACTGTCCATTTGTCTTGCACGACTGATTTTGAATTCCCCAGAAACTGAATTTTTAAAAATATTTTTTATTTTAAATTTTCTCTTTCTTTCTTTCTTTCTTTCTTTCTTTCTTTCTTTCTTTCTTTCTTTCTTTCTTTCTTTCCTTTCTTTCTTTCTTTCTTTTTTTTCTTTTTTTCTTTTTTTTTGGTTTTTCGAGACAGGGTTTCTCTGTGTAGCCCTGGCTGTCCTGGAACTCACTCTGTAGACCAGGCTGGCCTCGGAACTCAGAAATCCGCCTGCCTCTGCCTCCCAAGTGCTGGGATTAAAGGCGTGCGCCACCACTGCCCGACTTATTTTTCAAGACAGGGTTTCTCTGTTTAGCGGTCCTGGCTATTCCAGAACTTTCTCTGTAGATCAGGCTGGCCTTGAATTCAAAAGATCCACCAGCCTCTGCCTCCTGAGTGCTTGGATTAAAGGTGTCTGCCACCATGCCCAATCTTAAAGTAACCAATTTTCAACCAAAGATGTCTATTTCCCATGTACCATCAGCTTTGGTGCAGACATGCACAATGGCCACTAGGTGGCTTCACTCCCAAAGGCTTTGGTACTGTTTTTCCAAACTGCAGCTCAAAACTCGGTTTTTTTTGAGGCTATGAATGAAAAGCAAACAGGAGCCGCAGTGAGTATTTGGTGTTCAAGCAAATCTAGAGAATAAGTGCTGTCCACAGTTTGTATCAATCACACGTGGATTTGTGTATTGCTGCAGTTGAGTTTTTTTTTTTTTTTTTTTAAGATCTTTCTGTTTTGCGCGCTTGTGTGTGGGTTTGTGCATGTGTGCGCATGCGTGTGCTCTCGTGCGCTTTATATGCGTGCCTGGTGCCCATGGAGGGCTGAAGAGGACATTGGATTCTCTGGAACTGGAGTTAGTGATGGTTGTGAGTTGCCATGTGGAACCTGGGAGCTAAGCAGGTCCTTTGCAAGAGTAGCAAGTGTTTGTGACTGCTCTGTCAACCCTCCAGGCTCTGGATTGCGGTCTTTAATGCCCCGCGCAGGAAGCCTGGGAAGTTTAAGATCATTCTTAAAACGTTAAAAGCCCACAAAAAGGAAAAGCAAAAAATCCTTCCTTCCTTTTGCCAGCATAAGCCAAGCTCTTTCCCTCCCGTCGCAGCAGAGGGCAGCCTGCTTAGGCTTGGAGCCCTGTTTCTGTTCAGGGCCATAGCTAAAAGGAAGTGCAAAGAGTTAAAAATGAAACATTTCTTAGAAGTAACAGTTCGTTTGAATTCTAGGTTCTCAAAACAACTCTCTCTGCACAGTTCAAGTCTAAATTACAAGTATCTCTATAAGCAGTAAGCCATCTTTTATTTAGTCTTCACTTGATCTGAGTCGTTTTCTCTACCCGTCAGTGCCACTGTCTTCAGGCATATGTTAGTTAAATGACTAAACCACAGAGTCCTGTGTTGGCCTCATAAATATAGAATGGGAGAAAACTGAACGTTGAGTCCTAGGAGGGAAGCAAGCCCAGGACAGAGCAGGCTCATGCTTAGGTAGAAAATAGAGGTTGGTAAGAAAGTGAGGCAGTTGGAATATTTATTAAAATAGTCACTAACGTCTCTGAGCACCTTAACCGTGGGACCACTTTATACTTAGAGATGTTGGGGTTATCCAGGCATCTGATCAGTCTCAGCTTCCAGCCCTTCCTGCCCTGGGCTGGTGTGGGGTCCAACAGCCTTGTCTCCACGCTCAGCCTCCGGGACCAGCAGCCCCGGAGATGCTGACTTTCCCTCTTTGCTTCCCCTTTCTTTTCCTTCCCTTTCCTGTATTTGCCCCTCAGCTCCTCCCTTCTCTTCCCTCTTCTCCTTCCAGCCTCGCCTGCTTCTTGCTTCTCTCCTTTTTTCCTTTTTCCGCAGGAGGGACGGCTCTGTCTGTCTGTCTCTCTCTACTACTCCTAAACCCCTGCTCCTTTCTCAGACAATTGTCCAGATCGAGTACAAGGACTGTGACTCCTGCTCTATTTTGGCAACAGGAATTACTGCAGTAAAGCAGGGGAATCATGAGCAATCTCATTTCATTCATATATATATATATATATGTCTAATAACTCCATAGGAATCAGAAAAGGACAAATCAATATGCAATGATTTGCATCAAATGGAGAAAAGCTTGTTTTCTGTCGCTTCCCTGCAGGCTGCCCCTGTGCAGCCCTTCTGTTGCTTCTGTGCATGCTGCCCCTGTGCAGCCCTTCTGTCGCTTCCCTGCAGGCTGCCCCTGTGCAGCCCTGATGACCAAGGTTCAGAGGAGAACTGGGATCAGGACTTGGCTGGCATCCCTTCAATACTGCCAGTTCCTCTCTTCACATTGACAACCAAAGACACCAGGAATCTGTCTAGCCCCAGAAACGTGTGTGTTGTGTAAAACTACATGTTTGAATCTATTTCATGTATGTGGGGACACTGTCACTGTCTTCAGACACATCAGAAGAGGGCATCGGAACTCGTTACAGATGGTTGTGAGCCACCCTGTGGTTGCTGGGAATTGAACTCAGGGACCTCTGGAAGAGCAGTCGGTGCTATTAACCACTGAGCCATCTCTCCAGCCCCCATGTTAGAATCTATATGTGTGGAACTATGTATGTTAAAATCTATCTGTGTGAAACTATATATGTTAGAATGTGTGAGTGGGACTATGTGGTAGAGTCATCATTGTCACCTAAGAGGCTGGGAGGGTGTCAGCGGCTAAGTACTCATTGATTCCCACACCCACATTGTGGGTCACAGCCTTCCATAATTCTAGTTCCAGAGGATTTGATGCCCTCTTCTAAACTCAGTGGGTGCCTGGCACATATGTGGTACACATACATAATGCAAGCAAAGCACTCATACACATATAAGTTAAACATTTCTGAGGGGGGTTATGTAGGAGGCTACTACGCAGAGGGGGGCTTTCCCTTTGCAAAGAAGAATTGGAAGGCGGAATGGGGGGAGAATCTGTGTGAGGAGATACTGGGAGGGGAGGGAGGCTGATACTGGGATGTAAAGTGAGTAAATAAATTTAATTAAAAATATTTTTTGGAGACAGGGTCTGGTTGGCCTAGAACAGACTATATAACCAGGTTGGCCTTGAAGTCACAGAAATCTTCCTTTCTCTGTCTCCTAAGTGCAGGGATTAAAGATATAGACCACCACACCCAGCCAAAAAATGTTTTTAATGTAATTTTTTAAAAGAATCAAGAGGCGCCGGGTGGTGGTGGTGCACGCCTTTAATTCCAGCACTTGGGAGGCAGAGGCAGGTGGATTTCTGAGTTCGAGGCCAGTCTGGTCTACAGAGTGAGTTCCAGGACAGCCAGGGCTACACAGAGAAACCCTGTCTCGAAAAAACCAATAAATAAAATAAATAAATAAATAAATAAATAAAAGAATCAAGAGGCAGCAATGACTCGGTAGGTAAAGGTGCTTGCCACCAAGACGGATGATTGAGTTCAAGCCCCAGGGCCCACTTGATGGAGAGAAAAGACCCAGCTCCCAAAGGTTGTTCCAACATCCCACGTACACAGCTCAACATGTACACACACATACACACAAATAATTCTAAAAATGTAAAATTATTTGATTCTTTAAAAATGAGCCCTAAAATTGTCCCAGCTTCGAGACTTCGAATGACCACCGTAGTCAAATCAGTGACTCAGCCATGAATGCTGAACTATCCAGGCTTGGGAATTGAAGGAAGAGACTTCAGGGATTCAAGTCTGAATGGGCAGTGGTGATTTGTGCTCATGGTCCCACCCCCCTGACAAGGGTAAGTTTTCTGACTTAAGGGTCATTTAAGTTAAGTTTTTTTATTTTCTAGCTTCCTGAGAGACCAGGACGGGACACAGCAGAGGATGCAGGCAGTTGAGCATGTCCCAGAGAAGGTCAAGAAACCTAAAAGAAAGTACAAGAGGGCTCAGTGGCGACGGTGTCTGCCCCCCCTCCCAGAGGCGCTAGTTGAATGGTTCTCAATCTGTGGGTCGCGACCCCCTTTGGGTAGCATCTCAGATATTTACATTATGACATTCACAACAGTAGCAAAATTACAGTTATGAAGTAGCAATGGAATAACTTTATGGTCGGGGGTCACCAGAGCATGAGGAGCTGTATTAAAGGGTCACAGCACTAGGACGGTTGGGAACTGCTCGCTGCTCTGTTAGTGATACTGTTTTCTCTAGGTCTGGTCGTGCTATGCAGTTTACAGTAGGCCATGTTTTCATAACCGTAACTTGCAAATACTATTTTTTTCACTTCCAATATGAAAAATGACTAGCCCGTGCCTTGACAAGATCCATAATAGAAACGACTTTAAAAAGACAGGCAAGATGGCTCCATGAGTAAAGGCACCGCCCACCAAGGCCAAGGACCTGAGTTTGGTCCCTAAGACCCACAGGATGGAAAGAGAGAACCAACTTCCACACGTTGTCTTCTGACGTCCATACAAACCCTCCCAAGTAAATAAAAGTGTAATAAAAAATGTAAAGGCATAAAAAATAAAGTATATATGGTTTCTGGGGAAAAAAAATTAAAGGAAGGGAAAGGTTTATCTTGATAAGGTGTTAGTGGGTTCGTTCTGAGAGAAGCAGGGCGTGGTGGGGCAGCTCGGTTCGCACCTTGGCACACCTGGAAGGAGGGGGCGTATCTATAGTCTGGTGCTCTCCTTTGGTTCCTTGTTGCTCTTCCAAGCCACTGGGTTGTACCTACCGCCCATACTCAAGGTGAGTTGGAGGCGTGCTTCACCAGGTGTCCTAGGTGATTCTGAATTTCGACGAATTGACAGTGGCAGATTCACTATCACACACATCAGCCTATGACAAAGCAGAATTCTGTGAACCGCCTGCTACCTAGGTCTCACTTCTGGAAGATTCTGAAAACCGCACTGAAGCGGAAGTCAATATTTTACATTTTTATAGTGTCTGATGGGAACTGTGGGATACACTGTAGTGGTCGGAACTCAGTTAATGAGTATCACAGAGCCAGGATGAGGAAGCGCTAATGTAGCTTGTCTTCAGTTTGTAAACAGATGTTTAAAGTCAAAATTTCAAAGATGGGTCTTTTACAAGCTGAGGTGTATTGTATCTCTGAATCACGGTCACACTAAAGTAGTTTCAGTGGTTGACGATGAAAGAGAGTTGACGCATCTGTATTCATTGGACTTCAAAATCGGTCACGTGGGATTGGGGTGGGGTGTGGCTCGGCAGTCGAGACTGGCCTAGAGAATGGGAGCGTTCGTTGAGGGCTAAGGTCTTCAAGATCAGGGAGTCACAAAGGCCATTCTGACCTCTTTTCTTCTTGAAACTCAGAGATGAAGCTCCTGGGAAAAAAAGAAAAGAAAAGAGGAAGAAAGCTGTTCTTCCTCTACCGGGAGGAGCCAAGAGGTTTATGCAAACTCACCTCCATAAACTGACGGGCTTCTTCCAAGTTCTTGTTCCCCATCTTACTATTTTTTTTCTATCCCATATAGCTTATGAGTGTTCACGTCTAAAAGTGTCTCCTTTTGCCGGGCAGTGGTGGTGCACGCCTTTAATCCCAGCACTTGGGAGGCAGAGGCTGGCGGATTTCTGGGTTCGAGGCCAGCCTGGTCTACGGAGTGAGTTCCAGGACAGCCAGAGCTACACAGAGAAACCCTGTCTCGAAAAAAACAAAACAAAACAAAACAAAAAAAGACCAGTCAAGGTTATAGAGCAAGACACTCTAAAACAAACAAAAAAACAAAAAAAACAAATCAAATTTAAAAAGGTAGAAAGTAAACGGAGGAGGAAAGGAGGTAACAAGATGATAAAAGGCAAAGTCTGATGACCAGAATCCTTCTCCTCCTCCTCCTCCTCCTCCCCCTCCTCCTCCCCCCTTCCTCCTCTTCCTCTTCTTCCTCCTCTTCCTCTTCCTCCTCCTCCTCCTCCCCCCTTCCTCCTCTTTCTCTTCTTCCTCCTCCTCTTCCTCCTCTTCCTCCTCCTCCTCTTCTTCCTCTTCCTCCTCTTCCTCCTCCTCCCCCTCCTCCTCTTCCTCCTCCTCCTCTTCTTCCTCCTCCTCTTCTTCCTCCTCCTCCTTCTTCTCTCTCTCTCTCTGCTTTCTTCTCTCCTTCCTTCCCTCCCTCCCCTCTCTTGCACACACATAAATAAAGAAAAAAGTATACATATTACAGAGTAATTTGATGTCATGAGCCATTGTGCAATGTTTAAATTGGATTAAACATATCTGCTGTTGCTCAGATATTCGTTCTTCATGTTAAAATACCAAACACTATCAATAGAAGAAGTGACCCATCAACTCCCCCGATTGTGTAACTTATTATCAAAGAAATGAATCTTTATCCTGAGCACAAAATATTACTGTCAAATGACAGACTGTGAGAGACAGACCCCAAGGGAATAGACCATGAGAAGATAGACCCTGAGAGACCAGAACCTGGGGGAACAGACCTGAGAGTCCAAAAACTGAGGACAGACTAAAAGAGACCAGATCCTCAAGAGGACAAACTCTAACAGACCAGACTCTGAGGAGAGAGACCCCCAGGGGACCCTAAGAGATCAGATCCTGAGAGAAGACCATGGGAGACCAGCAGCTAACAGACAAGATGGTGAGAGAACAGACCCTGGGAGACCTGACTCTGGGAGTATAGAGCCTGCAAGGACAGCACAAGAGACCATATTGTGAGACCAGATCCCGATAGGCCAGATTCAGGGGAGTCAGGCCCTGAGAGAGAGACCAGACCTTGAGCAGATCAACCCTGGCGGGACCGACCTTGGGAGAGCAGACCCTGTGAGGACAGGGCCTTAGAGGTCTGGCTCTGGGCGGACAGACGCTGAGAAACTCGACCCTCTGAGACCCAACCCTGAGAGATCTCCAAGCCGACATGAATAATCCAGGCGCTGTCTGAGCTCACATATTAATTGTGGCAGAAATAGGATAATTTCTCCGGCCCTCTTTTCACAATCCACTTACACTTTCTGAGTGCGCCGAAGGAGCCTAATGGTGTCTGTGAACTTTAAATGTAAAAGAGCTACAGCTGCAGCTGTAGCTGAGACATAGGTCATTTGCCTGGGACCCAACCCCCAGCACAAAGGGGAAAAAATAGAATGAGAAACGTATCATTATTTTGACAGATACACCGAGTTCCTGTGGAGTCCCCTAGGAGTTGTGCTGCACCCACCACAGCGACTGTTTGTGGTAGCCTGGGTGCACAGATGTGTTTTAAAACTGAATAGCAGTCTTCTCGAGGGAAATCACGCCAAGTCTCCGTAGCAACGTCTCCAGGGTGCACGGACGCATGATACTAGTAACAGCAATTTGGAGGGTGATGTGGGACGATCACGTTGGATAGACACATCATGGGGATGGAGAAGCCTGACCCCACCCTTGGGGGATGGAGAAGCCTGACCCCACCCTTGGGGGATGGAGAAGCCTGACCCCACCCTTGGGGGTCTGTTGTATTAATTTTCCTCCCGTCTCTTTGGCGACCACTAAGATCCTTTGAGGCATATACGAGAACTCCTCTGACCTCTGTGACTAGCCTAGGTCCAGGCCCTTGTTCTACTCCAGGTTTCTACTTGAAGCATGGGTGTACCTCTTCTGACTGGGCCCCTCCACCTTAGGAGGCCTGGTTTTGGATCTAGCACGGGAAAGGTAACCTTGAGAATAGGGGATTTCAGAAATGAAGGGAGATATTTAAATGAATAATAGCACCCTGGGAGGCTCACGGGGACAGCCCTGGACTAGCATGTGCAAGGCCTGGGGTTCAGC
>CM052719.1:15773504-15821004 GCA_028551405.1 Uromys caudimaculatus | reverse complement strand
ATTATGACCATCACTACAGAAGGCAGTTTTTAATATTACTAGTAGTTGCCTGTAAGGATCTGTGACCCCATAAATATATACAACGTGTGTACATGGAAAACAAAAATGGTAATGGTGTACGACCATAATCCTAGTAACTGAGGAGTCTGAGGCAAGAGAATAGAGCTACAGGGTAGACCGAGCTGTCTGTCTCATAATACTAGTCTCAACCAGACAGACAGTAACGGCACTCACACAGAGAATCCACAGGGCTCACTGAAGGAGTCATATTATATGTCATAAAGCTTTTGGCCACAAATGACTTATTGTCTAGTCAAGACTTAAACAGAGAACAATCGCAGTCACCTGCCCGGTGTCACAGAATCAGAGGAGACATTTTGATCGGAATAAGTGGGTCTTGTAGAGTCTAGAGTTTTCTTCCTTCAGGACCAGGTATAGCAGGAGGGAGAGACAAAGTATGTGTGTGTGTGTGTGTGTGTGTGTGTGTGTGTGTGTGTGTGTGTGTGTGTGTGTGAGAGAGAGAGAGAGAGAGAGACAGAGACAGAGACAGAGACAGAGAGACACAGAGAGACAGACAGAGAGACAGAGGCAGACAGACAGAGACAGACAGACAGAGAGATGAGACAGAGAGAGAGAGAGACAGAGAAATGAGACAGAAAGAAACAGCCTCCCCAGAGCTTTGCTCCCTCACTCAGGGCCCTGGGTTTTCCTTGATCTATTAACGGAACTCATGGCTAGAGGATATGTGAGATCATCCCACACCCATGTCCCTTCTCTCCTAACCTAACAATTTCCCAGCCTGCCTTTCTGAGGGATGATCACGTCTGTCAGACCCAAATAAAGCCCATGGCTCCACGCCTTGTGTCCATTGGATTGCACATCACCAGGAAAGCAGGAACACACATGGCTGCCCTCTGTGGTCACTGAGGATTTCATGCCCTGTAGTGATCAGTCACTCAGAATCTGGGCCTCTTGGGTTTTTCCCATGCACTTGGGGCCAAGGGGCCAAGAACTGAGACTTTGTTTCTGGAGACCTGAGTCTCTCATCTATCCTCACGAGGAGATGTTGAGATCATGGTAACTGCTGCCCTAGTAGGTGACATAAGAGAGACAGACAGGCCTGTGCTGTAAACACAGCCCTACTTGCTCTCCAGTCGCCCAGACTATCAGCACCAGCAGTCTCTGGTCAACAGTTAGCACAATCACAAGGTCAACAGTAGACACTGTCCTGGCCATAAATACTCCTGAAGAGCTTTAGTCATAGGCTAGGAAGGAGGGGGCGGCAAGGAAAAAAAGAGGGGGTGGGCTGGGGAAAAAGCTGGAAGCCTGTTAGGGCTAGGTAGCTTCAAGCATCCACCATGGAATATTTTATCCCCCGCCCCCAACCCAATTTGCTGTAGAAGTAACAAATCCACGGAAGGAATGAAGGAGCGGAGAAGGACAATTCTCTATCTCATACACACAAACCCAAAAAAGAAACCACCTCTTTTTAAGGGAGGTACTGGCGGTTAGTCTGATCCTTAGAACATAGCTCACCAACCAATTCTTTGCTAAAACAAAGCAAGAGACAGCACCACCAGCTCTTTGGCCTCTCTTGTCATACTCCAGGTGAAGGGGAAAGGAGAGGGGGACTCCTCCATGCACACTGCCAGGAAGTGTCTTAGTTCTGAAGTCCTTGCAAATGTGGGCCAATTAAGCCACCAGGGGGTGTGTTGGAAGGGCCAGGTCTGTGGGTGGAGGGGGCCCTGGGGAGCTCTCCTGTTGTCATTTATGCACTTTTGGTACTGCAGAATGCTCAGAACAAAGGAGCTATGGTGGAGGCCCACAGAGCTCCGTGTGGGAGCGAATTGCCTAATAGTGCTGTCTCTAAATAAAGAAGGCCACCGTGTGCCTGTGACTGTGCCGCAGAGCCGATAGTCTGTATTTTCACCAGGCAGAGGGAGGACAGGGGTGGATATAGACTCTGCTGTCACACTAGGGACAATTTCCAAAAGAGCTTGCATGAGTCATCCGGTACACAGGCACACTGGCAACAATTTAAATATGGGTGCTGGGGGTGGCCAGATGTCAGCTCGCAAAAGCTGAAATGTTAGGTACGGAGTTGTTGGACCCCATGTGTCTAATCCTGTCCTCTACTGTGGATTTGTATAGTGTTATTTTTGCTTATGCATGCGTTCATGGTGTGTTGTGTTGTGTGTGTGTGTGTGTGTGTGTGTGTGTAGGCACTCATAAAGGTCAGAGGACAACCTTGGGTATCAGTCCTTGTCTTCTACCTTGTTTTGAGGCAGGGTCTCTCTTATTTTACCCACCATCCTATGTTCTCCAGACTAGCTGGCCTGTGAACTTCCCAGGGATGCTCCTGTCTCCATCTGCCATCTTGCCCCAGGACAGGAGCATGCTACTATTTCCATTTTGACTTGGGTTCCGGGCATCAGAACTCAGGCTGTCAGGCTTGTGAGACAAATGTTTATCCCCTAAACCATCTCCTCAGCTCCTTTATTACAGTTGATTTTAGTCCCTTCTATGTGAAACTTTTGGTAACTTACCTAAAGATGAGCTATTACTAATTCTAAAAGAAGAGGAGAAAGAAGGAGGAGGAGGAGGAGGAGGAGGAGGAGGGGGAAGAGGAGGAGAAGAAGGAGAAGCATCCAACCAAAAATAAAACACAAAAACAAAATCTATATTATTTTAGGGTTGTGGCTAATGTAAGTAGCTAATGGAAAAAAACAAAACAAAAGCCGGGTGGTGGTGGCGCATGCCTTTAATCCCAGTACTCAGGAGGCAGAGGCAGGCAGATTTCCGAGTTCGAAGCCAGCCTGGTCTACGGAGTGAGTTCCAGGACAGCCAGAGCTACACAGAGAAACCCTGTCTCGAAAAAACCAAAAAAAAAAAAAAAAAAAAAAAAACCAATAAAAACAAAAACAAAAAAACAAAAACAAAAACAAAAACAAAAACAAAAACAAAACAAAAACAAAACCAGGTCAGAAAATTGGATATGGCCACTGGTGTAACTAACATCAGATCTGCTATAGCATCAAATTGGGAATCTAAATGTCCTCCAAATGACCATGTATCGACTGTTTGGTCCAGTGTAGCACTGTTTGGAGGTGGCAGAACCTTAAAGAGGCAGGAGGTAGAGCCTAGTAGAAGGAAGTTAGGCCATTAGGGTGATCCTCTGAAAGGAACATTGGGACCTCTGCCCTTCCTGTTTCTCTCTTTGATTCCTGACTGCCATGGGATGAGCAGACCTCTCTGAACATGCCCTAGCAGGATGTACCGTACTGCGACAGGCCCTGGAACAGTGGGGTTGAGTGACCACAGACTGGAAACTCAGGAACTGTGAGCAAACCGACCTTTCCTCTCGTTAAGTTGTTTATCTCAGGTGTTTTGTAAGAGTAACAGAAATCCAGCAAACACAAAATTCAGCTGACAGCTATTTTACTTTTTAAAACCAAGCTTTTTGGCTCTGGGTAGCAGAGTGAATTTGTGTTTCTAGCTGATATTTAGAGCAAAGATTTGGAGCCCAGCCCTCCCTCTGCCTGCTCCTCATTTGGCACCTGTTTTAGAAGCAGGATACAGCAGTAGGAGGGGAATTGATTTGACAGTCAGTGCCAGTTCTAACTTGCAGATATAGGGAAGAACTGTGTGGAGTATTCAAAAGGCCCTGGGGTGTCTGATTTTCAACATCAGGATGGACAACAAGGACCTCACACAGAAGAACTGAGCCACAGGCACAAGGCTATGGAACCAAATTCTTCTCAGTCTTTGGCACTACAGATTCCAAGCCTTCAAGAAAGAACAAGCTAGTGAGAATGGAAGACCTCCCTTCCCCCATCTTAAAAGACTTGAGGTCCATGGCTGTCTCCACTCAGCTGTAATGTAAGAGCTGATCACGAGGGGCTGCAGCTACGGGAGTCTGGACTCCATAGAATGTGGTGCTTCATCCATACTAAATATATTACTGGGATCTAAAAATCTAAACTTGATCAGATAATCAAGCCACAGATGTTTTGTAGTTTTGCTGTCAACAAAATGTCCTGTTCTGAAGATGTTGTCTTTTTGTGTCAAGCTGGGTTAGTAGTCAGCAATCAATGTATAGAAGTGAGCCTGGTGATCCCAGCTACTGGTGAGGCTGAGGCAGGGGGATTGCAAGTTCAAGGCTAATGCAGATGTCGCAAAGGGCTAGAGGTAGAGCTCAGCGGTGGGCAGAACCTGCTTAGCTTGTGTGAGGTCAAGCATCTGTGATCAGATGCTTGCTGGTAAGGCAGCAGGCAGCAAGCTCTGTAGACTTGTTCCAAAGACTTTCAACATTAATATTGGAAGTCAATATAGGTAGGGTCACAAAGGAAGGTTAATGTAGACAGTAAGAATGATTGTCAGACAGTTATGCTGGGCTCCTATCTGTAAGCATGACAGAGTATCATTAATAGTGTCAAGGATTGGTTCTTGCCCATGGGATGGGCCTCAAGTTGGGCCAGTCATTGGTTGGCCATTCCCTCAGTCTCTGTTCCATCTTTGTCCCTGCACTTCTTGTAGGCAGGACAAGTTTCGGGTCAAAAGTTTTGAGGGTGGGTTGGTGTCCTTATCCCTCCACTGGGAGTCCTGTCTGGCTACAGGAGGTGGTCACTTCAGGCTCCATATCCCCCATGCTAGAAGTCTCAACTAGAGTCACCCTCATAGACTCACTGGGGCCTCCCCCATCCCAGGTCTCTGGCTTGTCCTAGAGAGTTTCTCCCCACCCCAGGAGCTAACCAAAACAGATGCAGAGACCCATAGCCAAACATTTGATGGAACTTGGGGAGTCTTGTGAAAGAGTTGAGGGAAGGATTGAGGGACCCAGAGGGGATAGGGACTCCACAAGAAGACTAACAGAGTCAACTAACCTGGACTCTTGGGGCCTCCCAGGGACTGAGCCACCAACCAAAGAGCATACATAGGCCCCCTGCACCTATGTAGCAGATGTAAAGCTTCGTTTTCATGTGGGTTCCCCAACAACTGGAGTGGGGACTGTCCATGACTTCTTGTAGGCAGGACAAATTTTGGCCTGCCTGTGGATCCTGTTCCCCTAACTGGGCTGCCTTGTCTGGCTTCAGCAAGAAGGGATGCAGTTCCATCTGTGACTGTGATGGAGACTTGTGATAGCAGTGCCAGCAGCCCAAGCAAGGGCAGGCATGCCTGATCCGTGTGTCCCTGGATACTTGCTAAAACCCTCATCATCAGACCCCTTCTCCTCTGCAAGAACCGCCCCACCCAGTGCAGTCTAACAGTGCGAAACAGGCAAGACATCTCTGTGCAGCAAAGTGTCCCAATCTCTGTGCCATCTTGAAGCGAGTAAGTATAAGTGGAGGTCATGAGCGCACAAGGAAGCTGCTGTCCGGGGACGAAGGGCAATGACGGAGGTTTGCCTGGTTGCAGCTTACCCTGGGTTTTTGCAATAGCTCCTCTTCTCAAGTAACTATCCCAGCCTCACTTCTAATCTCACCTCACCCAGAAGACAGGCAGGTCTCTCCTGTCACCTATGGACACTGTAAATGTGTGATTTATGGGTGGGAGGCTGTCTATCTGTTAGTCCCCAGGATGGCCCTAAGCCCTAGATGAGGGGATGAAGGAATAATAAGGGCCTGAAATAAGAAGCATAGGTGGAGGAGGGGAGGAGACACGCAGCAGAGGGTATCAGTGCTGCATGGTGCTCTGCAGGGTGTGGGTGGTGAGAGAGGAGGAGGCAGAGAGGCATTTGGGTCTCTTGCTTGGGCAGCTGGCTATGTCTGCACAGAATAAGGAATGCAAGAGAGCCGGGCTTATAGGGTCTAGCCAGGGATGTCAGCATCAGGTATCCTAAGTTGGGAACATCCCAAAGTAGTAGACATGAAACAGTATGCTGGAGAATGTATATCAACTGGACACAAGCTAAAGTCATCTGAGAGGAGAGAACCTTAAGTAAGAAAATGTCTCCATAAGATCCAGCTGTTAGACATTTTTTAAATTAGTGATTGATGGGGGAGGGCCCAGACTATTGTGGGTGGAGCCATCCTTGGGCTGTGGTTCTAGGCTCTATAAGAAAGCAGGCTGAAGCCGGGCAGTGGTGGCACACACCTTTAATCCCAGCACTCGGGAGGCAGAGACAGGCAGATTTCTAGGTTCGAGGCCAGCCTGGTCTACAGAGTGAGTTCCAGGACAGCCAGGGCTACACAGAGAAACCCTGTCTCGAAAAACCAAAAACAAAAAAACAAAAAAACAGGCTGTAGGCAAGCCTGTGGGGCATTCTTAATTAGTGATTGATGGGCAGGGCTCCGCCCATTGTGGGCGGTGCTATCCCTGGGCTGGTGGTCCTGGGTCCTATAAGAAAGCAGGCTGAGCAAGCCATGAGGAACAAGCCAGTAAGCAACATCCCTCCATGGCCCCTGCATCAGCTCCTGCCTTCAGGTTCCTTCCTGTTTGAGTTCCTGTCCCGGCTTCCTCCAATGATGGACTATGATATGGGCGTGTAAGCTGAATAAACCCTTTCCTCCTCAACCTGGTTTTGGTCATGGTATTTCCTCAAAGCAATAAAAACCCTGACTAAGACAGTGAGATGTGCTGTCTAGAGTATAGGAAAAGACTCAGGCTTGGCAGTCACCAGAGAGTGATCAGGAAGAGGACATGGGGGGGGGGGGAGTTATGTCTATAGCCAGTATTTGCTACTTTGTGGGTTCTTTTCCCACCCTTTATCCCCCACCCCCACCCCCAATTCACCCCTATCAGGAGGAGAGAGGCAGAGACAGAGAGAGATCCCCGAATCTAATTTCTCTCCTTTTGTTTACTCTTTGAGCATGGCTACTAGCAAACCACAACCAACCCTCTTGAACAACCAACAACCACCCGCCTCTTGGGGCTTTAGCGTTTATCTACCCCCTGAATAGTTCCCAGAATTCCAGACATCACACAATTGCAGAAACCATCTGCAACTGGCAAAACCACACCCCTGCTAACGTATGATGCAAACCATAGTCAGCTGCTGTGGACAGTTGAATGCAGCTGAATATCCCACACCTGGGATTAAAATGAAAGTACTTTCCTAGTGTGTGTGTGTGTGTGTGTGTGTGTGTGTGTAAAGAAACCAGAATTCTCAGTACAGCTGTACTGAACCCTGGGGTGCTCTGTCTGTTTGTTTTTTGTTTTGTTTTGTTTTGTTTTTTAGATAATAGCTTCCCTAGTCATGACCTGTGCAGGAGCCCCAAAAGCAGTAACTGAGGCACAGTTTGCACAGATTCCTCAAGATATTTCCCCTTGCCTGGCCTCTGGCAGGAAAACAAAAGGTTCAGCCTTGGAGCCCATCAAGAGAGTAAGTGCTCACCTTGGGTTTGGGGCAGAGAATCTCCTCAATACAATGTGTGCAAAGAGCCAGGAGCCAAGTCTCTCCTAGTACATAGGCTTCACTGGGAAGACTGTCCCTTGCCAAAGCACAGGTCACTCATGCAGTCCTCAGGCCAGCAGGGATGGTCCTGTGTTAGATGTCTTTTCAGTATCAACAGATTAAATTTATCAATGAAGAAAGACTAGAAATTTTAAAAATTAGTGAATGAACCAATGGACGGCTCCATTCAGCTACACCACTGGCTCATCCCCAGTGACTGAGCCCCTCGGGCTTCAGTGAGTGGCTGTGACTGTGGCCTGCACAGCAACCCCAGATTCTGATGCTCTGTGAGGTGATACTGGGGCCCTTTTGGTAGCTGCTCCCCAACTCTGGGTTGCAGTATTTGTGTCTTTGTACTTGCTGTTCTCTTGCTTGCCACCCCAGATGATCCCGTGGCTGTCCCATCCATTTTGTTTCAAATGTCACCTTCTCAATGGCGACATTTTTTTCCCTTTCTTTTATGTAGTGTGTCATGATGAAGTTTGGGCTCGCTCGATCTTGTGATAGCCCTGTTTTAACTTCGAGGGTGCTGGGAACCGGCTACCCTTTCTAAAGCTTCTTTTTTTCCTCTCCATTTCCTGCTGTATTTTTCCATCTTAGCACTGAATGTTTTCTAATATTTTGTAGACATTCATCTTTTCATTACTATAACAATTACCAGAGATGATCAACTTATAAAGAGCAAAGGGTCCCTTTCCCTCACCCTTCGGGTGATTTCAGGCACATCGTGGCACAGGGTGTGATAACACAAAGACACTCTGCTCATGGCCCAGAACTGAAAGAAAGGGCAGAAAGGAAGACCCACAGTCCCAGCATGCTCTTGAAGAGCATAGCCTAATGGCTCACTGATGTGTTTATAAAAAGATAAAGAGATAGAGAATATGTTCTATGGGAGTGTGGTGAGGTGTGGGGGAAGGGAGGTCTCAGCGGGGCCCATCCTGAGGCGTCCCTTCCCTGAGAGAGAGAGAGAGAGAGAGAGAGAGAGAGGAGAAGGCCGGCCATGAGCACGTGTGGGGAGGAATGGGTAGAGAGGGGGATGCAAGAGGGCAAGAGGGAGCAAGAGAGTAAGAGAGAACAAGAGAAAGAGAGCGAGGAGGGGGGCAAGCAGCCCTTTTTATAGTGGTCAAGCCTACCTGGTTGATGCCAGGCAGCTGTGGGGTGGAGCATATCTGGCTGTTGCCAGGTAACTGTAGGGTGGAGTTTAGACAGAATGCTAACACAACCTCCCATCCCTGGTTTTACCTCATTAAAGGTGTGGACACCACAGTGTAGCTCTTTTAGGTTGTTTAATTGATTTCTGCTTGTGTGGTGAATATTCTCACCCCCCCCCCGTCTGTCTCTGACTGTCTCTGTCTCTGTCTCTGTGTCTCTGCCTCTCTTTTAAGAAGGCTAAGTCCAAACTGACTTCCCATCCCTTCTTTCCTTCCCTCTTTCAAACAGTCATGTGATGTGCCCAAGATCACACAGAAAACCAGTGAGGAAGGCAGAGGAATTAAAACCCTGTTTCCTGAGCGTTGCTGCCCCTTAAGAATCCGTCCGGTAGCCCATAGATAACAGGCCTGCTGGTTAATGTGGGTTAACAAAGCTTTTGTAGCAGGATTCTCAGCAGGCCACACGCCACGTACAATATTTCCAAGTCCCTTTCTGAACGTAGCAGAGAGGGAGGAAACTCAAGCATGTGTTTGCTCTTCTGTCGTATTTTCAATTCCTCACTAATCCTGAGCCTGCCGTTCTAAGATTCCCTTAAAAGGCAGTGGTTTCGGTACACAGGATGCTTCATAAGTTATTTTAGCTGTATGAATTTGTAGGTAACAGTGCCCTGACAGGCTTGTAGAGTTGGTAATGACCAAACAGCTCACATTCAAAACTGTTCTTATGAATACGGAGTTGGTGGACAGGTGACGCTTTACTCCACATGTGCAATATGTACAGGTCAGGCCAGGGTGTTTCTTCGCATTTCTCTGTCTTTAGTTCACATTGGAAGCCCTGAAGGGTCTCTTCCAGTTACTCATAAAATATGTAGTAGGTGATTGTGAACTAGTTTCAGAATATAATATGCTGACACTGAGGTGAAATGGGATGTCTGACTACACTAGCATCCTTATGAAGTCTCTCTAGAAGGACACATGAGAAGCTCATGGGTAAAAACAAGGATGACTAGAGTGGGTTGGGGTCCTGGGCAAAGCTGACGGTTGTCATGACACCTAGCTACAATTTCGAATGTGGGTATACAAGTATCTAAGAAACTAACTCAAGATAGATTCTGTGGTGGTTTGAATATGCTTGGCCCAGGGGGTGGCACAATTAGGAGGTGTGGCCTTGTTGAAGAAAGTGTGTCACTGTGGGAGTAGGCTTTAAGACCCTTGTCCTAGTTGCCTGGAAACCGTTCTTCTCCTGTCTGCCTTCAACAAGAGGTAGAACTCTTAGCTCCTTCTCCAGCACTGTGTCTTCCTGGACACTGCCATGCTTCCTGCCTTGATGATAATGGACTGAACCTCTGAACCTGTAAGCCAGCCCCAATTGAATGCTATCCTGCAGCCTGCCAGGTGAACGTGGTGCTGAGTGGGCCTCCATTTTGTGTTTCTTACTTAGGACCCTCCTCTTCGAGATCCTGGGCGGCTCACTCCATCCCTGTCCACAGGCCTTGGTGTGAGTGCGGTGGCTCAGCCCATACCTGCATTCCGGCCTCAGCATTGGCTCAGCCCATACTTGCATTCCGGCCTCAGCATGACTGATATCTCCTGTGCTAGCTCTTTCCTAAGGACAGCTTATCTTTTATCTATTGGTTGCTTGATTGATTCGCAGTACTGGGGATTGAACTACTACTGCAGAGTATATCTCTAGCCCTCTTTTTACATTTTGTCTCAACACAGGGTTCCATTAAGTTGCCTATGCTTGCTCTGAAGCCCTTTGCAGGGCTTTGCTGTGCAGTTTCCTTATCGAAGCCTTCAAGTAGCTGGGCTCAGAAGCGTGTGCTCCAATGCCTGCTTGTTCTGCACATTTTATTTTATCCTTTTAAATTGATTTATTTTTTTGTTTTTTTTTTTGAGACAGGGTTTTCTTTGTGTGTGTGTGTGTGTAAGAGTCTTGGCGGTCCTAGAACTAGTACTGTAGACCAGGCTGGCCTTGAACTCACAGAGATCTGCCTGCTTCTCATATGTTACCTTATTAAAAAAATTCTTGCAGGGATATATTGTATGTTGAGCACATTTCACCTTGCCCTGCTCAGATCCACCCTCCCGCCTCTTGCTCCATCATTTCTCCTATTTTTAGAGAAGGTGCTTTTGTTTTTATATGTGTGTGAATGTTTGTCAGCGTGTGTGCGCGCACACCATGTGTGTGCCTGGTGCTACAGAAGGTAGAAGCGCACATCAGATTCCCCAACACAACAGTGACAGATGGCTGTCAGCTGACATGTAGGTTCTAGGAACTGAACCAGTGTTCTCTGTGAGCGTAGCAAGTGCTCTTAACCACTGAGCCATAGTGACAGCCCCCCCCCCCCCCCCGTCTTTCCTACTGTTAATCCCCTTTGCTCTCCTAGAGAATTTTGCTTCTACCTTTATTTAATAAACATATTTGCTCTTATGAGACTACATAAAATCTAGGAACCATAGATGAGAGAAAACATACAGAGCGTTTTAAAAATATGCACTGCCTTCTGTTTCTTTCTCTTCTTGCTCAGTTTTAGTTCGTGTTGCTTCACCAATGCCCCTTATTAGTTTCTTTGTCTCTGTAAGCGTTGGGAGCAGAACAGGCACTCTCTTCCTTTATGTGCCTGAACTCCTGCAGCTAGGCTCGCCAAGGAACACACTCAGCAAATATTTTCTGAGCTAATGAAGAGACATGCAAATGAACTTTATCAGCAAACACTAAGAGGCTGGCTCAGGAAGGGCAGGTGGACTGAGCAGAGGATCAGCTCCAAGATGGAGCTAGGGACTTGGGGGAGGGGGGGGATGTCCCAGGATGAGAACCCTGGGGTTAGTGAGCAAGGAGACTGCACACACTGGGGGGCAGTAGTGTTGCACACACCACAGACTTGGCACCCTGGGTTATCGGCTGGGTGGCTACAGCGGAAGCAGTCAGACCATGAGCATTAGGGCCATTCAGAAGAGTGACCTTGAGCCACAAGATCTGTTAAAGAATGTCCTGCCTCATTTCATTCATTGGCCTGCTGGCATGAACTCATCACCAAGAGGGTCTTTATTTAATGATTGAATAAATGTTCACAATACATCAAACATCTGTTTATTTTTTAAAAATGTAAAAGCTCTTTTACTTTTCTGGAGATGGGGGCTTCTCTCTTTTCCTGAGTGAGGGTTTCTCTGTGTAGCCCTGGCTGTCCTGAAACTCACTCCATAGACCAGGCTGGCTTGGTACTCAGAGATCACCTGTCTCTGCCTCCCAAGTGCTGGGATTAAAGGCATGCGCCACCACTGCTTGGCACTCTTGTTTTTTGTGGTGTTGGCGATCAAACCCAGGGCCCCTTACAAGCCAGTCAAGTGTGCTGCTTGGGCCCCCTCCCTGCCCTCCCCCTGCACCTGGGAGGGGGAGGGGAAATTTTACTTCCCCCCTATCAGCTGCTCAAGGCTACAGGGTCCAGTGCTCAGGAGCACCCAGAGTCTGTCTCATACAGTGCTGGGTCCCCACCAGAGGCTGTCTCACTTGACTTAAACACAGACAAGATCCTGGCTTTGTTTGTTTGATTGGTTTCCAGCTCTCATCAAAAGTTCTCAGGGGGCACTGGAGAGATGGCTCAGTGGTTAGGAGCACCGGCTACTCTTCCAGAAGACCCAGGTTCTATTCCCAGTACCCACAGGGCAGCTTACAACTGTCTGTAACTTTAGTTTCAGGGGATCCTATGTGCTCTTCTGGCCTCTGTGGGCATTGCACACCTGGTGGACAGACATACATGTAGGCAAAACACATAAAATAAACAAATCTTTTAAAAATTTTTTAAAAACCAAATTTTTATGTCTCAGGAGTTGAGTTGGGGAGGGGACTGCCAAGCTTGGGGTCAGCTCACTGGGACTGGTGACTGTATGTGTGTAGGAATGTGTATAAATGCGGGTGCTTCTCTCCCGGGCACCTTGAGAGATCTCCCTGTCTCTTCCCCTCCCTCCCCCTCCTCCCTCTCCTCCTCCCTCTCCACTCCTTGAGACAGTATTGCCTTGTAACCCAGGCTGCTCTGGAACCTGTTAGGCTTCTCTTGTCTCAGTGTCCTGAGTGCCTGGCATGGCTGGTGATGGCGCGCCTCCCTCTACCTCACCCAATCCAAACTCTCAGAGCAAAGCCTCTCTGGCTTTCCCTCCACAGTTACCACAAGTTCTCAAACCCAACCACTCTGCTGATGGAAATGGCGTGGCTATGGGGTTCTGAGCATCCTGCTAGGCAGTAACTGTGAGCCAAGGGGCCTTCTTACAGGGCATCGAACTGAAGTGGGTGGAGCTGCTCTTTGTGAATGAGCCCAGCTTCGGTTCATCTATTTTTTAGTTCCCTTTTCACAGCTGTTGACCGGCCCCACCCCCTGCTACCTGGTGGTGTTATTCCTTCCTGGCTGTTTAACCAGCATCCAGGGGGACATGGGCCTCTATAGTTCTGTCAGCTGTCAGTGTATCTGTCTATGGGAACAGCCCTGACTCTCACAGTGGGTGTTAGCCTGGGTGGGGCCTGTGGCTGTCAGCTGGTCTGTTCCTCTTTTATCAGGGAGATAATGAGCGCACATAATGTCTCAGGGGAATTCTAATCCAGCGACACTCCTCGGACCCCGACAAAACCACCAGTAAGAACTATAAGTGAAGGGCAGGCACATGCTTAGCATGCTGTAGACCTCAGCTTCAGACAAAAAAGAAAAGAGGAGAATAAAAAAAAAGAGGTCAGGGCTGAAGAGATGGCTCAGTGGTTAAGAGCACTGGCTGCTCTTTCAGGCATCCTGAGTTCAATCCCAGCAACCACATGGTGGCTCACAACCGTCTGTAATGGGATCTGATGCCCTCTTCTGACATGCAGGTGTACATGCAGATAGAGCACTCATACATCAAATAGATAAATAAATCTTTTCTTTTTTTTTTTTAAATAGAGGTTGTCTTAGGATTTTACTGCTGTGAAGAGATACCATGACCAAGGCAACTTTTATAAAGGAAAGCATTTAGTTGGGGCTGGCTTACAGTTCTAGAGGTTCAGTCCATTATCATCTTGGCGGGAAGCATGGCAGCATGTAGGAAGACGTGGGGCTAGAGGAGCCGAGAGTTCTTATCTTGATCCACAGGCAGCAGAAGGAGACTGTGTCATACTGGGCATAGCTTGAGCATAGAAGACCTCAAAGCCCACCCCCACACTGACACACTTCCTCCAACAAGGCCACACCTCCTAATAGTGCCATTGCCTATGAGTCAAGCATTCAAACACCCATCTGTAGGGGCCACACCTATTCAAACTACCACTGAGGTACAGAGAGTCATTTGAGCAACTCCTTTAGCCTGGTGACCAAAAGCCCCAGCCCCTTTTAATAAAATGTGACTCTCTGCTCATGACCTGCAGGGTCCTCAGCAGCATGGGCTTCCCTTGGCTTGCTCTTTAGCCCTATGGTCATTTCAGTTGCTGTAACAAGACACCCTAGACTGGGTAGCTCACAACAACGTACATTTGCTTCTCACAGTTCAGAAAGCTGGGAAGTCCAAGGTAGGGCACACCATCATGTTTGATATCTGCTCTGCTTCATAGATGACACCTAGCTGTGTCTCCGCACAGCTGAAGAGGCAAGTTTGTTGATGCTGCGGCTATCCTGTGTAGATGCTGTGGCTATCCTGTGTAGATGCTGCGGCTATCCTGTGTAGATCTACTATCCTGTGTAGATGCTGCGGCTATCCTGTGTAGATGCTGCGGCTATCCTGTGTAGATGCTGCGGCTATCCTGTGTAGATGCTGCGGCTATCCTGTGTAGATGCTGTGGCTATCCTGTGTAGATGCTGCGGCTATCCTGTGTAGATGCTGTGTCCGTCCTACAGAGATGCTATGCTCATCTTCAGGTGGTGCTGCAGTCAGACAGACGCTGTGGCCACCCTCGTTAGATGCTGGAGTCATCCTCAGATGCTGTAGATGATGTAGTCATTGTCTGTATATGTTGTGGCTTCCAGAGCCACCAATTATTTTGGCTTTCTGTGCCCCTAAATGGAGCATTAGCCTGGCTAGCTGTGTCTCAGGTTTCCTTCTCTGAACAATCCTGGGTGCCCTCAATTCCTTGGATTTATCAGAATTTGCCTTCTTAGAAGAAATGAGGATATGAAATTGATGCTCATACCTGTCATGTGTGTGTATGGTGTACACACACACACATGTATGCATACAGACACAGACACATACACAGACATACACACACACACATATACATACATACACAGACGCACACACAGACACAGACACACACACACGTATACATACACAGACACACACACGTATAGATACATACACAGATGCACACACAGACACACACAGGTATACATACACAGACACAGACACACACATACATGTATACATACATACACAGACACAGAAACACACACATGTATACATACATACACAGACACACACACAGACACACACACACAGACACACACACACAAATGAGATGGAGGAGGAGGCAGGGTCTCACTATGCAGCCTAAGCTCACCCAGATCTCTCCCTCTGCCTCTCAAACATTGGGATGACAGGCATGTACTCAACTCTGTTTTTTCGATGAGTAATACCAATGGGTAGATCCTGAGAGTCTTTGCATACCTGTGTGTATGTAAATATCTAAACCATCTTCTTAGGAGTCTAACAATTTCCAATACTGTTTCATGTATAAGAATCAAGAAATAGATATTGGGCTGTGACGTAACTTAACTCAGTGGAAAGTCTCCTAGCAGAAGTGAAATCCGGGGTTTGATCTCCTACATGGTGACTGATCAAGTAGTCAATCAGTTATTATAATTGTAATGATGAGTTGGTCTCAAAAATGTTCCGCCACCGAGAGAACCTTATGGACCCAGGATATTTTTAAAAATTTTAGTGAAGTCAATTTACATATGCATGTTTTTGGTTTCAGAAAATACGATAGGGCAATCAATAACAGAGTTCAAACATAAAAATATCTGACATTTGGATAAGCTATTTTGGGCAAGTGGGATGAAAGTGTAGCTTCTGGGAAGGGATTTAACATTCGTGACTGTCAAAGAACTGCTTGCTCACGTTAGAAAAATGAGCGATGGTGTCAATTTGCCACGATGCTCAGAGGCTAATGGGTATCGGAAGCTGATGGGTACACTTGGCTTTGCTCACAGTCTGCAGTGTGCAGCCTCTGCAGACACTTAAACTCTCCATTTCAGACAAAGGTGCCAACTGACACGGGAAGGGCCACACAGTGTGTTGGCATTTTTTTTGGGCGGGTGGGGCTGTAACATTTTAATCTGGCCTCTTATTGGCACCTCCACTTACAACACCGCCTCTCTCTCTCTCACAGCTCTGGCCTTGACAACCTTGAGTGTCAGTGGTAGACATCTGTGTACCTGCCATTTGGGGATGTTCCCAGTCTTCATCACTCTGAGCTGGATGGCAGGTGCAGTGTTGTGGTAGAAACTGAGGCTGAAAAAACTGAAAATAAAATCGGCCCCTAGATACTCCCCAACCGCTGTGCGAGTACTTCAAGACGGTGTGGGTAAATTCTAGCAGCCATTACTCTATTCAGAGCTCCCTCAGCATCATGTAATCACTAGTTTTATTCTAATAATTTTCCGCCATAATTCCTTGTCATTTGTGAGTACAGGGAGAGCCACAGCGGGTCTCTCTGATAAATGAAGAAGCAATGGCGCCAACTCTGCTGTGCACTGTGAATCAGAGTGGCCTTTTCCTGCACCGTGAGGCTCTACTGGAGTTGCTCCAAGCATGGAAAGTTTCTTTTTAAGAAACTTTAAGGTAGGGTGGGGTGGGGTGAAGTATGATGGGGGTGGGCGTGGGATGGGGTGAAGTGGGAGTGGGTGCAGGGGTGGGGTGGGGTTGAGTGCGGTGGTGGGGTGGGAAGAGATAGTTCAGTAGCTAAGAGCACTTGCGGCTCTTACAGAGAACCTGAGTTCCGTCCCAATCATCCACACTAGGCAGTTCAGAAACACGGATGGCCCTGGTCTCCAAGGGCATCTGCCCTCACTGCCCCCTAGCTACACACCTATTAGCATGACCTTGTAGATGATAATATGGTTCCAGCAGAGACGTTGACCATGGAACATCCACCGCCCAACTTACGAGACCCATGGTAACACTAATTATTCATTTCTATGTTGTTATCATTTCAAACTGTTGTGTAAGTGGAATCTCAGAGCACGGGGTTTCCTACCTAGCATCACCACCTGAACGTCCATTGCATCATCTGTATAGTAATGACTTACTCCTTTCGTGAGGTCTTCATTTAGCCGTAATGTTCTGTGGTAGGCATACACCACCTTCTGTAAAACCACTGGCTGAAAAATATGTCTGCTTTTCTATTTTGGGGGGTTATTATGAACAAAACTGCCACAAATATTCAGGTGTAACCCTCGGCCTCAAATTCTCTGTGATAGGGATGGAGAGGTGGCTCAGCAGTTAAAAACACTGGCTGATCGTCCAGAGGTCCTGAGTTCAAGTCCCAGCAACCACATGGTGGCTCACAACCATCTGTGATGGGATCCGATGCCCTCTTCTGGTGTCTGAAGACAGTGACAGTGTACTCGTATACTCATATAAATAAATAAGTCTTTAAAAAAATTCTCTGAGATAGTGCACATAGTGTGATTGCTGGTTCGTGTTATAGTTACATGTCTAATTTTATTTTTTTAGATAGCTCAGACCTTCTTCAGACACACATCTTTCTAACTCCACCCCACCAAGTACTAGAAGCATCACCACACTGGTTTGCTTTGTTTGTTTATTTATTACTGGAAAATAGAAAAGGGAAATTTACTCAATGTGGCTATATTGGGAAGACAGCCAAAGAGATCCAGCAGCCCCTCACCCCTAGTAGTCTTCTGGTCCTGAGTTGAGATTAAAGTTGAAATAGAAGGTCAAGGTGCCGTTCTGCTCCCATTGCCTCCTCATGGTCTGGGTTTCAGTCTCATCCTGGAAGGTGGCCTGGCAAGTTCTTAGATCTTTGGATCTCTTTCTGGGAGACAAGCTCTCCCTCTGACTGGTTCTTTTCCTTCTTGGGGCATAATTTTTTTTGGAATCCCTTGGGGTTTGTTGGTTCAGTAGTCTGATAATCTGATTGAGAGTCTTTAGGATATCTCCACAATATTTATATTGCTTCCCAGTCAGTTACAATTCCCCATTTTCTTTCTTTTAATTTTTTAAAAAGACATTTCCTTCCTTCCTTCTTTCCTTCCTTCCTTATGTGTATGAGTGTTTTGTCTGCATGCACACATGTACATATCACATGTATGCTGTGCTCAAGGAGGCCAGAATGGGGCATCAGCTCCCCTGTAACTCAGTTGTCAGCCCTCACATGGATTCTGGGAACCAAATCCAGTCCTGTGCAAGAACAGTTTGCGGTTAGTTAGTTAGTTTTTTTTTTTTTTTTTTTTTTTAAAGATTTATTTATTTTATGTATATGAATACACTGTAGCTGTCTTCAGACACACCAGAAGAGGGCATCAGATCCCATTACAGATGGTTGTGAGCCACCATGTGGTTGCTGGGATTTGAACTCAGGACCTCTGGAAGAGCAGCCAGTGCTCTTAACCACTGAGCCACCTCTCCAGCCTCCCCTCCATTTGAACGTCTCAGTTTTGAGGTGGAATTTATTTGTCTATGTCTGAAACAAATATACTAAATAGAATGCAAATAGGAACCAAGGTTAGAAGATGTTTAGCGCGGTAGAACCCTTTTCTACAGCCTCTTGGCTCTTCGTTACTTTTTGAAGGGCTGGCACAAGATAATTCCATCTTGTTTGTTGGAACCACAGTCTAGACATGAAGCTGGGGTCAGCCTCACATTTACAGTCTTCTTGCTTCAGTCTCCCAAATGCTGGAATTACAGGCAACCACTCCTGCACTCAGTGTGTGTCAACCTGTTTCCTAGGCGTGTCTGTGGGGCATTTGCACCTCCAGGAGCAGCGCCCCATATCCCTCTGCATCCTCATTAGCGTGGTAGTTATTCCAACACATGTGATATCTCAATTAAAATTATTTTTAATTCTATCATTTTCCTTTACACAGAGTTTTTTGCTTTTATCTTCCCTATAAACATCCATGAAAATGTTTTATTGAGGTAATGTCTTAGTCAGGGCTTCTATTCCTGCACAAAACATCATAACCAAGATGCAAGTTGGGGAGGAAAGGCTTTATTCAGCTCACACTTCCACATTGCTGTTCATCACGAAAGGAAGTCAGGACTGGAACTCAAGCAGGTCAGGGATCAGGAGCTGATGCAGAGGCCATGGAGGGATGTTCCTTACTGGCTTGCTTGCTCCCCTGCCTTGCTCAGCCGGCTTTCTTATAGAGCCCAAGACTACCAGCCCACAGATGGTACCACCCACAAGGGGCCCTCCCCCCTTGATCACTAATTGAGAAAATGCCTTACTGCTGGATCTCATGGAGGCATTTTCTCAACTGAAACTTCTTTCTCTGTGATAACTTCAGCTTGTGTCAAGTTGACACAAAACCAGCCAGTACAGGTAATAAACTGCAGGTACATAATAATAATATTTAATAATATTAATAAAGCAAGGTACATAATTGCACACAACATAAAATTTAAAAAGATATAAAGTAAATGGCATGAGTGAATTGAGAAGTCTGCTTTCATCACTTTGGGGTGATGCTGACTCCCAGAGGGAGTTTTCAGGAAAACTGCATCAAACTTTGAGCTAAAAATAGAGGCTCTGCCCACACGGTCCAGCCAGTCTCCTGCCCAAGGTCCTCCTAGGAGTGTAGACCGTGGTCTGGAGCACATACAATCTTGGGAACTCAAGGTAGTGTCTGTCTGTCCTGTGCCACGGTTAGCCATTCCATTCCGGACACAGGGATGAGTCAGATACAGTCATTAACTCCTCTCCCTCTCCCCCACGCCTTGTCCTCTTCAGTGATTTCTCCGCCCTCTTGCTATTGATTCACTGAGCATCAGGAGCCAGGTAGTCTGAGTGCTCGGAGGCCCTTTTCTGATCTACGCTTGGATCTCTGATGTTAGAAGGATGCCAACAGCCCTGTGTTATCTCTGGAAACCCGGATGATACAGTCAGAGGTTGAGGGTACACCTGGCAGGGTATCTGATTCCAGTGCCCTCAGAATTGAGCCTTAGGTGTCAGCATAAATCTAGTTTCCTGGTGCTGAAATTTGCTAAAAGAAAGCGTTTGGTTGGAATGGGCTGAATTCTCCAATCACAGACCACACTTAATTTGAATACAGTTTCTGGAGCCATTGCACAATTATGAAATTCGAAGAAAACTTCCAAGTCCCTAGCAATTCACCTGAGTTTTCTTGAGAATCAGAATTTGCCTGAGATTTAGTTTTGTTTGCTTGTTTGTTTGTTTCTTTCTTTCTAAATGTGTATGCCACAACTGGGGAATGAACTCTGGGTCTCCTGCCCTAGGCAAGTACCCTCCAGTTGTACCTCCAGTCAAACAGAAGGGAAGCTTGCATGAGAGTAGTTATATATTGACAAGCATTTTAAAGTTGAGGATGCAGCTATTTATATGTTATTCCTGTCTTGACCACAAAGCAACTGTGAGACCCTTTAATGTGCTTTCATAGTAAGAATTACTTTAAAAATTCACATTTCCCCTCTAACCATAAAGGAATACCCGTGGGGCTGGAGATAAGGCTCAGCAGTAAAGAGCACTTAGTGCTCTTGCAGGGGACCCAAGTGTCATTCCCTGCACCCACCTTAAGCCTCTCTAACTCTAGTTCCAGGAAATGCCATGCGTCTTCCGGCCTCCTAGGGCCCACCATGCACACGGTGCACTTACATACATGTAGGCAAAACACTTGTACACATAAAATATAAATAAACACTTAAAAATATAAGTAAACACTTAAAATTTATGCTTATTAAGGAAAACTTAGAAAATCCCCAAATAAAGATAAAAAACAAACAAACAAAATAAAACAACTAGTCGTTAAAAGCCATCGCCCAGATAATTGATGTTAACATTTTTAGGTGATTTCCTGCAAAATGAACGTTACTAAGCACCTCTTTCTGCCTGTACCCAAAGGCACAGAGGAAAAGCAGACACCTGAGCAAGTGGGAAGGGCTGCTGCTTCACACTGTTAGTGCTCTGCGGTTTGTTCTTATTTTGTATTTGTTTTGAACATCTTCTTATCTAGACCAGGCTAGCCTGGAACCTATAGAGATCCTCCTGCCTCTGCCTCCCGAGTGTGGGATTAAAGGCGTGGGGCTGGCGTCCTTTGTGCCTTGCTCCATTAGGCTGTCTCCTGTTGCTATAAATGGACCCGCAAGCCTGAGCAATCAATGTCTGAGCAATCAATAAGTAGAGGTTTACTCCTGGTTCTTATAGCTGATCATGGCCTTTGTGTTCAGCTCAGTGCAGGACACCTGGGCCATGTAAGATGCAGACTTTCAGACTCACAAAACAGCCTGTGTCCACTGGTCCAGAATGGCTCCCTCGGCTTGGTCAGCTCTTTTGTTTACCATTACAAAGTCCATTCTTTTTCTGTGTATTTATAGACTAGGGAGGGGAATGTGTGTCGTGGTGTATATGTGGAAGAATGATAATTAAATCTTCTGTGAGTTTTTCAGGGCCTAGAAGGCTGTTTCCTCTTAAAATGATGAAAGGATAAATATTACTGTATCCAAATATTCCTTTTGATTTTCTTACTGTCTCTGCTGTGCTGAGAACCCTTGGGGTCAGTCACCTGCCTTGGGGATGGTCAGGCATCTCCAGGAATAAGTGGTCCCAAGTTGATTCTCACTGACGGTGTGGACTGTGGCCTCCCCGTGGATTTACCTCCCTTCCGCGTGTGATCTCAGTGCTGAGCGTGGGAAGCATCACAGAGTCTGAAAAGCCAAGTCAAAGACAGTGCTAAAACAGTCCTGAGGCTGAAGGTAAGAAAGCTGTTTGGTTCTCCTGCTGAAAGAGAAGGCCAGCGGGCTCCTCCCAGAAACTCTGTCAGGGTCACAGGACTTGGGTTCTTAGCGGCCGACTGCAGGCGCCAAGCTGACTGAAAGGCCCTCTACAGGCAGGAATCCATAGGAATGACTGACTTATTTCTGGGAACAGAACGAACACTCAGTTTTAAGTTTTGATTAGAGTCAGATTTAACAGTATAGCTATGTTTTCGAAGCTTCATTAGTAGGAAACAATTCTGGTGCATGTGTATCTATGCATACATGTGGGCGTGTATATGTACGTGTATCCTGTTTATATTTTACATTTGATATCATGCATAAACTTCCAGGAGTTCACAAAAGTTTAATCTTCCTCCATCTGACTGTTCCTTACTGCAGTCTCCCTGTGTTATAAACAGAAATTTCCGATGTTTCTGCCACTTCCCTTTTTTTTTTTTCTACTCTGGAGACTCTGAGAATTTGAACTAAGAGACGGTGCTGTACTTGGGATGGCTGACCTGTGATTCAGAGCTGATGGCTCAGATCAGGACTGGTTGTGTGAGTCTGAGACTCAAATCCACATTCTTACCAGACAGGACCGTGGCATGAAGGGGAAGTGGACCCAGCCCCACCCCTAACCAAGAAGACATTTGCAATTGATTCCGGCTGGGAAGGGGAAAATCAGTTTTCTCCAACATTGGGTAAATCCACCACACTCCAGGGCAGGAGTAACTGGGCAGCACAAAACAGACTTCACACATGTGCTTTTTGGTTAATGTTTTTTGCTTGCTTTTGCTTTTTATCTGATGGATGAAAGGGAGAAAGAATGTAACACTGGGTGGGTAGGGGTGTGGGAATTTTGAGGAGTGGGGTAAGGGAAGAACGTGATCAAAGCAGATTCTGTGAAAACAATTGAAAAAACAAATATATAAAAGTAATTGAGCCTACTTGCAAGTTCGTCTTCATGAGACTGTGAACATAATGTGTACACTACTGTAAAATGAGACACTAAACATATGCCCCAACGACTAAAATTTCTTTCTTTTCTTACAAGAAAAGATATATTTTTCCACCTGTCAAATGAGATTAACAATCCATTCTCTCCTAAGGGTTTGCAAACTGCTGGCTCCTTGTAGAAAAACTTCAGGGTGAAGTGCAAAGGATTTTGTTTTTGTTTTGTTTTGATTTGTTGGTTTTTCTAGACAGGCTTTCTCTGTGTAAGTAGTCCTGGCTGTTCTGGAACTCACCCTGAAGCCCAGGTTGGCCTTGGACTGAGACTTGCCTGCCCTGCTTCCCAAACGCTGGTGTTTGGTATAAGGGTATGTGCCACCATGCCCAGCTCACAACTCAAAGATTTTAATACAGGGAACAGCACTGATCTGTATTTGCTTTGTACAGCCTGGAGGATGGAATGCAGGACCTGGAGCATGCTGGGTAAGTGCTTTGCTGCTGTGCTGCACATGCGGTCCCTGATATCCTCAGCACTCAGCATGTACCCTAAAAGCACAAGCCCACTGGTGCCCATTAATGGTGTAAGAAAGCCATGACTGTTCTGCAGAGACACAGAGAAGGAAAAGTAACCAGTCCCTTGATTGTCCCATTAGTTAATGACAGACAGGGAGTCAAACCCCAGTCACTTGATGCTGGAGTCCTATTACTAAATGATCCCCAGTTATGAGGTTGTTTCCTGTTTCTTTCTGATTGTGTCCTTCTTGGCTCAGCAACCCTCAGTGGCTCAAGAAGCCTGAAGCAGTGACTGTGGAAGCCTTGGCTCAGCCCTGGAGGACCCCATCTCCCTGCTGTTTCCATTAAATTCTCCTTGCACCTGTGTGATGGTTTGAAACCGGTCAACAAGATGGGATTTGGGGTCACCATGGAAACAAATGTCTGGGCCTGCCTGTCTGTGAGAGACTTTCTAGATTGAGTTAGTTTGAGGGGAAGAGACCAAGTGTAAACATGAGTAGCACCATCCCATGGGCTGTGGTCCCAGGCTGAACAGGAAAGAGAGTGAACGAAAATTAAGCATTCACCCTTCTCAGCCGTGACTATGGGTGCAGGGTGACATCCTCCTTAAGTTCCTGCTTCCATGACTGTCCTGCCGCAAGGGAGGACTCAACTGCTTATGAGCTGACCCCTCTTCCTTGCTTCCTTGAGCTGTTTTTGTAAGGCTTTTTCTTACAACAACAAAAAAAGTAACTGGTGTGCTCCTGTTCTTCCTCAGAACTGGTCAGCTGCACTCCCCACCAGGGCTTGTACACCAACACTTTGTTTCTGAGCATTCTTTCTTTCTTTATTTTCTTTCGAGACAGGGTTTCTCTGTATAGCCCTGGCTATCCTGGAACTCACTCTGTAGACCAGGTTGGCTTTGAACTCAGAAATCCACCTGCCTCTGCCTCCCGAGTGCTGGGATTCTGAGCATTCTTTATGTGTGTAGGTATTGCACTAGTGTGTGTGTGCGCGTACATGAACACATAAGCACTTGTGTGTGGAAGTCATGGGCTGATGTCAATCATCTTCCTCAATTACTTGCACGTTTTTCCCTTAAAGGGTCTCTTACTGAACATGGGGTTTACTGATCCAGCTAGACTGTATGGGCAGCAAGCCTCGGGGATCCTCCTGTCTCTGAATCCCCAGCGCTGGAATTACAGGTAACATCTATGTTCCCAACTGGTGTGTCCAGTTTTACAAACGTGGGTCCTTGTCTTGCAAGCACTTTACCAGCTGAGCTGTCGCCTCGGCCAGCATTTGGTCATTTTGGTCCCAAATCCTCTTTTCACTTTTACACACGTCATCTTTCAAGGTCTCTTCAAGGTCCTGTGTCCTTAGGATCCTTCACTGCAGCTGCCTGTCTCCCCCAAATCTTTTCCCTTCTCTGTGTGTCTGTTATGCTAACAACTCCTTACCCCGTCCCTTGTCATATTCACTGGGGTGCCCTCAGGACTGCCATGTGATTTCGCATCTCATAGAACTTTTAAATCGCACTAAAACTTATTTGTTATTTTTAAAAATCACATGTGTATCACTGTTTTGCCTGCCTAAATGTCTGTGTGAGGCTGTTGGATCCCCTGGGTCTGGAGTTATAGACAGTTCTCAGATGCCATGTAGGTGCTTGAAATTGAACCCAGGTCTTCTGGAAGAGCAGGCAGTGCTTTTAACCACTAGGCCATCTCTCCAGTCCTAAAATTTACCCAGGACCTGGGTAGGCATGTGACCGAACATGAACCCAGCACTTGAGAAGTGTAGACAGGGGATTCCCAGGGAAAGCCTGTTTACTTAGACCAGCTGAATCAGCAAATCCAGGATTCAGTGAGAGAGAGATTCAAACGATCTCTGGTCTCTACGCACAAGCACTCTAGAGCGTGTGCGTACACACACACACACGTTTATGTACATGTGTGCCAATACACAGATGAACACACACACAACCCTAAACAGTGCAGAATATCTATCTTAAAAGCTAAATCCACCATTAAGGCCCTCTGCTTGCTCGAAGAGGACCGTGATTAAGAATTCGAAATCAAGCATTCACATTTCTATTTTTGTGTTATATATATGGCTTTGTAATGATTTTTATTTTAATAGGGTTTCTTCTATCCTCCCTTTCTTTCTCCCTTCCCCCCTCCTTTATTTTTATTTTTATTTTTATTTTTATTTCTTCCTTTGTTTCTCTGAACACTGGGCTTTCATGATGCTTCTTTAGCATGTGCTGGACCGTTGAAATAATGCTCCCAAGCCAGTTATATTATTGGCTGGGGCATAGTATAAGACTGTATGCATGTGCCAGTGTTGACTTAACCCTTAAATGATTCCATTTCTCACTATGGTGAACGATGTTTCCATGAATATGCACAGACACGTCTGAATATGCAAATACCTTTGTATTTATGTAGCCATGACTTCCTTTAGGACATCCCCGTCAGCATCTTCTTGTAGATGAAGGGGAAATATAATGACCAGCACTGAGGGGAGGAATCTTGCATTCTGTCCTGGGCTCTTTGTAAGGCCTGTTACGTGTCAATTGTAGCTCAGGGGAAGGAGGCCAGACACTGGCATCTGTGCTAAGCTCTGTTCCTGGGCTTCATCTTTGTATTGTTAATAGTCATCTCAACAAAAAATGGAGGGAATAATTGTTCCTGGAGTTCAATGTCATTGTAAGACTTGAATTGGGGTATGTATATATACAGATATATTTGTATATATATTGATGTGTGTGTATATCAATTATGGGTAAGTGCCTAGAAAAGAAAAAAATAGAATGTATTTGGAAAGGAAAATGATGATAATTGGTTCAAAAACTGGGCAGAATAAAGTAGTTTGAATAATTCTAGGATTGGATGGTGCCAGTACTTTTCGGCCCTCTGCTATTAAAACAAGTAGCAACTGCCTGGAAAAATGGCCACCGACTCCTGGAGCCATCTTACCTGGCCCCAAAGCAGTTTATCTCTGGGCAAAACTCACCATTTTGAAGAGGGCCAAGTGAATTGACTTTGGCCTCATCAAGTGGCCCCAGCTGCTGCTCAATACCTTGATAACAAGAACCTCGGAGGGCAGAGACTAACACAGTTCCCTAGAGGGAACACTGGCTCACCACTCCAAGTCATTAGCCTCTCTAGGACGTCAACCATTAGCTCTGAAAATAGAACGTACAGAACGAAACAGCTGTGTTAGACATAGGGCTCCCTTAGGGTCCTGACTAGATAGCTCTAGTTTTCAGGGGACGTCTCTCTATTGGAAGAGTCTAGGAGTAGTTAAGCCCTGTATTCTGGAGCCAATTGAGCTAACTAACCGCAAAATCTTCATCAAAGTTTGGAACTTTATGTTGCTCTGATCCGGGAAGATGACTGAAATGGTCTTTGATGTCCCTCTCCCTACAGGTAAGATTCGAGTCGTTGGTTTAGTGCAGTGAGACAAAGCAGATGCCTAAAGTCAAGACAAGGAAAATATTTCAAAATGAGTTTATAAAGAGATGCCAAATGCACGAGAGGCTAGATACGAAAGCCGCTGTCGTGTGATTTCCCTCTTGTGAAATGTCCCAAATATGTAGACTTGGTGGAGAGCAAATTAGTGATTACTCAAGGCTGGAAGGGGAGAGGAGAGGATGGAGAATGTCTGGGACTGTACAGTGGCCACAGGTGAACAATACGCTGGATGTCACCACGTGTGCACTTGGTTAAAATGGTGTCATGTCCAGTATGTGTATTTTTTTTTTTTCGAGACAGGGTTTCTCTGTGTAGCCCTGGCTGTCCTGGAACTCACTCTGTAGACCAGGCTGGCCTCGAACTCAGAAATCCGCCTGCCTCTGCCTCCCTAGTGCTGGGATTAAAGGCGTGCGCCACCACCGCCCGGCCCGGTATGTGTATTTTTTTTTTTTTTTTTTTTGAGACAGACTACAGCAAGTTGAGTTGAAGCCCTGCTCCAAGGTGTTTGTTAGAGGACATGGAGGGGTTATCTGAGAAGCATGGAAACCAGGATGCTAGAAACGACTTCCGTGCAGAAGTGATCATCTGGTCTCTGCTGGGTTTGGAGGCAGAAGTAATGAGGTTCCCAGTGAGGATGACCCTTCCTCAGCTCCTGTTCTTGCTCTCCCCCAGGGAGTAAAGCTGACCTCAGCTATACTTAGGCTCACTCAAAGCTCACAGATCTACACTTACTGTCCGTGAGAATCACTATCTGTCACAGAGGTTTTTCTGGCTTTCTGGAATATTGAAGATAGATTCCCCTGCCATCCAGGAGGGTACATATAGGTTCCCGCCTTGTCTATGGTGGAAACTGAGGCTTTTGGCTTCTCTGACTCCCAGGCAGCCAATACAGTAGTGCTCAGAAAATATTTGTGGGCCTGTGACTGGGTGAGTCAGGCAGGCCCCACAGGAGCAGTTTTATGGGTTTTAATAGAAACCATACCATGAAATCTGATGCTCCACCACACTGCTTGCTGTTAAGCTATCATCCCAGAGGGATTTTTGGCCAGCACTCATTTTGCAAATTCGACCGGAGCTGATGGTTTATAGCAGCCTCCATTTTACAGTAAAAATGACCATCTCGTTAAAAAAAAATTACATAGCACCTTTGTACAGGAAAGAAACACTGCAAGAATTGACTCACTTGACCCAGATATAGAAACTGAGGCACTGAACGGGGTCACGGGTCACCAGCTGCCTAGGGGATGGAAGCCCGTTTGGAGTAAGGCTCCTTGAAGCCCAATGCAGGGCAAGAGACCTCCGCAAAATTGACGTTGGTGTTTATTTCAAGGGAAATGACTGCCCCCACCTCGTGTCTTTTCCTTCCTCATTCAGAGCAAAATGTTCTAAAGCAAACGTCTTTTTTCACACCTGAGCAAACTGGGTGGCTTATTTTCGCTTTGGCTATCAAAATAGAAGAGGAAGCGCCTGCGGTTTCATCAGCGGAGCTTGGGCGTGTGCTGCAGGCCGTCCCGCCTTCCTGCTGGCTCACCTGGCTGCGGCCCTGAGCCCCCAGGTTATGCTACCAGGCTGCCTTGCCCTGCACCGTACTTCCCACCCTCGAATCCAGGCCTGGTCCTGCAGAGTCTCCTGAGGCGAGTTTCTTGCTACTCCCTCCGAGGATTCCTTGGACCCACGCGGCTGACATCAGCATCCCCCCAATGCCTCACCTCTCGGTGCTCGGTCCCTGGACTGATAATTTTACGGTAAAATTGAATTTAGGTCTCAGATGTGGTCCGCCTGGCTTTACTTATATTTAAATGTCAATGTCTCTACGAAGGAGGCCTGTGTTAGACCGGACAGACCTGCCCTCTACTGACTGGGGACCCAGAGCAAGTTACCTAACGTCTTGGAGTCTCGGTTTCCTCATCGAGCACCGGCACCGAATTAATGCCTATGGGTTGCTGTGTGGCTGCAGGGCGAGGGCGCAGAACTTCTGTCTGGCCACCCTAGGCTGAATCTATCGAATCCAGCTCCTGTTTCCAACTTCTCTCCGTGCTCCAAGAAGGGCCAGGCAGGCTGGGTCAGGACGTTGGCGACCCTCTGGGCACCCCGGGGTGCACTGCAGACCGCTGGGGGCATGCGCTCCTCTCTCCACCCCTAAACTCAACGCCCCCTCGCCCTCCGGGCAGCCGCGACTTGGGTCGGCTGCACCGTGCAGAGAAGTAGGTTCGGGACGTGACGGTCGAGCACCCCAGTGCGGACACCTGCTGCAGCCGGGTTACATCCCACCACCCCCTCCCCCCGCCACGCCCGCTGCTGTCCCCTCGAGGTCTCCGCACCCCTCTCCTCTCCCCGGGAGGCCCGAGGAGCATTGTACTCACATCCGGGGCTGGGTTTTGCTTTAATGCGAAACGTAATTAACCCGGAAAAAAGAGTCGAGAGACAGCCTTGGAGGACAGCTGAGGATAGGGGAGAAGTGTGCAGCAGGACAGGCGGGAGACGAAGCCCCGAGGCGCAGAGCCCTGGGACCCGAAGCGACCCTTGCTGCGCAGAGCGCGGTGAGTTGGGCGGAGAGGCGCGCGGCACAAGGGCCGGGGTGCAGCGGGCAGAGGAGCAGGGCGCCTGGGCATGGTGGCGCCAGTCCCGGTGGTGGACGGCGATCGGAGGTGGCTCACGGGCCACCTTCCTAGCTCCCAGGAAAGCCCCAAATGCAGCCCCTCCTCCAGTGCACTGGCGCCTCCAGGGTGACCAAGGTCGCCACCGCCAGGGGTCGGGCTGTGGGTGGGGCGTGTGGGGGCGGCGTCCTGCGGAGCTGCAGCGTCTCACGTTTGCAGCGGCAAAACTTCTTCGCGGTTCAAGCACAGGGGTAGTAGCCCCTCAAGGACTGCCCGGGCAGCGGGTAGGGGAGGAGCACAGAGAACGTCCCAGGCAAGTCCCTCGGGCACGAGTTGGGTGCTGGAGCCTCTTCCTTCTCCTTCTCACTCCTTTTTAACTTGGCGGGCCTAGAATGCTACCCGGGGGAGACTCCTCCTTTCGTCTGCTCCCGCCATGGGCTTCTGGGATTCCTGGCAATGGAGGTGATTTGGTGGAACACATAGGTCGGTGCCAGGTTAGGTAACCCTTTCGAGGGGAAGCTTGCCTTCTGTCTCCTTTAACGTCCACGCTTTCCCGTTTTCCTCAGCCACGGAGACTATGCCGTTAAAATGTAAAAGGAAAAGAAAAGAAGAAAGAGCGGGGGCCAGGTCGTGTGGGAAGAAAAGAAAGTATCAGGGCATGACCAGGGCACCCTCGTTCACCTTCTGCCCTGGGCAGAATGCCCCGAGTCTTTCACCTTTAAGGTTTCCTTCCTTCATGCGCATCTTCCATTTGTAACTCCTTCTGTCCCCGATTGGACTCAATTAAGAGATTTTTTTTTTTTTCCAGAGGAGCAAAAACTAACTTGAGGAGGAGCAGGGGGAGACGGAGCCAGTTGTGGCTCCTGGGAGCATGTTGTTTTGCAGTAGGGGCTGAAGTTCCAAAATTGTGCTAATGTTCTTAATGTCTTTGATTAGCAGTCCCCGTCCCCCGCTCTTTCTTTCTTTGTTGCCTCCCCCTACCCCAGGAGAAGGACAAAGCTTTCAGCAACAGCTAAGCAAAAGACACGGGAAAGGTAGAAGTTTTATCTTGGTTGCATCTAGTGACTTGTTAATAATAATAACTTGGTATTAAGAACGTATTAAGATAGCAATGGCGAGCAGCTCAACCCGGTCTTTAGGGAGCTGTCAGGCTAGTGAAGGGCCCTGGCTATGCAGAGTGCTGAGAACATCAGGCTGGAGGCCCTGGTGTTTGGAGAAGTCAGAGGAGGGTTTTTTTGAAGCATAATCAGCACATGGCAGAGTTTAGCTTTCCTTGCCTGAGCCAGGGTTCTAGCAAAAGTAAAGTTTGTTGAGCAAGTGAATGAAAACCATCACTGAAAGCAAACAGAAGAACGATGGGGCCTCAGGTTGGGTCATAGGACTTTTCCCTGTCTTTAGACTGATGAGTCCTTTGGCTGTATCTGCAGGCATCTTTTTACAGATTACCGGTACCTTAGTGGAATTTTAGCTGGCTTACAATGGGAGCCTTGCCCACCTCATAGCTGGCGAATTTCTACTCAAGATCGATTTGGGAACTGCCTACTGTTTAGTGGAGAGAGTGACAGCACGCCCTTCTCTTCCCTCATATTAGTGCTTGTTGCTTCTCCCTTGTGTGAAAGGAAGTAGAGCCTGTAACCTCCCTCATGTCATCACAGTGAGCTCAACTCAGACCTATTCAGCTTAGGGTTTTAATAGGGGGACACAATCAATCCTGAACGCACACAGGGTTTGGTTGTTGACTGCTGCTGAAGCAAATCTGCAAATGTGGGAAAGGGGCAGCATGGTGTATCTCAAGATAGAAAGCTCGCCTTGCAAAGCACCCCCTCACACACACACCGCCCCCCCCCAAGCCCCAGAGGGGGTGAGGGAGGGAGACAAGTGTTAGCTGGTCCGTCAAACCCCAGGAGAGCAGTACTGCACTTCCTCCCAGGTGTATGCTAGAATACTAGACAACCAAGTAGCAGGAGCACGGCCATGTGTGGATCCGGCTGATACTTCTTTGATTTCCTGTCTTGATGCAGGTGCACAGCTGGGCGACGTCCCTGTTGCCGGCTGGATGGCTCAGATTGAACTGGGCGTAGATCACTATTGCTTTTTGGGTCTCAGAAAGCAAGGAGTCTTTCTTTATTCGGTCCCCTCCAAGGGCTTGGTTGCTAGGACTTTGGGCTGGGCACAGCTCTGCTGCTGTGAGGGCTCTCCCCTATGTACAGTTTGGGCTGTCTTACTTTCACTTTCTTGTCTGTCTTGGTTAAGCGGGATAGGACTCAGCAATCTAATCTGCTAGGTTTTGGAAAGGAAGGAAGCAGAACAAATATTATTACAGTGTGACAGGCTGTTGGGGAGAGAAAAACCCCTGCCTGGCCCAGGAGAAGCCCATCACCAAGAGAAAGGATTGGTTAGACTGGGAGGATGGACACCATCCTTTGGGGGATTGTATTTGGAAGACATTTGACCCGAATCTTGGCTCCCCAGAATCAACCAAAACACATGCTTTCCCACCGAACACATAGGTTTAAACAACCTCCTTTGCCTGGTGTTTACTGGTTAGCAGTTAAGAATTCCTAATACATTCTTTATTTAATCCTCCGAGCGATTGTCTCTATTGCAAATGAGGAAACAGGTCCAGGAGAGTCCAGCGGTTTGTCTGTGTTTGGACCCAGGTTTTCTTCACTCTAAACTCTTTAAAGCTTTCTGTGCCATGAGGACAGGTGACAGAAGTCAGCCTATTCTTTTTTGTGGTCATGGATCCCCCCCCCCATCTCTCTCTCTCTCTCTCTCTCTCTCTCTCTCTCTCTCTCTCTCTCTCTTTCTCTCTTTCTCTCTCTCTGCAAAAGTTTGAAAATACAGATATCGATCCTTGTCGCCTGCTTATCTAAGCCTTGCCACACCCGCCCCTTCTTCCTTCCCTAAATCTAGAAACAGGGTTCAAACAGACGCACATAAGCCACTTTGCAAAAGGGCAGCTGAGAGGAAACATAATGGTGCTTCCTTCTCATTTGCAGTCGCTGAGCAGCTGCCAGGAGGAAGCCCCCACAGTGAGCCTGTTGCTTAGAGTCACCTGAGTGGGGGACTTTCAGGTTCTGAGTACTGTGGAACTCAGCTTCTTCGGGCTATTTATATCCCAGATGTGGCTGCCTGCCTGCCTGCTCAAGGACCTTTCTGGGAAGGTGATCTGATGAACCTTTATTTCTTGCCCGAGGCCCCTCCGGCTGCATTTTCCCCCAATGTAGATGAGAGGAGAGGAGAGAGAGGTCTAGAAGGTTTAAAATAGCTCATTGGGTTGTCTTCTTTTGTCTTCCTTCCAGTGTTCTTTTTCTTTAAAATTTCTTCCTGACTATGTGTCTTCCTCCTCCCCCAAATCCTGGGATCCAGAGGAGGTCAGGCTGTCTGAAGGCCAAAGTGGCAGCACTCTTTCTGAGCCTCCCCATTCCTGAAGATGTGTGCATTCCTCACCCAGGCTTCCGGTGGGGACACAGGGGCCCCGGGCAGTACATTCCCTTCTCTTCAGTGTTACTCCTCCCCCATCCACAGTTTGGAATTTGCTCTGGTGACCACTGCAAAATGTAAGGATACTCTAGCCGGATTCTGGCCCCAGCATTTCCAGCTCTGCTCTGTGGCTAGGCTGAGGGATGATCTCTGAAGGGGCTGTACCCTGTGTTCTTGTTTTCCCAGAGCTGTTAGCCTTGTTGAGGCTTTGCAGCTCTGAGGGCACACTGCATACGAAGTAGGCGTGTCCTCAGCTGCTGCTCTTACCTCCACACCCAGGTCCTGTCTGAGACCTTTGATGTCATTTCCTATACACTTTCTTCTTATGAGTTTAGCAGATCCAGGTCAGAGTCTTCACTCCTGCGACTGGGGCTGTCTCTCCAGATCATCTTCTCTAGGAGGGCAGCAAGGGAAGACAAATCCAGAAACACCATCTAAGCTCTTACTAGGTCATAATTCTAGAAAGTTTCTGACTTATTAACATGGACTAATATGAGAAATCTCTAAATATGAACAACAACAACAAAAAGAATCTTTTGTTTTTTTTTTGTTTTTTTGAGACAGGGTTTCTCTGTGTAGCCCTGGCTGTCCTGGAACTCACTCTGTAGACCAGGTTGGCCTTGAACTCAGAAATCCACCTGCCTCTGCCTCCCAAGTGCTGGGATTAAAGGCATGCGACACCAAAAAAAAAAAAAAAAAAAAAAAAAATCTTAAAAATGCATTTTCTTACTAAAACATTTTAAGTGTGTGTGTGTGTGTGTGTGTGTGTTTGCGCACAACACACCCATGTGTGTACATGCCCACGGAGGGCAGAAGGGGCTGTTGATCCCCTGTAGCTGGAGTTATAGATGTTTGTGAGCTACCCTATGTGGGTGTTAAGAATCAAAGTCTGGTCTTTTGAAAGAGCAGCAAACACTGTTAACTGCTGAGCCATCTCCAGCCGCAAACAGATCATTTTTGAACTGGGATTACAGTACGTTATTTTGTGGGCACCACCACTTGAGGCATGGTTTCTGTTACGACCTTTTCTCTTCTCTGTTGACCTCACACACATCAGAATAGTCCAGCAAACGAATCTTTCTTATTGCAAACCACGTTAACTACCTCAGGAGTCAAGGAGCTGATACAGGCAAATGCCAGCATTTCCTCCCTTAGTGTGTGTGTGTGTGTCTGTGTGTGTGCACGTGTGTGTGTGCGTGCACGTGTGAGTGCACATATGGCGGTTAGAGGATGATCTCAGGCGTTCTTCAGGTGCCTTCTATTCTTCCATCTTGTGTTGGAGACAGGGTCTCTCAATGCCTAGAACTTTGCAAAGTATGCCAGGCTTGCTGGTCAGTGAGTGTATCGGCATCCCCCGGTCTCCACTTCATCTGAGCTGTGATTACACAACTTCACACCCAAATTTTTATCTGGTTCTCATAACAACAACAACAATGACAGGCCACCGGAAGAACACTCATTTTTCCTTGTTAAAACTTTGGAAAGGGCTGGGAGATTATAATGTGGAAACCGAGCTCAAGTGCTTGACACTTGTGAGTCGAGTGCTGTTAACCACTAAGCCATTCCCTCAACTTTACCCATTTATCAGCTCCACCCCTGTGTTTCATGTACGAGTGTTGTATGTGTGTTCCATGTGTGTGTTTCATGTGTGTGGCTCATGGGTATGTGTGTTGCATGTGTGTGTATTGGGTGTGTATGTTGCATGGGTCATGGGTGTGAGTGTATGTGTTGGGTGTGTGTGTTACGTGTGTGTGTGTGTGTTTGTGTATCGGGTGTGTATGTGTTGAATGTGTGTGTTGCATGGGTCATGGGTGTGAGTGTATGTGTTGGGTGTGTGTGTTACGTGTGTGTGTGTTTGTGTATCGGGTGTGTATGTGTTGAATGTGTGTGTGTTGCATGGGTCATGGGTGTGAGTGTATGTGTTGGGTGTGTGTGTTGCACGTGTGTATGTTTGTGTGTGTAGACCACAGATGCTATACATCTCAGATTTTTGTTTTGTTGTGATTTGGGGTGTGTGTTCATGTTTGTCTGGGTGCCGGAAGTTCACAATGGGTTTCTTCCCTATTGTTCTCTACCTTTTTTTTTTTTTTTTGAGCTCTGGAGCCTGGAGCTTGCTGTTTCAGCTAAGCTGGCTGGCCAGCAAGTCCCCAATATATGCTTGTTTATCCCCAACCCTAGGGCTTGGGTTGCAGATGTGAACTTCCACACAAGTTGTACAGCAGGGCTGGGGTCCTTATACTTACATAACAAGTGCTCTACCCACTGAACCATCTCCCCAGCTCTACCCACTGAGCCATCTCCCCAGCTCTACTATCTGTTTTGAGACTGGGTTTCTTATATGGACCTGGAGCTCACTAACTAGATAGGTTGGCTGGGCAGGGAGCTCAGGGACATGCCTACACCTCTTCACCGTTGCTGGGACTAGAGGCTCACACCACCGCATCCGGCATTTTAGGATTAGGAGATTGAGCTCATGTGCTTGCGTCGTAAGGACTGCATTGTCTGAGCCATTTCCTCAGCCTGCTCCCAAGTTTTAACAAGAAAAAGCCACTGTGTTTATGGAGATTTTTTGCTGTTTTTGCTGTATTGAGTCAAGCCCAGTTTGGCCTAGACCTCATAGCAATCCTCCTGTCTCAACTGCCCAGTCATGAGCCACCACACCTGACTTCTCTAGGGGCTCTTACAAGGCTTCCCAGATCCTCTCTTCAGAACAGTAGTCAGGTATGGATCAGATATTATAGCAAAGGCACAGGTGCTTGGTTAGACCTGAGGACATGGGCCCTCTCAGGATGACTACAGAACAAACCAGCTGGGGAAGAAGGAGCCCTTACGAATCCTTAGCAGTAGGAAACAAGAAACTCAACTTAAAGGGTGGAGGGAGCCTATCCTCACAGCCGGTGTCTGGCTTTGGGTGATTAACATATTGATTTATTAGACTGGAGTCCATGAAGCACCAAAAAGTGGCAAGAGAGCTGCATTTTAGCTGAGGTTGTGTTTCTGCACTACAGAGGATGAAGAAGCTCAAATCCTGCTGCTGGGACTGTTCGTGGGATTACCCAGCTTTCTCCTCTAAATAAATTAGCACATATTTACTATAGAACATGTAGACAACTGTATACACACGAGTGCACACACACATGTGCGTACATACACATACATGCACACATATAGACACACACCACCCCAGAAATTACTTGAAGGCAGTGTTGTATTTTTTTTTTTTTTTTTGAGACAGGGTTTCTCTGTGTAGCCCTAGCTGTCCTGGAACTTACTCTGTAGACCAGGCTGTCCTCAAACTCAGAAATCCACCTGCCTCTGCCTCCCGAGTGCTGGGATTAAAGGCGTGCGCCACCACTGCCCGGCTGAAGGCAGTGTTTTTTAAAACAGTTGTTCAATAGCTTTAATATACTCGAGTGTCTCTGAATTGAATTATTTATTACTTGATCATTGAGCTGCTTGGGTCGTTTTCAACTATTTTGTTACAAGTTTGAATGCAGTTTTCATTTTTCTGCTTCTGTCTGTTTATTTGGATAGAATCCTAAAACTAGAAATACTGGGTCAAAGAGCAGGGACATTTTTAGCCATCTCGTTACATACTGCCAAAACGCTTTTCAGAAAGGTCCCAGGTGTATACAAATCCTAGGCCCTCCCACCCCCACCTACCCAAAGGGATGCCATCTGTTTTGAGCTCAGTCTTCTCTGAGCTCAGCCTTCCTGATGCCTCTGTCTACCCTCCAGGGTGTGGTCTACTTTCTTAAGGCTCTGTGGCATCTGTCTCTACTAGGATACAGGCCTATTAAAGTGCACAATTTCTGGGTTTGCATATCTAGTAGTTGATGAAATATTTTGGGGTAGGAGCCTCTGGTGGCCTGTCATTACAGGGTGAAATGGGCAGCCTTGGGCTATCACAAGTGTTTCTCACTGCCAGCAAATCCTGGTCAGGAATTCCAGTTGAATGGTCAGTTAGCCTGCTTCCTGCTGCTGGTTACCCCGGGCAACCTCAGGAACTCATTTTCTCTAAGTTTCACTTAAAACATTTTTCTTAATTTAATACACACACACACACACACACACACACACACACACACACACACACATACATACATACATATATATATATACATAGACACACACACATACATACATATATATACATATACATACACACATACATACATACATATACATATATATATATATTTACAATTCAGGGTCTCATTATGTAGCCCTGGCTGGTCAGGAATGAACCACATAGCCCGACTGGCCGTGAACTCAGAGATCTGCCTGGTTCTGTCTCCCAACTCCTTGGATTTAAAGGCATGTGCCATTTTTCATGCTAATGAAATATATACTTATTTTCATTTATAGCAATGCTTAGAACTTAAATTCTACCCAGGACATCTGGATCATCATGGAATTCCCTGCTTAGGGAGGCCTGGTGCTCTGTAGGCTGAGACAGGCGGGTAGGTGGGGGTTGAGGGGTTGGGGGTGGTGGAAGTGAGTGGGGATTGGTCAGAGGTTTAAAATACATAAAATAAGAAACAAATTTGAGCATTCACCCTCACCAGTCACCATTATACATTTCAAACTAGTAACAGTTCTCAAAGTAGTGAGAACTTCAGCACATGGAAGAGTACAGCCAGACATGGTGTAGGCCCATGGTCATGCAGGCCTTCAATCCCCACAGAGGCAGGGGAATCTTTGTGAATTAGATAACAACATGCTTTTCATAGTGAGTTTCAGCCCAGCCACACAGTGTTGGAACAAGCCCAGCACAGTGGAAGGAAGCCCCATGTGTCTGTCCTGGGCTGGGTTCTCTAGCCTGGGGCACCGCAGTCACTGCAGGGTGCTGTAGATGGACTAGCTGGAGCGCAGCTGGGGTTCCAGCCAGGACCAGGTTTCGGCAGCTTGGGGCGCCGGGCTAGCTGTTTAGGCTTGGGTGAATGGGTACCGTCTGTCCCTCGGTAGAGATTAGATGCTGCTCCTTAATCGAGGGCTGGATCCCTCGCTTCCCATGGTGGGTCCAGATGAGGAGACAGTCCATAATTCTAAGACGTTTATTTTCATTGTGGAGAGTGGAGTGGATGGAATTGTACCCCCCCCAATCTCTGGGATGGGCGAGGCAGATATAGTAACTAGGAAGGGGCGTGGCTAAGTCTCTAGGTGTCTCATTAACCTGGGGGTGGCTTGGGGCTACATGGCCAAGCCTCTACCTGAGGAGGGGCTGGGGGCATGATCCTTTTTTACGTGACCAAATGTCGCAGACCTATGGAGAGCTGTAGCCACGTGTTAGAAGCTGTATTTTAGGAGCTTAGGCAAACAGTTGCCATCCCTTGTAGGCCGAGGACAGCCCATTGGGCCTGCAACGTTCAATCCTTAGCTTGACCAGAAACACAGACTTCCAATCACGGCCCAACAACACAGTGAGACCCTCTCTAAAAAAAGATCTCATGATGGTAAAATGAATTGATTATCAGTTGCAACAAAGATTTTTAGAGAGTAATTTTATAATAGGTCTCAATAATGCTAATTAATCACTTAGCCTATGTTCTAATCACATTACCCTTTAAAAAGAACTATTTGCTTTTACTTTGTGTATATTAAAGTATATTTTGTCTGCATATATGTATGCACTGTGTGGTGCCTGGTGCCCAGATAGTTGGGAACTGCTATGTTGGTGTTGGAAAGCAAAACCAGTAAGCACTCTTCACTATGGACCATTTTTCTATTCCTCATATTATTATCTTTAACATATCCTTTTTTCCATGTCAAAAAAAATGGAAAAAAATATATGGGAATATATATATATATATATATGGAAAATATAAAATGGAAATAAAGTTTTGGTATTATCATAGCAGAAATCTGACTCTAGACTCAGTTTTTTCGCACTAGAGAAATGATTAAGTGAATCGTACTGTAATCCATACATTAATGTGCAGAAATCATTAAAAAACAGTGTTGATGAACAAGTGGAGTAGTTACACCAATGTTTCCATGTTCTAGTGTGGAGCCACTGCCTTGCTCCCACAGTCTTGATGAGCTGTGTGACTCAGCTGCCTTAGGCATCTGGGGAGTCCCTCTCTCCCCACACACAGTTTATTCCTGAAGTTGTGCGCAGAGCTCTGCTTCAAATCTTTCCTTCTAGTGCATGGAAGTCCCACACTATGGATCCATGAGCATGGGCAGTACCTCAACAGAAGGAGAGTTCTAGAGAAAGAAGCCCTTCTCCAGCCTCTCTCTTGAGGGAGAAGCAGGAACTGGTAAATCCTGCAGGCTGACAAGGGGAACTTCAAAAGCTACCATTCTTGGATACACTGCTGCCCAGCTTGCCCCAAGCTCGTCAGCTTTGTTCCCCCAGGCAGCTGAGCGTGTTCTCTTGGACGTTACACTGGATAGCAGGGCATGGTGGCACAGGCATGTAATCCTAGCACTAGGGAGACAGAGGCAGGAGGATTATCAAGAGTTAGAGACCAGCTGGGGCTGCATTAGGCAAACCAGGGCTACACAGTGAGACCCTGTTTCAGACGAAAGCTGGGAGAGATTTCACTGGAGCAGTCAGAGCCCTGTGGCCTCTGGGGTTTCTTCCTTCAGAGCTATGTTGGCATCTGTGGGTGGGTGTCTCTCCTGTCGTTACTCAAAGGTTCTGTACCTTTCCATGCTCGGTGGCTTTGTCTTTCTACTCGAGAGCCCTGCTCCTTGAACAGGCAACGTATACTCCCAGGCATCCACGGCCTCTTGGGCCTTCTACCAATAACCCAGTGTCTGCTGGGGTGACTCCTGAAAGCATCACCTAACACTTGGCTTTTTTATTTCCCTGAACTTAAACTTGCTTCACTTTGAGGCTGGCGCTGGGGAACTCTTCTAGAGTAGGTGACGTCACTTTGTGCAGGGTGCCCCTCCTCCACCCCTTCACGGCCCCCACTTCTGCTCCACAGTTAGCTTCCTTTTCAAAACCTCGTCTTCCTCCTTTGGATCCCTTTCTCACCTCCTCTTCCGCTTCCTTTTTTGCTATGGTGGACTGTTCTTAGCTGTTTGTCTACTTCATTCTTCTGATCCTTGCACTCCTTAGAAGAAGCCATGAGATCTCCAGATGCCCACAGCTTCTGTCCCTCTTTAGAATTGGCCAGCACATGCCTGAGCCGTGGGGATTACTGGTATCTCTCTGTGGCGTGATGTGGTGTGGTGTGGTGTGGTGTGGTGTGTGTGTGTGTGTGTGTGTGTGTGTGTGTATGTGTGTGTGTACATGCATATATGTGGTTCTTGTTTCTTGGTGCACCCTCTTAGTACTGCAGGCTCACTGGAGTGTTTGAGAACACACTATTCCACCAGCTATCACTTTGAGAGCAAGCCTGACCTGGAAATACATTCCCTTGCTTCCTGGGACTTTGTTCCCACTGGGCTTGGAAGGCTAGGGTGGTAGTTTCTCTGAGACTGTGTTGGGTCATAGGACACCTTCATCAGCCAGCTCAAATTTTTGCTTGGCTACAGGGCATCTGTGGCTGTGGCCATTATAAGTCCTGCTCTGTTGAAGTGAGTCAGAGCTCAGTGGTTGGATGCTCTCTGGCTTTGGAAGTCTGAAGGTGATATGGCTCTTTGTAGCCCTTGGGACTTCTAACCTACTTCCTCATGATCCAGGAATCCAGACCAGGTGTCTTGGCTGTTTCTCTCCTCTGAGAGCTCTGGGGCTCTTCCCCTTTCCTGTGGGCTCTTAGAGGACATTCTGGAGAGATGAAGTAGCTAGGACATGTGACTATTCTCACATTGCCAGAGGCCCTGTTCTGGAATCAGGGAGATGGCTACTTTCTGTTCCTTCCCAGCATGCAACGGAGATGAGTCAAGTCAGGTGAGGCTTATCCAGGTCCTGAGATAAAGTGTGCTTCATCCTCTTCCTCACCAGTCCCCTCCGCCCTCCCACAGAGGATGATGTGAGCAGAGCCCGGGAATGCATTATGCTGATCTGCAAAATTGAACTTGTAGGCATTTGGTAGCTGTAGGAGTTGGCTCAGGTTGTCATGGCAAAGTACCACAGCCTGAGAGCTTGAGCAATGGAGATTTATTTTCTTATGGTCTGAAGGCCAGAAGAACGAGATCAGGGATGTGTCAGGCCTTTCTCCTTCACTAGAAGATGGGTTCTCCAGGAACCTATCACAGTAGCATTTAACCCCTGGGTACTCCAGCTTCTTTATGTCTGAATTCCTGGATGTGTTTTGTTTGTTTTGTTTTATTTTTTTGGAGGTATCTTCCGAGAGAGTGTCTCCATGTGTGAAGTGAATTACTATCACTTCCTGAGGCTTCATAAAGAGTAGTAACCAGGAAGTACTTCTCGTACCCCTCCAACTTAACTCACAGAAAAAAAAATCCTATAAGGGGTGGTGCCATGGTTGCTCCCACTTCACGGGCATGGAAGCTGGGGTGCAGAAAGATTAAGAAGTAATTAGTGATAACACAGAATACTGACGAAGTTGATACACATACTAATGCATAACAAAGCTTATATCCTCTAGGTCACTATGCTCAGCACACAGTAGGGCCTCAGGAAAATTAGCTGAGTCAATTCTAATGGGTTTTGATGACTGTTCAGAGTTGGTAGAAGTTTTCAGGGTCCAGTGGGGTAGACATTTGGTGTCCAGGGAAGAAAGCTGGGGGCAAGGAGCCTAGCATGTCACAGAGATGAGTCAACCAGGGCCAGCTGAGGCTCCTCCGGGCCCTCAGACAGAGCCTGCTTTCCCCTCCTTCTCACCTGTCTCTCCCTCCCGTGGTGCAGGGTGATGTGAGCAGAGCCCAGGAATGCCTTATGTGGATCGGCAGAACCGAATCTGTGGGTTTCTGGATATTGAAGACAATGAGAACGGTGGCAAATTCCTTCGGAGATACTTTATCCTGGATACCCAGGCCAACTGCCTCCTGTGGTACATGGACAATCCCCAGGTGAGAAGCCAGACGGGAAGGGGACAGGGTGACTGCCCTACCCTCTGTCACAGCTGGGAGGAGAGCAGGGCGTGGGTTTCTCTCAGGGTAAAGAGTGGGAAGACCCTCCAACACACACCAGCATGCGTGTCTAGAACTTCCTCCAAAGCTGGGGGGGGGGGGGAAGGTTCCTTTAGTAGTGTGTGTGCTTAGCAGATACAAGAATCTTGATTTAATCCAGAGTAGAGTGTGTTAGATTGGGGGAAAGAAGAGAGAGGGAGAGGAGAGTTGAGGAGCAGATCTGGAGGAGACAGAATCTCTTAGCCCTAGATCTGTGTTTTTCTTGTACACAGGAATTTAATACTTGGGAAAAGTCAGGCAGAGTCTTCCAGATCTGACTCTCTTCCTCTCAGCTCTCAGGGCTGTGGCCTAATGACTGCTCCTGCTCTTCCAGTCTGGGGCCCCTCCCTAGCAGAGAACGTGATCTGGCTCCCTGAGCTGGACAATGTTGGACTTCTTTGGTCTCCTGAATCAGGAAGTCATGCAGAGTTTTCGGTTGGCAATGACCTTCCAGATCACCTGGTATTGCTTCCTCATGCCTTGGAGGAGTCCTGGACACTGCAGATTGCAGTGTACCCCTAGGCAAGGAGAAGTGACTGCCTTAATAGCTTGTGGAGGCCAGGCACAAAGATAGGAATCAAGTTTCTCTCTCTGTCTCTCTCTGTCTTCTCTGTCTCTCTCTCTGTCTCTGTCTCTGTCTCTGTCTCTGTCTCTCTCTCTCTCTCCTCCCTTCACTCTCTTTCTGTTTTTGAGACGGGGACTCTTTATGTAGCTCTGCCTGTCTTGGAACTCACTATGTAGACCAGGCTGGCCTCAAACTTGCAGAAATTCACCTTCCTCTCTTAAGATCGAAGCTGTGCCCCACCATGTCTATCCTGCCCAGTTTTAGTGCTATGCCTTGGCACAGGAAGGGGTTTGGTGACTGGCAATGATTATTCTTTGGGATCTTGGAACTTTTTTCTTTTCCACCGAATGCTGTCATGTTCTTCTTTCCAACTGGTCCAGCAGTTTCATAGAAGTGAGGCTGTGAAGAACGGCATGTACCTGAGCCGAATAGTCACAGGACATGGCTGTATATGGACAGGCATGAATGTTGGGGGTGGGGCTTGGGTCTGTTCAAAGGCTGAAGAGGATAGTCTCGTGTTAGGGACTGAATGTGTGCTTAAAGATGTGAACCAGAGGGTCGACAAGATGGCTCAGTGGGTAAAGGTGCTTATTGTTAAGCCTATGACCCGAGTTAACTCCTCGGGGTCCACCTGCTGGAAGGAGAGAAGCAACTCCAGCAAGTTGATCTTTGCCTGCCACATGCTTTGTACACCTTTGTAAACATCCCTCCCATGTTTCCCCCACCACATGGATGCAACAAAACTAATGTGTTTTAAAAAGACGTGATGTAGGAAAAGCCATGTGAAGCCCCAGGTCATTACCCACAAACCGACTGGTTGTGGGTCTTCAGGGCTTGTGTTCTGGGTTTGAGAGCTGAGTGAAAACATAATAGATGCACAAGCCTTGTAGAGAGAGGGTCATGTTCTGGGGACTGTGCCTGCTCCAGGAAGACTGCACTCACATCTCATCCCATGTCCCTGATAAGGCAGCTGCTGACTTTCACTTAGTACTGAACATCTGGACTCGACTGACCCTTCGTACAGAGGCTGCTGTGTCCTCTGGGTTCCTCCCGCCATCCTCAAGTCTTGCTCTGCCTTCTGGCTTGCTCGTCACTTTCCTGAGGACTTTCATCCTGATTTACCTTCTTTACGCTGTTCTCTGTGTTTCTGCTCTCCTGATCCAAGACTCACTTTCTTGGGGAGTCCTGCCGAGCTGCTGGCAAGTTCTAATTTGTATCTATCAACCAACTTGCCTTTTGTTTACGTGTGTGTGTGTGTGTGTGTGTGTGTGTGTGTGTGTGTGTGTGTGTGTGTGTGTGTGTGTGTGTGGTGGGGGGAAGACATATCAGTTTGGAAGCTAGACTTTGATGCCACTTTTTCTTGATTGCTCTCTCCCTTGCATACTGGAGTAGAGTCTCTCACTTGAACCCAGAGCTCAGTCATTTTGCTAGAATAACTAGATTACCTGTCTTTGAGAACCCCTGTTTCTGCCTCCAGGGTACTTGATTATAGGCAGCCAGTACGCATGCCCAGTATTTACACAGGTCCTGGGAATCTGAACTTTGGTTCTTAGGTTTGGGTGGCAAGTGCTTTACCCACTGAGCCATACACTCAACTGAACCTTTGTTCATACTCTGAGCCACAGAGAGTCTTGCTGTCAATCACAAGTCACCCATGACCATGGTGTCCTCATCTTGGTCTGGAATATTGCCAGCGGTTAGGATTTCCCTTATTGTAACCCACCCTCTGACTTGATTGTCTCATGGGCCTGGAACGTGGGCTCACCAGCAAGGCCTTGCCTGCCTACTTTCCTGGCTCTTGGGACTGCCCCAGCACCAGTGTCCACCCTGCCCAGGGCAGCCTTCTTTCCTTCCTGCTGGAGGGCTCTTGGATTCTTCCTGGAAGCAGGAGAGACAACGGGATGGGTCTTGCTATGACCGTGACGGTTCAGAACACCTCCTCAATTCCTGTGTTAGTTATCGGCCATGTTGAAGGCCAAGCAACCTTTCCAGATTTGTGAATGGTGTTTTTGGTGAAGCGTGGTTACTGTGCCACGCCCAATTCTCTGGGCTTTTGTTTCACTCTAGAGGAAAAAAGAGATAGGCAGGGAAGGTGTTCTGCCCTCATTCTGAAAGCGAAGGAGGTGGTGTGTGTGTGTGTGTGTGTGTGTGTGTGTGTGTGTGTGTAGCATGGCCCAGTGTTATAAGCCTGTCAGTCTGACTCCAGCACCCCTGCCATTGCTACTCACAATAAGTGGGTTATCTTGAGGTGGCTTTGTGAGGAAGCAAAGTCTGTCAGTGAAGCTTCTGGTTAAGCGAGAGAACTGGAGGGTACAGCTGGGAGGCTGCAGAGCTCACGTGCTCGAGATGAGTGGCATGTCTGGGGTTGCATGAATGTGTACTCTATGCGTCAGTGAATGAATAGGAGACCGAGAGGGGCAGTGAGTGAAGCTGCCAGAGATGTGCCTTCGGGAGGGCGGGGGTTTGGTGGTGCTCTCCTGGGAATAGGGACAGAACCCAAGCCCAGGACAAGCTACAGCCTGGGACTCCCTGGGATTGTTGACCTGTTCTTGTAGAGGGCTATAAGAATAAGGGCACAGTTTGAGGACTGTGCTTGGGGCATGGGATGTCTTTCTTTTATGGGGAAAAGGGGATTCTTGATGTGGGATTATAATGATTATAACGATTAGCGAATAAGTTTTCAGAACCCAGGCGTCTGATCACCTCCTGTTTGAACGTCTGCATATCTTGTCTTGATGAACCTGCCTCAACTCTACCACTCTTGCCTCCATTGCTGTTGCTGCTGACCTCAGTCTGTTTCCTGAGGGCTCACTATACATCAGGCATCCTGTGCAGGGCTTTGTGCAACTCAGTGAATCCCCTGACTAATCGTGAGCCCTTGGGACTGAAATTCCTTAGTTCAGTGTTGAGCAGGCTGGAAGTGTGGCTGATATCCTTGATATTCTTCACTTCTGTCTTCTCTCTCTCCTTCTGATAGTTTGCTGGCTCCTGGGGAAAGTGAATTCAACACTGTCTCTGCTTCTAGGAAGTTTCAAGTTGAGGAAATAGAAATGACATGCTTAACACCCCAAAGCTGGAATAATGTTAAGCCATCCCAACAAGACACCACACCACTCATTGCGGTGCCCGCGCCTGGATACCAGGGTTTTGGTTGGAGGAGAAGAGGCTCTAGTTTTCCATTTCTGCTGCTTCTTGGGGAAGACAGGACACTAGGAGGTGGAGTCTCACATGGAAACATCTCAGGTCTGGTAGACAGGAGATCAAGGCTGCAATCTTGGCCTGTCTTCTCAGGTGACTGGTGTTTTAAGCAAATCCTTTCTATGCTGAAGCTTAGTGATGTTACCTAACATGTATGAACTAAACTTGCCCAATGTGTTAGATGCCTAACTAAGTATGGAGGCACCATAGTGAGCAAGACAGACCTCCCCACCCCCTGCAGGTAGGGAGAGAGATGATCACATAGAATTGGGTAGAGATGGTTGGGAGCCATACCTTCATGGGAGAGGTGGCACTAGATTATCGTCTTTAATTTTCTTAAGCCTTTTTGGAGACAGTATCTTATACTATGTAGCTCAGGCTAGACTTGAACTGACAAGCCTCTTACTTCCATCTCCTGAGTTTTGGGATGATAGCATATACCACCACACCCAACTGTGGCCAGATTATGGAGGCTGGGTGATATTAGAGGGATCATTACTATACATTGTTCAGACTTGGGGAACGTTTATTTTGACATGTTTTTATGAATAAAGTCTTATTTAGCTGTTGTGCCACTCTGACCTAATCAGAGTTGAAGAGGAAGAGAGGCAGCCATTATGGGGACCTAGCTAAAGGATCACTTTCAGTTAGCACTCCCAGGAGAAGTCCTTATGATGAGCAGCCAGGTCCCCAGACAAAGATTTGTAGACAAATTCTTCATTAAAGAAATGCTAACGCAGGACCTCCTAGAAGTGATGGGGCAGCCTGGCTGAGAAAGGAGGAAGCTTCTCAGGGCTATGTATTCAGGTGGGAGTCAGAAGGGAAGGCTTGGCCTGGCCTCGAGGGAGCGCTGGGTGAGTTAAGCTTTAGAGTTGTCTGGCTCATATATGTCTGTGCTGACTACCGATGACCACAGCTCTGTAAACGTAGTCAGAATGGCTTCTGGAAACCCATGGCCAGTCCTAAGCACAGTGAAGGGAACGTGGGAGGCTGGCCACAGCATCTGATGGGGGGATCTGAGGAAGAGGGGTCCGAACACAGCAGGGCCTAGGTGCAGCTTTGAATGGCAGTGTTTTGAATCAATGTGAGGTAAGGAGTTAAGGTTTCCACCAGATATTGGTGGCGCTAAGCTAAGGATGAAACCCAATAGCTAAAATGCACCTTGCTGAGTGGAAAGTACCAATGTTATTGATTAGACCACTGAATTGACTAATTTGTTTAAAATTCAGTATGCTGGCAATATCAAGCAAGCAAATCAATAATTCTTTTGTTATTGCAGTAATCATCTTTAGCATCTTTAGGAATTTAGCATATTTATAAACTCATAATAGCATACTGTCAACTATTGGTACAGAAATACAATATAGAACTTACAGTATAGCAGCTCTCTCTAAAATCCAGTCATCTTGCAAACAAGCAATAGTGTTTTGTTTTGTTTGTTTCATGTTTTCAGTGCTGGGGGTTGAACCTCAGGTCTCATGCCTGTTAGGCAAGTGTTCTTCCACTGAACACACTTTATTTTGAGACAAGATCTTGCTAAATTGCCCAGGCAGGACTGAATTTGTGTTTCTCTTGCCTTAGGCTCCTGAGTAGAACTGCTGGGTTCTAGGCATGTACCAGTGTATTACCATGCTTGGCCAATGGTTCTTGAAACACTGCCCAAATTTCCTTCAAGTCATGATACTTGCAGAGGGGTGTGTGTGTGTGTGTGTGTGTGTGTGTGTTTTATGTTGAATGTGTGTGTATGTGTTAGTGGTGCTGGAAATTAAGCCGGGACTCTGCATATGTTGGGTAAATACCGTACCACTGAGCTACACTCAGGGCTTGGCAGTTTTCTTTTTAACTGAGTGTTGGTCCCTGCCATGGTAGAGAAGATGGAACACTTATGCAGCTGCTGTACTCTGTAGTGACCTATGAGTGATGACCCGGGTTTCAGCTGCTCAGCCACACTGGTGTTCAGCAATGCCAGCACCCACCCCCACGGCTAATTGCAAGACCAATTTATATGGCCCTGAATAAGGGAAAACCACAGCATGGGCATGATATGATATTTGATGGTTGCTTTCGTCAGGATTCCTCAGGAGAGTGTAATTTTTCTCCTTGTCCAAAAAAATTACTTCGGTACACTTCTCTTACACAAGCCAGCATATGAATTATGGATCATTATAATATTCTAAAAGATTGCATCTCTCCTAGCAAATCTAGGAACCCAGTGAAAGACATTTGCTTTGTTTAAAAACCAACCAACC
>CM052719.1:15707606-15773404 GCA_028551405.1 Uromys caudimaculatus | reverse complement strand
AGAGGACTTTGGGCCTGAGGGTGCTAGGGGCGCCAGTAAAAGGGAATGTCAAGGTGGGAATATGGGAATGGGTGGGCGGGTAGGTGGGAGGAGGAATTCCCTCACAGAGGCGGGGAGGGGGAGGGGACACGGGGTTTCTAAAGAAAAGGGGAATCATCGGAAATGTAAATAAAATATCAAAAAATAAATAAATAAAAAACAAAACAAAACAAAAAACAAAACAACAACAACAAAAAACCCAACCAACCAAAGACTGAAAGCAGGTCTTCTCGTTGGCCAGGCAAAGAACACAGTGTTCATGGCAAGATGGATACTAGGCTCATTTGAGTGGAGAGCCTACAGAGTGAGAGAAGAGTCTATTAATATCTACCTCATAACATTATCATACATAATGGTATCATCACCTTAAAGGCTGAGTGAAAACAATGGTTTTTTTTTTTTTTTTCCTTTGGTTTTTTGAGACAGGGTTTCTCTGTGTAGCCCTGGCTGTCCTGGAACTCACTCTGTAGACTAGGCTGGCCTCGAACTCAGAAATCCACCTGCCTCTGCCTCCCAAGTGCTGGGATTAAAGGCATGCACCACCACTGCCCGGCAAAAACAATGTTTTAAGAGCGGCGTTTTTGTATCAGAAACTTCCTTTGGAAAAGTTTGGGCTCTATCAATACTTTAATGGCTTCAGCCTGTGCAAATGCCAAGAACCAGGAAGTAACTTCATTGAAAATGGGCAGTGCCTTCACCTGGTGCAAATTTAGTGTAGAAACATGGTTGTAGTGGCAACATCTCTGCCTCCTGCCTCTTCCTCCAGCTACAGCCCCTTAGCAGGCAGCAACAGGACACCTCTCTCCAGTGTCTACTTATCAAGCCCACACATGGACGGGCATTTTGTAATCTTCAACTATTTCCCAATTGGTTTGGGAAAGTCTTTTCTTCTTAATAGTCTTAAATTTTTGTTTTTAAAAAATTTTTTTTTGTTTTTCTTTTTTTGTTTTTTAAAATCTTGTTTGTGTTTTTTTTTTTTTTTTTGAAAGCTAGATGGACTTTCGGTGGTTGATGACTAAATATGTGTCTTAGTTACTTTCCTATTGCAGTAACACAATGATTAAGGCAACTTAGAGAAGGAAGAGTTCATTGCAGCTCAAGGTTCCAGAAGGCTGGAGTTCATTACTATTATGGTCAGGAGTATGGCAGCAGGCAGGCAGGAAGGCATGGTACTGGAGGAATTTCTGAAAGCATAAATGTTGAGCCAACACCCATGATGGAGAGAGGGAGGGAGGGGGTGGAGAGAGGGAGGCAGAGAGAGGGGGGAGAGAGAATAAGAATGAATGAACATGAACTGGGCCTGAGATGGGCTTTCGAAACCTCAAAGCCAACTCCCAGCAATGTACCTCCTCCAACAAGGCCACACCTCCTAATCCTTCCCAAATAGTTCCACCGACTGGGAACCAAACATTTAAATATATGTGTCTATGGGGGTCATCCCTACTAAAACCACTACTTTGCATTCCTTGGCTCTCATGGGCTGGTGGCCACATTACAATAAAACACTTTTAGTTCAGTTTCAAAAGTCCCCAGTCTTTCAGTCTCAAGATTGTTTAAAGTCCAAAGTCTCTTCTGAGACTCAAGGCAATTTCATAACTATAATCCCCTGTAAAATCAAAAAGCAAATTACTTTCTTCTAACATACGTTGGTACAGAATACACATTACCATTCTAAGATAGAGGAACATGGAAACAGTCAGGAAATACTGCACCAAAACAAGATTAAAAAAATCTAGCAGGGTCAATTCCGAATCCTATAGTTCTATGTCTGATATCGAAGGGCTTAGCTGACTCTTCCCTTCCAGCTTCGGGGACCAGAACGTACTTCTCTCCTCTGGGCTGATTCCATGCCCTGGTTGTAGGTCTCCCTGGTGGACATCCCGTCCCTCTGATAGACACCCCATGCTTTGGTAATCTCCAACAACTTGAGGTCTCCAACTTGATCCAGGCTTTACTCTCATATCTGTGACTGGCATGGAGAATGGTGGCAACCAATGAGGGACAGGGCTACTGGCTGGATGAGGGAGGAGAAGAGACCTGGGGGCCGACTGTAGGAGTGACCTAGACTCACCAAAAGTGTAGTGCCTGCTTTTGCATAGCAGTATTCATGGGTGGGCTCTTCATAGTCTAGGTTTATAAAATCATATGCTTTTGTGGTTCTGGGAGCTTGAGCCCAGTGCTTTGTGCATGTTAGGCAGGTATTCTACCCCGAGTCTCTAGTTTGCTAGAAAATTATATTAATAAGCCAAAAAGTGTAATAGGGTAAATCATAAACTTTTCTATTTTAGAAGCCACAGGCATTTAAAAAACACTTATATATTATGTATGTGTGCACATGGCAATGCCCATGTTACTGTGTGCAAGTGGGAGCTAGAAAGCAATTTGTGGGAGTTGGCTCTCCCTTTCCCCCATGTGAGTTCAAGGGCTGTAACTCAGGTTAGCAAACTTAGCCAGAAACCCCAAACTTTTAAAGTATATGCTCATGCCTTATTTAAATTTCAAATCAATCAAATAATACTTAGGATCATACATCCCGATGTATAATTCAAATTGATAACCACAGGATTATAGCTAAGAGATGATGATCTTAGGGAGCCAGAGGGCACTGTTCTCCTACGAAGGAGGAGCCATGGGATATAGAGGAGTATGCTACTTATAGTAGACAAATTTAAGAAAGGAAGTGTGATAACAAAGACCATGTTAAATGGGTCAATGGTGGCTCACGTGCCAGCATGGTCTCCAGAGTGAGTTCCAGGACAGCCAGGACTGTTACACAGAGAAACACTGTCTCAAAAGTGAACAAACAAACAAACCAAACAAAGACCGTATCAAGCTTACAAGTGTGAGGAGCAGTCGGCGAGTCTCCTGACAGACATAGGCAGTGAGCATCTATCAGCATGGAGCTCGGTAACACTGAGCAGGCTCCAGTCAGCCTGACTTTGTTTTCTCTTCTGTTAAATATAGAAATATTGTTACATAGTATGTTCAAGGCTTGAGACTTCTGCAACGTTTTGGGGCCAGGAAAATAAGAGGTGCTTAATAAATATTAGTTAACTGTGAGCAGCACGTTATCTGCCAGCTGTTTCCTGGATGTGTGGTGAGTGCTTACTTCATTTAGTTTCTTTGTGCTAATGAAATTCTTTGGTGTGTCAGGTAGTTGTAAGCTGGGAGAGCTGACCCTGTTAGGAGATGGTAGGGGCAAAACACTTAAGCTCAAGCATTCCTATGTTGCAGTTTGCCAATTCTTAAATGACAGATGAAAGATACTGAAAGTCACAAAAGGTTAATGCCATGTTCCTTCAGCTTTTTTTTTTCTTCCGGTTTTTCGAGATAGGGTTTCTCTGTATAGCCCTGGCTATGTAGAACTCACTCTGTAGACTAGGCTGGCCTCGAACTCAGAAATCCGCCTGCCTCTGCCTCCCGAGTGCTGGGATTAAAGGCGTGTGCCACCACTGCCCAGCTCAGCTCATCTTTTAAACAGGATACATTGTAGTTGTTTTCTCTTTGTTTAAAACCACACATTTCCTCCCACAGGGATAATTTGGGTAGCTAGTTGTTATTTAAAAAAACAATATATTTTGTGTATTTATAATAAAACATTTCATATCTGGTTGACTGGAGAAAGGCTATGGAGCCACTGACAGAGATGTGGAAGATGGAAGGAGTGATGCAAGAAGGGGAAGGGGAAATGACGTTGGGTTTCAGGCAACCTCAGAGGAAGATGGGTTAAAGAAAGGGATGAGGAGCCTAAGAGCCATTCAGGTTACTGATAGCCTCAGACGCAACCTATTTCTAGGCATCTATGAAGCTCAGGCTGGGGATCATTTTTTTTTTTTTTTTTTTAAGTATTTCTTTATTTATTATATGTAAGTACACTGTAGCTGTCTTCAGACACCCCAGAAGAGGGCACCAGATCTCATTACGGATGGCTGTGAGCCACCATGTGGTTGCTGGGAATTGAACTCAGGACCTTCAGAAGAGCAGCTGGTGCTCTTAACCGCTGAGCCATCTCTCCAGCCCATGGGGATCAGTTGTGAGAGAGGGATGCAAGGGATATGAAAGCCAACAGGCTTATACAGAAGGCCCCATCCTGTCTAAGAAGGTGCTAGCGCAGTCAGCAAGGACCAGAGACCCCAGGGTGTTAAGCCAACACTGTGTCCTATGACGTTGACTGCTCACAAGGGCATGGTTAAAATGCGTATTTGGAACCAAAGAATGGGAGAAGCAGCCATGGGTATCATGTGGGCCAACAAGTTTTTAACAGGAAGTGAATCTACAGGGTGGAGGTGAAGAACTGCCCAGGGTAACTGGTGCTTGGGAGAGCTCGTTTGTATTTAACCACTCTCTCATTCCAGGAGGGCTGTGGAATGCAGGTCTGGGCAGCTTACTCCTTTGCCATCCTGCCACAGGTGCCTCTTTTGTGAGCCTGGATGGTCTTGGCTTTGGTGTTGAAAGCAGTTGTTTTGGCCCCCGAGCAGCTATGTGGGCTCACGCCCTAGGCATGAGATTGCTCCCTGGATTCTCTTTCTTTCTCCTTCTGGCAGGCAGCAGCAGTCACTGATGCCTGCTGGGCTCCTTGCTGCTGGCTGGGCACCCTTCCTCCTCCCTTGCCGCCCCTCAACCCCTGCTCTTTTGGAGCTTGGCACCCAACAGCCAGTTGGACTAGTTCCTGCCCAAGCTGGGCAGGGCAGGTCTCGAAGGCTCTGCTTAGTGTAAGCCTGCTTCTGTTCTTGTATTTACCTTTCATTGATAATCAACTCGTAGATAATTGTCTCAGGGAAGGTGGCTTGGCATGAAGGAAAGTACCATGGAGGATCTGGCAATCCGGAAGGGCTGGGTTGGAAATCTGGCCTGACTGACCTTGGGCCAGTCGCCTCACCTGCTGGATCTTCGGCTTCTATATCTGAGAAATGGGACTGTGGAGATAAGGTGGCATTATGAAGCACTTAGCATTGTATACAGTACAGTAGTCTCTCAGTCTTATCTGTCTCTGCCTTGGTTCCCACACCATGTTCTGCCAACGTGCCAGGTTGTTGCTGGGATGACAAACTCTGCTCTTGCTGGGCTTCCTGCAGAAACCATCCAGAGGATCATGGCAGCTGAAGAGCTGTCAGTGTTGCTGATAGGGTCGACATCCTGCCGATTTATAAATCTTTAGTTGGATCTTCTGGCTCTGTCTATGCTCTCTGTTACTCTTGCTAGGATGTTGGAAATGCAGTGTAGTTTTCTACCTCAGCATGGAGGACTGCTGTTTCTACAGAAGGACTTAACGTGGAGACACCGGCTTCATGGGCAGTTCAATTCTTTCTTGGTCCTGGGAGAGAATAGACCAAATATTTCTCAGTCTTCTGAGATCCTTGCTGGCTGAAGAGGCTTTGAGTAAAATGCAAGGTGTTGGCAGGGTCTTCTTTTAAAGTTAGTGCACAGGCACCTGTCCTGTTCCAGAAAATTCACTAGTCTAAGAAACGTAGAGTCTGCTCTTACCTGTGGGCCTCATGCAGTGTGGTTGCCAGCTACTTGCTGCAGTACCCACCCAACACTACCCCAGGACTGCTGCCACGGTGCTCCTGTTTCCTCTCTAAGGACTGCATCGTACTGGATTGTCATACTGTACCCCATGATGTAAGATAATTATGTGTCAATTAATAAAAACGTCCCCAGGTGATTAACATACACTGCCTTCTAGAAGTGTAAGTCCCACATTTGAACGTGTGAGAATGGTTATATAGTTCAGTGTTAAATTATGTGCTGGGCATTCATGAAGGAGCTAGCTTCAATCCTTAGCACCCAAATATGAAGGAAATAAAGTGCATTTTGCTATCCTTCCTGTGTGGGGGCCATATCTGCTCCATGCTTTGATGGCATCCTGCCTTTGCCTTGCCTCCTGAGTGCTGGGACTATAGACACCTGGTGTGGTGGTTTGAATAGGTTTGGCCCTCATTGATTTATTTATATGTTTGAATGCTTGGCCATAGGAAGTGACCCTATTAGGAGGTGTGGCCTTGTTGGAGGAGGTGTGACCTTGTTGGAGGAGGTGTGACCTTGTTGGAGGAGGTGTAGCCTTGTTGGAGGAGGTGTGGCCTTGTTGGAGGAGGTGTGACCTTGTTGGAGGAGGTGTGGCCTTGTTGGAGGAGGTGTGACCTTGTTAGAGGAGGTGTGGCCTTGTTGGAGGAGGTGTGGCCTTGTCGGAGGCATCACTGTGTAGGTGGGCTTTGAGGTCTTCTGTGCTCAGGCTCCACCTAGTGTAGAATCTACTCTCCTCTTGGCTGCCTGTGAAAGGCAGTCTCATTCTGCTGCCTTTAGATCAAGATGTAGAACTCAGCTTTTTCTCCAGCACCATGCCTGCCTGGATGCTGCCATGCTTTCCACCATGATGATAATGGACTGAATGTCTGAAACTGTAACCAGTTCCAATTAAATATTGTCCTTTATAAGAGTTGCCTTGGTCATGGAGTCTCTTCACAGACCTAAAACCCTAAGTAAGACACCTCATGAGATATCTTCATCTTTTTTTTGTTTTTGTTTTTTTTGTTTTTTGAAACAGGGTTTCACTGTATAGCCCTGGCTGTCCTGGAACTCACTCTGTAGATCAGGCTGGTCTCGAACTCAGAAATCCACCTGCCTTTGCCTCCCGAGTGCTGGGATTAATGTCTTCATCTTGATATTCCCAGTCATACCCTCAGTAAGCTTAGAGTGTAGTAAGAAGAGACTTGATTCGTGGGGAAATACACAGCAACACAGCATCCAGGGCTAGGTTATGTCCTATTTCTCAGCTGTTCTTAAACTTAGGTCCATTTAGGGATCACTGGGAGTGTTTTGAAATGTGAGTCTTCTAACCCATCCCATTTGATTTTAGACTCTGTATTTTGAGGGTGGAGCTCAAGCCAGAACTTTCTCAAATGAGTTTTCCAGGGGTTTGAGTCTGTCCGAAAATCCAGGATTTGTCTGTGAGTTGAGAGACAGGAGCTTGTAGCTGCTGGAGTCAGTGAAGGCCTCAGCAGAATCCTGAGTTTATCCTTCCTCGGACACAACCCTGCAGCTCCTCCCTCCACTCTGGCACTGGATGATCCCTGAGTGCTGATTCCTGGGTTCCTTGTGCTGGCACCTGGCTGCTCAGGCATTTTTGTGCAACCTTGTTTGATGAGGAAATGTCTGTGTGCCACCATGACAATGAGTTCTTGCCAGTGACAATGAGGTTTGCTATTAAGCTTGTAGATCTAATAATTGGAGCAGATACTGAGTTTTACTTTAGATGAAGCCTTGGAATCTTGGGGATGTTTCCCCCAGGGTTACCCATTTCCCCCTTGGATGGGTAGGAGGTGGTGGGCAAACAGTTTTTCAAATATTCGTCATGTTCTCCTGGCTTCCTGGAATGGGGAAAGTATTTATCTGTGCCTCAGAGCAGAAAGGGCGGAGTAGACATGAGATTCCCCCACCCTCATCCCCAGGGTAACTCCAGCACATCAATTTGAGTGGGAGGAGGCTTACAGGGCTGGAGCAGAGGGCTGACGTCCTTGAAATCTGATCTACCCCTGTCATTCCTTGTGACTTAGAGTCCAAGTTGCTCCCCCATCCCAGTTCACTCATAATTCAAGATGGGGCTCCAGAGGCTTCTGAGATGTGGTTTGGGGTGAGGGAGAGTAGTTATTTAAGAGTAGCCCTGGACCCTGGTGTTTGCATCTTGTAATTAGCTCGGTTGAGGGGCCAGTGACTGTTCTGTGCTACGCTCACACTTACCCTGTTTTCATGGAATTCTCCCAGCCACCATCTGGCACAGTTTATTGTCTGTATTTTATAGGGAGGGTCTTGTCTGCAGTCAGTAGTGTTAATGCTACACTTAAACTGCAGCGGCTTGGGCTTCTGCAGTGAGAGTGGGCTGCTTCTAGAAGGCCCAGAAGCCTTTGGCTCCACATGTCCCTGGAACTCTAGGCCACAGTGAAGCTGCGGAGACAAAGGCTTGCCTGTGCTACCCAACAGTGCTGCATCTTTGCCCAGAGTAGTTCATGGCCACTTAGGCACTCTCTCCTTACTTTCAGACAGTGATGGCTCCATGTGGGTTTTGCTTTGGGAATGATAAAACCTATCCTTCTTTAGGATTTCCCTAAATGAGTTTTTAGAAGTCATTATAAAGTTTAGACAGTACATCAGTAAGTGCCATTCTACACACTCAAGGGTTAGCTCTTATTTATTTATTTTTGCAGAACTTGGGTTGATAGTGAAGGCCCCACACATGCTCAGAAAGTGTTCTGCCAGTGAACTACACCCTCGGCCCCTCAAAGGCATTTCCTCAGACTCCATATGTCGTGTGTAAATGATGGCACTCGAGTCCTTTTTTTTAGGTCTGTCACTGAGATTCAGGGCTCTTTTTAAATGACTGTGTTAGTTTTATCTGTTTCCTTATAAACAGGAAACTTGACAAACTGAATTTACTTTAGAGATGTAAGTTAAATTTGGATAATGGGCTAGAGTGCTCTTCCCAAATCCAAGACATTTCTTTTTTAAAATTTTCTTTTCATAAAAAAATTATTTTAGGTATATAGTGTTTTGCCTGCATGTATATCTGTGTACCACGTGCGCCTGGTGCCTGTGAAACCAGAAGACACCCTCAGAGCCTCTGGAACTGGAGTTACAGACAGTTGTGGGCCACCATGTAGGTGCTGGGAATCAAACTCTGTCCTCTGTAAGAGCAGCAAATGCTCTTAACCCCGGGCCATCTCTCCAGCTAAGGTATTTCTTAAGGGAGTCTTCTAGAATGGTAGACCACTTCACTGTTAGTCCTTAGGTAAATTTACCAACTTTTCTTATCCAAGATTTTGTTTCTTTCATTGCTTAGAGACGGCCTCATGTAGTGGGGCTTCCATTGTTTTCCTGGAGGATAATGGTGCGAGTTTTGGAGCTGCAGGCTTAGGGTATTGGAGCAGGTTCTGAATGGACTCCCAGGCTATGGGAGTGGGTTCTGAATGGACTCCCAGGCTATGGGAATGGGTTCTGAATGGACTCCCAGGCTATGGGAATGGGTTCTGAATGGACTCCCAGGCTATGGGAATGGGTTCTGAATGGACTCCCAGGCTATGGGGATGGGTTCTCAATGGGCTCCCAGGCTATGGGAATGGGTTCTCAATGGACTTCCAGGCTATGGGAATGGGTTCTCAATGGACTCCCAGGCTATGGGGATGGGTTCTCAATGGACTCCCAGGCTATGGGGATGGGTTCTCAATGGATTCCCAGGCTATGGGAATGGGTTCTCAATGGGCTCCCAGGCTATGGGAATGGGTTCTCAATGGATTCCCAGGCTATAGGAGTGGGTTCTCAGACAGGCTCTGAGACAGGTTATAAGGAAATGAGTTTTCTGTCTATCTCTTGAGAACTTCATTGGTGTGATTTCTAAATGTTGGTTGCTACCTTGGTATATATTTTTAAACAGAAATCAGGAAGCCAGGAAGGGTCTGCCATGGTAGAATTTTGCTGACCCAGTATTTGGAGCTCCCTGCTGTGTTTTTGAAAAATTGTTTCTGTGTTGTGTTTTGCAGTTCTGAGATGGAACCAGAGTGTTGAACATGGTAGGCTAGCATCCCCACTGCGCGGAGACCTTAGCTATTCTTGCTGTGTTAGTAATATATTTTCTTAGTGGTTTTAATTTTTGTGTTCGGATAGTTTCATCTGGCATGTAGTATAGTCCTACAAAGTAAGCTCACAGGCACATGAAAAAAAAAAAACCACCTCTATCATATGAGTTTGCATCATGTATGTTAAGACATGGATTTGAAATGGCACAGGTAGGACAAGGACATCCAGATCAGCACAGCTGTGCAGAAAAGATGTCATGGGCCACACTGGCAGAGCATCCCTGTGTGCCAGGGCAATTCCACACTGAGATCCGTCCCTGGGTTAACTTCGTGTCTTCACTGTGGTATGGGTAGGTGGGGGGCTATTGATGAAACATTCCCAGTCTAAAAAACATCTGAGAGTCTGAAATGATGTCAAATCTGCCATTTTCTAATCTTTTTAAAAAATAATTATTTATTTACTTTATGTATATGCGTACACCATAGCTGTCTTCAGACACCAGATCCCATCACAGATGGTTGTGAGCCACCATGCGGTTGCTGGGAATTGAACTCAGGACCTCGGGAAGAGCAGTCAGTGCTGTTAACCACTGAGCCATCTCTCCAGCCCCCTGCAGTTTTCTGAATGTAGATGTGATGACAACTAATAAACGCTTTGCCTAGCCCCTCGCCATGTGTTACAGACAGAACACAAGGGACTGAAAAACCATTGTCTAAAGTTACCATCCTCAGGCAATCTGTATCATGGGTTCATGAAGCACACATGAGATTCTGCGTTTAGACTTGGGTCCAGTCCTCAGGACTTCTCTCTCTCTCTCTCTCTTTTTTTTTTTTTTTTTTTTAATGTAAAATGTTTAAGTGCTTGGCTATGGTCACATACACCTGCAATCTCATCACCCAGTGGGCAGAGGGAGGAGGACCGCAATGACCCTCCACTAATTCTCACCCCTAGAAAAGGAAAAGAAAAAACCAAAAAAAACCCCTGAAATCTCAAGATTTTGGTTTAAATAAAGGCAGCTCAGATTGCCTCTGTTTTCTTACAGCACGGGACACTGGAAGTCAGTTAAATGGACACACACGCACACACACACACACACACACACACACACGCCTAGCCTCTGTCCTAGAGTAACATCGTAAGAAGGTGAGGGGTACTGTTAGTGTGACTATTTTGCCCCAGATTTATCACTGGTGTCTTGTAGGTGAGCAAGGTGACTTGCCCAAGGCTACAGTGGCACAAATTAGACCAGAACACTGACTCTATCTCTTATTGCTGCTTGGAACCTTCACACAGCACACATCTTAAGAAAACACCTTTGTCTTTCAGAACCTGGCAGTTGGGGCAGGAGCTGTTGGATCTCTGAAGCTGACTTACATCTCAAAGGTAATGTTGGTTTGGCACGCTGGGAAGCCATGTTCTCACAGCAGGTTTAATTAATGTCTAAGCATGGGGAAGTCCTACATCCTGGGGGTGTGAGCCTTTGGGAGCGTCCACAGATGTTACCATCCATGTTTCCCGTTCCCAGGCAGTTGCTATTTTGTGGTGGTGGTTAGCAGTGGAGAGGGTGGCCCACAGCCTCTTACTCTTTGGATCCGCCAGCTAGTCATCACCCAGACCTGTAGGAACATTTGAGATACTCTCTAAAGAGAAAAAGTTTACTTTGGGTCACTGTGTTTGAGGTCTTAGTCATGATTTTGGGCATTGCATTATGTCAGAAGCAATGGTGGGCAGCTTCTTACCTCATGGCTAGGAAGCAACTTATAGCGGGACTAGATACTTATAATCTCTCCTAAGGGTATCCCTCCTCACTTAAGGACTTCCCATGTAGCGCTACCTCCTAAGAGTTCCAGCTGATAACTACTGGCCTTTGGAAAGCATGTCACAGCTGAAATAAAGTACCATGTAGGATGTAATTGGAACAAAAGGACACAGGACAATGACCCTGATCCAGTAAAGGATTCTCTCAAAGCCTACAGTTAATGAGCAGCAGCTCGGAAATGGCTCAGGACCCCTGGAATTTTATCAGTTCTCCAGACAGAATACTTGGGGGTGGAGGGCTGAGAACACCACTCCCAGAAGGCCCTAAGATATGCCAGGACCACACCCAACATCTGGGTACCTTCTGGGGAGCATGGCAGGTCCCTGGCAGTCTGTGCCCTCACCTAGCATTCATGTAGGGGCAAGAACAACTCTTGTTCTTCTCTGAGACCTGGGAGTAGGGCCAGTCAACAATGCTCACAAAAAACTGCTGAATTCAGCTGCTTTTAGCAGCCCCTCCCCGGGGCAGCCACTGCTGCTGACCCATGATGCAGCCCTGATTTAAAAAAAAAAAAAAAAAAAAAGCCAGGGGATTTAGATTCTCTTCAGAAAGCAGGAGGGAGGCCAGGTGGCGCCCAGCCAGATCTCAAGCCACAGAGGTCCTGACCCTCACGCCGCTGGCTCCTCCCACCCAAGGGGCTTTGAGGACCCAGAGGCTAGGGGTTGAGCTAAAAGTAGCTCCCGAGTCTATCTGGTAACAGATTTCAGATTTGTGGAAAAGCTCCTACTAAAGATGGGGGTCAAGAGATGTCCTGAGAGGCGGAGCCATCTTTGGCTGGCGGCCGGGCAGGCTTTCCATGCCTGGCAGCTGCCGCTAGATCTCAGTGCTGAGGGAGAAGATCCTGGGCAGTGGTTGAGCTGATTAGAGGGAAGATAATGGCCTCAGGGGAAGAGCAGTGGTTAGAGTGTCTCTTTGCTAGCACAGCTGCAGGCAATTTGTGCATGCCTTTTGATAAGAAATGAGGAGGCCTCCCCAGGCCAGGTCAGCCCAGCCCAACGCCTGCTCCCCACAGGGGGCCCTTTCCTCTCATCTGCTGAGAGCTCATTAGATCGATTCTCCAGAAGGAGAATTGAGAGGGGGGGTGGGGGTGGGGAGCAGAAAACCCTGTTGAAGATGAAAACGGAAACCGGCTCCTGTGTGAATCCTGTGCGAGGGGTTGGGAAACTTTTTTTTTTTTTGGGCCAGTGAATATAATCTCTGCTGAATCATGGTTTATAAATGCAGCTCAGAGGAGGCTTTCAGGATCCTCTGCCTCGTTGGCTGCCTCATTTAGAAAGGATGACCTGACTTTCCACCCTTCCTGAGTCAGGCGAGCCCGCACGGGTCTTTGAAAAACCCACAACAGCCACTGGGTTGGGTCACCTTAACTCCAGCTGACCCATTGCCAGAACAACCCAGGTCCCTGCCTGTCTGTCTGTCTGTCTGTCTGTCTGCCTGTCTGTCTTTTTTTTTTTTTTTTTGTCATCCTTAGGTCACTCCCACGGTCAAGTGTTTGCACAGTGTGAGACGGACTGGTTTGTTTTGTCCCTGATCTCTGGAAGGCTAGTGTAGGGAAGATGGGGCTGGCATGGTAGGGGTGGGGAGAGGTGGGGGGCATCTGTCCTCCAGAGGAGCAACCCTGAGATGGAAGTATCCGTCTTCAGGACGTAATGACAACACAACCAGTCCGGTTGGGCAAACTGGAAAATATCTGAACCTGGCCTATGGTGCTACCTTTGCACTATAGCCTTCTACCCCATTCCAGAGGTCTTCTGTGTGACTGTCTTCCGGCCCCCAGTCCTACTGGACCTATTTTGTGAGAGCTTCTGATAGATAACAGGTCCTCCAAAAATACTGGTTATTAACTCTGTGTGTGTTATGGACCAGGCGTGGAGGGGTATGGATACTCTAGAGCAGTGGTTCTCAACCTGTGGGTCGTGACCCCTTGAGGGGTCAAACGGCCCTTTCACAGAGGTCACCTAAGAGCATAGGAAAAACACAGAGATTTAAGTTACGGTTCATAACTGTAGCAAAATTACGATTAGGAAGTAGCAAGAAAATAATTGTATGGTTGGGTAGCATCACAACATGGGGGACTATATGTGAGGGCCTCAGTGTTAGGAAGGTTGAGTGCTCTAGAGAGTCTACTGAAGAGTACTGACAAATTCCCAGATAAATATGCTTGCATATATACCAACTTGAAAGGCCTCCGATGATAGTGTAGGTGCTTTTCTTACTTTGTTGCGGGATACTGTTTCCCCTGATACTGAAGCATGCTTTTGAGTTCTCCAAGGCTTTTTTCTGCTCTTGTCCCGGGTGCTGAGAGGCCCCACTTCCGGCCAATGGCAGATAGGGTGTGGCTGGCCCTCACAGTGTCCCGCTGATGGGGTTGTTACTGCGTCTGATAATCGAAAGCTCCCGGGACTGTCCATCTGCCAAGTGGCTCTTCTGCGTCACTCGTGGGGGCCCCCATGGGTACTCTTTTCTTCACACTCCAACCCTCTCTTGTTGTTGGCGTGCTCACAGGACCTGCCAGTCGACCACTGTTGGGCAGTGACTCAATTGTGGCCACCTTGTGGTGTGAGGAAGTTTGTGCCTGGATGCCCTCACTTGAGTCAGACTGCTGGATGTCCTCACCCACCTGCGGCCACACTGCTTCCTGTAGGGCCTCTGCTCTTCCTGTGTCTGAAGATGGCTACTGTAGTCTGACACTGTCACCCACAGGTGGAAGGTGGGGGGGAGGGGCTGTTCAAGCCTCTGGGGGGCAGGCTGTCAGGGACAGAGGCCAAAGTCAGAGTTCTGCAACAGCCCTTCTCTGGGGACATAGCCACAGGTGGACAAATTAATTTTCCGTGCCTGCTGCCCTCTGCCTGTGAGAAGAACATTTACCTTTTCACATTGGCATTACTAAGGGAGAAATCAGTCTGTGGAGGTTCTCAACCCTGGCTCAGGACAGAACTGGGATCGATCTCATTAGTTTGGCAATGAATTATTTTGCCTAGCAGCACTTCTATGCTAAGCCATGAGGCTGGGGCACACTAAATGCACACGCCTATGGGCCTCCCGACTATAAAGTGCGTTCACGGATCTGAACAAGCAGAAAACCATGCATTGCCTTTGGGAGCTCTGGTTCTCACACTAACTGCATGGGTAGCGTTTTCCCAGGCTGACTAATCAGCGCAGTGAGTGTGATCATTTGTAATCCACAAGGGTCAAAGGATTAGCCAGTGACACTCTGTCCAGCAGGTGATAAATATGGGTCTCTCCAAGAAAGGGTGATGTTCCAGACAAGGTAAAGGGGATCTCTGGGATCAAGCTTTTCAATGCCATCAAAATTGTCAGCGGGATGAGAAGGAAGCTGGGAGGTAGGTGGGTTCCCAGGGCCAGAAAACAGCAGCTCTGTGACACCCAGGGTTAATGCAGAGCCCAGCCCAGCCCAGCCCAGCCCAGCCCAGCCCAGCCCAGCCCAGCATGGGCCGAGGACGAGGACTGGAGGTTCCCTAGGAACACAGATGCTGAGGGTCACAGCCAGGAAATGAGTACCTGCAGATCCGCAACTGGCTTGGACGGTGCCCCAGGAAAGCGAGGTGGTTCAGGGCCAGGCCTGGCAGCCTCCTAAATGCTACCTGTGAAGCATATATAGCATGATGACGGCCGGTTGTCTGTCTGAGCTCCTCCATGTTTTCAGAACTTTCTTAGGCCACCTGGCCTGCACCTCGCTTCAGGGTCTCCTCGTCCACACAGCGGAAGGAATGCACACACACATCTACATGGTCTCTGTCTCTCCCTCTCTTGGTGATATTCCGGGCGGGCAGCCTTGGGAGTCTGCTAGTAGGAAGGTCATCAGCAGATGCAATCCTTGGTCCTTCAGAAACAAGGGTTATGTGACATCTTGGGTTCTAAATACTTGTCACTGAGGTTGATTTAATGTTATACAAACATTTACTTATTAACATTGAAAATACCATGCATGTGTGTTTTTTTTTAATGTTTGAAGCTAGGCAGTTCTTTAGGTCATATTTTAAATTATGTATTGTTGTTGTTGTTGTTGTTGTGTGATTTTATTTTGTGGGTGTGTGATTTGTTTTAAGATGGGGCCCACCCATGTTACCCAGGCTAGCCTGAAACTTGCTGTATAGCCTAGGATGACCCGAAAGTCAAAATCCTTTTGTCTCAGCCTGCTAAGTGCTGGGATTACAGATGTATGCTGCCTGGCCGGACATAATAGCCCCTCCTTCATGAGTAGATTCTAGACGGCGGTGCAGCCAGGTCTCTTGCTTGCACTGATATATTTGATGCTTCTGTTAATTCCATAGGAATATGATTATGATTCCTTTCTTGACAGGACATGTAATGGAGGTCACGCACCTATGATTTAAGACTGGTTCCAAAACAAACTTCTACTATTTATCCTTTTGATATTTCATAGGGCTGGGCTGTGGTGGCACACATCTTTAATCCCAGCACTTGGGAGGCAGAGGCAGGCGGATTTCTGAGTTCAAGGCCAGCCTGGTCTACAGAGTGAGCTCCAGGACAGCCAGAGCTATACAGAGAAACCCTGTCTCAAAAAAAAAAACAAGAAAAAAAGAAAAAAAAAGATATTTCATAGCGTGTCACCTCAGCTTCTGGTTGAGTATTTGAGGGCAATCTTATTTTGGCTAAGGAATCAAGGCAGGTCTCTAGGAAGATTTTAGGGTCAAGAGCCTAGAGACCAGTGTGTCAATCAAGGTTAGATCTTAACAACTGTGAGCCTCAAAGAGTCATCACTTTCACCTCAAGACTTAATCCCTGTTTCTAATTCCAAGTCCCAGAGTCCAGAGAGGAGAATAAGAAGACCCTGGAAAGCTAGGAAGGAGACTGAGAGACCAGTGTCCAGGGCAGGCTGGTGACTGTATGTGGATGGGTTGGTGCCATGGTAGGTGCTGCATCTCTAGGCATCCCTAGTGAGTGGAATGGATGGAGTGCCCCAATATGGCTGGACCAGCATCCATTTGGTGGATAAGCACCAGATCTTTGTAGGCTGTGATGGAACATGAGTCCAAGTGGCATGGGCTCCTATGCAGATCCTCAGCAAAACGCACACAAGGGCAGGATTGTAAAAGCTAGGTGACGTACACTAGTCTTCCCGTCTCCGCAGGCCCTGCTCTTGAATATACCCAGGGGAGCTCACTCATCTGTCAGCTGCTCTCTGGGCTGCTGGAGAGTTGCTTTTGTTCATGACCAGCACAGATAGCTAGGCCTTCAGACAGCATATCTAAATGCAGGAGTGCCTGCCATTCCCTTCTGTGTTGATTAGAGTGTGTATGCCCTAAGCACCTTCCGTTGGGAGACTGTTCTGGGAAAGGGGTTAGCTCTTGAGAGCATAGTAGAAGCCTTCGGGAATGAACGGGACTCTGCTAGATCTCGTGGCTCAGAGAAAATCTTGTCAGGACCCGGTGGCTTTTAGAGTGTTTGTGCAGAGACAAAGGTTAATACAAGCATCAGGATACCAGTTCCGTGGATGGTAGAAATTCTGCCATGGAAGGGTCTAGTGAGCATCTAAGACAGTGGTTCTCAACCCGAGGGCTGTGACTCCTTTGGAAGTCGAATGACCTTTCCACAGGGGTCACTTAAAACCATTCAGCATATCAGATATTTACATTATAATTCATAACAGTAGCAAAATTACAGTTATGAAGTAGCAACGGAATACATTTGTTGTCACCACAGCAGGAGGGCCTGCATATTGAAGGATTGCTGCATTAGGAAGGGTGAGACGCCCTGCTCTAAGGAATAGGACTGATTGTGCCAGTTTCTTAAGGGATGGGCGCAAGACTCTCAATTATTGGTCTTCAAATACAAGCATGTTTGATATGCTCTTTTTAACATATGAAATATTTTCAAGGTAAACCTTTCCCACACTGACGGAAACACATTCATGTCTCTCTTTGTCTTTCTTTGATGTAGGTGAGCATAGCTACCCCAAAGCAGAAACCTAAAACTCCGTTCTGCTTCGGTAAGTACTGTGCCACCGCGGGTTTTCTCCACAGACCTGTGATAACTTCTTTTCCATGGACGACAGCCCTGTGATTCCATGGGAACTGTGTTCTGTATATATGTGTAGCTTACATAACAGTGATGTTCTGCGTGCCGAGTAATACCCCTGCGAAGATTTTTACTAACTGGTGACCAGGCACACAGGGGCCAACAGCATTTTAGTCAGGCTGGCTTCTGCCATCTGTCTGTCTCCTGACCTTCTTCCTTTTCCTCCTTCCCTGTCCCCCCCCCCCACGTGAAAGCCGGCCTAGAACTTTGCCTCTGCTGCTCCCAGACTCCAATGTGCTGAGATTACGAGCTGAGCCATATTTCTGTTTAAGACGGATAGAAAGCATCTAATAGAATTAACCACGTGATCACAGTGAGCTCATCTCTTATAATTTTCCAAATTTGAGTCAATGACAAACAGGAATGTTCGCAAATACATGAAAACTTGAGCTTGAAACAGCTTTGCTGAGATACATTGGTCTGTTGTTATTGTACTCTGAGAAGATTAAATTGTCTAGAGATCGTTTATATTACCTTCCAAATTCATTATTTCTCTCCCAACATCCTTTGGAAGAAAATTTTCTAAAAAGAAGATCAATATGTTGCTGTAAGTTGCTTTAAAATGCCAGTTAATTGCCTTGGAAAAGAACAATAGAAAAAAATAGCACAATTGTCTGGCTTTAATTTGAACAGTGTTAAACACCGTCTGAAAATAAAACACTAACTGCTTTTGAGGTACAGTCTGCATATCTTTGTTGGTTCTGAAATATGCATAGAAAGCAACGTTTCAAATGGGCTTTTAGCATTAAAAACTGACATAGAGTTATACACAGTGTACAAAAAATTTTTTTAATTGAAATCAATCACTAAAAAATTTAGAGGTCAGGGCATAGTCATACAATTATGCTAAAAAAAACCACTCTTTTTCTGTAGCTTAAATACACACACACACACACACACACACACACACACACACATATATGCCAGATTTAAAATTTTAAGAGTGTAAATAGATTTTGCTCTTACTGTATGTGTATTGACTGCTCAAGCACTTTGTAAGGAAAGCAGATACTTTAGAATGGTACCCTATGCATCCAAATGAAATGTGCCTTTACTCATTCTAAGAAAAAGGGGGTTTTGCAGTCATAAATTACCACAAATGCACAAATTAAAATTTAAATAGATTGAAATTTGTTAAAAAAAAAAAAAATAGAAGTTTCTGGGAGTGATGTAACTCGGGACATGATAAGGTCTGGGGAAAGGGGGGAAAGGCAGGGAAGGATTAAAATGAAGGAAGGAATATCGAGGGTCTCAAGATTGCCAAATGGGTTGCAGCTGGGGATTGGGAGTTCGTGGCAAAGGTACAGAGCCACTCCATTAATGCCTGGAGCCTGTCTACAGTTGGTCAGTGAAACCACTCGGTCACTGCATTGCTAACTAGCCCTCGCTCTGAGCAAATGCTGAGGCATTTCTGTGTCCAGGGAGGCTCTGAGCAGGAGCTTCAGGGAGGCAGAGCCACTTCCTGCTTTGTTGCTGCATGTCCTCAGCACATAAGATGGCTGCTGGCACATAGTGGGTCCTCAATAAACATTTGCTATATGAATGAAACAGGGAGTTCTTTGTCTCCTCTGCAACAGCTTCTTGACTTCAGACTCAGGCCAGAGGGATGAAGAGACTCCCTTCTCCCAACTTCAGGTTGGCGCCCTCTTTTTCCTGTTCCTTCCAAATATCATTGCTAAGTTTAGAAGTCACTCTTAAGTTTTGTGGTCAGCCCATCTGAAGATATATTAGTGATAATAATGAAAATCAATCAATCATAGGTAAGCTGTTGACTAAAGAAATGCCCAGAGGGAAGAGAAGGTTGAAAGTGAGGCCAAGGCTACAGGTCTCAAGCAAGTGTTCCATTTCCCAGGCACAGATGAGACAAGATCGTGCTGGTAGAAGCAAGCCCTAGGGTCCCAACTAAACACACCAGCAGGCCTGTGCTTCAAGTGTCTTACTGGTGGCAGATGAGTTGCCTCCAGATGAGCTGCTGAGATCTGCTGCTTCTGACTATGTGACTTAACACCATGGAGGGTTCTTGGTCTTCTGAATGACCTTCATGGGTCTTGTCACCTCAGACATCCTAACTTCCTGGACTCTCGTGATCTTCAAATTCTGACCCCGGTACCTTCTCTCTCTTTCCCTGTTACTTTTATAGTCATCAATGCCCTGTCTCAGAGATATTTTCTTCAAGCCAATGACCAGAAAGATCTGAAGGACTGGGTGGAAGCCTTGAACCAAGCCAGCAAGATCACTGTATGTATACCTTCTGTTCTTTCTGGTAGGAAAAGTGGGGTGTCCCAGCCTTGACCTCAGTGGGGAGGGGACAAAGCTCAGGGGGCAGCAGGGCCTTGCCTCAGAGCCTGTGAAGTTCTGACTCTCTGTAACGTCCTCTGTCCACTGGCTGACAACTACAAATGAACTTGAGAGTTTGAGTTTGAACCAAGTTCAAGAGGAAGTTTACGGAGTGTCTCTTTTGTGCTTCCTGGGAGGGCTTCTGTCAGTCATGTCCTGGGTGATTATGGGATGCTGCTGACTCAGTGCTACAGCGTTGGAAAAGGGATTGCTGACAGGAAGCAGAGGAACGGGGAAAGCCTATGAGAAGGAACTCAGGCCTATTTCTTTCTAGTTTGGGGGATATTCTTCTTAGTTGGGCCTGGAAACATCTTCTGAGAGTTTTGTGAACTTTGAAACTTGTCCGTGGATTCTGTTAAGGACTCTCGTTTTCCTGGACTTGGCTAATGAAGAATCTTATTCCTATTCCCTAGAAATATTTTTTAAAGAAAGAAAGAAGAGTTAAAAGGGAAGGGAAAAAAATGTGTTAGCTTCCCAGCACTGTAACAACCTACTTGAAGCAGTCAAGTTATAAGAAGGAAAGGTTAATTATAGATCATGGCTTTTGTTTCTGTAGTTCCCGGGATTTATCCCTGTTGTTTTGGGCCTGTGGTGAGGCAGGATATTAAGGTGGGGCATGTGGCGTGGGAAATCTGTTCATCTCCTAGTGGTTGGGAAGCAAAGAACAAAACAAGAAGACACTGGGGTCCCAATATTCCCTACAAAGGGCATATGCCCAGTGACCCAGCTTTTCCTACTCCGCCCCATCTCTGCAAAGTTCCCCTGCTTCCCAATAGTGCTGCATGCTGGGGACCAAGCATCTAACATGGGGAATGTTTAGTCATGATAGCAAAATGGCTTTAGGGGAAAAAGGAGGACAATAATGAAATGAAACTCAGGAAGACAGGCAGAGTCCAGCCTACCACAGATGCGGAAAACTTAGAAATTCTGTGTCGTACAGTCAGAAATGCTGGTCTTCCTATGACTTTGAATTGAAATGCCCATTGCTGGGGCAAATTATTGTTCCAGAAACTTGAGGGTTCCAATGTATCTTAGTAGATGAAATCTGTGTCTACTCAGCATCTGTGTTGTTGGAGCCCAGCAGGTAAATGTAGCTTTTTAAGCAGGGTAGCAGCTGTCTACTGTTCTGGTAAACTTGCACCTAGAGAGGGTGTGGCTAGGCTGCTGGAGGACAGGTCTTGCTACTTGCTGTTTCTGGGCTGTTGGTATGGCGTGCTACCTCAGACACCCACAGGAAATTGGCGAGGGTGTACTGGAGGAGGTAGTGATAGTTAGCATCACAACTTTGATGATGAGTGTTTAGCTTATATGTAAGATGGAGGCACTCATGCCCCTGAGCTAAGAGGACGCAGCAGGGAGCTGAACACTCTCCTTGGCACTGGGTGGGCCTGCTGCTATACCTCAGGCCACTGAAGGAGAGGAGAAGGGTGAATTTCTGGGTTGATTTGGAAAGGTGACGGCAGGATGTGTGTGTGTGTGTGTGTGTGTGGGTACGTATACACATGTATATATTCTACCATGCCCTGTTCATTTTTGACCCCTTGTTTTGCTGAGGATTTTTGTTCAGTCTTAACTATTAGCACATATATGAGTGTCAAGAGGACAGGGCTCATGTCTATTCTTTGCTTTCTAACCAGGGTTAGCTCATTCTATAGGTATGTAGTAAGTTTGTTCTGCGTGTATGTTATGTATTTGTCTGTGCGTGATATGTTTATGTGTGCATGTATATGTGCGATATACATATGTGTATGTGTGTTTGTGTGTATAAGCATGTGTGTATATGTGTGTGTATAGGTGTATGTATGTGTATCTATGTGTGTATGTGTACATATGTATATCTACATGTGTATATGTGCCTGTGTGTTATACATATGTATCTTTGTGTGTATGTGTGCATATGTGTACATGTGTATATCTATATGCATGTATATGTATGTGTATATGTATAATGTGCCTGTGTGTGTTATGTGTGTATGTGTATTTGTGTATATATATGTGTGTGAGTATATGTGTATGTCTGTATATATGTGTGTGTATATGTATATGTGTGTATATGCATGTGTGTCTGTCTGTATGTCTGTGCATGCATGTATATAGTATATGTATCTATATATGTGTCTGTGTGTATATATGTATGTATATGGTGTGTCTGTGTGTATCTATGTGTACATATATGTATATGTGCTTGCGTGTTATGTGTATATGTGTATAATTTAGAGGAAGTATCTGTGTGTGTCTGTGTTTAAGGGATTACTGGCTGAGTTCCTCATATTTGGGTTTGGATATCCATGAAAGAGCTGGGGAGAAGAGGAGAGTGTTCTCACCATAGTTTAGTAAATTAGCTTTCCATTTCTCCCCACATCCTGTTTGTGGTTCTGCACTCTTCCTAAGCTTTCTATTTCTTGCTGACCATATCACCGTTCTTCCTAGGTACCCAAGGCTGGGATGGTACCCTTGGCCACAGAAGTTCTCAAAGACCTAACAGCTCCTCCCACCCTAGAGAAGAAGCCGCAGGTGGCCTACAAGACTGAGATCATCGGGGGAGTGGTGGTACAAACACCTATCAGCCAGGTGCTGTTGCTTGGGGGTGCCGGGCGGTGGCAGTGAAGATATGTCCATTGTGCCCAAGGACCGGCACAAAGCCTTCCGGTGGGGGAGCTAGTGAAGAAGGTGACCAGGATGATACAGTGCAGGGTGGATGTGTTCAGTGCCAATGTAGAGTTGGGGCCATGATATCATGATATCTTGAGGATGTGTGGCTTCTGTGCTTTTGCTTAAGACCCAGGCAACAAACACTCATAAAACATAAAGAAAATGGGGCTGAGGGAGGCAGTGAGACTAGACACAAGTCTGCAGTCCCATTTGGGTGCTTGTGCCTTCTTCGGTTTTGTGTCCTCTCTCCTTCCTCTTCTGGGTCTCTCTAGCCAGTGTCTTGCTTTGGGAAAACACTCAGTAGAGTATTGACTAACTGGGGACAAAGTCAGTTCTTAGTTCTTTGACTGACATTATACCAAAAAGGCCAGAGGTATGGTGGGAATGTTGGGAGGAGCTGGGCTGCACAGAGGAATGGCCGGGGTATTAACAGTGCCTCTGTTTCCTTATAGAACGGCGGCGGGGATGGCCAGGAAGGGAGCGAGCCAGGGACTCACGCCTTCCTGCGAAGGTCTCAGAGCTATATCCCCACATCAGGCTGCCGCCCTTCCACCGGGCCTCCCCTCATTAAGAGCGGCTACTGTGTGAAGCAAGGGAATGTGGTGAGTCCAGCACAGGGGCTACACTGCGGTTCTAACACTGCTGGGGATCCAGTGGGCATGGTTGTAGCCAAGGAGAAGGAGAGGAAGACCTGTACCCCTCTATGTTAACTGCCACTGGGAACTAGCCTTTAGTCCCCCAGAAAGCTTGCCTGTGATGCTAAGAAGCCTCACTGCATTCAAACTGATGGTCAGATTTCCCTCCTCCCATTTCTCTACTCTTGTTCCTGAGCTGATGAGCTGATGCAGTTGTCTTAGTCAGGACTTCTATCGCTACAATGAAACACCATGACCAAAAGCAACGTGGGGGGGAAAGGGTTTATTTGGCGTACACTTCCACAGCGCAGTCCATCATCACTGAAGGAAGTCAGGACAGGAACTCAAGCAGGACAGGACCCTGGAGTAGGAGCCGATGCAGAGGCCACAGAGGGGTGCTGCTTACTGACTTGTTTCTCATGGCTTGCTCAGCCCGCTTTCTTATAGAACACAGGAACACAGCCCAGGGATAGCAGTACCCACAATGGCCTGGGCTCTCCTCCATAAACTACTAATGAAGAAAATGCCTTACAGAATTGCCTGTAGCCCTAGCTTATGGAGGCATTTTCTCAATTGAGGTTCCCTCCTCTCAGCTGGCTTTAGCTTCTGCTAAGTTGACATAAACCTAGCCAGCACAGTAGTAGCTCCTGGTGGCAGCAGAGAAGGACCCTCAGGTGCTCTTCAGGTGTTAGGTGCTTGGCCACTGGGAAGATGAGGGCTCAGATGGAGGCCTGGAACTTTCACTGGCTTCACACTTCCCATTGTTCCTGTTCTTTGTTCCTGCTGAAGATGAGAGCCTGGCTTCCATGGTGCCAGGTCCCTGGGCATTTTCTATGACAGTGCCAGTCCTGGCTCTGGAGACCTGTCCTTGACAGTTTGGTTTCTTATTTTTCATTTCAGCGGAAGAGTTGGAAACGGCGCTTCTTCGCCCTGGATGACTTTACCATCTGCTACTTCAAGTGTGAGCAGGTAGGTAGTAGGTTTGGGTCCCTCCTGAGAGGTCTGAGAAACAGAGAGCATGCATGAGTGGAAGCCAGGCCCATTCAGACTTCCAAGCCACTTCTTGTCTTATCTCTGTCCAACCTGTGTCTCTTTATGATGCTATTATAAAAGGACCTGGACTGCTGCCAGTGTCTCTGCACTGAGCCGCTGTGGGGGCGGAGCCACAGAGCAGCTGCTGCATAGATTGCTTCTCTGTAACAATTATTTTGAGACCAGGTTGGTTTTAGCCAACACTCTGAGAGAGGGGTGTTGGTGAACTGGCGTGGGTCATGGGCCACGTACATAGCCTCACCTGCCCATCTTCCGTCCTTCCCATCAGGACAGAGAGCCTCTGCGCACCATACTGCTCAAGGATGTTCTCAAGACTCACGAGTGCCTGGTCAAGTCTGGGTAATTGCCTCTTCTTATTCTCTGTCATCTTGGAATCTTCTTTTGAGGCTCTGTTGAAGAGCCTTCCCTATAGGGCAGTGGTTCTCAAGCCGCCTCAGTCCCTTGGGGGATCGAATGACCGCTTCACAGAGGTTGCCCAAGCCCCTCAGAAAACACAGATATTTACATTATGATTCACGACAGTAGCAAAATTACAGTTACAAAGTAGCAGTGGAAATAATTTTATGGTTGCAGTCACTGCACCACGCAATAAAGGGTCACAGCATTAGGAAGGCACAGAACCACTACTGACTTAGTGCCTCATAACGCATGCAGGGTTAAGATTGCTCTGCACAAAGTGCCCTCTTCCCATTTCCCAGCTCTTGTTCTCACAATGCCTATGTGCTAACTTCTGGTGACAGCAGAGAGTGGCACTTAGATGTCTCTCATGGGGTAGAGTCAGGTGTCAGGTCCTGGGGGTCAGGGACCTGGGGCTCCGATGGAGGCCTGGACCTTCCCCTGGCTTCACACTTGCCCTTGTGTGAATTTCTCAGGCCGTTCCCCCTTTGTTCTTGATGTTCCTATTAACGTAGGGGTGACTCACAGCATCCCTGGTGCTACCACTTGACAGGCAGAACAAGTATTTTTAATTTGTTCCTCTTTCCACTAGGAAAGACACCTTCTGAGAGCACTGCATAAGATGATCCAGGACTTGACAGGAGAATGTCCTATCCCCGTTCCTAAATTCACATGCTTGTGGAAGTGAATCTTACTAGACCCCAAGCATATCTTTTTGGGCATGATTTTATAGTCTGTCTCCTTTCTGTAGGTCATAAGGAGATCTATCAACAGTAGGCATCCTGCCGCCTGCGAAAGCATAGCTCCGCCAGCCCTACATAAACACACATGCTGTGTGACCCAGTGAAGCAAGGCAGAGATGTGGTCCTAAGAGTTTCAAATAGCAGTTGGGGGGCGGGGCAGAAGACTGGGGAGGCCCCTAGGGATAATTTGCATTTTGTGAAAGTAGCCATAGATAGACATTGTCCAGAGTGTGGCTCTAGGGGACAGAACTCAGCATGACTGGATCATGAGAGATGCCCAGTTGCTCCTGACCCTAGAGGGCCTGTGTAGATAAGAGACTACTTGGATATGCGAGAGCATCTTGGAGAGGTAGGGTAGCATTCAACCTGAGAGTCTTGAAAACTCCCCCTACCTCTAACTGTACCTGAGTCACAACTGAACTTGAGTCGGGGAGGTGAAGTCCATGGCGAAGGTTGTGGCTTTGTGACCTCAGCTCTGTTAGGTGGTATAGCCTCTCTGGGACCTTTGGAGGGGAATTCAGAACAGCTGTAAGCATGATAGCTGTTGAACTGGATGACACTGAAAACAGCACACAGCGGGGCAGTGGATGGAAAAGGGGGAGGGCTCTCTCCTTGGTTGATTTCACCTCCTTAGTGGACTCTGGGACTTCCTGCATTTCCATGAATAATCTAGATGGTTAAAACATTTAGTGCTATGTTAGTTGGTTTCCTATTGCTGCTTCAAGACACCATGACCAAAAGGCATACTGGGAAGGAAAGGACTTATTTGACTTACAAGTCTATGTCACTGTTTATTATTGAGGGAAGTCAGGACAGAAACTCAAACAGGACAGGAATCTGGAGGCAGGAGCTGAAACAGAGGCCATAAAGGGGTGCTGCCTACTGGCTTATCCATCATGGCTTGCTCAGCCTGCTTTCTTATAGAACCTAGGACCACCTAGGGGTGGCCCCACCCACGATGGGCTGGACTCTCCTCCATAAATCACTAATTAAGAAAATGCCTTGCAGGCTTGCCTACAGCCCAATCTTATGGACATTTTTCTCAATTGAGGTTCCCCCCTCTCGGATGGCTTTAGCTTGTGTCAAGTTGACATAAAACTATTCAGCACAAGCCTGGAACAGGGCTGTCCCTACTCAGAAGCTGAGCAAGTAGAAGTAATAGTTGGTAGGATGCATTTCCAGTGATCCGTGTAGTTCCAGCTGCTTTTGATGGCTTTATGGATCAGCTCAGTAAGCATCTTTTTTTTTTTTTTTTTTTTGGTCTTCATTTCACACTCAGGGACTGACATTTAAAGTCCATGTCCCAAAGACTTTTTCTCACCTTGGTGTTTGGGCTAGGTCTGTGTACCGTCCTTTGCCTTAAGTCATGCCCCTGTTCTGCCCAGAGGGCAGGTCACTCTGCGTTTTCATTCTCTAAGATGTTTCTGCCTGGGACCAGCCCTTCTTGGCTCTCTGTTGGCATGGAATGCTGTCTTACTTGCATCTGGTCTTGCCTCCTCAGGTGCTTCTCTGGGTAGTAATTGGGCCTTTACTCCTTAGTCCCCATAATGACTGGCTGCACACAGCTGGCCTTGAACATAGAAGACAACTCCAGCCTGTTTGGAATTATGTCAGTACCACCTGCTCCTTGCCCTCTGCCTTGCAGGAGCCAGGATTTCTCTACTAAAACCCACACCCAGATTGGAGTTTCTTTCTTTCTTTTTTTCTTTCTTTCTTTCTTTCTTTCTTTCTTTCTTTCTTTCTTTCTTTCTTTCTTTCTTTCTTTCTTTCTTTCTCTCTCTCTCTCTCTCTCTCTCTCTCTCTCTCTTTCTTTCTTTTTCTTTTTTTTTACCTTTCCCCCTCTTTTCCTTTCCTTTTTGAGACTATAATTTGATTACAACATTTTTTCCCTTTCCTTTTCTCCCCCCAAACCCTCTCGTATCCCCTTTCCTGATCTCTATCAAATACCTGCTCTCTCTCTCTCTCTCTTTGTCTCTCTCTCTCTGTCTCTCTCTCAAGCTTATTATTTTTGTTTGTTTGTTTGCTGTTAGGCACACCTATCACTAAGCTACACCCTAGCCCCAGAAGCAGATCTTTTTTTTTCCAATGAAGGAAACTAAATTTTAAATTTATTTTACACAAACATACAGAAGGATAGGTTTCATTATACCAGTTTCACACGTACTTTATTTTTGCTGACCCTTGTCCCCCACTCTTTGCCCATAGTCATCCCCATTCTGCCCCCCTCCCCCCTGCTTACAGCCTTCCCCCCTTCATAGTTCCCCCTCTTAACACTTTTTTGGTCAATTATTTGCTTATTGATTTATCATTTATATGTGTGGATGCATGTGCGCACATGTGGGCGGGGCGGTCTGAAGACAACTTGTAAGAGTTGGTTCTTTCCCTCTGCCACGTTAGACTAGGTGGCAGTTAGCCAGGCCCTTTACCCGCTGAGCCATCTTGCCAGCCCTCACGGTCTCCCTTTCACATACATGTTTACTCATGTATAAAAATTGAAGCCTAGGATCGACATGGGAAAACACATGGATTAGCTTTTCTCCAGCTCAGTTGTGTTGCTTAACATAATAATTTCCAGTTTCATCTATTTTTATGCAAACTCCATGATTTTTCTTCTTTTCTTTTAAAGATTATTTTACTTATTTTTTTTATTATTTATGTGTATGTAGACTACCTGTGTGAGTGTGTTCCATATATGTGCAGGTACCTGTGGAGTCAGAAGAGGCTGTCAGAGCCCCTGGAACCGGAGTTACAGGTGGTTGTGAGCCTCCTGATATGGGTGCTGGGAATCGAACTCAGGTCCTCTGGGAGAGTAGGAAGTATTCTTAAATGCTAAGCCAACACCTTTATTTTTCTTTATAACTAAACACATTCTATTGCATGTCACTCATCTGCCGACGGACCTCAAGGTGATGCCATGTTCTTGCTATTGTGAGTGGTGCAGTAATTGCCTGGAGTGTGCGAGCATCTCCCTGGTAGGATGTAGCGTCCTTTGGGCACATCCGGAGTAGTACAGATGGCTCCTATGGTGGTTTTATTTGTAGTTTCTTGAGGAACTTTCAGTCTGATTTCCATATGGCGGCACTAATTTACAATCCTATCCTTAGTGAGTAAAGGTTCCCCTTTCCCCACATCTTCGCCAGCATTTGTTATCTTTTTGCTGTGGGTCATTCTGATTGGCATGAGATGAAATCTCAAAACAATTTGAATTTGCATTTCTCCGATGGCTAAGGATGTTGAACTGTTTCCTGGGAAGCAAATCTTAAAATTGTCTACTCTCAGTTCCTGATTCTCTTCTTTGCTCCTTGTCTCCTGGGCCAGGGCAGTGAGGCAGAGAGCAGGAACTCAGAGCTGTGGGCAGAGCCTCTGCTGGGGGCGGGACAGGGTAGGGTGGGGGAAGCCGCTGCTGGGGGCGGAGCAGGGCGGGCGGGGAGGCTTTAGAAATGGTGTCAGCTTCCTTAGAAGAGGCACATTTGGACCTAATGGGTTCTGATCTTCAGTACTTTAGACATAGCATTTACAGTCTCTGAGCCTGCGGCTTCCTTATCCACAGGAAGGAGAAAGTCTTGAGTTGCATTAGTGGGTGATTGTGAAAACTGTAGGAAATAATGTGCAAAAAAAAAAGTGCTCACAGTGCCTGGTGTAATGGCATAATGCTATTTCTCTTTCCTTGCCTAGTGATCTCTTAATGAGGGACAACCTGTTTGAAATCATAACCACCTCCAGGACGTTCTACGTACAGGTAAATGTCCACCCCAAGACCAGCGTTCCATCTCCGTGAATGTGAGTGGATGCCTCTCCTCCTTCCAGTACCCTCGTTTTCCCTCCTCGTTTGCTTGTCATTTCTCAGTGGTCAGTTTAGTACCTTGGTCAGTCAGTGTCCCATCTCATTCTAAGGAGGATGCTAGCCAGAAGCTTCCCTACTCTGGAATAGTACAAGCAGGTCTATCCACTGTGCAGGAGGATGCGTGTCCCTGTAGCAGCTGCACTGGACTGCAGAGCTCCAACTAAGCAGAGAAAAGGAGAGCTGGTGGGTGGTTTCACTTCTGCTCTGGAGGGTATTTATAAGTCCTGCCTATGTATGGACATTGCTGTGTGCAGACAGAAGCACAGAGGGCCCTGTGCCGGCACAGGTGCATAGGCAGCTGCACAGAGAAAGCCATTGTTTGGCCTCTGACAGTTCACTTACCAGGAGCTCCCCCCACCCCCAGATCTGGAACTCTCCCAATCTCTATGAAGTCACAGCAGCTAGCACGGCAGATTTCCAAGCAGCGCAAAGACATCCAGGGCCAAGTCCTTAGCCTGGGCTGCCTAGCAGCCCACAGAGTGAGAATGCTGATCTACAGGGAGAGGGTGATGTGGGATTCCGAGCCTTAAAATATGCAGCGTTCCCAAGTGGGGTTTTAGGAACAATCTTCTCCCTTTCTTGTCTTTCCCCCACTGAATCCTTCCCACAAAAGGATAAGGCCTTTCTCCCTTTTTTTGGAGTAATAGACCTTGTGTCTTCACTGTTTTCTACTCTACACCAGCAGCCATGCAGCAGCCTTGGGCATCTTCAGGCCATTCTCACTGGGACAAGGACGTTGTCCAGGAAGAGTTGTCAGAGAGGAGGCTGGATCATGAAGAGAGGGTCACCTTGCCCTTAAATCTAGTTTTCTCCAGTGCCTCTTCCATTTAGATGCAAGATTTAGCCTGTGCTTTAGTGGAAGTTTCTAGCTCTTGCAGTTGATATTTGTAGAGTATAGTCAAAGGTCTAGGCATGGTCTGAGGTTGGGGTCACGGAGTTAGACAGAACTAATCTTGAAGCTAAGTAATCAGGCAGCTGACATCACATGCATGATCAAAGGATTCAGGAAGAGAGGGGCCAGGCAATGGACCGGCTCCATGACAAGGGCCTGGGAAAGGGAATAGCTGCAAGGGAGGCTGCGAAGCTATGGGCAGAGAGACTCACTGCCTTGCCTGCTTTCTTAGCAAGTTTATATCTGATCCTTAGAGTCACAGGTAAGATAAGGATAATAAGAGACAGTTCCTGGACTTGGACAACTTATTTAATATTCAGAGTCTCCAAATGTGTAAAATGGGGATGAAAATCTCAACCCAAGCCCTTCTGATGATCCTGAAGTCGGCTTGATCCCAGGTATCACAAAGGACAGATAAGAAAAGAGCAATGCAGGACTAAAAAGGCCAATGTAAAGGCCATGGCGGACAGTCCTTCAGAAGGACATAGGGGATGACCTTAGATGGATGAGGGCAAGCAACGAATTTGAGAGATATGGAAGAGATCCACTCTCAAGGACTCGAGAGTTTGTTGTGTGAAGGGGAGGGGAGAGACACATAAATCCCAGGGCTTTGGCTTGAGTTTTGCACTGGTTGATGGCAGTTGGTAGTCACTTCCCTGGTAATATAGAGGGCAAGCAGGCTTAGCACTAGGGTATATTGCTTACTCTTCTATTACCGTGATAAAATACCACGACCAAAAGCAACAAGGAAGAATGGGTTTAATTTAGCATACAGTTCCACAGGGATTAAGTCCATCAGGCCAGGACATTATATGCCATGACAGCAGGAACAGGAAGCAGAGAGAGGAAAGGCCTGTCCTTAGTGATGTGTTTCCTCAGCAAGGCTCCACCTCCTAAAAGTTCTATAAGCTCCCCAAACAGTGAGTGTCACCATCGGGGGACCAGATTATACTAGGGACCAAATGTTCAAATACATGAGCCTAAGAAGGACATTTCTCATTCAAAACATGACACTGGGGTAAGCAATGAGCTTACTGTGTTTGTGGAACATCCAGCAGCACACCTGCTGATGGTCATGGCCTAAACGATGCTTGACATGCTAGTGCTTGTTGTGTGGATGGTACTCTGAGAGCTGCACAGAGGATGGTGACCTGGGAGACAAGAGTCTCAAGCAAAACTGTTCAGAAGACACTGTGTCATCTAAGAAGGACTAGCCCTTCCCAGGGCCATTACCAGTTCTCTACTACTTCCCTTCTGTGCTAAACTTTCTAAGAAGGAAGGACACTAGCATCACCCTTAGTAGATACATGAGAGAAGGTCAAATCCATGTGTAACACATGGGACAAAGAGAGTGATGTGTTGAAGAAGAGTGGATGAAAAACCAGGGAACATATTTGTTGATTCACTTAAAAGTCACAACTATAAACCTGTCTTAGTTAGGGTTTTACAGCTATGCACAGACACCATGACCAAGGCAACTCTTATAAGGACAACATTTAGTTGGGGCTGGCTTACAGGTTCAGAGGTTCAGTCCATTATCATTAAGTCAGCATCTAGGCAGGCATGGTGCAGGAGGAGCCGAGAGTTCTACATCTTCATCTGAAGGCTGCTAGTGGAACTGGCCTTCCAGGCAGCTGGGATGAGGGTCTTAAAGCCCACACCAACAGTGACACACCCACTCCAACAAGGCCATGCCCACTCTCACAGAGCCACACCTCCTAATAGTGCCACTCCCTGGACTGAGCATATTCAAACCACCACAAAACCCATGACATATTAACAAGTATCTTGTGAAATTACGATCCTTCTAAAAGATGACAGAAGTTTCATTCTTGCTTCAGCCTGGAGTCTTTGTCCATGTGTTACTTTGAAGAGTTTGAAAATCTGGTCTTATACAAATTTGTATTTGGACAAAAGGATTATTTCAATGTGTCCTTTTAGATGATTTCAGGTCTTTCTTTCCTTCTTTCTTTCTTTTTTTTTCTTACCAGAACTTGAAAAATAGTGATTGCTTAATATTAGGTGCAATGTGGAGTCTGGAGCCTTATCCATGCACCTGCATGTGCATAGCTAAGGTCCATTGATCACCATTAGAGTACATCCTTCGTACCCATAGTTTGTACTCATCCTTTGGAAAATACCTCTCTCACCGAGCTGTGCTGATCCTTGAAATGTTGACATATGTTATTATGTAATATTTTTAAAGTCACATTCATTCATATTACTAGCAGAGTCTTTGACTATGGAAGGATGTGAGTTCATGCAATGAGAGGCGAGTTTTATGAAATTCTGTTTTGCTTCAGGAGCTCAATGTTGGTTGTTAGCAAAAAGAAATGATGATATTCCCTTAGCATCACTGGCTTATTTTTGATAAAAAGTCTGCAAAATATCTGCCTCTAAAGAAACCGGACTCATGATTTCTATGTCAGTCGCTTGTGTTAAATAAAAATAACCACATTTCTTGGGACGAGTGGGAGAGCTCTGTTGCTTCCACTGTTTGTTCTGTAGGGCCAGAGGTTTGTGTCCACTGAACTCAAGTGACTTTCTGACCTGCTCCCTCAGTCATGCATAGTATGTCTGCATGAACCTTCTGTCCATCCTTAGGATCCAGGGGAGTGAGACCAGCCAGCAGGCTAAGGCAGAGAAAAGCTCTGTGGCTGGACTCTGATGACCTGGATGGTAGGTGTTTGGGCTTAGTCTCCACCTGCACTCTGGTCTCTCATGCTGTAGCACTCTTTGTGATTCAGGAAAAGCAGCTGCTGTTGCTTACGTGTCTCTGAGACACTGGTGAACAGGAGCTAGCTGGTGGTGTATCACTTAACTCCCCATAATCCATGCCTGGTCTCCAGTCTGTCCATGAGGAGACAGAAGCTTCAGGGGTAAATGGTCCATTCAGGATCATAAACCCAGTGAGTTATGGAGCCATTTGAGAAGGACTTGGTACTCAAGCAAGACTTGCTTGTGTTCAGAATGACCAGGTCCAGAACCTAAGCTGTAGAGCAGTGGTTCCCAACCTCCTAATGCTGCAACCCTTTGACACAGTTCCTCATGTTGTGGTGGCTTGTCAGTAGGTAGATATTTCTAAGTTCTGAGCAAGTGTTCAAGATGAGAGTTCAGAGCTGGGATGCAGTTTCGTGGTGTAGCACTTACCTTGAATGTGGGAAGTCCTGGCTTCAACAGCCAGCACTCCTCCAAACACAATTCGACCTCCAGTCCTTGGAATACAGAGCAGGGGTCTCTCTCATAAAGGGCCTGGAGTATTGGAAGTTTATCAAGAGGAGGGTTTGTGGCTAGTTTTAGAACTAAGACGAAATGGTCTTCAGCTCACTTGTCAGAACGAGGCTGCCGTGCCAGGACAAGATTCACAGGGGAGTTAGTTTCAGAATGCTGAGCTAGAACTCTTGGAAAGTTACTTTGTGACTTAGACTCTAAGGTGAAGGGTATCACCTAAAATAGTGGTTCTCAGCCTTTGGTAGTCAAATGACTCTTTTGCCGCTGCCATTGGAAATATCAGATATTTGTATTGTGATTCATATCAGTAGTGAAATTACAGTTATGAAGTAGCAATGAAATAATTTTATGGTTGGGGTCACCCGCAACATGAGAAACTGTTTTAAAGGCTGCAGCATTGGGAAGGTTGAGAACTAAGGATCTAGAACTATGTAATGCATAATTTATACAATCATTCATTTGGGGGCTTTATCTAAAGATGGGATTGATTCATTGGGAAAGGAACAAGTTGGGGATCCGAGGAAGCAGTAACTGCTGGAGATTTAGGGGTGATGGCAGAGGTAGATCTTGGATGTCTTTAATTAGTGTCTGCCATAACTCACTGCATGTGTGTAGGACTGGACTCAACACTGATACTCGGAAGCTCACTAGACTGCAGCAAAACTGCAGCTGAATGAATTCATTTCAAAGGTTTGTCCCTGTCTTCTTACAAACTGCCATCAAGGACAGAAACCAGAATGCGCACAAGACCAGGGCAGGGAGAAGGTACACATGCCGTTTCCTGCCCTATCTGCTCTGTGTTGGGTGCGTTTTGGTTTCCTAGGAAGTCACCCAGGCTGGATGGACCTCAGCTCTGAAATAATATTTCTTTCTTGTGTGGAATCACCTGCAACATTTGTCTTCTGTTTGAATATATTTTAAAATGATAGTATGTGTGTTATATGTGTTTATGTATATATGGGCCACGTGCCTTGATGTCTGTGTAGAGGCCAGAGGAGGATTTTATTTGGTATGTTATGGATGTTTTGCGCCCCCTGCATGCATGCCTACATACCACGTGCATGCCTGCCGCCCATAGAGACTAGGGGAGGGCATTGGATCAAGTGGAACCAGAGTGACTGACAGCTGTGAGCCATCATGTGGGGGCTGAGAATCAAATCTGAGTCCTCTGGAAAAGCAGCCAGTGCTCTTAGCGGCTGTCCCTCCAGGCGCTCCACCTTGTTTTTTGAGACAGTTTCATGCTTAACCTGAAATGACATTTTGCCTAGGCTGGCTGGCCAGTGAGCCCCCAGAATCCACCTGTCTGTCATACAGGCATTTCTAGATGCTCAGATTTTATGTAGGTCCTGGAAATTCAAACTCAGGTCCTTTTGCTTCCACAGCAGTCTTCTTACCCACTGAACTCTCACCAGCCCCATAAAACCAACTTTGAAATAAAAAATGGAAAACAGTGGTTAAAACTTCTGAAGATATTTTATAAAAGTATATTTTATACTTTCATAAGATATCAATTGCAAATCTACTTTCTTTGTTACTTTTTTTTTTTTTTTTTGGTAAATTCAAAATAGCCCTTTCTCTACTCTATATGTTATACTGTTTGGTCCTTTTTAAATTTTGGCTCGCCGCTAAGTCTAGAACCCAGAGTTTTGCATGTGCTAGGCAAATCCTCTGTCACCAAGTCCCAGCCCAGCCTGTGATCTTTTGGAGTGGATATATATGAAGTTAGAAGAGGAAGGCATTAAATAAGTCTATAACTGTGAAATATATTGTGTTTGGAGATGGCCTCACTACATAGCCCTGGCTAGCCTGAAAATCAATATATAGATAAGGCTGGTCTAGAATCACCTGTCTCTGCCTCCTGAGTGCTAAGAGTAAAGGCGCATGTCGCCCTGCTGGGCAATGATGGTAGGATTTCAGGTTTATTTGCTTCTCTGTAACCATAGAATAGTAAAAATAGCAACCTTACTGACACATAGAGGGCCCTGTAGCTTGGGTGCTATCCAAACAGCAGAGCCTCACAACTTAGTTCTCCATTAGGTCTGTCTAGGGAACATGCTAACTCTCATCCTGATCTTAGGAAAAGTTTGCATACCTAATTCTCACTACCTTCTTTGGACCAGGGATGCATTTGTCTTTTTCTCGGAAAGCTACTGGATTGCCAAATAACCAGAAAGAATCAAGGGGAGAGCAAAGCATAAATAAGTTAGCGGGTGGCAGTTGTGAGAGGCGTGCACCATGGGCCCCTCGTCATCCTTTTTTGACCCAGTGCTTTTGTTGGTATGTGTGGCACACAGATAACCGAGGGATGATGGGAAGGGGTAGCATTGTAAGCTTGAGGGGTAACGAGAAACGAGAAATACCAATGAAAACCAGAGCGGTCCTGTTTCATCCTGGTAGAGTTCAAAGAGGAGTGGTCTGGGGTATGGAAAAGCGCGGTTGTCTGGACTGCGAGCGTGCGCACGCCCACACACACTTTGTGCTTGGGTGGACAGTTAAGGGAAGGAGCTCAGTCTCGTTTCCCTCTTTAACTGAGTTCACTTGCATTCTTCCTTCCAACAGCTAGGAGGCGCCCAGAGACTCTGCCTGCAGGAGCCAGGCCTCCTCTAGTCTTCGATTTCCATGGAGAAGCTGCTGCCCCCTTCTGGGGTTAAGTGGTTATTTCTAGGGGAAATGCTTCACTGGGTTGTGCTATTGGTGTTCTGCCTCGTTCTCACTCCAAGGGTGAAATTCCAGGATGGACCCAAGTAGCTCATGCTTTGAGAAAGGAGCTGTACACATGGTCGTGTATGCTTTGGAGGGTCTGCAGAGGGAGTTTGCTTTTGTAGAATTTAAGCCAGGATTCTCCTGTTCAGACAATTATGGGAGAGACAAGGTGGGTGGAGTCTAGACCAGCCTCAAACCGGCAGCTGTGGCACTCTGAGCCTCAGTTTCCTAGGAGTCTGGAGGGGCTGGGTTGTTTTTCAGATGGGGTGATAGGTTCAATGAGACAATGTAAAACTAGGCTGTTCCCTACTTTATACTCCTCTCTGTCTTCAGGGCAGCTTCATTCTGAGTAGTTTTAGTTATTGGGAGTCGAGAATGAGCTTGCAGGGGGAAAACATGTCTGCAAGGCACTGGGCTACATGGTTTCCAAGATCCTTCTGAACTCTGATGTGATTTTTATGAACTTGAGGCCAAGACTTGGAAGCTGAAGTCACATGCCAAAAATGTGTGTATGTGTTGTGGATGTTTTGCAGGCAGACAGCCCTGAAGACATGCACAGCTGGATTGAGGGGATTGGAGCAGCTGTCCAGGCCCTGAAGCGCCACCCTAGGGTAGGTCACTTCCTTTCTGTGCTGCATCGTCAGCTTAAAGATAAATTATCTTCGAATGGGACATGTTTTATTTGGTTATGTAGGCAGACAGCCCGGCTGTGAATGCTGGCTCACTTGTTTTTCTCTCTCTGCTAACTTGGGTACATTCCCCCCACCCCCGCCTTTTTTTGGTTTGTTAGTGGACATGAAGTCGGGCTGGACAGAGATGTGTCCCTATGTCAGGCAGAACACTGCAAACATATGGAATGAATTCTGCTTAGTATCGTTTTAAAATTTATGTATTTATTTATTTTTACAATAGGGGTCTTGCTGTGTGGTCCAGACTACCTGAAGCTATCCTCCTGCCTTAGCCTCCTGGGAACTGGGACTAAAGGTGTCCCTGGCTGCCATATACTTACTGAATTTGTAGCCAGTGTCACTGTGTGAATTGGCTGTCCTGGGTGGGAACTTGGGACTTAGAGACAAACATCGTCAAGAAAATCCCTCACTGTCTTTGCCTTCTCTTTCTGCATTTAGGAGGCGTCCTTCGCAAGATCCATTTCTCTGACTCGACCTGGAAGTTCCGGCCTTACAAGCGGACCTAACTCCATCTTGTCAAGGAGGCGGCCACCAGCAGAAGAAAAGCGAGCTCTCTGTAAGGCCCCCTCTGTGGCCTCCTCCTGGCAACCCTGGACACCTGTCCCCCAGGCTGAGGAAAAGCTGTTGTCAGTGGAGAATGCTCCAGAGAACTCTTTATTCATGCCTAACCCTGGGGAGAGCACAGCTACAGGGGTGCTGGCAAGTTCTCGAGTCAGGCACAGGTCGGAGCCCCAGCACGCCAAGGAGAAGCCATTTGTCTTCAACCTTGATGATGAAAACATACGAACCTCTGATGTGTGATATGCAGGGCAGTTGTGTGCAGAAGAGACTGGGGCTGTGACTCATTTTCTCTGCTGTGGTGGAGGACACAGGCTAATGGCACTCACAGTGGAGGGGCCCATCTAGCTGGCTTTGTTTTTGCTATTATTGACATAGTTTATTTAATTGGGGAAAGTCACTAGGTTAGACCCACAGGTATACTCCATTACCTCTTGAATGTCCCCTTTCCCCAGTTTCCTGGTGAGGGGTTAGTTTTCATACTTCCTGTCTAGAGGAGGCTAGAGTCTAGTTTCTTATTTTCTTGGTTTTTGCCTCCAGTCCGTGTATAGGATCTCAGGCTAAGAACTGGTTCCATCTATCCCCGTTTATTGGCTGAAGTCTGGGGTTCAGGCAGATGGGTAGCCTCCAGACTGAAAGGCATCAGGTGAGACTCGGTTACTCAGTTCGATTGGAATCCACCTGAGAGCTGTCGTTAGAATCTGGGAAGTGAAAGGTGAATTTTGGAATATCTACGCTGGCAGTTCTTTCAGGACACCTCCCAGGGGAGCAGTCAGGACCTCTTGTGAGTCATGAGGGCTAATTAAACTGCTATAGCCACTGTGGGAATCACTCCATCCTCTTGATGTTCCATGACCCCAAATGCCATAGACCTGAGTGACAGAGCCACCCATCTATTTTCTGTGTCAGGCCCCAAGGATGGGGTTATCAGGGTTGAATGTTATTATTGCAGAGACCAGAACAGACATTCCCCTTGAAACCGAGGTGTGTGTGATGGTTAAGTGTAGAGTGATTTTGTGTGTGTGTGTGTGTGTGTGTGTGTGTGTGTGTGAGAGAGAGAGAGAGAGAGAGAGAGAGAGAGAGAGAGAGAGAGAGAGAGAGAGAACACCCATGTTAGGACAATCTCAGAGGCTTAGATTAATATAAAGCAGCTACTGAGAAGAGAAGGATGGTTGTTTATTGCAGTAAGCATCTTTGACCCATGTTTTCCAGACAGGCGAATGACTCTTCTTTGACACAGTGAATCTGGAATCCCTGTCTCACTGCTCTTCTAGAATGGGTCGACTTTTGTCTGATGCTAAATGCTTGTATATTGTGCAGCCCGCTGACCCACTTGCTCTTTGTTTTATCTTGTTGCCTGTTAAACGAAGCCATGCACACACCAGGTGGAACCCCAGCATCTGGTAAGAGCCTATGCACTCACTGGTGAAGGCTCAAACATGATTTAAAAAAAAAAAAAAAAACTTACATTTTTCATGGAAAAGAAACTGGGAATAAAGAAATGGAATCAGAGGATGAATTGTTGGCTAGGAATTTTCTAGATTTTAGAAGAGTTTAGAAGATTAGATTTCCACCCAAAATTTAGGGCGTGGCTTTTTTCATTGGGCAAGACACTATTTCCAGTGCCTTTGGGGGCATTTCTATCAGCCTTCAATGAACTGTGCTACCAGAAAATTATAGCCATTTCCTACAGGGAGAGAGCACACGGCTCACCTATGTGTGACTTTTATCCGCTAGGTAAATTAACTCTGTTTTTAATTAGAAATTTGTAGCTCTAAGAAGATACTAGGAGACATTTTATTTGAGCTAGTTAGTACTACTAGTTAGTATTCTGTCTCCATAGTTAATGCGAAACAAAAACAGGCATAAAGCTCTGTAGGGTGAGAGGAAGCATGTTCTTTCTAGTGTAACTGCGACCCTGCATCTGGTGCCACCCTGAAGACTCCTGGGCTCCGTGTGTGGGAGCCGTCCCCAAGTCTGGCCTTGTGATCCTGATGTAGAAAAACAAAAACAAAACCCACTGGGCTTCTTTCTCTTTCTGTTCATGATCTTGCGTGTCTCCCACCCCCTAAAAATCTTTTGTGTGTTTTAGTTTTCAGGATTTGGGGATTATTTATTTATGAGTAAGGTTACAACCTACTTCAAAAGTCAGTGCCCTTTGTCTCTAGTTTCAGCTTAAAATCTTCCCCTAGAAAATTCTTTGGCTGCTCAACAGAATTGCTCAATGTGAGATGAGGAACCAAGGAAAATAAATCAGGAACTCCTGCAGGGCCTTGAACATGCCCTGGCTCATGGAAATGATGTCATCTTTTGGCGTTTAAATTGCAAAATCTGTCCGTCTCTCTCCTAGAAACTGTTTACTTGGTTATTCCTGCTGCATCAATGGGTCGTTACCGAAAGCTGATAGGTTTTAGTACATATTTTGAAATCATGTTAGATTAAACATAATGCAGTATATTATGTAAACAAAGGGAAGGTAGAGAGTTTCAGTGACCCTAACCAACCAATACATGAGACTTCCAAGTTAGAACATTGTTAATATCTGCCCCGGAAAATATTATTATCTTTGTGAAGCCTCAAAACATTTAAACTCTCAATTCTTATTTCAGAATTCCCCTTCTGTCTGTATTTCTGGCCAGGTCTATACAAATCCTCTCCCTACACCACCTTTTATATTTGTTTGTTTTTGCTAGAGTCTTGCTATGTAGTCCAGGCTGGCTTTGAACTGGTAATCCTTCTGCCTCAGCCTCCTGAGTGCTTGGATTACGAGCATGTGCCACCATATCCAGCCTATGACATATTTTAATGTGAGCCAAAGATGGTGCATAAACCTTCAGTTTTCAATGTTTCCAATAGACGTATGTCGGAGGATAGAGTGTGATGCCTTAGGGATTTGTGGTTAAGCACAGAACGTGGATAAATCTGAAGGGATTTCTGGATTCTAAGAGGTACTGCATTTTCTTGTGGAATAAAAGCAGTCTCTGCGGTTGGGTCCTTCTATAAGGCTTCAGAGGCATTGCTCTCTGTATCTGAAGTTTGCCCTATCCATTACTCTTAAACGGGTTGATGGACTTGCTTACCCAGGGTCAGGTGATAATCAACAAAAATAAGGTGTCTTTTTTTCATTCCGGAACCATGCTGAGGATATGGGAGACCACAAACTAGAGAGAGACCGCGGGTCAAAGCGGCAGAATGACAGCTCTACTTCCAAGTAGAGTGCTGGCCACCGGGGAAGATTTAAGCTCCGTTGTCCTAGTTTACTGGAAACAAACTGGTTTGGTTTGGTTTCCCCTTTTCTATTCGAGCTCTCCTCGGGCTAAAATGACCATCCCAGTGAGCAGCAGACCAGTAATTGAGCGGTGGACCTGATGCTTATTTTCAGTGTCAACCAAATAAACAGCCAGCTGGTGGCAAACGGCAGCATTTTTGAAATTGGGCTTCCCATGTCTTCCCTGTTTAATGTTTTTTTTCCTCTCTAAAATCTGTTTTCCTCAGTCCCCCCCCCCCCCCGTTCTCTCTGGGTGTTATTGCCTGCCGGAGTCAATTATAGTCACTTAGACCAGGTAGGCGTTGAATCAAGTGAGTATTTGGCAAAAACAAAGTGTGACCGCTGGGCCCTCTGTTTATGAAGGTGTGGCATGCTCCATTTGAACCAGTGTTTGAGCTGTGAAGCACCTCCTGCAAGCACTGAGCTTAGTGCATGGAAACTCCAGCTTCTTACTTGTATGAGCTCCTAATTGGTATGTAGCAAAACGTCATTTTCTAAAACTGTTTGGTTGCTTGTTTTGTAATAAAAACATGTGAAATAGGAAATCTGGTTGTGTGTTTTCCTGGTCAGATCTCGTGGCCGTGGGTGGGTGGTCACGTTTCTCCCTTGCCCCATGACTGGTTTTAGAGTAGACCCTCCCTTCATGGCTTAGGGGTGGATGATCCTTGTCCTGGGATGGCATGGTTGATGGCATGATGTGTGTGTGTGTGTGTGTGTGTGTGTGTGTGTGTGTGTGTGTGTGTGTGTGTGTGTGTGTGTGTGTGTGTGTAGAAGTGAGCCGGACTCTGTCCTTTATAAAGTCTGGAGGCTGACAGAGGCAGCGAAAGCGTTGCTCATTTAAGTCCGGTAGTGAGTCCAGAGTGAAGTGGAAAAGTAGAATCGAGGAGGTCAGGGAGCAAGATGAGGTCCCAGCGGTTGTGGGCTGTGCGAACAGAGTTTCTCCTGCTGTGGCTGCTGCTGCCGGCCGTGCCTGTTCCGTGGACCGAGGCCAGGAGCTCCAGAGTCTCGCTGCCCTGCCCCGACGCCTGCGACCCCACGCGCTGCCCGCCCCTGCCCACCTGCTCGGCCGGCTCGGCGCCGGTGCCCGATCGCTGCGGCTGCTGCCGAGTGTGCGCCGCGGCCGAGGGCCAGGAGTGTGGCGGGGCGCGGGGCCGGCCATGCGTCCCGGGGCTGCGCTGCGGAGCCCCGTTCTTTCGGGAGCCCTCGAGGGGCGCGTGGCTGGGTACCTGCGGCTGCGCCGAGGGTGCGGAGGGCGCAGCGGTGTGCGGCAGCGACGGGCGCACTTACCCCAGCCTGTGCGCGCTCCGCAAGGAGAACCGAGCGGCTCGCCAGCGGGGCGCGCTCCCTGCCGTGCCGGTGCAGAAGGGTGGCTGCGGGGACGCAGGTGAGCGGGCTCGGGCGGACCCCCGACGCTTCTAGTTTTTTTCCGGAAGAAGATGAAGTGAGTACTTCATCAACTCAGTTGGCCTTCCTTTGCCGGCTCCAGGGATTAAACCTATTAAGCTTGTTCCTGGTGTTCTTGTCTGGTTAATGTAGTCTCTTTACTGGCTGCCACGGGGCTTCCCTTTCTTCTTTTCTTTCCCCTGGTAGGACAGGGCGGGACCTTTCATCTCCTAGTCTGGAGAACCCACAGAGAAAGGGGGACGGGGGAGATGCTGAGGATTTTGAGATCTAACACCTGCATTCAGGGACGCACTCACCATGGACGGTTTGTTCACAGGGACCACAAGAGCAGGGCGGCTCCGGAGAAAGTACAACTTTATCTCCGCGGTAGTGGAGAAGGTGGCGCCATCTGTGGTTCACTTGCAGCTGTTCCGCAGGTAAAGGTCACACCTAGGGCCAACTATCTCATCTGATGGCTGCGCATTATCTGACCATTAAAACCAGTTGTGAGGAAACCCAGGTCAAAGAGTTGGCTGGGATGTAGGTGGGAGGTAGAGCTCCATGAAGCATGCCGAAGACCCGGATTGCTAGGAGTTATTTCGCCAAAGAGCAAAGAGCCAAACACAAGGATTCTGGTTTCTAAATTGAAGCCACAGCAGTGCATATTGGTGGCTGGTGTTTCTTTCTCCCCGTATCCCACAAGCAAAACTAAAGACTGATTGTAGGAGCTAGTGAGCGTTTGGTGGTCTTGTTTAGCCTTAGCCCTCGCTTGCGTGCAAGGAAACCCAGATTGAGAGCAAAATTAGTTTGTTCTGAGTCCCAACGCCAAGTGGGAACTAAAAGCTAGATTCTGACACTGTGGCAGAAGAGTGAACACAGGGTTAGCACCAGGTTTGGCCTGTTTGCAGCAGATGACACACAGGTTCCCACACTGATCTGAAGGAGGAAACAGCATCCTGGACCCAGATCTCAGTTGTGTTCAGAAAAGATGGTCAGGAGGAGCTTTAGGCAGCTTACAAAGAACGTGGAAATGGATAAGGCGACAGTAAATGCACGAGAAAACTCCTGGAAATACGGCTGATAAATGTGATGCTTCCTGTGACTCTCGAACAAAGGCTGGAGTCCCTGATTTCCCTGCCCCTCTGCTCACACTGCTGTCTTGTTCCGGAACAGATCACCTCTCACCAACCAGGAAATCCCTTCATCCAGCGGCTCCGGGTTCATAGTGTCTGAGGATGGGCTCATTGTCACAAATGCCCACGTCCTCACCAACCAGCAGAAGATCCAAGTAGAGCTCCAGAGCGGGGCTCAGTATGAAGCCACTGTCAAAGACGTCGACCACAAACTGGACCTTGCACTTATTAAGATCGAGCCTAATGTGAGTACCTGAGAGAACTGAGGCAGAGTCTTAACATTTGGGGATTTCACAGTTGATGCTGGAATTCTTTTGTACTTCTTCACCATGCCTTTTCTTTGTATGTAGGGTATATGCCCGCACCCCACCCCCAGTATCCCAGGCAACTGCGGCTGCTTCTGCTGCTGCGGCTGCTTCTGCTGCTTCTCCTTCTCCTCTCCTTCTCCCTCTTCCTCCTCTTCCTCCTCCTCTTCTTCTCTTCCCCCTCCTTTCTGTTTGTCTTCTTGTTCTTCCTCCTCTCCTCTTCTTGTTCTCCTTCCCCTCCTCTCTTGTTCTCGTCCTCGTCCTCGTCCTCATCCTCCTAGTCCTCCTCCTCCTCCTCCTCCTCCTCCTCCTCCTCCTCCTCCTCCTTTTTCTTCTTCTTCAACACAGAGGAAGGGACAGCTCCTCCTAGCCCCCCGAGGAAAGGAGACCCTACAGCTTCCTCCTACTCCTTCCTTTGGGAATAATGCTTGAATGTTTGCCCTTCTGGCTTGGTTACAGAGTCGGGCTGGACCACATTCTCCTGCAGCCCCGGGTGCTCTGGGATGGAGCTGACCTGTTGTAGGGTGGGCTCCTTGAACTGCAGGGACAAACTCTCTAGGCTTCCTCTCACTCCATTCTTGATATTCGTGTGCTTTCTCTTGTGGGTCTGTACCAGGGTCTCTGTGTTCCCTCCCTCCTGAAGGTTCTCATTTTTATCAGTTTCCTCTGCTCCCCTCTGCAGCAGGGGCCACAGCTCACACAGTTCTGAGACTGAGTTGCAGAGCTTCAAAGCGGCCGGACGCTCTTCCAAAGGGGTGCCCAGGTACCCCCGCATCCGCCTGGGTGTACTCCAGCATTTTCCTCGTCTGCTTCAGCAGCTTGGCGGAATATCCCAGGTCTTTCTGCAGGGCTTCTATGTCCTGGGGACTCCTGGAGGGTTTGGTTTTTCTTTCACTTCCTCAACCTTCGAGGCACCTGGGGGGGGGGCAGCTAAAGGCCCAGGGGGGATCCCCTCCAAGCTGCTTTCTACTCTGGCTTCTACCTGGCTCGCAAGCTCCAAGGTCTTGAGGTTTACTAGGGCCAAAAGAGTTACTCTACGCTGAGGTCTACAGTAGCTACCTCGTCACAGACCTCCTGCCCTGATGTGAATGGAGATCTTGGACACGTCCAGTGCTTGCAACCCCTAGCTTGATTCCAGCCCCACCCACAGGGTCTTGTAAGTGTACTCAGGTCCAAGGGCCCACCCAGTGTGACTCCAGTCTTTTTGACCCACCACTGCCACCAGACAGCAGGAATGAGAAGTCTGAAGCCAGGTGTTCAGCCATGGCACACAGGAAACCCAAACTGGGAGCCTCATGGGAGAGGCCTGGCCAAGGGATTCACTCCTTTATGTTTTTGTTTTGTTTTCTGTTACTCATCAATATATTCTCAGCAATCTCTATTAATTGTCTAGCAACACCGATCCCCACTTACCTTGTTTTCCCTCTTATGATTTCTTCTCCAACGGATGTACCTTTGGGGTAAATCCTTTTGCAATGTTCTCAACCCTGCTAAGAAGTTTTTGAGCTCCTGGCTGTAGACCCGTGGTCTGCACCTGGGGGCTCGTTAGAAATCCTGGATCCCAGACTCACCCAGATCTACCAGTGCCTGCATCCTGATAAGCCCTTAGGGGTTTGTGAACACAGTCCAGTTTGAGAAGCGCTACACTGTGTGACCTCCATCCTGTTCGTGACTTGAACAAGAAACGTTTGAGCAGGGATGGGGCTGAGTGAATTTCCAAGGCCAGCCATTTTATGATCACTTACAATAGTTTCTACACAACTTCAGTTTTGAATTTTATTTTATTTTTAATTATGTGTGTCTGTGGATGTGTTTGTGCAAGTGAGTCTAAGTGACCCTGGGGGCCAGAAGAGGAACTTGTGTTCCCTGGAGCTGGAGTTAGAGGTGGTTGTGAACTGCCCAGTGGAGGTACAGGGAACCAAACGTGGATTCTCTGGAAGAGCCGTACATGCTCTTAACCTGTAAGCCAACAGTTCTCAACCTTTCTAATGCTTCAACCCCTTAATACAGTTCCTCATGTCATAGTGACCCCCAACCACAAAATAATTTCATTGCTACCTCAAAACTGTAATTTTACTATGATTATAAATTGTAATGTAAACGTCTGATATGTAAGATATCTGATATGCGACTCCTGGGGGGGTTGTAACCCACAGGTTGCGAGCCACTGTTCTAAGCCATCTAGCAGCTGGGACTACAACTTTCAATCGTAGAGATATGATCTTGATTATCTTAATAAAGGGAGGGTTTGGTGGGACCTGAATCTGAGGAAGAAGGAAGGCAAAGACCCGTGTGTGTGTGTGTGTCTGTGTGTCTGTGTGTGTCTGTGTGCGCGCACTGCTTCAGGCCAGTGTCACCGTCAGCAGATACTGGTTGACTGTATTCTTACACTGTTTTCTTCTTTGCTCCTCATGGGCAAGTGCAGACCGACCTTCCAGTACTGCTGCTGGGAAGATCCTCTGACCTCCGGGCTGGAGAGTTTGTGGTGGCTTTGGGCAGCCCATTTTCTCTACAGAACACTGTGACTGCAGGGATTGTCAGCACCACACAGAGAGGTGGCAGAGAGCTGGGACTGAAGGATTCAGACATAGACTATATCCAGACGGATGCCATCATTAACGTAAGTCACTCTGGGGGTCTGTTCACAGCCCAGAAGATATTGCCAGGATGTAGTAAAGAAGAAAGCTTTAGAGTGATCTCTTTTCCCTTGGGTTTTTTGAGGACTCTCAGAAGTCAACCCTAAGGCAGGGGTGTAGTTGGATGTCCTGTTGCTAGACCTGAGTGTTTGATATAACCAGCACCACGCTCAGGGCTTGTTGCAGAGGTCGCTGCTGCAATACAGTATGGGGACTTTTGCTTTGCCCTGTACCTACCCAAACTTTAAGAGTAGGAGGGCAAAGGTCATGTTTTTGCCTGCCTTGGGGAAGCAGGCTGCGCTGGTAAAACTCATTAGGAACTATGTATAAATGATGTGGGGAAATACGTATAAATGTATCGATTTGCTAACTGATGGCTTTGTCAACTTGTTTTAGCACGGAAATTCTGGGGGTCCGCTGGTGAACTTGGTAAGTGGCTGTTTTCCCTGCTGCTTCATATTTCTTCCTAACTTTAAGCATGTTTTACCATCTGCAATATAGACTTGAGTGACAGTCTCTGGAGAGATTAAGGAATGATGTCTTTTATTTTGGGGTCTTTAGTAAATGGTTAGGGAAAATTTTAGAGCCCGTGATGGGTTTATCCCATTGGTATGGGATTTTATCCCACCCAGAGCACCAGGGCCCTGGCTGTAGTTCACATCAGAGTTTTCATCTTTTACATGCTTTCTGTTGCCACTGGATAATTATCCAGGAGATCAATCTCAGGCTTAAGCCAGAAGACCAACTATGCTATGTTGTGTACAGCCTTGAAAACCCCTTGCTTTTGCATATGAACTACCCCTCATCAACACACGCTGATTATAGAATTCTGGAATTTTAGTCTTCAGCCTGCTCACAGATGACAGAAAAGCCATAGCAGGAACCTTTGATTCTGCTGTACATATTATTGTTAATTTAACCACTGCCCTTACTGGTGATGCTCACTTAGCTGTAGAAGCAAGAGTGGACTGCTCTTAGCCTTGGGTGTCTGAAAAATCCTTGAGCCTTTACTTCCTTTTCAAACATAACTGCCCCCCCCAATAGTCCTGGGATGTAACCTAGGGCCCTGCTCATATTGGGCAAGCTCTCTGGCACTGAGCTACGGCCTCGCCAACAGAGTGATTCCTGCCCTGCACTATATACGTGTGTGTGTGTGTGTGTGTGTGTGTGTGTGTGTGTGTGTCTGTCTGTCTGTCTGTGCCCATCTCCCCAACAAGTTCATAGGGCAGGGCTGGGATATGGAATTTCAGGCCCCACTCCAGAATTTCTAAGTTGCCATCTGCATTTTAATATGACCGGAAATATTCTTTCTATTGTTCTTGTTGCCTAACGATGGCTAAGGAATGGCAAAGGACATGGGCAGGAGAGTATTTTCTACTTCACAGCACCAGCTGAGCTGGCCGTGGTTTGTGAAGGTCAACTGGTTTTGATGAACAGTTTCTACTCAAGTATTGCAGATTAGTGACAATTCAACAGCTTTTGTCTTCTCCATGTTTATTTTTAGCTCCCTTTAAGTAATAAAGAGGCAAGTTCTTCTTGTGTGTATGGGTTTAATTAATTAATTAATTTTTTTTTTTTTTTTTGAGGCAGAGCCCTATTTGGCTTAGAACTCACCTTGAGCTCCTAATCTTCTTGCCTCTGTCTATCAAGTGCTAGGATTTTGGGGGTGTGTGCCACTTTGGTATCTTGTGTTCTTATTTGTATCAAAATACAACCCGTAGCTCACCTTTAAAAATTAATTTACTACAATAAAAATGAGCAAGAGATTAAAACTGACATGGGATCCACTTAAATCCAACATAAATCCATAAAAATAACTCAAACACCAGGTCAATGTGGAGGACAAAAATTTATTGTAATCAAGCTGCCACTGATCGATCAGGGCTGCAGAACAGACTTGGGAGCTGAACTATGACCTTGAAGAGACATTGTAGAGCACATTTAAAGAATGAACCGTAAAGAGAGGGGGAGCTGGGTGGGCTGTAGCATTGTCCAATCATATTTTGACAGGGTGTTGAGCAAGGGAGTTTCCATCGATCAGGGTAGGAGGTGGTTCCTTGACCCGGGAACGTGAACTTAGTTTGACCCTGCTAGCAAGATGGAGTAGTTGTCCCTGAGATGTTGGGACTCAGACAACTGTCTTCTTACAAGTTGTCCCCAAGATGTCTGGACCCAGATAAGTGTTTCCTTACAATAGAAACAGTTCAGCTATTGGGAAGTCCCCAGCTCCCCTAGGGCTTGGGACCTTGAATTTAGTTTCTCCCTACAACTAAATGGAGTCTGAAAACAAAATGACAGTACTTAGAACGAGTTTCTTTTGCTTGTTCCCAACAAAACTACTCCATTGGCTTTTTGAACATGAAGAAAGTGTAACTTTCCTATCTAAAAAGCACCAGTACCTTCCCTGCTCACCCTAACTGCCCTGGAAGAGAACATCTGCTTCTCCCCAATGAAGAAGCAGATTTTCTTTTGCCCCTCTCGTTTTGACCCTATTCTCCTCTGCTCATCCCTACGTTGCATGGATCAGTTAGTGAGGCACCGTGACGTAACACCGAGTTTCTTCTTCCTAGGATGGCGATGTGATTGGTATAAACACTCTGAAGGTGACTGCAGGGATCTCCTTCGCGATCCCGTCAGATCGGATCAGACAGTTCCTGGAAGACTATTATGAGCGCCAGTTGAAAGGTGGGGGGCTGGGGAGGATTCGGCCCCTTTTCACGCACACTCCCACTTGTTTGAGCATGGCTTTTTTTATAGTGTCAAATAACTGGCTCTCAGATCTGTAACAGGGGTTGGGTGACCATATTGGGAGACTAAGCACAAAACTCAGTCTGGGACCTACACAGAAATGCTTGTGTTGTACAGCTTAGGAATGAGCCCATTGGCTGGAGATGTGTCTGTGTGGATCACACCATATACTCTGAAGCAGATGGAGTACGAGACCGGATGCACTAACAAGAGATTCTGGGATCTAGGTGGTGTCTTAAGCTATGCCAAGTGGAAACAAGGTAAGTTGTGAGTTATACATCGTGTTTTTCCTCTCCAGGAAAGGTTCCTTTGCAGAAGAAATACCTGGGCCTTCGAATGTTGCCTCTCACTCTGAAGTAAGCATTGGGTAACTATGTCTCAGAAGTACAAGCCATCACTTGGCAGTCTTACCAAGAAAACAAAAGCATTTGGGGACCCTTGTGACCACAGATTCTGTTTGTTGCAGGGTTGTGTTTCCCTCTGTCTGTACCAGAGTCTTTCATTCTGGTTGTGCAGAGATGCAAAGCCTTGGCCTACTGGGGGTGGAGGGGGCGGACAGCGCACAGCAGGGAAGGCTTAAGGCTGGGTGGGATTTGCTTGGGTGCCTGCCAGTCTCCAACTAAAAAGATGGGGAAGAGATAGGCTCTGTGCCTCCTAGGGTAAATCTTTTCCAGGCCTCAGGGGAACGCTGTGTTTGTTAACCTTCATACTGTTCCCAGCCTCCTTCAGGAAATGAAGAGGCAGGATCCAGATTTCCCTGATGTGAGTTCTGGAGTTTTTGTCTATGAAGTGATTCAGGGATCAGCTGCTGCAAGGTAAGTCTTGAAGGCCTGGCCTTTGCCCAGCCTCCTGTGTTGTTTCTAGGCACACACTGTGCTAAGCACTGAGCAGTTAGACGTGAGTACCAGTGTCCTGCTCATGACACACTGTATACAGAGCCCCTGAAAGCTGGCCAGTGTGACTCAGTAACTCAACTTAAAATTTTATGTGGGGCCGGGCAGTGGTGGCACACGCCTTTAATCCCAGCACTTGGGAGGCCCAGGCAGGTGGATTTCTGAGTTCGAGGCCAGCCTGGTCTACAGAGGGAGTTCCAGGACAGCCAGGGCTACACAGAGAAACCCTGTCTCGAAAAACCAAAAAAAAAAAAAAAAAAAAAAAAATTTATGTGATTTAAATTGAGAAAATGAAAACACCAGACACTGTAAAACGTTTCCCTTTTCATTTTCAGAAGGACTTCGTGTTATGTTAATTATTGCATTGGATAAGATATCAGAGCATAATGACAGATTGGGCATGTACTGTGTGGATTTCAAAGGCTTATTAGAAAGTGCAAAATATTTTTCAACATTTCCAAATATTTATTCCATGTTAAAATGTACAAAATTTAGATGTATTGCATTAAATCAGATGCACTATTAAAGATAATTTTATCTGATTTTTTTTTTTAAAAGGTGGCTACTCCAAATTTAAAGTGATCCATGCAGCTTGTATTGCATCTGTATTGAACAGTGCTGATAGGGGCTCAGGGTCGTAGCCTAAGTTAAGGTTAATTTTGCTGGGAATTACCCAATTAAACTCCTCTCCCCTTTTCCAAGTAAGCTAAGCCCCTAGTACACTAGCCCCTAAACACACTCCTTCAAAATTAGTACTTATTACTTAATAACTAACTTTTATGTTATTAAGTTATTAATGACTTATGTATTAATTATGTACTTGGCATATGTTTTCAGGTGTGTGTGTATATATGCATGTGTGTATGTGTGTGTATATGCATGCATGTGTATATATGCATGTGTGTATGTGTGTGTATATGCATGCATGTGTATATATGCATGTGTGTATGTGTGTATATGCATGTGTATATATGCATGTGTGTATGTGTGTATATGCATGCATGTGTATATATGCATGTGTGTATATGCATGCATGTGTATATATGCATGTGTGTATGTGTGTATATGCATGCATGTGTGTGATGCAGAGGTAGGTACAGTATGCCTTCTTCAGTTACTCCCCTCTTTATGTTTTGAAGCAGGGTTTCTCTCTGAACCTCGGGCTTGTCAATTAGGCTATACTGGCTCTCCCCAGAGGGCCAGGGATCGGCCTGTCTTTGCCTTTGCCTCCGCAGTGCTGGGATTTCAGGCATGTTCCATTACATCCAGCTTGTTTGTTTGTTTGTTTGTTTGTTTTAAATATGTGTGCTGGGGACCCAAACTGACCTCCTGCTTGTATGACAAAAGTTTTTCCCTTTGAGCCGTTTCCAGATCTTTACTTTGAAGTTTTGAGACATGGCCTCACTGTGTAGCCCAAGCAAGCCTGAAACTGGTGATCCTCTTACTTCTGTCTCATGAGTGCTAGGATTATAGTCATGCGCCACAGTGTCTCTGCTATTCAGTTATGGATAACTATTAACTAATGACACATAATTAAATCATTTGAACAGTTGTCATTTTCAGTCAATAAGAATTGGAAGGATTCAGCTTGTCAGAAGTCTTAGTGCACAGTAGGTCTTCTCAAACACCCTTTCCTCTGAGGTGTGAATGATGCAATGAACTGCTGTGGCTCACATCTGTGTCACTAGATCAAGGACTGGCACGGCCCTGTGAAAGGCTTAGCAGGTGTTCTCAGCTTAGCTTTAGAATGTTTACTATCAGGGAGAGGCAGCTTGTTCCGCAAATGATATTCTCCTGGGCTCTGCCCTTTCGTTGTCACTGTTCCGTGTTTTTCAAGAGCTCAGCAGTCTGTTTAGCAGTTGGCAACTCTTGTAGACTTGGAAGAAATCATAGGTGTCTGCGGGTTAGCATAGCTAAGTGTCAGGTCTCCTAAATAGGACATGCCATATGATTTTCTAGACTCTCCGGATCCCTACCCTGCCCTGTCCCTTCCCTAACTCTTTAACTTTTGATCCAAAGCCAGAGAGCTCAGCTCCGGTCTCAAAGTATGGCATGCTGTAGCAGTAGCCAGTCAGAAAGGCAGGCTGGAGCCCCACCCCTGAATTGGTCTTCTCCCTGCACCCCTCTCTGTCTCTCTGTCTCAGTGCTGGTCTTGAACTCTGGATTCTCCTGCTTCTCCTTTCCAAGCGCCGGGGTTAGGTGCATGCACTGTGGCAGATGAATCTTCCTTCTTCCCATCTCCTGCCTCTCTTCCTCTGCTCTTTCTTCGCTCTTTCTCTCCCCAACTTCCCTTAGCTCCATTTCTTGCTTTCTGGGGTTCAAATCCAGGGCCTGTGTGTGCTCAACACCTGTCCCAGCACTAGGACGACATCTTTAGGAGGCTTCGTATTTAACAGGATCCCCAGGTAGGTTACATGCATGTTGAAGCAAGAATTACTGCTGTAAGCCTCCAACAGCCCCACATCCATTCTTGCTGGCTTTCATCCATTTATACTTAATAAGCACTAATAATTCGGTAAGAGCAGCTGGCACTTAGGGAGCATTTATTATATCCCAGGCACCGAAGTGTTTTTGGAGTCGTTTGAGGAGTCTTGTGACATAGTCCTTGTTTTTACTGGGAAGCAGCTGTGCCGAGCTACACTGAGGTCAGAGATATGCACCCTGGCCAGAAGATGAATTTTCAGCACCGGATCCCACTTTCATTGAAGGTTGTGAGACATGGGCAAAGGCCACTTACTCTGCGTGAGCCTACTTCCTCATATTTGGTGCACAGTAGGCCCCAAGCCCCAGAACAGTTTCCTTATTTCATTTCCCTGTTCATGATTGCTGAGTTATTGTCTTCCTCTGCACAGAGTCTGAGTCATCGCCCGCCACGGTCCTTGCTTGTTCCTAAGGATTTCTCAGGCAGCTTTTTCCTTCCTTCTCTTGCTGGCCCCTGCGTTACCTTTCCCCCGCCCCACCTTTGGTGCTGGCCATTGAGTTAAGGACCAGGTATATGCTAAACATGCTCTCTACCACCTAGCTGTTCCCCTAGCCCTGCACATTCCTCAAACTCCACATTTCTTGGGAATCCACTCACACTGTCACCTTTTTTCTTGAGCTCCCCATTTTCCTTCTGGATTATTTAATTTGACATCCCTCTTTTAGCCCATTCTCACCTTTATACAATCAACCAGCCTGTCCGTGCTTATTCCTCTTTGCTTTTGGAGCTGGATTTTGTATCTAGAACAGCAGTTCTCAACCTGTGGGTTGGAAACCCCTTTGGGGCACAAACGACCTTTCACAGGGTCTCCTAAGACCATTGGAAAACATAGATATTTACATCATGACTCATAACTAGCAAAATTACAGTTATGAAAGTAGCAACAAAAATAATTTTATGGTTGGTGTCACCACACCATGAGGAACTGTATTAAAGGGCTGCAGCATTAGGACAGTTGAGAACCACTGCTCTAGAATATATATTCTATGTGAGGTCAATGTGTTGAAGACTGAATAGAACTATAGCCTTGAGTCACAGCTGCAAACATCTGGACTTGGAAGCTTGAGTGGCTTTTTCTTTACTGGGACCATAACGTCTGGGGCACACAGAAGCTCATTACAGTGCAGTTCCAGAAACTATGGGATGGGCTGTCTAGTCAGACTCATCAGAGCACAACTTCCTGGGAAAAACGCTGGGCTTGGCACGATTGCTGTTGAGTCTAGTCATGTTGGAGACTAACACAGGCCAGAGATGAGGAGAAAGAAATTAGATGTTAAGGTGTCCATTCCAAATAAAATCCAGTGCATGAGAGGACTCAGCTTCCTCTGGATACTAATATTATTGGAAACACAGGATCACTGTCGTCCAGCTGGCTTCACAGCACATCCTACAATAGCCCTTGCAGCTAGAAGGGTTCAGGCTGGTCCTGCCTTCTTGCTTTTGATGTCCAATGGTCAGCAAAATAGTAGGGCAGTGTGGGGGTGGGGAAGAGTCAGACAGACAGACAGACAGACACCAAATGGGGATGAGTAGAACTTCTTATGCTTTCCTCATCTCTTCTTGTTTTTTTGTAGTATAGCCCTGACCGTCCTGGAGCTCACTCTGTAGACCAGGCTAGCCTCGAACTCAAGAGATTTACCTGCCTCTGCCTCCTAAATGCTGGGATTAAAGGCGTGCATCACCGCTCCTGGCTTCATCAATTTTTCTTTTTCTTTCCCAGCTCCGGGTTGAGAGACCATGATGTAATTGTCAGCATAAACGGGCAACCTGTCACCACCACAACTGATGTCATTGAAGCTGTTAAGGACAATGACTTTCTCTCCATCATTGTGCTTCGAGGAAGTCAAACTTTGTTTCTGACAGTCACACCTGAAATAATCAATTAAGTATCTTACTTTGAGAAACTGGCCAGCAAAACCAGTTATATTACCTGGTTTCTATGGAAGAAGTGCCAGAGACAGCAGGGTCTTCTGGAGATCAAAAAAAATGGATGCTTTAAATGCAGAAGTACATGTTTGTGTGTGACACACACACACACACACACACACACACACACACACACACACACACACACACACGTATTCTCATGGATCCTGAGGTTGACGGTGCTCTTCTGCTGCAAAAACCTTCCTAACTCAAGTGGCAACAGCCATAGTGATCTGATGAAATTCAAAGACAGTAAGAACTGGAAAACAGGCAATTCCTAACTAAATCTTGACAGGATACTTTAGTTACCTTCAATATAGCCACAAACTGATATGTCACACACACATATAAATAATCTATCTACCAAATATTAAGAACCTGAATCTGGAGTAAAGAGGCAATCGATCACATTTTAAATACCACTTTGTATACTGAATCTCCTGGGTTATATCCACTTTGGGCCAGGGTTTGTGGATAGCAAGGTCATCAATTATAAGACAGATTGGAACTGCTGACGTCAGACTACCACACACGAGTATGATCATTTTAGTGGTAGAAACAATTTTGAACCTCTAGTGTTTCTGAGAATGTCTTCTATTAAAATAATTTTTCGAATCATTTACAGACTTTTTTACTTAGGTCGGTCCTTTCTTTTAATGAAGCTTACACACACTTGGAGATTTTACATAGTAAGTTGTGGTAGGGCCTGCTAATGGCTTAAATAGCTTACTTTGCGTAAGATTTTAATTTTAGTTTACTGTCTTCCAGACTTGAGAGAGTGCTGGGGCTCAGACTAGAGACCAGTGCATATTAGCCAAGGCTCACCACTGAGTCTTCCAGAAATTTATTATTATTATTTTGAATATGGCATCCCTGGATCTCCTTAAATCCTCTTGAAGTCTCATGTGTGTATTTCCAAGGTCTAGTTTCTTCACGATTAATCTAAAAAGATTGCCTAAGTGTGTGAACTGAGACTTCCAATTGTTATTATTGTAAGCAGGTTTGAGGTTATTGTGGCTTTTGAAAGTGTTTACAGTTGCCATCAGTAGTAACGTGAGAAGAGTAATATTAACCTTGGATGCTGAGGCAGAGACTTTTAACAAGGGTTCTACATGTTGTGTTTCCAGGTCTCACTGTACCGGAACTGTCGGTCTTTCTGTCGGTTACTGTGGGGATGAATGTGCAGCAGATCTACCCTGTCTCTAGAATCTGTGGCTAACTGCAGAACAGGGTTCTCAGTCTGACCTGCCCTTTATGTTATACTTAATAGTTCTTTTTACTTAGATTTCGAAGCCACCGATACTTCAGAACATATCCTTTTCTCCCCAGTGACTTGGGAATGCGGAAGCTTGACTGTCTCTAACACTGCATATCCTTCTCCTATCCTGCCTGTAAGGAGAGAATGTTTTCTCCTGACTCCCCTAAAACATCCTGATTTGACCCTAGTAGTATCTTTTAAGTAGGCATATATTTTTCTTAGTTTTCTTTCCAAGGGCATGGAGTTCCTCATTTTAATTGTGCAGGAAGTAGTATAGTTACTTGTGTACAATCTTTTTTTTTTTTTTTTTTTACTTTTTTGAAGACATGGTCTAACTATGTAGACCAGGTGGCTTCTAACTCACAAGACATCTACCTGCCTCTGCCACCCGAGTGCTGGGATTAATGAAGTATACAGTAACTTATAACGTCTTTTTGAATCAGCCTAAAATGGGCGTCTGTAAGTTGGAAAATACTAATCTTAGGTAGGACAACTCTGTTAACTCATACATAATCTACCATTGTTGGCTTTCAAAACATAATTGGAAAGAGGAAATTACTGTCTCTAGAACATTACAACAGTCGGGCTCAATATGGCAGTTGTATTAGACATATACTGTTATGACCCCGTGTCCCACAGATGGCTTAAGGAGGCAGGCTCCATTTTGGCCACAGATTTAGAGGGCTCAGTCTGTGGCTGGCTGGCTCCATGGCTTGGGCAGAATATCATGGTGTGGTGGATTAGACTTTTCATCTCAAAGTGAACAGGAAGAGCCAGGGCAAGTTGTAGCCTCAAGGTGACCCCATTCCCCAGTAACCTACTTCCTCCAACTAGGCCTCACGTCCTACTCTTCATCACCTTCCAATGACAGTACCATAATCCACCGATCAGATCAGTCCTCAGGAGCCACTCATGTTCTAAAAGCCCATACGCTGGCAATCAAGCCCCCAATACCTGCGACTGTGGGAGTGGTGGTGGAGGAGCATCTCATATTCCAACTGTAACTTTCATTTTAAATGCTTACCCTTCAGCAGAAACACTTTTTGAGTTTCTCTACTGAAAGTACTCGCACAGAAGGCTAGGTTTTAAAACTTTATTCTGCAATTTAAATTCTGAGTCAGAATTTTGGTGTGTATTAAAATCCAAAGTCATTTCTATATCTCCTGAAGACTTCTCATTGGCGCAGCTTCTGATGTGTGCATGAAAATTCAGGGTCACGAAGGGCTGTGAATGGATAAACACGCACTTGGTTTATCCTGTTGGGTTGCCCTGCTCCAAACGACAGAAGATCCAGCCACACAGAAACATCACTGACAATGATCTCTGGATAGAAGTCACCATCTTTGATCTTTGAGATTCTGTATGTGAGGACAGGTATGACTGGACTCCTACAATACTGCTTGTCATTTTCTGGTTTGCAAGGATAAGATGTGGGGTGAAAACCTCTGTCGGTCGGTCCTTCCTCCTAGAGAGGACGGTGATGCTCAGAGGAGAATTCAGAGCTTGGAACTATCTTGGCAGCCAAGCACTCTTTCCTTGCTGGTACAGGACAGCAGCAGTGGTTAGTAGACAGTGCACCAGTTGCTGCCGTCACTAGGCATGAGCCCCCCAGTGATGAGCAAAATAAGATCAACGAACCACCAGATCCCCAGTCCTCCAAGTGTCAGCAGCTTTCCAACTGCAGTTCCCGTGTGTCCCAGACAGAAGCGGTCAACTCCGAAGCACCCCAGGAAGAAGGAGTAGAGAAGCGTGGTTATGAAGTAGTGTCCAGTGTACCTGGAGAAAGGGAGGAAGAGGATTTTGCCACATGAGAACTGAATGTAACACAATGCAAGTGCAGCGATGGCTGGCTGTGGTGCAGGGCAGGGTTGGGTTCTTTCCTGATACATTCAGTCAGGTGTGGCTAGTGTGTGGGGGGGACACACAAAAGAGCCTCGGGGGTAAAGAGGCCAAATAGCTTATTGTATTCACTGGTCCTAGAGAGTAGGCATGGCTGCTGCCCTGCTGGGAGACCTGAGAAGAACATGGTCAGAAGGCAGGGTACAGGGTAGGCCCACGCCACAACTTTGCTGGGGTATTTGCAGAAAAGCCAAGGCAGGACAGGTAAGCAGTTCAGGATTGGCTACTTGAATAATTTCAGCAGCTTTAGTGTGGGCCTCAGCGGCCTGACCCTTGACCCTGGCAGGATTAAGGCAAAGGAGTAGTCTCCTGGAGTAGACTACCACCAGATGGCTCAGGACATTAATTTGCGTATTAAGAACTTGCTTCTGAGTAGGTCCTTTGATAACACTAGGATTTTCTAGTGTTGGGATGGGCAGATCTCTCCCAGACAGAAACATAAGACAAATAACACAGTTCTTATTATTTATAATAAGCCTTAGAAAGCACTAGAGCTGGGCAGATATCCACCCTTTATGCTATTATGTCTATTTCCCTGCCAATAACCCCACAGTATGATCTGCCATGTTCTGTCTGGGCTGCTCATAGCTCCAAGTGGCCAGTCCTCATGGCCATGACCCTATGATGTCTTCTCCTCTCTCCATCTTCTCTCTCCTCATGACTCTGTGAACCTTAGTCTGGGAATCCCAGTCCCTGCCCGTGTCTCTTCTGCCCAGCTATTGGCTGTTGGCATCTTTATTTAACCAACAGTTTTCAATTAAGGAGTAAGGTCACATTGTACTTGTGGATTCTCCGGGAGCAACCAAGCCTTGGGGGCCAGGATTTAGCATTACAATACATAGCAAAAGACCAGACTCAACACTTCCTAATCCTTTGACACATTAATATAGTTCTTCATGTTGTGGTGACCTGCCCCAACCACAAAATTACTTTCGTTGCTACTTTATAACTGTGATTTTGTTACTGTTATGAATTGTAATGTAAATATCTGATATGCAGGATATCTGATATGCGACCAGCCCCCCCTCCCCAGAGAGAACATGAACCACAGGTTGAGAACCACGGGTCTAGGGCCTCAAAAACATACTTGCTGAGACATGAAGGGACTTTTAAGAATGAAAAGGGACCTGGAGAGATGGCTCCATGGTTAGATCTCACTTTTGGTGAGATCTTGCAGAGGAGCCAGGTTTGATTGCCAGCAATGACACCAGGTGGCTCACAGGTGGCTCAGACACCCTGCATTGGCCTTTGCAGGCCCTGCAGTCAACATGCATAAACCTACACTCACAAATACACATATACTGTAACAGAGGAGGGCCTTGTTGGCCATCAGTGGGAGGAGAGGCCCTCGGGCCTGAGGGTGTTCGATGCCCCCATGTAGGGGAATGCCAGGGCAGGAGGACCCTCATAGAGGCAGGGGGAGGGAGGATGGGATATGGGGTTTCTGAAGGGGAGACCTGGAAAGGGAAAAACATTTGAAATGTAAATAAAGAAAATATACAATAAAAAAAATAAAAAGGGGGGAAAACATCAAATACACATATATTAAATAAGAAAAACCCAACAGTTTTTTTTTGCAGAGTTAGACTGGATTGCTGCATCAAAGATGGCAATAGCAGAGGGGTCCGCCCCTTTATCTGCTGAAGCTCTTTTATGTCTCCGTGGAAACACTCGGCCGCAGCTGGAGTTATCACAACGCATCACCAACGAGGCTCTCGTTCGCTCGCAGTCTGAGTATTCTGAGTATTTTGGTAGAATTTCCACCACATTTCTGTAAGATCAGGTGATTTTCACAGGATGCTTGCCGGTTAGGAGTTTTGACGCTACATCATTTGGTCCAGTGCCTGCGAGCTGAGGATGATCAGGTGATTTTCACAGGATGCTTGCCGGTTAGGAGTTTTGAAGCTACATCATTTGGTCCAGTGCCTGCGAGCTGAGGACGAGGGGCAACTGAACCCTCAACTTTCCCTCCTAGTTATTGCAATCACATGGCCTCAGTCAGCGGGCCACACATAGGAGGAAGCACATGCAGTCTTTAATACTTCAAAGAAAAAGTCACACCAGCTGGTACCCATCACCCCTTTCAAAGCAGCCCTTAGTCTGAGCTGGAGTGTAGCTCATTACCAGAGCCTTTGCTTAGCACGTGCATTGGGTTCAGACCCCAGCATCACACCACATACACAGCCCAAGAATAAAACAGCGCTTACTTTATACAAGGCTTATTTTCTCGTAGGAAGGTCCTGGGGCTGGCACACTCAATTCCCTCCAGGGCTCTGCACTGGACTGCAGTGTGTTCCACATCACTGTAGGCCTGACCTCCAAACTGTGGAGAAAGTAACAGACATATACATTCATAGTCACCAATAGAAGCTGCTTCAGTTCTGTACTAATTCTAGCAAGATTGGGTAAAGTTGTCAAAAGCATGGAATTCAGAGATGCTTCAAGTGACTTAGTAGCCCATCCTAAGTGAATACTGCTTTAAGTAAACCTTTCTTCTTCTCGACTGGCTTCTTCAGTAAAGAGTAAACCAGAAACAAACTGCAGAGACGTATACTTTGGCTTGAGTATCTTGGATTAACAGGCACATAATGCAGCAGTTTTGGAATGGGAATTGACATGTCAGCGAGTTCAAAACCTTTGCTGCATATTTACTATAAACGAATGAGATCAGAAAATAATTCAGACTATTATCTGGTTGAGGACTTGAGCCACGAATGGTGATAGGTTTGCATAGTCTACCCCTAGCATAAGGTTAGCTCCAGCAAAAATGTTTAGAACCAGAGTTTTACCCTTTACTTAAGTCAATTCCAACAGAGAAAGCAGAGCCATGCAGACTCCCTCGTGCCTTCTTATTGCTCGACTACCATTTCCCTTGTGTTCCTCAGCATGAGACTGGAGGACATGGGTGCTCACTTCTCACAGCCCCCGAGTGCTACCAGTCCTTGAGGACCTCTGGCTGAGGGACAGTTTGAAGCTTGTGATAGGATAAATTCAGCTTTTAATGAAAATAGTCACAACTAAGTTCTCTCAATGTAATGCTAGTCAAACTTTTACCAATTACCAATAGAACAAAATTTCAGTGTATTTAAAATATCTCTTTACACATAGTTAAGAGCTGTCCTCTTGGTTGTGGAATTACAAAGCTTATTCCTTTGTGTCTGAGGTAGCAAACAGACATCTTCTCACAACTGGACCCTGCATTATAACATAGTGTTGAGTCCACAGTGCAAAGGTGGTACATGAATTCCTTAAGTCTGAGCTGGACCCAGTGAGGTAGCACTAGAAGGCTCAAGCAGGGGGATCATGGCTTTAAGGCTAGCTTGGGCTATAGTGAGACATTTTCACAGACAAACAAACAAACACCACACCAGCACAACCAAACCAAACCAAACCAAACCAAACCGAACCAAACCAAACCAAACCAAAATTCACTGGGTTTTGAGAGACCAAGTTATGTACACTCACTTTAAGGATATAATGGCTTCTCTCCAGGCTGTGAGGCCACTGCTACCAAACACTTTTCTGGAATGCTTTATTCTCAAACAAAATCATAACTGACAGAGCCTAGCTACTTCCTACTGACATGGTGCAACCTGCTTGTCACCTGCATGAGGAACTTGATTCAAGTGCATGTGTAACCAAGAAAGCCCAATTCAGCATCATCTTTACAAAGTGCATGGCCTTTTTGTTCTTGTTGCTCTTTTAAGGAAAGGCTTGCTTTGAAAGTACAGTTGATGTTCTGGCTTTAATCTGTTAATTTCAACAGTCAAAGGAACCAATATAGGTTGATCTTTGCTCTTAGGCAGCTTGGGCACAGACATTGTTGGTTCCTGAGGAAAGCAAATGTGCGATTCAGCCATTAAAAACTTTGTCATGTTTCCAGCAACAGTTATACAGATGAAATTCTTAAAAAAGTATCTCTTTGTATGCCCTTCTGTAACAGCACCCAGCCATGCTTCCCAGGAAGGTGCCTGTACAACAAACAAAAACCTCACCTTGAGACAACCATAACCAAGCTCCTGGGATGCAGTTGCATTTCCAACGTGATCCACCGGGGCATCACAATCTACAAACTCGTCGGGTCTGCAAATCAGTAAGACCATCATCAATGCCTTTTGCCGATTGTATGTGGCCGCACACAATCCTATTTTCCTTCCTCTTTTAATATCTGTCCCTCCTTCAGTACTGGGAGCTGTATACGCTAGAGGTACTATCTACCATTGAGCTACATACATATCCAGCCCTTGAATTTTTTTTCTTTTAAATTTGAGACACATTACTCAGGTTGGCTGGCTGGCCTTGAACTTGTCTTGTGACCAAGGCAGGAGAAAGGGTGCAGGAAGTGGAAAGGTTCTACAGCCTACATTACTTCTTCCCCGTATCTACCGCTAACACACAGGGCTTTCTGCGGCAGGGCACCAATCCCGGAATTACCTCCCCTAGGTGGAAGAAGCCTTCCGTTCCCAACAACCACCACCTATCCCTGGTCCGATGCCCACTAGGTCCGCCCTCACGACCCGCAGCTTACAGGTAAGAGCAAAGGATGACTGGAGAGTGGGGATCGCTGTATTCCCAGCTCGGTGCCGCGGGACCCTCCAGGTGAGCGGCGCCCGAGGGTGTGAGATCCAATTCGGCCGTAGCATTAAACGAGTGGCTCCGAGAGACACAGTGCAGCAGCAGCAGGTTCCCCAACAGCAAGGCCGCCTGGCCGCACAGCAATAGGTAACTCACAGGGCAGCCGCCCAGCACCATCTTCCCGGGCCGGTCCTAGAGACCTGGCCTAAAAACAAAGCCAGGCCGCCACGGCCGACCGGAGCCCCGCGCTGTCAGGCTTCTCTACGTCGGCACGCAACCCTCCGCTCCACAGCCAACCCGTGCGCCACTTGACGCTCCGTCCGCCGCTGCGGCCAATCAGAAGCAGCCAGGGGAAGGGTGGGGCCTGGCTTCGCTCCGCCCTCCAGTAGACCCTTCACTTTGCCGCGCGGAGAGGCGGAGGGGAGGGGGGGAGGTTCCATTAGCTCCGCCCCCAGCCCCGCCTACCTTCTCTCGTACCAGCTGCGCGAGCGGAGGGGCGGGACGGACTGGCGGGGGCTGGAGCGGCGGTGGTGGGGTAGGCCACTCTCTCACCGCGGACTGTATTTTCCCTACGTCAGCCTCTGGCAGCGGGATCATGAGCGGCGGGAGTGAGCGGAGGGGGGGGGGGGGAGGGGCGGGGTCAGAGGGTGCTGCGTCAGTGCCGCGCGCGTGCTCGCCGTGGGCGCGCGCCCCGCCAGCCCTGGGGCCCCCGCGGGGTTGGAAGGATGACCGAAGGGGAGGAGGCGGCGGCCGCGGGTTGAGTGGAACCTGCCGAAGCCCTCGCTATGGGGCCGCGCGCGCTCTCGCCCCTTGCCTCTCTGCTACTAAGGTGGCTGCTGGCGTGTGGCTTGCTGGGCCCAGTCCTCGATGCCGGGCGGCCAGGTCGGTGTTGGAGGGGGACGGTGCTGTGGGAGTGCCCGGTGGTGCGGGTTGCGAGGCGGACCCCAGGCTCCGGCGCCCCTGTCAGCGCTGACCCGGAGCCCGGTGGCCGGCTGCACTGTGGCCGTGCGCTGGCGGCTCCCTGGCTGCAGCTAGCGCTTGCTGGTGGAGTGGCTGTCACCAGCTCTGGGCTGGGAGATGGAACTTTTGCTTCAGTCTATCAGGATTTGGGATTTGACGTTCATAGTCTTAGACGACTCATCACTAGGTCCACAGGGATCCGGATGGAGTAGAGGGCGGGTTTCCTTGGGCCGTTTTTGTTGTAGTAAGGATACTTAATAAAATAAACGAAATGCTACATTTCTAGAGCCGGTTGTTCAATCTATCTAAATCTGAACAAAGAATCTCTGCTCTGTTTAGCCCAGAGGATTATCGGAAAGCATTAAATTGCTGTCGGCCAGTACGTTTGAATTGTGAAACTTCCCGTAAATATGTAAGATATTTATAGTGTAGATGATGAAAGTGAATGGGAACACTCTTTTTTTCTTCTTCTTCTGGAAATAAGCTATTTATTTCATCCTTTGTATTAAATTAGTGCTTGCATGGCTGAGTTATCTCTACTAGCGCCGGGAAGACTATGGACAATAGAAGGCTTTACAAAATTGTTGCCTTCAAAGGTGATGACTGTAGATTAGAGTTCAGGACCGCTGACCTTCACGAAACTAATTACAGTTTCTTGTCTTTGGCTTTATCCTTTTAAATTAAGTTAGCTTCCTCCTGTGTGGAGATCTTGGAGTTCGAAATACTGACACATTTTGAATGGGATGCTTCCAGGACGTTTCTGATTAAAATTACCTTTTCTGTGCTGTTATAGTTAATGTTATCGCTATGAAAGGACCCGAAATGTTAGTAATCTCTAACTTTTTGTGTTTGCCAGTAAAAACCAGATTATATTTTTAGTGCGTGTCTATGTTTGTTATTACACATGGGCATAAAAATGAGTGGAATATCCTTATATTCTTCAATTGCTGCTGCAATAGGCCAGCTGCGCACTTAGGCATGAGTATTCACTTTGAAAATCTATCCAGCATTCATCAGACTCCAGGTAAACACATTCCTGATGCTTTTGGAGGATCTAAAGGGTGATCATGGGAACTAAGATATAGGAGAAATGTTGAAGGTTTTTTATCTGTTTTTTTTTGGGGGGGGGCTTTTTTTTGAGAATGTGATTTTTGAACTGAGCTAAGAGGGTGAGAAAATGTCACCTTAGAGTGGAGGTCCATTATAAACATAAGTGGTTATGGAAGAAAACAACTTGTTAAAAAGGAGGAAAGTGTTAATGTGTGGTTAGGTTAGAGGATCCTGGAAGAGAACGCCAGAAAGACTGGCACCACGGATGAGACCTGCGCCAAGCTAGGGAGTCACATTCACCCTGTAGGCTGGTTTGGGGCAGGAAGATGTCTAAAGAGTGTGACCATCAAATTTTCAGTTAATACATAATGAAGCTTGGACTCTAGGGGAGTCGAGAGAGCCGGATCGAGGTTTCCAGGTGTTGGCAATGGTGCTGTGCGTCAACTCGAATTTCCTGAAGTGAATGATCTAAAATCAGCTGAGTTTCTGGAATACAGGATGTTTAAAGCATGAACTAGAACATCCTCCCATTAGCTGTGTTGGGAGCTAGGCTGGTTTGAGTAGGATTTTAAACTGTTGTTTGTAATATTATGTCCCCGAGGAAGTACAGAATAATTTTTGAGTAGTGGATTCAAATGATTAAATAACAACAGCAACAACCGCCCTGGGGTCAACAAATATAAGGAAATCAGATATTTGAAACCTCTTGGTTTTTTTTTTTCTTGCATAAGATAGTAAATATAATATGTAGACTAAAAATGGTTTAGGAACACTAGTATTCTAAAGAAGATGAATTTGAAAGCTCACTCATAGTGAATAATTGAAAAATCAAGTAGATATAATTGTAGGAACTTAGGTCCACATCAACCTCATCTTCAGATGGCTGCAGACTTTTAAAATTAATTTTAAAATTCGTATATAAGATCATGGGTTTCCTTATAACAGTGTTATGTGTTATGCGTGTTTATCATGGCACTTTTTTTCATTTCAATCATTATCTTCTCATGCTCTCCCCCCCATCATCCTGCCTCTACTTTCATGTCACATATATGTGAGAGAAAATACATTTCAGTTACCGTGGCAGCTGCCAGTGCTACTAGCCAGTTTCCTGCTGAGGGCACATTTTGTTCTTGGCTGTATGGAATTCCCCTGTTCATATGTACTTCTTTTTCTTTATTCATTTCTCTGTTGTTGAACATCTAGGCTAATTTCATATTTTGGAAAGAACAGATTAAAATTGCTGTATCTGTGTTATAAAAGAAAATGTTGTCTTTTAGACTTAAAAACATTTTGGTTTCCAAACTTCTAAGTAGAAAATAAAACATCCCTAGTTGATAGGTACAAAATTTCTGGTCTTTGAAAACTAGTTTTATATTTTTACCTTACCGCTGTTTTTTTTTTTTTTTTTCCAAAAGAGTGTCTCACCATGTAGCTCTGGCTGCCCTGAAACTTACTATGTAGACCAGGCTGGCCTGCCTCTGCCTCCCAAGTGCTGGGATTAAAGGTGTGCCCCGCCACATTCGGTTTATATTTGTTTATATGTTATTAAATATTATGATTTCCTGTAGAAGGTCCCACATGATTTCATAAACGGTAACATGAAGTGTGTACCAGTGAGAGACCTAAACATGGGGTGTAGTTGACCTCATGATACCCCCCTTTCCTTGTTAACCTAGTACTGTGGATGCCCTAGTGCCGTGGAGCGATTCTGGGCCTTGAGTCGCAGCTCTCGCTAGCACTGCAACAACTGTCCTTAGTCATCTTTGAAGGGTCTGCAGTGGACCCAACTGAGGCTGGATCAGCCTGCCTTGGTTGTGTGCTCAGAGGTCGTTTCCGTTTTGTGACAGGGGATGGGATCTGTTTTAGCTGGCCACTTTCTTCAAGGTGATCTCTGTGGGACATTGTAGGATTTTCAGGGTTTGAGAATTTCCAACAGTGTCCTTTGACCATCTCTACCCTCATGTCACCTCTAACTTCTCCTAGATTCACCTGTCTCCTTGCTCTCTCAACTTCCTGTCTTACCATACGTCTTTCAAGAGTGAGGAAGGAGGACAGGAGTGG
>CM052719.1:15696293-15707506 GCA_028551405.1 Uromys caudimaculatus | reverse complement strand
TTTTTTTTTTTTGGTTTTTCGAGATAGGGTTTCTCTGTGTAGCCCTGGCTGTCCTGGAACTCACTCTGTAGACCAGGCTGGCCTCGAACTCAGAAATCCGCCTGTCTCTGCCTCCCAAGTGCTGGGATTAAAGACATGTGCCACCACTGCCAGGCCTTCCTTGTCCTTTTTGATACAAGGTTTCTTTTTCTATCCTGGCTGGCTTCCAATTTACAAGAGCCCTGCCTGCCTCTGCTCTCTGAGAGCTTGTGATCAGTTTTAAGCTGTGCTATTATGTTTGGATTTGCTGCTTTTATCTTGAGTTATTTAGTAAGTTAAAAAAAAAAAAAGCAACTTAAAAGCTAAAAAAAAATCACTGCAAACCAAATGTTTGTGGGACAAACTCCACTTGTAAATATGGTTTTCTTTCCCCTTTGATACATTGTTCCTATAATGAGATTTTTCATACTTTAACTTACATTAGCATGACTTTCCCCTTTCCTTTTGGTAGAGCCCCAGGCAGGCAGAGCCCACTGCTTATAACCTGTGTGGCACAGTCAGATATGTCACAATTACACTTGACCTAAAATCTCCAATCCTAGTTTGGAGAGGGGAATTTGGTGTTACTGATAAAAATGTTTGAGGGCCCTGCAGATTTGTGGGAAAGATGTTAATTGTTGAAAGGACAGGTTCACTTTAAATCAATCTCTCTCCCTCTCCCTCTCCCTCTCCCTCTCCCTCTCCCTCTCCCTCTCCCTCTCCCTCTCCCTCTCCCTCTCCCTCTCTCTCTCTCTCTGTGTCTGTGGCTATTGACTGAGGATGCATTTTATCAAGTTCTTCCATATTCTTCATAGGAAGTAGCTGCCTCTTTCTCAGCACTTTAAAAATCCTTTCTGGAGGAACTTAAATTCTTAAGAGCATTACATTTTCTAAATGGTTGGAGTTTTTCCCAATGGGGTACTTCGAGACAAAAATAGCATTTGTTTTCTTATTTGGAGATAGGATCTTTGCTATATAACTCAGGATGAAAGTTCTCTTTTTAAAGATAGGTAAATAAAGATGCATAGGTCTTAAGACATCTTACAACATATAACACAATAGCAGAAACTGCAAGGAACTCTGGACTTGAAGGAGGTAGTGTCGAAAATCCATTTATTTTGGATTGGTCCTGTGACTAGGATGAGGATGCATAGTTGGGAATAGCAGCTAGGCTCTAATTACAGTCATTTCCCTTTAGTACTTGAGGCAAAGGATTATCTCACTCAACCTGAATGTGGAGGGTTATCTTCTACAGTGAAAGTACTGGAAGGTGGCTGTTTGTCTAGGTAATAAGCAGGAAGGGAAGAAGAAAGGCTCACAGCACCTGGAACTCTGTTTGTTTTGTAATTAGATAGAATTCTTTAAGAGATATTTCTCTTTACCGCAGTTGCTTAGACTTCCTTAGAAATTCATTGCAAACCCCCAAGGAGTCAGGGGAGTAAAGAACAGCGAACATCCTTTCATTTACTAAGTCTCAGAGAAAGTTTCTGGGTCAACTTTGGTTATCTTCAGTTTGTGTCTCCTCGTGTGGTTATTCTTAACAGTATTCTTTTTTTTTTTTATTTTTTTTATTTTTGGTTTTTCGAGACAGGGTTTCTCTGTGTAGCCCTGGCTGTCTTGAAACTCACTCTGTAGACCAGGCTGGCCTCGAACTGAGAAATCCGCCTGCCTCTGCCTCCCAAGTGCTGGGATTAAAGGCGTGTGCCACCACTGCCTGGCTCTTAACAGTATTCTTATTCTTTCAAATTCTAATATTGAAGTTTGTATGTACCGCAGTTTATAAAATCTTTACTTTCATTGTGAATGTTCGTTCCCTGTGTTTTAATTTTAACTAAAAAACCAAAACATTTGAGACAGTCTCTGACTTTGTAGCCCTGGCTGTTCTGGAACTTGCTATATAGGCAAGACAGGCCTCGAACTCACAGATTCATCTCCCTCTGCTTCCTGAGTTCTGGGATTAAAATCTTCAACCACCACACCTGGCATTCCCAGTTTTGTTTTTTTTTCCCAGTATAATATTTTTATTGAATGTTCGGGACTTTCAAATCATATACCCCCATGACACTCACTTCCCATTCTTCCCAGGTCCACCTCCCCACTCTTATGATCCCCCACCTCCCACCCATAAAAAAACAAAAACAACAAAAAACTCAAGAGGGTTGGTTTTTAATTGGAGGCAATACTGCATACTACACCCGCAGGCATTTGGAACACTGGTTGTCAGAACTAGCTGGGTTTGGGAGGGTAGAAGCCAGGGGTGCTACAATGCACCCCACAGGATGCACAGGATGACCCACAGCCAAGGATTTTCCAGCCCACATTGCCAGTGTTATGAAGGTTAAATGCATTTCCTTTACAGTAAAATGAGAGAAATGATGTTTTGGTCCCTACAGGAAGCATGAATTAAAGAAAAACCCATGCAGGATATGAACAGGAGATAAGAAAGAAACCAGAGATAAGATGGGAATTCTGAAAAAAAAAAGGAACGAAGATTCCCGTGTGTGTATTATTTTTGAATGACTTTCAGAATCTTTGTGGCTTTTTGTGCATGGGTTTGATGCAGAAGATGGATCCTCCGTCTTTGATAGAAGTCAGTGTCAGAGTAACAAGTCCTACAGAGGTTCTCTCAGGGTACTTTAATTTTGAACCCTTAAAAAAAAAAACCCACACAACTGATTGTGACATTTGTTTTACAAAACTATAAAAGAAGAACAAAAAATTCTTTTAAAATGGAAACCAGTGAACATCACACCGTAAAAGAAAACCAAATGAGCAAACAGAACCAAAACCAAAACCAAAAACCAGGATCTCACTCTGGAACCCTGACTGTCCTAGAACTCTCTGTGTAGACCAGGCTAGCCTTGAACTCACAGACCTCTGCCTGCCTCTGCCTCCCAGTGCTGGGACTAAAGGTGTTTACCAGTATGCCTGGCCTACCCCCTATTCTTATATACAGCTTTTATTATCCCCTGTAGTCATCTAGGTAAAAGGTACCCTAGAAGACAGAACACTTGGTAGGCCAGGGCCGCATACGGTCACATGACCTGCTTTAGTCAGAGCTCTTGAACTATCTGACTACCCATTCGAACGTTAAATTTTGTCCTTTTGTAGTGTTCCATTTTTTCCCTCTGTGCGATCACTTCAGAATTGTAATTTTTAATTTACTTGCCTGTGGCTTAGCCTCTCTCTCCTGTAACAGTGACCCTGTCAGCATATATGTTCTTGTCTGTAGTGAATCACTTAAACTTTTTCTTTGAAATAATGAGTCACATCAGGAAGTTGGAGAAAAAACGTGCTCCCCTCCCCCCTTTTAAAGATAGATTTAGCTCAGGCCAGCTTCAGACTACTTTGTGGCTGAGGCTGACCTTGAACTTGGGCCCTTACTGTTCCCACCTCCCCAGAGCGCTGGGATTATAGGTTTGTCCTACCACACCTGGCTTCAGGCTAGTTTGCTTTAAAAAGTGTTTTTTTTTTTTAAGTCCATCCAATGTAGTTTGATCATATCCTCCCCCAAATCCTCCCATTATCCACCCACCTCCCTGTCCCCTAACTGCTCATCATATCTCTCTGGGATTTGGCTTACTTTTGATCACACAGGACTTATTGCCCAACAGTGGTATTTATTGTCTTGCCACAATCCCAGAGTGTGCTCGAAATGGGACGGGCTGCAGAGGAGGAGGAAGAGGAGGAGGAGGAGGAGGAGGAGGAGGAGGAGGAGGAGGAGGAGGAGGAGGAGGCGGCTTTTAAGGGTACTGTTTAAACCTGCGTTTTAGGAATTTGAGAAGACTAGAAGTCATTGAAAGGCTTATTTCAGGTGAAGAAGTAGCCTCAAGCCTCAGTCAACTTAGGATGACAGGTATTTCTGCCTAATAAATTGTGTTTCAAAAGGTTTTATTTTTTCATTTTCTATTTTCTGACATGGTTCTCAATGGACAAAGTATCAGGACAGTAGTGATCACGGTATGAATGGTACACATAGGAGACGGATGGAAAACTGCTAGTGTATATTATCTATTATTATATTTTCCCGTCGGTGTCTTTGAAATCCTGGGTTAGAGTTTTTTATACAGGGTCAACTTGGAAAAGTTAGCTCAGTACTTTATCCAAATATGTGAGAAAGCCGAGGGACATGGACAGTTAAGTGAATGAAAGATGGACTGGGAGCGAGCTCAGAGGACGGGTGTGTCGGAGGTGAGGTAGTGAGGGCCGCTTGCCTGTGGAGCCTTTGCTTGCACACGCAGCTGCCACAGTGGATGTCTCAGCTGGGGAACAAGTTAGAAAGGCCGAAGTCAGAGGTGCTAGATCGTCAGGTGCAGCACTTGAGAGGGAGTCAGGAGGTTTACAGAAACGCTGCTTCTTTAACTTAAAAGGTAGTAGAGTGGAGGCCACATACAGCGCAGACTACTCAGACACTGTAGGAAATGCACTTCTTATTGCTTCCTGGTTCTGCTTGACACGGGACATATACTGAACAGATTGGTTCATTGATTTACACTATTTATCTGTTTATGACATTTCAGAGTCAGTTTGTAGTATGTAAATATAGTATTACATTTATTTGTGTGTGGTCAGGGGAGGTCAGAATGTAACTTTTGAAAATCAGTTCTCTCCTTCTACCATGTGGGTCCCGGAGTCAACTCAGGTTGTCAGGCCGGGTAGCAAGTCTTTCACCAGCTGGGCCATCTCGCCGGCCCAAGTACAGTATTTTGTAATTAGGGTGGTATGCAGCAAAAGCTTTTGTCTTTTTCTCATCCATGCCGTGTAGGTAGCCAGTTAATTATATTATTATAGAAGTTTTTAAACATACACAAGAATAGAAAAAAGTAATAAACTCCTGCGTATGCATGATCCATGTTTAATCTTGTTTTATATTATGTCTTTCCTCAGTCACTGTATAATTTTAATATTTCTAGACATTTTATCATTGAATAGTCAGCATGAATCACTAGATCACAAAACCTTACACACAGTAATAATAATAATAATAATAATAATAATAATAATAATAATAATAATAATAATATAGCAGCTCAGGCTCATCAGATGATTACTCAGTGTCTGAATTTCCCAGATTATCTCCAAGTTTCCTCATGTCATTCATGTTAACAGGGATCAAACAGGCCCATGCATTACATTTGGTGCTAATGCTTTTATAACTTATGAAATCCCAACTTCCTTTTTTGTGTGTGTGCCTTAGTAGAAGACATGCCTGTGCTCCTGAAGGTCCTTAGATGGTGACCTTCACTGGGCTCTGAAGGTCCTTAGATGGTGACCAGTGACCATCTACTTCATTAGACTTCTCTAAAAGAACTTTTTCTGTGGCTGTGGGTTCTGTGGTGAGCTCCTGTAATCTCAACACTTGGAAGACTGAGGGCAGGAGGTCATGAGTTCAAGGTCACCTTGAATAACTAGTGGGATCTTGTCTCAAAAGCAACAAACAGTAAAGACAGCAACAGAAAAGACTTGCTCTGCCCTTAGCAATGATACTGGAAGAGAGAGCTATTTTGTGCTGGGCTCATTGAGAGACTATACCAACTCCAACATTGCTTATTGTTCAGTTTGTGGTGGTGGTTTTTCTGTTTTTTGATTTTTTTTTTTGATAGGGCCTTGTTATATGTTACTATGTATCCCTGGCTGGCCTTGAACTCAGAAATCCACCTGTCTCTACCTTCCAAGTGCTGAGATTATCGTGTATTACGAGGTCTGGCCCTTGGTTTTACTGATAACTTCAGAATCTCAGGGTGCATGACTGGAGTTCTCAACTGTTAATAGTTTTTGTATCAAATGTCCTTGTGATGGACTCATGGTGTAGTCACTTCAGAAGAGACAGTTGCTGCTTGTTAGTATATACTAGAGTTGACTCAGTAGCTATTAAAAGCATCTTACCCTTCTTATCAACTCCACCCAGTTCCTAGGGTGTCATTCAAGACGCATAGGAGAGAGGGAGAGAGGGTCCATGCACCTGAGCTCTAGCATGACACTCCCCCATACTAAATCTCATGTTCTCTTGTTTGTGCCTAAGAGCTTAATACAAAAAACTTATTTTGAGAAAAAGGGCTAGAGTATACAGATATTAAATGTTTGAAAATGATTGTTTTACACACACACACACACACACACACAGACACACACAGACACACACACACACACACACACACACACACACACACACACACACTTCAAACTGGCATCTTTTAGTAAGTATTTTCAGCCTTATCCTTACTGGGGATTATATATGAACATCATTCGAGGGGCTGGAGAGATGGCTCATTGGTTAAGAGCACTGGCTGCTCTTCCAAAGGACCCAGATTTGATTCCCAACATCCATATGGTGGTTTACAATTGTCTGTAGCTTCACTTCCTGTGGATCTGACATCCTCTTCTGGCCTCTGACCTCTGTGGATACCATGCATGCACATGGTAGTAAACAGACATATATGCAGGCAGAACACTTATAAAATAGAATAATAATAAGAAATATGAAAAAAAAACAATCACATGAATATCAGATGTTTTTTTCTATGATTTAAACAGTTTTATTTTTTAAGATGGGGGTCTCATTATGCGGCTCTAAGCATCCTGGAAGTCACTCTGTAGACCAGGATGGCCTGGAACTCACAGAGATCCACCTGCCTCTGCCTCGCAAGTGCTGGGATTATTAAAGTGTCCATTACGTGTCTATTGAACCCAACTGAACATTCTGTTTTTTTTTTTTTTTTTTTTTACGTCACAACATTGCTTATTATGTGAATTTTTTTACAATACAAACAAAAAAAATACAGGTATGCAATATATAGATACAGCTAAATGAAGAATGGTGACTTTTTTCTCTTCAAGAGGCCATGATTCCCACTTCTAGTAAAACAAGACTGAGTATAGGTAGAAACAGGCTGGTCGTTAGCTTTACAATTTGCCTAGAAATGATCTACAAATGCATTTTTCCTCCTGCTACTTACCATAAAGTGTAAAAAGGGAGTTAAAGGAAAGTTTCCTCGTTGGGTCCTACCGGATGAAAGATGCTATATTCTATTTTAGCAGGGCCAATAGATGGAAAATATCTAAATTAAATGTTATTACAAAAATGAAGCAGTAATGAGATTCTGGCTAAAGGGGCACTAAATGAGAATAATATATATATATTTAAAGAATCCAAAACAAACAAACAACAAAAAAGACTGTTATAAAAAGCTCTAGGTGCACTGTAAGCATATAGGTTTTTTCCATGTGTATTTTTAAACAATGGAAATGTCAAAAAATAGGGTCCACTGTGTTAGACTAAATACATTATTGTATAGGCTGCATCGAATGGAACCTCTGTATTATAATTATCATAGAGAAGCATAGTTTGCATCATATTATGGCAATTTATCCTCAATGAAAACCTTCCAGAGTCCTTTTATTTTAGAATATTCTGTAAACAATCAAACCACCAGAACATGATTGTACAACAGTAAAATGTTTTCTTGCATTAAACTGAAGACATCTTTTTAATTAAAAAAAAAAAAAAGAAAAAATGTAGAAAGGTACTTAGAGCTGTTAATTTCTAAGTACACAACATCCTAGGCAATTCAAGGCATCTTAATCTCCTTCGAGAACAACAAAAAAATAATTTTTGTCATGCTGTTAAATCCATCGTTATGGATAAAATTGGTGCAAATTGGTCAAACAGATCCAACGAGCACTGATGTCCAAGCTGGCATATTGGCAACTAATACGTAACTGGTGGTCAATAGAGTTTAAAAGATCTTGCCTTTCTTCCTGTTCTTTTCCAAGGTTCTTGAAGAGTTCCGTTGCTCTAAAATACGTTGTTGAGCTTCCCAGTTTGCCTTTTCTTCTTCAAACTGACGACGTTTTCCCTCTAGTTCTTTGTGCTGTGCTTCTAAATTCTTTTTCATTTGCTCATGGCGCCGCTGGAGCTCTGCTTCAGAGTCCTTCAGTTTTTGAACTTTTTCTTTGACCTTCATCTCAAACACCTGCTCCATCTCCATCTCCATCTTCTTCATCTTGGCGACATGCTCTTCTTTCTTCCCCCATCTGTGCCTTGGGCTCTTGCTTGGTAAGTTGCCCCTTGTTCTTGTTGTTATCCACTCCATTGAAGTCACTGCTGCTGTTTTCTGCCTCTGTAGTTCTCATAGTGTACATTATTAGTAACATCTTTCAAGTCCTGCATGTGTGTTCTTATCAACATATTTCTTAGAATTGTAAAATCACAATGTTCACCATTTTCAACTTCAGCCACACCCTAAGGATACTGCCTTCCTCTGACTCTTTTGCCATTAACTTCAATGATAGTATTACTACCCGCCACAGCAAGAGGTAAACGGTCCTTTATCTTCTTAACCAGCTTATTATCTTCTTCATCATCCATTTCTGGAAATTCATATATTTTAATTTTATGTTCTTGGATTTCTTTCATTATCTGCTTTTTAAACTGTTGGCATTCCTCTGGTGTGAGTGTGTCTGCTTTGGCAATTAATGGGATGATATTCACTTTTTCATGCAAACGTTTCATAAACTCAATATCCAATGGTTTAAGTCCATGTCCTGAAGGAGCAATGAAGTATAAACAACACTGCACCCTGCTATCAGGCATCTGATGTCTGTTCACTCGAGATTCTGCATTTAAGTAATCTTCAAATTTACTATCAATGTAGTCGATAACAGGCTGCCAGCAATTACTATTATCCACTGCATTTCCGAATCCTGGAGTATCAACTATCGTCAGCAGCAACTGAACACCACTTTCTTTGATTAAAACTTTGGATTGCTCCACCTGTACAGTCTTTTTGATTCTATGAGAAGGTCCTGGATACTCTGGAGAATACAAATCTGTGAGGAATAATGAGTTGATTAATGTCGACTTTCCCAGTCCAGATTTACCTACTACCATAAGAGTGAATTCAAATCCTCTTTTCACTGATTTTCTGTACACTTGATTTGGGAGGTTGGCAAATCCCACATAGCCCTCAAGGTTCTTTGGTTGAGCTACCATGGTGCTGCAGTTGACGCTCCTCTCCTCGGCAGCAGCGGATCGTGCACTGACCGACATCCCCTCCCCCTCCGCGACCCGAACATTCTGTTTTTATTTCCAGTATTTTGGTACCATGGGGATTCACTTTGCTTTAAGTTGTTGTTCTTTTGCTGCAGACTTTGAACAGACCCTCCATCTTTCTTCTTATGAAATTATAACTCCCTGGAGATTAACTAGAGAAAGAAGGGAAGCTCTGAGGCCCAATTCGAAGCAGGTAAGTTATCTCTTGAGAACTACAAGTATAATAAAGTTCCAGTTGCTTTTCTTAATGGAAGGTGGTACTTGCACAGTGGTTGGTGTGGGGAGTAATTATTATATGCATCACCTTATGGTACTGGTATCCAGCGGACACTATTGTAATAAATGATGGAGTGAGCCTCAGTATCTCTGTTTTTAAGGTCAAAACATTTAAATACACCAGAATGAAGAGAGTGGAGTTCTGTAGTTGAGTTGGAACTTTGGCTGCCAATGGGCAATGGCTTCATTCTAACAATGAGAATAATCTTTACTTAGTTCGTGATAGAATATTTGACATAGTGCACTAATGCTTGGGAATATTTACTCAAAATTGAGTTCTAGTATCAAATACCTCATATGCTGATTTGAAAAAATTACAAAGTAAATTGTTTAACTCTGAGGAAATCAGGTGTTGTTTCCTTATTGGAGGAAGTTTATTCTGTTGGTAACTGTGTTGTAACTGTGTACATGCAGGCCCTTTGTACCTCCCAATAATGCTGTCTTGGGACCAAGCCCTTGTATATGACCTCTTCTGAACTCCAGGGGTACATGACACACATGTGTTACACATACAGACATGCTGGCAAAGCACTCACATATGTAAAGTAACATAGGCACAGAAATCCCTGTGCTCATAGATAAGCCGCCGGGAAACCAGGACTGTTAGACATGCAGGAGATTCCTGTTTTCTGCCCAGGAGGCTGGGAGTGCGGGTGGTCCCTGGCCTTGTGACCGTTGCTCTGTGTATGACTGACACCACACCAGATCCTCCCATAGGCCCCTAAGATAACATATGCAGCCTATCTATAGAACCCATCTTCACGAAAGATGTCACATGTACATTACAAAGAATTTCAAGTAGTCATGTCTTACACTTTATTGTGTGTGTGTGTGTGTGATTGAGTTAATTATCCCCAGGAAACCTTTCCCCAAACTGTGTTGTCCTTAAGTATGCCTGAAATAGACTACCAGGTGTCAAACTGCAAGGTTGAGCCAATGCCCGGTCCTAGGTTGGACCAGTCTTCCTCTTTGTTTCTTAAAGATTGACATTTTGTTGACTGTGGTGTTTGCAGAGACCCACACAAGATAAAATAAATAAATCTAAAACAAATTAAAAAATAGTGGATACCTGTATAGGCAAGTATCCATGATTGGATATTAAAGGGACAGAGATGAATAGAATATCTGTCACTTAAGAATACAGTCTATAAACAGTTGCAATCAGTGCCAGGCTGTTTTAACTTAGGATGAGCTTTTCTGCCTCTCATGATATGCTGAAAAGTAAGTCACAAGATTGTGTTTTATTATTGCTGTTTTCTTCTCTGTGCATTTAGCTCTCCTACGTCATCCAGGCCCAAGGAAAAGATCATATTATTCACTTGGAAAGAAATACGTAAGAAAGTTCATTTACTTTGCCTTTTTAATTATGTTTTCCCCTCAACAGTATATTGACTTTTTTTCTAGGAGATGTTGCTCAGTGGAGTCTGAGCTCTGGGATCAGCAGATTCAGGTTTTGCTGACCCTGCTGCACAGTGGTAGGCCTGTAGCTGAAGTCCACAGGGATTTATGCTGGGGCTGGCAGGCTGTGACTTCCGTAGAAATGTGCAGGGTGGAGGCAAATGCCTATAGCATAATTCTTTTGAAATTCATCTTTAGGGAGAGTGAAGTGTGTGTGTGTGTGTGTGTGTGTGTGTGTGTGTGTAAAGGGGTAGGGTGTGTGTGTGAGAGTGTGTGTGAAGGGTGTGTATGTATGTGTGTATGACAGTTTGTAAAGGGTATGTGTGTGTGTGTGTGTGTGTGTGTGTGAAGGGTATGTGTGTGAGTGTGTAAAGGGTATGTGTATGTGTGTGTGTGTGTGTGTGTGTGTGTGTGAAGGGTATGTGTGTGAGTGTGTAAAGGGTATGTGTATGTGTGTGTGTGAAGGGTA
>CM052719.1:15671552-15695793 GCA_028551405.1 Uromys caudimaculatus | reverse complement strand
TAATACTACCTGAGGACCCAGCTATACCCCTCCTGGGCATATACCCAAAAGATGCTCCAACATGTAATAAAGATACATGCTCTACTATGTTCAGAGCAGCCATATTTATAATAGCCAGAAGCTGGAAACAACCCAGATGTCCCTCATCAGAGGAATGGATACAGAAAATTTACACAACGGAGTACTACTCAGCTATTAAAAACAATGATTTAATGAAATTTGCAGGCAAATGGATGGAACTTGAAAATATCATCCTGAGCGAGGTAACTCAGTCACAAAAGAACGAACATGGTATGTACTCACTGATAAGTGGATATTAGCCCAAAAGTTCAGAATACCCAAGTTTCACTTTACAGTAACCACTGGACTGAGAGTGAGGTCCCAGATGGAGGAGTTGGAGAAGGGACTGAAGGAGCTGAGGGGGTTTGCAGCCCCATGGAGATAGCAACTGTGTCAACTGGTCAGACCCCCCCCTGACCCCCAGAGCTCCTGGAGACTGGACCACGATCCAAAGAATACACATGGAGGGACCCATGGTGCTGGCCACATATGTGGCAGAGGAGGGCCTTGTTGGCCATCAGGGGGAGGAGAGGCCCTTGGGCCTGAGGGTGTTAGATGCCCCAGTGTAGGGGAATGCCAAGGTGGGAAGACGGGAGTGGGTGGGGGTGGGAGCACTCTCATAGAGGCAGGGGAAAGGGGATGGGATTGGGGGTTTCTGAAGGGGAGACCTGGAAAGGGGAAAACATTTGAAATTAAATAAGTATCAAAAAAAACAAAAAAGAATAGAAAAGAAAAGAAAATGAATGAGAGACTGAGCAAAGATGGAAGAGACCAAAGATGGCTCTTGAATGAAACATGGTCCCTGTGAGGAGGAGTGAGACCAAACAAAACACGCCCTCTGACTCATGTCAGCAGCCTCAGCACTGCTGCTATGCTACATAGGAAGACTGAAACAGGCTCTCCCAGAATCCACTCCACAGACAATGAGTCAGAATGGCATCCTTGGGATCAGGAAGAGGGGTTGATTGTTTCAAGGAAGCACATGGGAATAAAAGAGAAGTCAAGGCAGGCTGACAGAGGAACGTTAGCAGCAGTGAACATGGGGACATCTGTGGGGATAACCAGGTATGAAACGACTGGCCTTCAAGTAAAACAGACTTGCAATTGCTGACTTCCTCTCGCTGACTATGGCTTCCACACAGTTTGTACGATAATCCTGTCTGTAGAATGTATTCATCAGACAACCATAGTAGCTGTGCCAACGTATGTTTATCCTGCACACCAGTCCCTAATTACAACCTGCAGTGTCCACCCATGGCAAAGGCTATTTAAAGAGGCTTCCTATGCAGCAGTTGAACCCCATTTTTCTCATAAACAGTGTTTGAAAATGTGATCTTGGAGCAAGGTACAAAAACAAAATTGGTTCCAACTATAAGAAAATTAATATAGTACTGAAAAATCTTAACAAAATCATAAGCATGTGTGGCTATTTATAGCAGCTAGGAGCTGGGATTTTAGAAACATGACCTGCTATTGGCCATAGCAAATGCCATAAGAAGACTTTGAGGCAAGAAGAGGAAAGATAATCCTCCATCAGCTATCACAAGATAGCACACAGCAGAGAGGAAAGTGTCTACCTTCTGCCTGTTACTCTAGATGATACAAGAGTTATGACTTAAAACATCTCCCCTACCCCACTTTTCACTAGGTGAGTTCTGAAGTTACTCCAAAAGGAAACTGGCAATGAAGGAAGTGACCTACCAGGATATGACCAAAAATGACACTTGTCGTAACTCATTACTTACACTGTTACTCTATTTCTGTGAATAATCCAGAGGTGAGCAGAACATGTTTTCACCATGACCAACTAGTCAAAGGCCTACGACTAAGGAATTCAGGAAGGAGACTAAAGGCACAGGAGAAGGGATAGGCACCCATTATGAAGGAGGTGGGGCAGACTTAACAGAACAGATGGGGGCCATGGGAACCCCTCCCTCCTCAGCACCTAGGCAAGCCTGGAACTGTACCAAAGAAGGGACTGGGAATTACACCACTCAGCTCAGCACACCTGCCTCAGGAACCCACTCCAGAGTGCAATTGGTCCAAACCTGGCCCCACAGGCCTGAACTGGAACTGCATATTGTACCTCATCGTCAGTGCAGTTGCTCCATGAAACATCTCAGAGAAGAGTTCAAAACCCATCCCACCAATGAAGAAATGCTGACTGACGGGTACCTTTAAATTTAAGGAACATTTATTATACTTTTCCTAATTTGTCAGTTTTTTTCTGTATCTTAGGTTTGAACCTTCACTCCTGCATACACATTGCACAATGTTGTTGCTTAGTTGCTTGGGATGTCTGTATGTCCATCGACCAGTCGACTACTGGGCACTCTAGTATTTGTCTCATACACAGATCACATACTTCCTCTCTCACATTCTCTTTCTCCCTTTCTTCTCCTCTCTTTATACCTAACTATATCCAACTACAACTTTCTGCAGCGGTTTGAAAGAGAACGGGCTCGGGAGTGGAACTGCTTGGGAAGGACTGGGGGGTATGTCACTGGGGGGGGGGGGGTGCTTTGGGGCTTCAAAAGTGTACACAAGGCTACACCCAATAAAATCTTACCAACATGAGGGCCCAAAAATGAGCAGAACAAAGACGACAACAATGGACATGCCAAAGTAGACAGGGAAAAGCCTTGCAGTCTCAAAGAGCTATATGCAGCTGAGCAAACTGGAGAGCGGGGAAGTGGTCCTCCCCAGGGAAGAGCACTCCAGTGCCAAAATTATACATACAAATAACATGATACAGACTGGATGGGGTATATTTAGGGATATATGTATATATACATATAGACACACGAATGCAGTAACAATGAAGAGAAACCATAGATTTGAAGGACTGGAAAATGGCATATGGAAGGGTTTAAAGGGAGAAAAGAGAAAGGACATTTGCTGTGATTATATTATAATCTCACAAATAAAGTTTGAAGAATGAGAAAAAAAATGATTTCAGACCAAAACTAAGTCAGAAGAGATAAGACAATTTCATACTAATTAAGGAAACCACCTATCAGGTTTCCAGAACTTCATAAAAATTATAAAAAGAAAACTCAAACATTTTGCTCATGTAGTGGCCCACGGCTGCTTGGAACGCTGATACGGGACCGTGGTTCAGGGCAAGCCTGGTCTATGCCCTGAGTCTGAGGAAGGCCTGGGGTGCCTGGCAAGCCTGGCTGAAAAACAGAAGCTATACAATTCCGTTTCAAATATAATGTCTCATTTATTATCAAAGGAGAGCATAAAGACACAAAACCCCACCGGTCATCCAATGGTGCCTCCGGCTACCCAGGAATCCATCAGGAAGAAAAATGGCAAGCTTAAGTATTTTTGCAGGACATCACAGTTCACAAAAAACTAATATATCAAATTATATTTCATTGTACAAATAAAATAAAGGCAAAACTAAGAATCCAATGGATAGGTTTCACAAACTAAATATATATATATATATATATATATATATATATATATACACACACACACACATATACACACATATACATATATATATATATATATATATATATATATGAGGATCATTGAATCAAAAGATGTTAAAGAAATCACCCAGAAACAAGATAGTGAGAGAGGCAGCCATGGTGGAAGTGCTGGAGAGTGCCTACGGCCTCCTTCGCCCACACTCCGGAACACTAGAAACACTGACCCTGCGGAGACACGCCCCCCACCCTTGCTCCCACACAGGTTACTTCAAGGACTAACTAGAGCCCAGGGGATCTGAAGGCTTCACCTCTCCAATCAGCCCAGCTCCGTCAGCCGTTCGCTACACAGGCACTCCTTTCTTTCTTTCCCGATACCTGATTTTCACTCTTGCACACACACCTCACCAGAGCTTTGCATCTGCCTGTACACTGCTGATGGATTTAGCACCACTGCCTATGTTCCTCAATACTCCACCACAAGGCACTCTTCACAATACTCCTCAGCCACCCCTCCTGTGCCCGCCCCCTCTTATCTCCGGGTCTTGTCTTCTTTAGCCCCACCCCTTACTTCTTAATTATAACCTCCCACATTTTTAACAGTATCTAAAATCTGGGAATTCTAACAGTACCCCAACCTTCCCCTCCCAGCTACTTTCACAACCTGGAATTTTGTTTTTGAAGCTGATCTAATACTTGATCCTTGTCCTTAACCCCCTTCCTTCCCTCCTCCTCCTAACCTTACAAACTAAAATCTGAGCAAACTCCGCATTAACTTTGACTGTTTATCCTTCAATGATTATTGAAGTCAAAGGAGCAGCTATTATAAATTGTCTAGACTAGCATTTGAATAGTGGCAAGATCAAACATTTATGGTTGTTCTCATACTCAATACTCTACTCCAGGAATAATAATATAGAATTTATACCAGGCATCTTGAGCTCCTGGACTAAGGAAATATTTTCTTAACTAAATGCTCAACTCTATCCTATCCAAGTCCCATTGGAAGAATACAAATATTTCAAATGAAAGAACAGAGCTGATAAAATAAATAAATAAATGAACCAAGCAATAAAATAATCCCATATACACAAATCCCAGTGCAGTAACATAATAAACATGAAAAATTCAAGACAACATAAGTCCTCTGAAACTCTTTACACTTGAGTGATAGCACCTGAGAGAGTTAGTAACATGAGCCCCTATAAAGAGAAATCAATAGAAATGATTGTAAGTATGTTTAAAGAGACAACCAGCTGGGTGGAATAATAAAAGCAATGGATAATAGAAAGAATTCAACAAAGAAATAGAAATACTGAAGAAAAGTAATCTGAAATGCTGGAAATAGAAAGCATTATTAAGTCAAATTAAAATACAACAACACGCTGGGCAGTGGTGGCGCACGCCTTTAATCCCAGCACTCGGGAGGCAGAGGCAGGTGGATTTCTGAGTTTGAGGCCAGCCTGGTCTACAGAGTGAGTTCCAGGACAGCCAGGGCTACACAGAGAAACCCTGTCTCGAAAAAAACAAAAAAAACAAAAAACAAAAAATAAAATACAACAACAAAAAACCTCGCTGGACAGTCTCAGAAGGCAAGGTGTGGGAACTGAAATAATCCATCAAGGACAAAGACAAGATAACAAACGGTAGCAGTGGGAATTCCAAGATGTACACAGGACACCGCATATCACAGATACAGATGAAGGAGGAGAATCTTGTTGTATAGGCAGAAAAATGAAGGAGGGACAAATGGGAAGAAGGGGCATTTGGAGAAAGGGAAGGGAAGGGATAAATGATGTCATTATATTATAAATTTAAAAAATACCAAGTTTTTTAAAAAGTAAAGTATACCAAATAAGCCATGGGGAGCAAGCCAGTAAGCAGCACCCCTCCTCTGCATCAGCCCCTGCCTCCAGCTTCCCACCCTGACTTCCCTCAGTGATGGACTGTGCTGTGGAACTGTAAACTAGAATAAGCCCTTTCCTCCCACAGTTGCTTTTGGCCATGGTGTTTTACCAGAGCAATAGAAAACCAGCCAAGACAATCAGAGAAGCAAGTCAAAGAGACGCAAACAGGAAAGGAAGAAAACTCTATTGTAAATAATATGCTTTTATGACTAAGAGATCCTCAAGACTCCCTCCGGAATCTCTGAAAACTGATAAACACTTTCAGCCAAGTAGCAGGATACAAAATAAGCATACAAAACTCAGCAGCCTTCCTATATACCAGTAACAACCATACTGAGAAAAAAATCAGGGAGACGATGTCATTAACAAGAGCCTCAAAAACTAAAATAAAATACATTAGAGTAACCCTAGCCAATGATGTGAAAGCCGTCTATAATGAAAACTTTAAAACACTGAAGAAAGAAACTGAAGCCACTACAGGACAAAAAGCCCTCTTGTGCGTGAACTGGAAGAATCATGCTGTGAAACTAGCCTTCCAAAATCAAGCTAAAGAGTCAATGTAATCCCAGTCAAAGTTCCAGTGACAGAAACAGGAAAACCAGTCTTAAAAATCATATGAAACATTACAGATAGTTGTGAGCCACCCTGTGGTTGCTGGGAATTGAACTCAGGTCCTCTGGAAGAGCAGTCAGTGCTCTTAACCACTGAGCCATCTCTCCAGCCCTAAAACCTATTTTTAATGATGGTTTTTAAATGTTTTAATGTCCCTTGTAGCCCACCACCCAGCAGAGGTAGTGGGAAAGAAAAGATATGGGGGAAGTGGACCTAAAAAAAAAAAAAAAATCATATGAAAGCACAAAAAATTACCAGATAGTCAAAGCAATCCTTACCAAAAGGATACTTGTGTAGGAACAACATGCTTAACTTCAAGTTACACTGCAAAGTCACAGTTGTAAGAACAGCATGGCACTGACACAAAAGCAGAGCTCTGCTCTTGACGAGAGTTGCCAAAAATACACATTGGAGAAAACATAGCACCTTCGTCACATGGTGCTGGGAAAATTGAATTACTACATACAGCAGAAAGAAACTGAATCCTGTATGGTTCAGGAGTCTGACGGAGGTGGAGGAGAGGTGGCAGGAGAATAGAGGTCCGCTGGAATAGCAGGCTGCTCAGGGCAGCTTGGCTTGGCCCAGGGGGCTCAGCGAGCAGCGAAGGGTTAAGGAAAGCTAACCCTATGGTTCAGGAGTCTGACGGAGGTGGAGGAGAGGTGGCGGGAGAATAGAGGTCCCCTGGGATAGCAGGCTGCTCAGGGCAGCTTGGCTTGGCCCAGGGGGCTCAGCGAGCAGTGAAGGGTTAAGGAAAGCTAACCCTATGGTTCAGGAGTCTGACGGAGGTGGAGGAGAGGTGGCGGGAGAATGGAGGTCCCCTGGGATAGCAGGCTGCTCAGGGCAGCTTGGCTTGGCCCAGGGGGCTCAGCGAGCAGGGAAGATGGGTGGGTTAAGGAAAGCTAACCCTATGGTTCAGAAGTCTCAGGTCTGATGGAGATGGAGGGAGAGGCAGCAGGAAAATGGAGGTCCCCCTGGGATAGCAGGCTGCCGAGGGTGACCTTAGCTGTGACTCACTACATTGGGAATATAGAGCCTGAAGAGGCCACCTCCTATGGCCGGGCAGGAACTCCAGTGGAGTTCCCACTCACCAAACTTTCAACCCAACATGTATTCTGTCTACAAGAAACCAGGCACAGGGGATGGAGCAGAGACTGAGGGACTGGCCAACTAATAACCGGCCCAACTGGAGACCCATCCCATGGGCAAGCACAAATCCCTGACACTATTAATGATACTCTGTTATGCTTGCAGACAGGAACAAGTTGTCCTCGGGGAGGCTCCACCCAGCAGCTGACTCAGACAGATACAGACACCCACAGCCAAACAGTGGATGGAGCTTGGGGACTCTTATGGAAGAATAGGAGGAAGGATTGCCAGCCCTGACAGGGATAGGAACTCCACAGGAAGACCAACAGAGTCAACCAACCTGGACCCTTGGGGCTCTCGGAGACTGAACCACCAACCAAAGAACATACACAGGCTGGACCTCCCACACATATGTAGCAGGCGCGTAGCTTGGTCTTCATATGGGTCCCCAACAACTGGAGTTGAGGCTACCCCAAAAGCTGTTGCCTGTTTGTGGGATATGTTCTTCTAGCTGGGCTGCCTTGTCTGGCCTCAGTGGGAGAGGAAGCGCCTAGCCTCACAGAGACTTGAAGTGCCAGGGTGGAGGGGTACCCAAGGAGGGGCCCCACCTGCTCAGAGGAAAAGAGGAGGGGGAATGGGGGAAGGATTGTGGGAAGGACTGACCAGGAGGGGGTCAGTGATTGGAATGTAAAGTGAGTAAGAAAAAAAATTAAATTAAATTGAAAAAAAAAGAAAAGAAAAAGAAAAACTGAATCTTACCACTCACCTGCACAAAATTCAACTCTAAAAGGATGAAGAACCTTAGCATAAGACCTGAAACTCTAAAGCTACTAGATGAAAAAAGTAAGGAACAGAGTTTAAGCTACAGTCACAGGTAAAAACTATCTGAATGGGATCCTGCTCATTCAGAAAATGAGGCCAATAACTGGCAAATGAGAATTCTTGAAGTGAAACTCTTTCTGTATTAATTTTCATTTCCCTCATTGCTAAAGATGCTTGATGCTTTTTTCTTAGCTACTTTCTTCTTTTGAAAACTCTTGTTTCAATCTCCTTCGAGCCGTTTGTTTTCTTGACTGTTTTTAGTCCTCTGTCAGACACACAGCTGGCAGAGGTTCCCTTCCACCGCCTGGGCCCCCTCTCCACTCACACGGTTGTTTCTTTCGCTGCTCGGATCTTTCTAGTTTTATGAGGTCCCACTTATCAACCCTTGTCCTTACTTTCTGGGCAGGTGGAGTCCTAGTCAGTGTCTGTCCCACCCCTGTCCCTTACAGGATGCTGCCTGTCCCACCCCTGTCCCTTACAGGATGCTGCCTGTCCCACCCCTGTCCCTTACAGGATGCTGCCTGTTCCGTGTTATCCTCTAGCAGTTTCAGTGGTTCAGGTTCCGAACTCAATCAGCAGTCCCACCCAGGTGTGACTCACAACAGTGGCCAACCCCAAGGACATCCCCGGAGGAACAATGCTGCTATTATATTTAGTGGTAACCAAGAGCCAACTAATTGGACTAGGCTTAGCCAAGTGGAAAGAAAGTATGCCTGGTACTGCTGACATACTGTTGCAAGGAGAGAAAATTGGTGCAGGGACTATGGAAATCAGTTGCTGGGGGAGGGTCAAACACTGAAAATAGAAGTTCTGTTTCCAGCTATCCCACTCCTGGGTAGGCACACAAAGGATTCCCTATCTTCCTACAAAGATATTTACACATCAGTACTTACTGCCACTTCATTCACAATAGCAAGGAAATAGTGTCCCTGAATGTTCTGAACAGATCATGAAAATGAGGTACACATAAACAATGAAATTCAGTTGTGAAGAGAATAAACTCATGGAATTTACAGAAAAATTGACGCCACTAGACAATATGTCAAGTGAGTTACCCCAGGCCCAGAAGGACAAACATCACTTTCTCTCTCGTACGTGGATCCCAACTTTGAAGTTGGATTCGTATGCTTAACTTAGAGTATCTATAAAGGTAAGACATCCAAAACATGCCCCTGAGAAAGGGAAGAGAGACGTCTTAGTGGAAGAACACAGAAGAGCACATGTGATAGAAGGGGTGGGTATACCAAGAGACAAAGGGTTACGTGGTGGGGATGGCAGAGAGGAGGAAATCAGGGGTGTGGACCAGAGGAGGATGCAGGAAACACTGGTGGAAACCCACTATTTTGTAAGCTAATTTTAAATTACATTTAAAAGAAGGGGTATATGATGTTTGAATGCAGGAGTGATCAATGCTATTCCCAGAGGACACAGGTTATCAAATGAAAATCTCAGTGCCAGACATGGGTTACTTCCCTACAAGTAATTGGTCAGAAAGGTCCAAGAGGCCCCAAAACCAGACAGGCTATTACCATTACTCTTGGATGCTCACCAGAACCTACTTGTGAAGACACCATACATTTTTGGTTGCAGGACACAGAGAAATCAATCTGCAACTGGCCTAAAACCTTCCTCCCAGTGGATAACCTTCATAGTGGTGGAAGGTGCTCTAGGAGCTGCAGGCAAACAGAAAAGTACCAAGGGTCTCACTGAGCCCCAGACACTACATGCTATAATAAGACACCTGCCAGTCAAGACGTGCCCACTAGTACAGCAGTGGCAGGACTGTCATGGGAGTCAATTGTGAGGTTTGCTGTAAAGAAAAGGATTCATGCCTAACACTATAAACCTGGTCAAAAGGCTACTTATGGGAAGGTTCTGAGGTCACAGGGGGAAGTGTCTTCCCCACAGATTGGTGCTGCCCTCAATCTTGTCAGAGGACTCTTCTTTTTGTAGAAGGCAGCACTGAATACAAAGTTATAACTGTCAAAGAGCTGAAAAAAGGTGATCATGATACAAACCCTAACTGCAGCAATCTATCATCCCTACTCTCAGCCTGAGGCCGAAAAACACTGTACAAGTGGGGGAGAAAACAACGTGAGAGGCAGAGAAGAGAGAGAGTACTGTGTCTTCTGGAGATGGGATGGCTACTGATCTCATGAACTAATAACAGCTGCATTACATGCACACGCGCACGCACGCGCGCGCACACACACACACACACATACACACACACAGAGTGAAAATTCCAGTATGAAAGGGGGAAGGCCTCACAAGACCTACACACCACTAGCTCAGGAGCTACTGGCATGTAATGGCTGCTGGGGGAGGGAAGGGCACTTTCTTCTAGGGTATAGCAATCAGTAGGTGGCCAATGCTCCAGAGACTGGATGGCCCCACATCCATGCACAAACAGGCAGCACTAGTTAGATTCCATGTTTTTTAAGAGGAGGGAGAGGAGGAAATAATGGCATGAAGCTAGGAGAGAACTGTGCTGGAGGGGGTATTTAAACAGCAGAAGTGTTGGCTCTCTATATAGGCCATGCTCAAGCTGCCAGCACTAGGCAGGCAGACCCAGGAGAATGGCTAGTCTAAACAAGGGTTCATCAGGCAACTGTTCTTGGAGTCCTTCAGTCTAACCCAAACAGCACTGAACCTAGCAAGAAGTTTGTGTTCTCATATTCTTTTGGTCTGCTGACTGCATCACAGAGTGTAGTTGATAAATGACCCCTGCAAAGCTGTCTGGTATGACTGAGTTAAAAAAGTGGATCTCTCACTGGTATATTTCAGAGAACAGCAAACAAGGCTTCCTATTTTGAAAACACGAACATTAGTAGCCATGACTTATGAAATACTGATCTGGGGCTGGAAAGGTGAGGGGGCTTTAGCAGCACTCGCTCTTCTTCTAGAGGACCGAGGTTCAGCTTCCAGCACCCACGCCGAGCAGCTCACAGCTGCCTGAGGCTCCAGCTCCAGGGTGTCTGATGCCTTCTTCTGGCCTCCTGAGTGTCACAAGTAATATTTCCCTACACAGACAGACAGATAGACAAACAGTCTCTGTCTCTCTCTCTCTCACACACATGCACACTAAGAGACAGGAAAGGCTCAGTTACTCACGATGCTCCTGAATTCATGATACAGCTCTTTGCTCCACAGAAACACTCTCTCCCATCATCATGGTTCATGCCAAGGTTATGTCCCAACTCATGAGCAACAATGGATGCAAATGTCTCCACAGTGATTTGCCCAAACTGTACAAACAAGGAAGGGGCAATTAGAAAGTGGTTTTTGTGCCAGATTAATTTTTTTTATTTTATTTTATTTTATTTTTTTGTCAAAAGGCGATGTGTCTACTACAATGGCAACTCTATGTGGGTCTAAGTGTCCAGTGCCAGCCCTATATGCACACACTCTGATAAGAACCCACAGTGACCCATGTGCTGATGATCAGGCTTCAACAGACCAGTCCCTGGAGCTTGAGAGAAAGCAAGCGGATTTCTTTAAAATGGAGCCTTTTTCCTCATTCATAAAAAGATACTATCCTGATTAATTTCATTGTCATTCTGACACACCTGGGAAGAGGGACCCTTCCATTAAAGAACTGTCTGAATTGCATATGTCTATGAGGCATTTTCTTGTTTGACAATGATCTGCAAGGGCCAGCCACTGTGGGTAATTCCAGGCCCGGGGTCCTGGCTGTGTAAGGAAGCTACCTGAGAATGAACCAGAGGGTCAGGGCACATCAATCCTATGTAGTTTCTGCTTCAACCCATGCTCTGAGTCTGTGCCCTAACTCCCTGAGTGATGGGCCTGAAGTGTAAGCCAAATAACCCTTTCCTCCTCTGAGCTGCTTTTGGTCATGGTGTTTATAACCGCAACATAAAAGAAAACTAGAATAGATAATAACATATAATAAATATTTAAAATTTGACCTTGTCTCTAGGGTAAAGAACACATACGCTACTATTACTGTGTCCTTTGTAATGTACAAACTACTTCTGTAAGGATCTGGGGAGGAGCACTGAGTCAGCAGATGCTTGGACTGTCCGAATGCCCATATCCAATACTGTACTTAAGGACAACATACCACATTAATCCCGCCTGCGTGGCTCCGTGAACATACTGTTCCTACAAACGCCATTCCTGCAGTTCCACCAAAGCCTTTCTTCCTAAACGAAAATGTAAAGTTGTAAGATGTAGTTGAGGAAAAAGAAACATGTTAGTCCTGTTTCTACAGGTAATCTTAACCATATTGACAAAACCTAGAAAAACTAGAAGAAAAATGACAGAAATAAATAACATTTTATTTTGAGAGCATGAGGCTAGAATTACAAACATAATCTTTTAAATTTTTTCATACAAATGACGATGTCTTCACATACACAAGCCACGTTTGGGTTTTTCCTTGGTAGTGGTGATCTTCTGGGTTAAAAATATTTCTAAAAATATATTATATGTATTTATTCAACAATTGTTAGTCAAGAAAGACAGCAACACAATAAATATATTCACTATTCACAAGGGATCACCTTCAAATTTGTAAAGAGAAACAACTTCTATGCCCAGAATTTTATACCTAGCCAAACTGTCTATGACGGTTATAGAACACTAGGGAAAAAAAACACCCTCAGATGTGAGTTAGGATAATCAGAGCTCAAAGTGAGATGATCTTCAAACTCTATGCTAATTCTGTGAAAATGTTTTCTGTAAAAAATCAAATATTTTTTCTTCCATATAATCTTTCACAAAAAAATAACTATAAAATATGCTATAACAAGATGAGAAAAGAAGAAAGACATGGGATAAAGACAGGGACAAGTAAGACACAGATGCTTCTGCATGTAAGAGAATGTAAAACCACTGCAACTAAAGTAGCAAAAGTCATTTTTTAAAATCACTTCACTCATAGCATTTTCTTAAAGCCACTTACAAAACCAATTGTGCACTGTCATGTCTCCGACGAGTTATAAGAAACTTTTCCCGCCACTGTACGAAGTTGCCCAATACATCTCCAGCTCCTCCAATTATATTGATAGGATTTCTATCTGTCCAAATTTCTAGTCCAACTAGCACAATTTGAATGTTTAACATGATGTACATCTGGAGAGAAAACAGAAATAAAATAAATACATAAAATATATTAAGAACATGAGACGGAATGGGGAGTTGGCTATGACAGGGCCTCGGGTCCAAGCTGGCCTTGAGTTTTCTGTGTTGCTAAGGATGACCTTGAACTCCTGTCAGTCACTTAAGTCCTGGGATTACAGATGTGTGTCACCACATCCAGTGAGGAAAAATACTTTAAAATACTTATGAAAAAATATAGCCAATCGAGTTAAAAACAGGATTCCCTCCCCCAAAATGAAAATCTATCCTTTACCCATTGAGGACAGAAAACTAAGATTCAAACTCCGTCTTATTTCCACTGTAAAATCTGACAAACAGAGGAAGTTAAAAGTTTTGAGTAAATTTTATGACAGGACTTTCCTTTTTCATAGTCTGTGTCTGTGTCTGTGTCTCTGTCTCTCTCTCTCACACACACACACACACACACACACACACACACACACCACCACCACCACCACCACCAGCAGCAGCAGCAGCAGCAGCAGCAGCAGTATCAAAAACACTATTCTTTCCATTGAGGAAAGCAAAGGTGCATTCATAACCTTCCCCAGTACTCTGAAGATAGGGCAGACACTGGCTGACATGAAATCTCTTGCTCTTCTCATTTTGTCTACATTTCTGGTTTCTTTTTAAACATTATTTGAAAACTGACAGAATGCATATTTATAAACCTGACAGCACTCAGAAGTGACACATTTTGAATTCTGCTGAGACTGTGCAAGGGCAACACAGAAGAGAAATGCAACTTACGCTATCCAGGTAGTTTGCTAAGCGAATCATCTCTTCTCTCACGGCAGTCTGGTTCCTTCCCATCATGTCATACTGAAGAAACAAAGGAGAGAAAGCATGATCACAAAGCAACGACACAGCTAAGATGCCTACAATCCTACACTGAGAAGCAAACGCCAAGGATTTCCTCTAAACCAAAAAGGAAGGCATCTAGACACCTGCCAGCATCTCAAATGAACTGATGTTTCCCATAGCCTCGGGCTTTCGAACACTTGGTCCCCGGGCAATGGGGCTGTTCGGGGAGGTTGGGAAGTGGGGACTTGCTGGAGGAAGTATGTCACTGGAGGTGAGGTGGTCTCTGTAAGTAAAATCCTGTCCCCACTTCCAGTTTGCTCTTTCTGCTTTGAGTTCCAGGTAGAGATGTGAGCTCTTGGTTCTAAGCTCCAGCCACCATGCCTGCCACCTGCTGCCATGCTGTCCCCACCATTATGGATCTAACCCTCAGGAACCATAAACCAAAATACACTCCTTCTGTAAGGCACCTTAGCCTGGGTGCTTTAGCCCACAAGTAATTAACACACCAAGGGACACAGTGGTAAACTGGAAGGGAAGAATAATTATGAATTCAAGTCCTACTTTTCTTCAAATGCATGTAACTTTAGAATAAATTTTCTTCTCAATGTTATTTTCACTGATTTTAATGCAAAGTATTCTCTAATTTTCACAAAGGTATAATCTTAAACAAAAAGCTTAGATAGAAGAATGAAAAACTAATAAAACTCCTAATCTTTTATCTCTTAGGCTAATGACAGCAACAATAAACTATTTCTAGATCCAATTCTAAAGTAATAATGAGAGATTAGTTCAGGATCACTAGTTCAAAAATTGTACGTGGTTAGAAAAAGAGAGATATACAGAAACCTTACATGTTAAACCAAATATTTTATGCACCTTTTTTTTATATCTGCCTAAATTAGCATGTCTATTTTGATGTTATTTTAAACAACCTACTTGCTAACAAACAGAAAATCTTACAGAGTTTGTAAGTTCATTCCGTGACAAAGGTCTTAACAACAGAATCTGTGGTTGTGTCTGTTCAGCAGATCCTGCATGTCACAGAGATTGACGGGAATGGAACCACTTTTATCTTGAACCATTTCATCTATGAATATAAGTCTATCTGGAGAGAGTGATGGAGAGAAACACTTTCACCTCTATTTTCGACACTTGTCCAAGACATTCTACGTAGCAGGTGCTGGTTCGGGCTGGCTCTCCTTCCCATTCTCTCTTCCATCACTGGGATCCTAACACTGAGTGTATGTGCAGCCCTGACTAACCAGGGCTTCTACCAACCTACACACAATAAGGGGCATTCAAGACCAGGAAATGATCCTCAAAATGGTCTCTATGCTTTACAAGAAAAGACCTGCCAATCAAATAGTTCCTATAAATAGTTTTTCATACAAACAGAAAAGATAAAAGTCACCCAGGCCATTTCTGATAATCTGTATGTTAAATTATTCAGGAGCCACATCAGAAAGTGATGACCCTGTAGTAGTTGAAGACACAGCATCTCTACGTAAAACAGTAGCTTGATCTTTAAGGACAAATATAGAAAGTGCTGTTGCTCTCCTGTACCCTGAAAATCCTAAGTGCTTCTAAAGCGTGCCAGGCAGGCCCCAGACCGGCCTCTTAGGGTGAGGAAGAAGCGCTCTGAAGAGCACAAAGCAGATCTACCTCATGAGGCAGCAGCCAACTGTCCTGGTTTGCAGCGGCAGCCTGTTAAGTAATCTGAAAAGCTCTCTAGACCTTAAGTGGCTGTGTGACAAATCCAGCATTAGCCAATCACTACAAAGAGCAGGGAGCGCTGTCCCCTTTAGGTTTATGGAAAAAGCATGCCCATAATTCTAGCACTTGGGAGACTCGGGCAGGAAGATTAGAAGCTCAAGACATAGAAAGACGCTGTCGATAAATTAATTAATTAATTAATTAATTAATTAATTAATTACTGAACAATTTTAGTTGACATAACTATCATGCATTGTATTTCCTTCATAAGTTACTTCCCAACTGCTTTTTCATGAAAAAGGATCAAGAAGTCAGCAATTCCTACCCTTTCCTTGTCCACAACAATGAACAGCTCCACATAGCGGGTCTGTGGTAGGACAGCTCTTCTTCTCTGTTAAAACACAAGCACCGTAAAGCAGAAGCTGTTATGGGACCAGACACGTTCTGTATGAGTAACGGTCATATGATTTCACGTCTGTACACAGTACAGATTGGTTTACTTAGCATACCTATGTCAATGAAACAAAAACGTGTTAGCTGCTATTCTAAAAGCTCAAAGATAAAGTGGGTTATCTATGTCTTCAAAGCAGTAGTATCACTAGGTTGCTTTAATTAAAATACATATAAGTACAAATTTTAATGGAAATGTGATTACCATGGTAATACAGAAAGAAAGACACCTACTGATCCCTGAAAGGAAAAGAGTCACCAGTGTACAAACATGGCTTCCTTCTGTCCTTTTACAGACATTCATACAAAACAAAATAAGCAAACACCTAACAGCTTCACAACTGTTAAAATGTTTGGGGAAGAAAAGGTGATGAAGTAATGTCATGGTCAGGTGTCAGCTGACTTAAAATATGCCTTACGTCAGCACCGTAGGAAAGGCCTCTTAATCTCAAAGAAAACCCACCTCATCTCATCCATCCAGCATGTGGTACCACACCACCCTGGAGGAGAACCCTGGAGCTAAGTTAAGCCAGCCTGGGGAGCCATAACAGGCCTACACCCTGAGCATCCAAAGCCCAACACAGAGGCCTCAGTGCCCTGAATGGTGTATGAGGTAATAATTATCTTAAATTCAAGTAGCTACCTCTCTCCCTCCCTCCCTTCCTCCCTCCTTCCTTCAATGCCATCTGTCTCTCTGTCTCTGTCTCCTCTCTGTCTGTCTTTCCCTCCCTCCCTCCTTCCCTCCCTCCCTCCCCTGTCTCTGTCTCTATCTTTGTCTTCCTCCCTCCTTGCCTCCCCCCCTCCCTCCCTAAGTAAAACCTACCCCTGCTCACCCAGAGTGCAGTGACTACACAGAACACCTAATAGGATCACTGCCTAACATTGAAGCCCTTAACATTCAGACTGCCTGGGCTGGAGAGAGAGCTCAGCAGTCATGACTGCTCTTCCAGAGGTCCTGAGTTCAATTCCCAGCAAGCACATGGTGGCCCACAACCATCTGTAATAATATCCAATGCCCTCCTCTGATGTGTCTGAAGACAGCGACAGTGTACTCACATACACAAAGTAGATAAATAAATCTTTTAAAATAAATTTCAGACTGCCCTCCTCTCAGTGACCAGAACTACACATTGCTCCTCTTTTCATGCACACAATGGATGGAGCTGGGAAAAGACAACAATCACCGTTTTAGGGTGAAATGAATGATTTCTTAAAAACAGCCTGAGCCCGGAAGAGTGCTATTGCTCCTTACGCGCAGCAGCTGAGTCACACTCGGATGCTCTTCCTCATGCCCCTGTGTGGCTTCCTTCTCCGTGTCCCTGTTAGAGACTCCACATCTCAGAGGCTCCTGGTGGACATCATCCAATGAGTAAAATATGTGCTCAAAGTGTGAGCTGTTGTGCAGAGGTTCAATTCCAAAGCTGGCATTCTCCAAATGCAGCAATCCTCTAAACGTTGGGGACACGAGCCATTGTTAAGGAAAAAACTACAGAGCAAGAATCAGAAACTGAATTCAGGTCCTAGTTTCTAACACACAGAAAGAAGCTACAGCCAGTGCGGAGTCCAACAAACCCAAATGTCAACTTTTGACCCTCTGCTTACTTAGCTCCGCCAGAAGGCTGCGGAGCAGCTGAGAAGGAAGCCTGGCACCTGGCACAGGAATTTGAGCCCAGAACGTGTTTTCTACTAGCCCAGAGCCTCTCAGCAGGTCCTTTATCCTTTGCCTTAGTGCACAGTCTACACAGAGTTGCTCTCATTACATTATTTAAGATGCATAAAATACTTCAGACTGCTGCCTGGCACATAGTAACCATTTAGGAGTTGTTTCTTAAATGAAGACAATGGGCGCCATCACTACAGCTGGTCTGAGGTGAAAAGCTGTATCTATTAGTTCTAAATGAAGACAATGGGCGCCATCACCACAGCTGGTCTGAGGTGGAAAGCTGTATCTATTAGTTCTAAATGAAGACAATGGGCGCCATCACTACAGCTGGTCTGAGATGAAAAGCTGTATTAGTTCTAAATGAAGACAATGGGCGCCATCACTACAGCTGGTCTGAGGTGGAAAGCTGTATCTATTAGTTCTAAATGAAGACAATGGGCGCCATCACCACAGCTGGTCTGAGGTGAAAAGCTGTATCTATTAGTCCCACAGACTTCCAATCAACCAACCATTACTATAATTTCGACTGACATGGGACAGGATTTTTCTAAACCTTGTTTGCCTTTCTGAATATGATAATAGTTAAGACCTTTTTTATGTCAGTGTGAGAATTACATGAAATAATACAGGAGAAAAATTTACAAAGAGCTATAAAAATTTAAAATATATATTGTTTCAAATTTTTTTGTAGTCTCAAAAAAACCAAAGAAAAGAACTTCTCTTGGTCCATTACTAGGTTTTCCTAAACAAATATCCCAAGAATATCTGAAGCAAGGCTGGAAAGGTCTTTAGTAACATCAAAGTAAAATCCAACTTTATTAAACACCAAATGACTCCGCTTGGAGCAGAGAGGAGACGTAAGGGCAAGAAGGGGGGGCAGCAGAGTCCTTACCTGAGTCCAAAGCAGGCGCTCACAGCGACCGCAGAATTCTGTACTCCCTCCACGTAGCCTCGATAATGACAATGGCTCTAAATGAAAAACACACATACTCTTCAAATACTGCTGCGCTCAGAACCACCAAGACACTGCAAGCTTGAATTCAATAACCTACAAACCATCACCAAAGGCACGCTTCGGACTATCTGGAGATGGTCTGCTATCACCTGAACAAGTACTCCAAGGATGCCAGTGACAAACAGCACTCCCCGTGACCTTTTGGTCCAGAAACAGCATATTTAACATTTTAAGTCACAGTTGGCCCAGGGAACATCAACAGACAACTGAGTAAGGACCATGTTGAGGACTGAGAAGGCTCTGTAGGTAGTGAGCCATTATACATAGGGGACAGCTATCAGCATCAAGTATGTTTCTCTCTTCTCTCAAAGGCACGTTAGTTCTATACTAATATATTATATAGCTATCTTATAAACCTTAAGTGCCTCAATTTGAGGCAAGAAATTAATTAGCTAAAAAGGCAGAAGTCAGTATCACCCAACAGCAGAAAAAACCCTGAGCACCATGACATTTTACTACCTGTGAGAGACCCAAACAGCACACTAGAAAAGTCCCAGCATAGGGATTCCTACCTACCAGACATGAAGACGCACATCAGGCCCAGTGAGTAAACAGGGTAACACTGACATCCGGGCCAACAACCAAGTCTCTCAGCAGACCTAAGTACATACGGGGCTTTACCTACCAGTGCATCTGAGCACACTGGGCAAAGACACACTTTTAAAAGTAAATCCTGCTATCCACCGAACAGACATGTGGAAAAGAGAAAAATCTGTATTCTATAAGAACAAATTCCAGATGTATCAAAAATCAAAATGGGAAGACTGAAAGCATATGAAATGTTCAAGAGAATGTGAATAAGTATCTCTGTAACCTAGGTGGACAGATGGAGAGAACCCCTCCCTGCCTATCACTTAAAGCCTAGATGTACCATGTATGGCAGTACAGCACTGTAACCCGCAGGGGACTCAGGCAGGAGAAGCCAGAGTTTCAGGACACACAGTTAGACTCTGTCCCCAAAGTCATAATAATAAAAAGAATACCTAGGTGCGATTAAAGAAAAAACTAAACACCTTTACTGCATTCAAAAAAATGTAAGCTTCTACATGAAAAGATACACATAAAAATAAGGCCCTCAAAAAAAAAAAAAAAAAAAAGAATGAAAGAAAGAACGAAAAAGACCTGTAGGAAATATTTGTAAGTTACATAACTAACAAAGAGTTACTGCCCTTCCATATAAAGATCTCTGGAGTCAGCCGCTCTCAGCCTGTGGCCATGACCTGTGGACCATGACCTGTGGACCATGACCTGTGGCCATGACCCCTTTGGGGACGAAGCAGCCCTTCACCGGGGCCTACATCAGACGTCCTGCATGTCAGATGTGTACATTATGATTCATACCAGTAGCAAATTTGCAATTATGAAGTAGCAATGAAATAGTTTCATGGCTGGGGTCACTACGACATGAGTTTCTGTATTAAAGGGTTGCAGTGGTAGGAAGGCTGAGAACCACGGTCTTAAATACTGAGTAGGTAACCTTACAGAGGACAGAAGGTCTACAAAGGCCTTCACATGTACGGAAAGAAGGATCCCCAATCGGCACCAGTATACCTAAAGAGAACATGATCACATGACAACCCTCAGAGTAACAACAGACCTGGAGCAAATGCTAAACCCAGGAACTAAATACAAAAACTTGAGAGTGGAGGGATTTACACAACTCTAAATTTAAAGGTAAAAATAGAAACGTTTTCAATAGTAACTTTCCAGAGGAAAAACCCAGAAGCCAAACCTTTAACCAGTTATTGACCCCTGTTAACAATTACGCAGCAAGACTCTGGGTAGAATGTCACTGATGCGACACATAGAGAAATAGCAAAGCTGGCCAGTCGTAAGAGGTGATCCTGCAATCTACCAACCTGATGACATTTGTTTAATAACTTGACGTTATGAAGTCTTTCCACAGCACTCAATTTAGCTCTGCTGCAGTTACCTTATCTGCGTGACCAGATCTGCCAAGAAAGACCCAATAGCTCCAGTTTTACAAAAATTTCATTAACCAGAGATGTGTGGGATGAAACCTGCAGTCTGTCAGCACACTTAGGCGGCTTTTTTGTTACATACCCTTGCTCTCTATTCAGTCCCACAGAGGAACATTAACCAACTACTGTCTGTCTAAGGCCAAGTGGACTTTGTCCCAGGTCACTGCGTGTTCTCCAAGACTATACAGTTCTCCTACACATTAGTTACTGCTCCCAGGATGCTCCCCCATGTGAGTTTTGAGAGCACAATTAGCTGGCTGTAAGCACACTGATTTTCTTACATACTGTGGTCCTTCCCATTTTGTGTGTTAATAAATCTGTATTTGTTTAATCTCTGTCAATTCATTCCAGCAAACTTTCAAAGAATGGAGAGAAATTTCCTCTTCCCCAGCATTAGTTCTCAAAAACACAAGTCATGTTTGTAACTTTGCAAAAGTGGTAGTCAGACTCTGAGCTACCATAAAGAAATACCTAGTGTATGCCATGTCGAAGCACACAACTGGAAATGCACAAGCACAGCAAAGCAGACCGACCACAGACCATGCCACTCTCCCAGGGCCCAGGAAGCCTTGGGCCATCTGTTCGCAGGCGTTAGAGCATCGTGCATCAGAGCTAGCTCTGAGCTTTTCCATGGAGTCCCAAATCCTCAGACATCCCAATCTGGAGGCACATTTCACACAGCCACTCATGAGCTCATTCTTCTTAGTATTAAAAATGGCCTTGTGAGAATCAGAAGACAGCTTTATGAATTACTCCAGTCTTAAGAAGTAGAATCCTAGAGGAAACGAAGGGATCACCCTAAGGGGCGATCTAGCTACATGCGAAGAAACGGGAACATCAAAGCTTTACTTTGTAATCCAAATCTACAGACGCACTGTCATTTTCCTGAACAATATTAAATAACCAAGAAATAATTGAAATACCTCATATTCATACCTAATATTTTCCAAACATCTATCAAAGTACTACCATTCTATGAAGTTCAAATTATTGACGTTTCTATACAGGTGAAATCTATTTTTGCAATTTTAAGCAGATGGTATCTCAGTAACGAATGTTATATTTATTTATAAATTGCCAGACCATTTCTTGTAAACACTCCTCAAGTATTAATTTATTTAAGTTTCCTAGTAACTCCGAAAAGTCACAACTACTCTCCATTCTTAGAGTGAAGAGCAATACCTAAGTACAAACACATTGATACAACTTCACCAGACAATAAACCAGAGCCAGAACTGAAGCTTAACAGTGTATGTATGGACGGAAGGCAGCCCTGAGAAGAAACAATAATGGCTCTAGTGGCATCAACTGTGGTCTGTGGCTTCTTACCATAGAAATCTCTGGATGGTCGAAAATTTATCTGGAATATAGTACAATGTAAATTTAATCTCTTCTATGAACTTTTTTTTTGGTTTTTTGAGACAGGGTTTCTCTGTGTAGCCCTGACTGGCCTCGAACTCAGAAATCCACCTGCCTCTGCCTCCCAAGTGCTGGGATTAAAGGCGTGCACCACCAGTGCCCGGCTTGAACTTTCTATTAAATAATGCTCACATAACTAAGATAAAGGAATCAGATAGTAGACTAGAAATAGACAGGGTGAAGTCGGCATTTCCTTATGTTTTTGTATAGTGCAAACTAAAGAATTTGCATCCTGTTCATTTGAAGAATTCTACTGACACACAAAATTCCATCTAGCAAGGCAGAACAAAGCTCAAGTGAAATAATACAGTCAATGGAAATAAAAACTTCTCATAAAAACTATTGCAAAAAAAAATGTGCAATGTGTAAGTGCCTAGGGGATTATAAAATGCTCCTCCTGAGCAAAGCTAGCAGTGTTTATGCTCCAAGAAGAAAAGACACAAGGCCAAGCTCCGCTGCCAATTACTTGGAGATTCTAGTCCAGCTCTATCCCTGAGTGTTGTGTTCCCTGATACAGAAAGGACCACACCTCTTCACCTCTTCAGGAATGTCAGCAAAAACAGAACATCAGAATACATAACAACAAACAAATGTCATCTTGCTGGACATGAGTAACGAAAGGAAGGTGTGCTTTTAAATACTAATATTTTACCAAAACAGTAAAACCCTCAGTCTTCAAAACATCACCACCACCCCACTACCCCACCACCCCACCACCCCATCACCCCACCCCGTCTTTTAAACACAAATCCTAACTACTAAGCACAGGAGAGCTGCTCAGTAAAGATCAGTCTCCTCCAGAGCCATCTTGTAAAGATATGGAAGGTGTCCTGTGGGGCTGGCAACAGGACAGCCTGTGCACTGGATGAGAACACACTTTATGTATGTTGCCTTTAAATTCTCAAAGTATCGGCCCGGCAGTGGTGGCGCACGCCTTTAATCCCAGCACTTGGGAGGCAGAGGCAGGCGGATTTCTGAGTTCGAGGCCAGCCTGGTCTACAGAGTGAGTTCCAGGACAGCCAGGGCTATACAGAGAAACCCTGTCTCGAAAAACCAAAAAAAAAAAAAAATTCTCAAAGTATCAAGAAGAAAATAAAGTACCTGTACGTTGGGATGGTCAGAGAGTAGGGAGCCTTTCTCATCGTAGGTATAAACTACAAAATCGTTAGGTAAAAGGTCTCTGGAAGAGGAATAAAACAAATGTTTAAATGTACCAAGTATCAACAACCTAGGGCACAGCTCATAAGATGTTATTCCCAGATGAGAGGGGCAGAAATAAGTTTTTAAAAGCTTTTTATATGATCCATTTAAAAAAAAAAAAAAGAAAGAAAAAGAAAGAGCTACTATAAAACTAAGAGCTAATCAACAGACTCAAGCCTGAAGCACCTGACTGATGTAAAGATACAACTTGCTCTCTTGGCACAAAATGTCCACTGGTAACGACAGTATCCTTAACTTTTTCTGCTATAACTCAACAAAATAACAAATTGGGCTGCTTGATACTGTCATGTTTGTATGAAAAATAAGTATTTTCTATTCTTTCCTTCCAAGTACTATGTAAAGAAGAAACATTCACTGTTTTAGCCTACTTATGAAGACAAATCTGCTGTCAACTGTTAAAGGAAATGCTTCCTCCCTCATGCCAAGGGAGCAGTTGTATAACCAGGGCAAAGCAAAGCTCTTTCACACTGTTCACAGCAGCTTAGAGGTGACCTCTAGGCCTTGTGGAAAGTTAGGGGTTCGGGGTACACTGTGCTTGTGAAAGTTCAAAACAGCCAGAGAATGCTGAAGACCAACTGTCTGCCCTGTTCAGAGATGAACAAACTGATGGCTTCTCCCAGTCTTACTCCTCACTCTGACTGACTTTAGCTACATAACCACTATAGTGAAACCCTTGGTGAAACTGTCTATGCTTCCTTGAATACAGGAAGTCTTGTGGTCAAGAAAAGACCCTGGAATACTTGAACCTCTGACTCCTGAGTTTTCTTTGTCCCTGTGTGCTGTATCTTTGTGATGTCTTCTGAGAACGATATTTAGAGGAGCTTATGGCACTGAGTCTTTCCATAAGCTGACCCCATTGGGGCACTGTCCGCTATAACAGACACACACACACACACCCTTCACACACACTCTCACACACA
>CM052719.1:15638906-15671052 GCA_028551405.1 Uromys caudimaculatus | reverse complement strand
AAATAGATTGAAGAGTATTGGTATTAGGTCTTCTTTGAAGGTCTGATAGAATTCTGCAGTGAACCCATCTTGTCCTGGGCTTTTTTTTGGTTGGGAGACTTTTAATGACTGCTTCTATTTCTTTAGGCATTATGGGACTGTTTAGATGGTTTATCTGATCCTGACTTAACTTTGGTATTTAATATCTGTCTAGAAAAGTGTCCATTTCATCCAGATTTTGCAGTTTTGTTGAGTATAGGCTTTTGTAGTAGGATCTGATGATTTTTTGAATTTCCTTAGAATCTGTTGTTATGTCTCCCTTTTCATTTCTAATTTTGTTAATTTGGATACTGTCTCTGTGCCCTCTTGTTAGTATGGCTAAGGGTTTATCTATCTTGTTGATTTTCTCAAAGAATCAACTCCTGGTTTTGTTGATTCTTTGTATAGTTCTTTTTGTTTGTACTTGGTTGATTTCAGCCCTGAGTTTGATTATTTCCTGCCTTCTGCTCCTCTTGGGTGCATTAGCTTCTTTTTGTTCTAGAGCTTTCAGGTGTATTGTAAGCTCCTAGTGTATGCTCTCTCCAGTTTTTTTTTTGGAGACACTCAGAGCTATGAGTTTTTCCTATTAGCATTGCTTTCCTTGTGTCCCATAAGTTTGGTTATGTTGTATCTTCATTCTCATTAAATTGTTGGAAGTCTTTAATTTCTTCTTTTCTTTCTTCCTTGACCACGTTTTCATGGAGTAGAGTGTTGTTCAGCTTCCATATGTGGGTTTTCTGTTGTTTTTGTTGCCATTGAAGACCAGCCTTAATCCATAGTGATTTGGTAGGCGGCGTGGGATTATTTCAATCTCCTTATATCTGTTGAGGTCTGTTTTGTGACTGATTATATGGTCAGTTTTGGAGAAGGTACCATGAGGTGCTGAGAAGAAGGTATATCCTTTTGATTTAGGATGAAATGTTCTATAGATATCTGTTAAATCCATTTGGGTCATAACATCTGTTAATTTCACTGTGTCTCTGTTTAGTTTGTGATTCCAGGATCTGTCCATTGATGAGAGTGGGGTGTTGAAGTCTCCTACGATTATTGTGTGAGGTGCAGTGTGTGCTTTGAGCTTTAGTAAAGTTACTTTTATGAATGTGGGTGCTCTTGCATTTGGAGCATAGATGTTCAGAATTGAGAGTTCTTCTTGGTAGATTTTTCCTTTGATGAGTATGAAGTGTCTTTCCTTATCTTTTTTGATGACTTTTGGTTGAAAGTCGATTTTATCTGATATTAGAATGGCTACTCCAGCCTGTTTCTTGGGACCATTTATTTGGAAAATTGTCTTTTACTTACTACTTCCCTGAAGGGCCACTGGCTTCCTTGTCAATCCTAGGACATGCTACTGTGCCTTAGAATATTTGTTCACGGTTTTCTTTCTGTCCCTGATGCTCTTTCCCCAGATCACCAGTCTTGACTGAAGTGTCATGATGTAACAGTCTTTGCACTGGCTGCCCTTTGGACTGTGTACCCCCAGCCTCCTGTCGTTCTTTGCTTCCCTTTTCTCCAGACTATCCCCACCTTCTCTCATTCCAACTAAATTATCCACCAAGGTTTGCAGTCTGCTACGTTCCCTGTGACCTTCACAGAAAGGGTTTCTGCCATGTTCATGGTTCTATCTCTTGAACTCAGGAGAGTAATCAAACAGATATCCAGCATGTACTGGCAGAGGAGCACATGCTTCGTAGGTTCAACGGGTCCCATAATAGCTTCAAGAGTAGTGAGGAAAATGCCAAATGGGGTTCTGTTGCCCAGAACTTGTGGGAAAATTTTTCTTCCCACAAGTCAATTTTGCCTTTGCATTATTCATTATATGTGTTTGTATACACATGCCTATTATACATATATATTATCAGTTATAGATGCATGTACATAGTGGACAAATGATTCATGGTATCTGTGTATACATTATATGACACATACATGAATATATATATAACAGGTATGCTATGTACATTATATTTATATATAGGCATATATATGTAATTTACAATCTATAGTGTGGTTGGGGGAGCTTGGCACATGTCTTTAAATTCAGCACTCAGGAGGCAGAGGCAGGTAGGTCTCTGAGTCTCATGGCAACCAGGGCTCTGCAATAAGACTCTACTGTTTTTGAGACAGTCTTTCTCTGTAGCCCATAGTAACCTCAGTTTCTCTCTCTTGCTCTGTCTCCTGAGTTCTGGGATGGTGCACACTATACCTAGGTGGTGAAATGCTCCTGTTGTCAGGCAGATTAACATATCCATTGTCCCACATAGTTACCTAGATTTCTTTTTTGTGTCAGAAGAACCTAGAACCTGTAGCAAACCCCCATGTATTCCGTAGTAGCTGCTCACGTAGTACATGGCCTCTACGCTGGCCAGTCCTGCACGTCTGATGGAATCGTCCCCTCACCTCCAGCTCCCCATTCGCTCCCTTCCAGCTGCCTTATTTTCTACTCTTTGCTCATTTTCTTCTTTTCTTTTACAATTTCACGTATGATCGAGATGGTGTGATATTTTTCTTTTTTGTGTCTGGCTTATTTTACTAGCACAGAACCCCCTTGGCTCATTCGTCTTGTGGCAGATAGCGCGGGTCTCCTTTTCTGCGGCTGGAGAATGTATATGCAGATACATATGCATGCATAAGCACACAGAGCAGTGTAAGTGCACACGTGTAATGAAATGCATGCACACATACTGTAGTATGTTATCTGTTTGTCCATTGATGAGCACTCAAGCTGTTGCCAGGTCTTGGCTTCAGTGACTAATGCTGAACAAGAGAATACAGATGTCTTTAGGAAGAAGATCTTGTTTCTCTCCGGTTTGCAGCAGAGGACAGGTTGCTGGGCCTTTTGGCATCTCTGTTAATTTCCTTAGGAATACCGTGCTGGTTCTGCTGGGCTTGCTTTTTTCACTGCCTTACCTGGACTTCTCGTTGGGGATTTTATAACAGCCACTGGAACATGCTAAGGGATGGATAGCTTGTGGTTTGCTTTGCATTTCTTTGGTGGTTAGTGATGCTGACCACCATGTAAGCTCTTGGGCATTTATTGTCTCCATCTGAAAATGTGTATTCAAGACAATTTTCTCTTTTTTGAGGTATTTTCTAATATTGAGTTTTCCTTATACATTTAATTATTAACCCTTTGTCAGGTATGTGGTTTGCAAATATTTCCTAAGAAGGAGCTTTTCCCACATACCAAAGAATAAAACTGGATCTTTTCATTTTGTGCACATAATGCCAAAATGAATAAAAGACCTGGGCACACAAGGCATAAAACCATTGGGGGAAAGTCCTTGATATTGGCCTTAGCAATGATATCATACCGAGAGTTTAGGTTACCAGATAGATTGGTAGGTAGACAGGTAGACAACTATCCCAGATAAAATTTTAACAAAATATGGATTCGTTAATGTAACAATTCCTGGCTTATAGGTATATTTCCTACAAGTTTTCCAAAGTAAAAATAATCAACAGGACCACTGGTAACGTGTAGTTATTGGGTGTGTGGATTAAGTGCGATAACGGGTCCTCCTGGGAGCTCAGATGCTCATCACATGTCCTGGCTGCTCCTCATGTGTTCCTCACACATGCCTCACACAAGAACAAAATGTGGTTGGTTTGAATGTGTTAGTAGTAACCCTGGAGTCATCAGTCTAGGGCCGGTGTTACAGCAAGGAAAGAAACCAAAGCGTTTCTCCTAGATGCCTTTTTACTGAGTGAGCCCAGATTTGAATTTTCTACTTCATGGTGTTTCTGACATCACTGTCTGTATGTAGATTGTATGAATCTAACTCTGTGTCTGCTTGAATGCTGTCTTGTGAACATGTCCCTGTCTTTGTCCTGTGTGTCTATCTGAATATCTGTAAGTGTGTATGCGTGCACACATGTCTGTCCCTAACAGGATTTGCTCCGTGTTTATTGACCAGCATAGACAGCACATGAGGGAAGGAATAGGATGCTTTATAGAAATCTCTAACAGGGTTTTCCAAGGGATGAAGTTGCTGATCCCAACTGACCCAGATAACAAACAGTATTACAAATATCACTGTTTATCAAATAGCATCTGTGTGTTCCATTCAATGTTTATGGTGGATATTGACTTATAAGATTGGGGGGATACAGAGAGACATAGAGACAGAGAGACAGATAGAGACAGAGACAAGAGAGACAGAAAAAACTATTCAAATATATGAGCCCTTGGGGGCCATTCTCATTCAAATACCACAGTGACTGTGAACAATCTGGAATCACCCATTTGTGGTTTTCCCAGTACATGAGTTGGGGGAGGGGAAGACAAGTACACCATCCTGCACATAACAGGACTGGGAGGCACGCAGTAGCTTCCAGGCTTTGAAATGTAGCCTTTTAGAGAAATAAAAGCTCAATTCCGAACGAGACTAGGCAGGTGTTTAAGGTCTCTATAGATTGAAAAGATTCTGATTGTCGGTTCAGTGTATTAACAAGTGATGTCCTTGGAATATATTCTCTTGGGCACATGGCACAGGGTGACTTTGATGGTGAACTATGTGATTACTAAGTGATCCCTATATTTATTGGAGATAGATGATCTCGTTTTTGCCTACTTTTGTTTATTTTCTGCTTTTGACAGTATTTACTTCTTATTGGTTAAAGATGTGACTAAGAACTTTCAGGATTGACTGTGATGTGAGATCTCTTCCTTACTATTTATTGTAGAGGGTCCAGAAACTTCAGCAGTTGCAGTGCAGAGGACTTTGAGAAATTAACTTTGAATAAGGGAGGAAGCTGCCTGCTTAACATCCCAAAGCCTGACGAAGCCTACAGTGCGCCCTCCTGTGGTAATAAGCTGGTGGACCCTGGGGAGGAATGTGACTGTGGCACACCAAAGGTTAGTCAAGTCATAGTTAGAGGCGACTATGGGCTTTAGTGGCACAGTGAGGCTTGCTCTTGTGTTTCTGGGACTGGTCAGCTCCTGGGAGGCTAACTCATGATGCTGTGACTTCATGCAAGCACCATGGTCCCCTTCTTTTTTAAATTTTACTTATCCATCTTTTATCTTTATTGTAGCTGTTGGATTATTTGTTACTGGCATTACATAATTGTTCAGTCCCTTTACATGTTTGCCGTTCTGGCCCTGCTATTAAAGACATATTTGTTGAGCTGGCTTCATTTACTCAGTGAACCACAGCCGATTCATCCTCCAGCATCCGTCAGTGTCTGCATTCTTCCTCCTCTAAGCACTGGTGTCTGTCAACTGTGGCTCCCTAACTCCACGGCCCTCAGCTGTGTCCGCCTTTGTTGTTACTGTTGTCTGGCCACATTCTTCTCTGTGTACCCATTGAGCCTTGTGCTGCCTTTACATCCGGGACATATTTGTTCAGATATAAGGCCAACTGTGTTATTCTCAGTGTTTTTCCTTGCCTGACCACACTTGGTCTTAAAAGCCTGCCTGTATCCTAAGAGAAAATTCTTTCCTTGTCTCATGTGATCGATGTATTCCATGACTTCCATGAAGCCTTTGGAGTCTGCTGACCAACAACTAGAGAGGACATTTCTCATGCTTGGAACTGGAGCTTTGTTGGTAGTGTATGGCTCTTGGAGGGACCATTATCACCTCAAGAGTTGTCAGTTCATTTAAACTGTGTATCTATATATGCACACAACATAAATGTTATGTGCAATTTTAGATAAGCGTACAACAGTATCTCCCCTATGCCTTTCCAAACACCCAGTGAGTGTATCTCCCGCTCACTCCCTCTCCTTCTCTCTGGCCTTCCCCATGCTGCTCCTGTGACCCGCCCCATTTCCTTAGGTTTTCTTTGCGCATGTCCCTGGTGTCTAAAGCTGTGGAGCAGGCTTCCCTGCACGCACTTGCTACATGTGCATCTTGTGATATATGGGCAGCGTTTTACCTTTATTTGAAAAATTGGGTTATTTGCTACTGAGCTCTGTCTTCTTTATCTTGGATTCTATCATTTGTTAGGTACTTGATTTGTAAATGTCATCTTAATAGTTCTCTTTCAATAATGTACAGAATCTTAAAGGAACAGAGCTTTGATTTTGATGAAAGCCATTTGTTACTTTGTCCTTTTATGGCTGATGCTTTGGCTACTCCCACTTTGTACAGATTCTCCCCTGGGAGGTTTCTAGTTTTAGACTTTCATTTAGGTCTATGAGCCATCTTGACTTAGTGGGGTGTGTGTGTGTGTGTGTGTGTGTGTGTGTGTGTGTCTGTCTGTCTGTTTGAATGTATAGGTTGTAGCTCATTTGTTATAATTTTTGCTATGTGATAGAAATGCTAATGACTCTGATTTGATTAGTGTACTTGACTATATGAAATATTAGACTGTCTCATAGATACGTCAACTTATTACATGTTAATTAAAAAGAAAAGTTAATTTTAGAACTTTACTATGAAACAATTGTAGGCAGACCAGAGGTTGCAGAGCAGTACATAGAACTCCATGTGCTCCTAGCAGTGACAGTGCTCCTAGCGGTGACAGCTTACAAGGCTAGGACACATTTATATAGGACTCTAAGATTGCTGTATTCATATAGGCATCTGTGCGTGGGAGGTTGGAGGTAAAATGTAACTGTCATGGAACAAAGCTTGGTGACAGAAGCCAAGGAAATGTTATTCAGGGTAGTGTGTGTGCTTAGCATGTGTGCTTAGTGTGTCTAGGGCCCTGAGGCCAGGCCTCACCTCCGACCCTGTAAGAAAAGGAATCGTTTCCCTATCCAGAGAGAAGAGTCATCCCATGGGCAGTGGACCTGAGCAGGGAGAGGAAGGCATCAATGGATATTTTCTTCTCTGTGGTCCCTCAGAATTCATGTGTCAAACCTGTAACCCACAGTGAAGCTGCATTTGGCAATGGGGTCTCTGAGGAAATAAGATTAAATAAGCATGGGAGGGTGGAGCCCCGATTCACTAGGATCAATGTCTTTAGAAGCATTCTCTCCAGTGCCAGCTGAGAGGTTGGCCATAGCCTGTCAGCCAGCAGGAGAGGGCAGGGCTCCCAGAGTTCTCTGTGAGAACTATCACCTTGCATTTCTAGCTTTCAGAACTGGGAGAAAATAAATGTCCATTCTTAAAGTCCCTCAGTCTTTGGTATTTTATTATGGAGTTACCAGCTGTCTTGTGAAATATGGTAAGACTTAAGTACTTGAAGTTAGAGACTGGTGTGGTTTTTTATTATTAATTTTTTAATTAATTATTTTATTTATGCCCCAGGGAAGGAGGATGCCCAGGGAGTGGGGTAGGAGGAGACTGGTGTGTCTTAAAGCACAGCTAGGAGAGAACAGGCCATGGCTAGGTCAGAGTGAAATCACAGGGCAGAAAAAGAGCTTTACTAATGCTGCTACTATCAACGACTCATTTATTTATCGGTGGTCATTTTCTGTTTGCAGGAATGTGAGTTGGACCCATGCTGCGAAGGAAGCACTTGTAAGCTCAAGTCCTTTGCTGAATGTGCATATGGCGACTGCTGTAAAGATTGCCAGGCAAGGACTTTTCCCTATCAGAGAAGGAAAATGGGTATCTGGGACTGCATCCTCTGAGATCTCTGATACCACTTTTATCATATGATCATTTTATATTTCATCCACTTCTGTGCATTTGAACAGCACTTTTTATGATGAGGGGCCTCCTGAATTAGTTAGTTTTGGGTGCTGGGGATTGGATCTAAGGCATTTAAGGCTTCCTGCTTGCTGGTAAACACTCTGTCAAAGAGTTATGTTTCTATCGTTTATTTTTTTGATTCCCCTTGATTCCCCTTTCAAGTAACATATATCTGTCAGGGAAAATGAAAAAAAAAAATCAAAGTATAGAAAATTAAGGGTTGGGAGTTAATTGATGAGGAGGATCTGATTAGATCCCAGTACCCTTTAGAAACAACCCTCCCCCCCCAACCAAGAAATCATGGCGGCTTGTGCTTGTGATCCCAGTATAGAACCTGAAGCTCTCGGCCTGCTACACTGCTACACTGACTGGCTGGCTGAGCTGTAGTGATTTCCTGGCCTGATCTCCAACACTCAGCCTTGCTGGCTTTCTCCCCACCCCCACACTCATCCAGGAGTGCTGTCATCTTCCTGTCGGACTACTTCTACAGTCTTCCTTGTGCTTGTATTTAATTTGTGTTTCTCTTGGTTACCTATGAGGTTTGTTCTTCATTTTATAATATGTATAAATTGACTGTTTTGGGCTTTGTTCACTTTTGTGTTAGGCAATTTAATGTTCGTTGTTGGAACCTTTATATACACAATGTGGTTTCAAGTCTGATGGATTTGTGGAGATTCTCCTGACAGTCCTGTCTAATATGAACCTCATTACTTCAGTTCCTTCCAGGAGGCTCTGTGTGCAGAGGAAAGACCAGTGAGTGTGATGTCCCTGAGTACTGCAATGGCTCCTCTCAGTTCTGCCCACCAGATGTCTTCATTCAGAATGGATATCCTTGCCAGAATAGGAAAGCCTACTGCTACAATGGCATGTGCCAGTATTATGATGCGCAGTGCCAGGTCATCTTTGGTTCAAGTAAGATATTCATAATTAATTGATTTGATTTTATCATCTGTTTGTGTTAGGTTTTTAAAGAAGGAATCAAACATTATTGGTGAAGTTCTTGTATCTCCATTCTTCCTCCAACCATAGTAGTCATGGTCAGGAATTTTTATGTCTAATCAGTTTATGCTTTATGTGGTCCCTCTCCTTCTTTCCACTTTAACACACAGTGTCTTAGGGTTTTCATTGTTGTGAAGACACACTGTGATCAAGAATCCTTATAAGAGACAACATTTAATTGGGGGCTGGTTACAGGTTCAGAGGTTCAGCCCATTATCATCATGGCAGGAGCATGGCAGCATCCAGGCAGGCATGGTGCTGGAGAAGGAGCTCAGGGTTCTACATCTTGTTCCGATGCAAACAGGAGAAGACTGGCTTCCAGGGAGCTAGCATAAGGGTCGCCCACAATGACACACTTCCTCCAAGGCCACGCCCACTCCAAGGCCATACCTCCTAATAGTGCCACTCCCTGGGCTAAGCATATTCAAACCATCTCACACAGTATATATGTATGTGCACGCACACAGAGGTTTGGGAACTGAGGACTGTACCTAGAACCTCACATATGCTAGGCAAGCACATTATTGCTTTTGCTGTGTCCTCACCCTTCAGGTTTCTAGTTCTGATGTTATGGGCTCTATGAGTCTAACATTTGCATTCATCATTTAAAATGTCCTTATGATCCATGTATACTGATACATTTCTATCACAGTATATTAGGCTATTCATTAGTTAAGTGAACCCTGATTAGTTTCTCATTTGTGTATTGTGAAGTATGTCTTTGTGTATGGGAGTGCATGTGTCTTAGTGTGTGTGAGTATGGACACAGGCTAGTTGGCCTTTGAGCTTTTGGGATTCTTCTGTCTTTACCTCCCTTTCATCATAGAAGCACTGGACTTATAGGTATGAACTGCCGTATGTGGGCTCTGGGGATTTGATCTGAGGTCCTAACACTTGCATGACAAAGCACTTCACCCACTAAGCCATCTTCCCCGCTGCTAGGTTTCAGTTGCTATGTTGATGAGTGTGTAGTATAAGCTCTCAGGGTTTTGTTTTGTTTAAACTTTTCATCTTTATGAAAAGTATTCTATAGATTAAAAAGTGAAAATGTATTTAAGTTTACTTTGAAAATTAAAGTCAATTGCTATTCCGTACTCCCACCCTTTGAAATAATAACTTACCTTTTGTAGTTCACTTTTTGTAATTGTTCTAAGTGTTATATATATATCTATTCATTTATACTTGAGGCAGGGTCTTGCTATGTATATCAAGCTGGCCTTGAACTCACAATCCTGTGTGTCTCATCCTTCCAAATGCTATGTATATGTTACTGTGCCCACCAACCCCAGGCCTCTTCATAATCTATTCTTTTATTTTTAGTTTTTTAGATTTATTTTATATTATGCATATGAGTTTTCCTACAAGTATGTTTGTGTACCATGTGCATGCCTAGTGCCTTTGGAAGTCAGAGGGAGGCAGTAGACTCCTAGGAACTAGAGATATGGATGGTTGTGAACCACCCTGTGGGTGCTGGGAATAAACCCAGGTCCTCTGCAAAAGCAACACGTGTTCTTAAGTACTGACCCATCTCCCCTGCCCTACTGTTTTTATTTTTATGAGTGATAATTAATTTTCATCCTTTGTCTCTGTCCAACCCTGACAGCTCATGTCCATACACGTGATCGTGTTCTAGTCCTCTTTCTTCATCACAAAACAGTTGTAGTGTTCACAGCAGTGTTACTGTGCATAGCAGCCATGCTAATGCTATTCTTCTCTGAACTATGTAGTAAGGTACAATTGATTTCCTGCCACCCCCTTCTTTAGAATGATTCCCATTCTCTCTCATTTCTTCCCTCCCCCTCTACCCCTCCCTGTCTGCCCTCCTGCCTCTAGATCTGTCACCTTTCAATTAGTTTGCTTAATACTTACCATTATTGCAAAATAATTTGCAAAATGGCAAGTAGTTAATGTTTATTTTGATATTGTCTTGAAGTGGTTAAAGATATCATCTGTCTACTGAGTTCAATCTGTTTAAAGAAATCTAAACAGGATGTCTCTGTTTGTCTTGAGTTTTGACTTGTTCTTTGTATTATTCATGCTTTCTAGAGACCCCGAGATAAGAGGACACACACACACACACACACACACACACACACACACACACACACACACGATGGTTTGACTCATGTAGCTCTGCTATCCGTTATAAGTAGAACTGACAGAGGACTTCTGTCCAGGGATGGCAGGCTTAGGACCCAGAAGGAGCTGGCGTCCCATATCAGTTCCAGTGGCAGGAGCATTACAGGTGTCTCAACCTGGTGTCTGTTGGGAAAAATCCCCTCCTACTGGTTGTGGTTTGTTCTTTTCAAATGTGAAATTGATTGTTTAAGGCACCCATGAGTGCATCCTGCTGTATTCTCTCTATACAATTAAGTATTAGCCTCATCTAAAAGTGCTCTTACAAGTTCAGAGTCAAGTATATCTTACATCACATGGTGAAGGGACAAGAGAGGGAAGAAAATGCGCACATTTCATCACAGGTGTGGTCATAATGAAATAAGAAATATCGATGACAGTTGTAGGCCTCAGGTTTGTTACTGCTCTGTGGCCATATCTCACACTTCAGCTGCTTTCTAGTCTACATTATGTTGTTACACTGTCCGTTCTGTGTTCCCTTGCCATCAATAAGTTCCTTAGATGGCTATAGCTCCCAACCTGGTTGAGTGACCCAAACATTCACTCCTGAAGGGCCCGGGTCATGTGTAGCCTTGCTGGATTTGGTTGTTAGACAGGATGAGGTAAATACTTAGAAAACTCCTGTATTCCAGACCTGCTCCTCTTGCTTCCATGTAGGGTTATGTCATCAGCCACTTGCAAAAGCCTTCTCTGTTAGTTCAGAAACATGAAGAGCCAGCATAACTGAGAGTGCAGTATATGTCCCAGACCAGTGGAGTCATTGTTGTGGCGTCTGGTGGAGGAATGTCTTCTTTGGACACTCAGACCTAAGCTATTAGAGCGTGAAGTCATAGGTCCGGAAGCATAGTTCTGCTAGTGAGTCATATTGCTAAATGTTGCCACTCCCATTTGCACCCCTTAAGATCTGTACTCTGAACTGTGGCTGTCACTTGTGGGGCCTGATTTAGAGTGTTTATAGCTTTTTGAAGAAACGATGCCCTGTCCATCCAACTAATACCATCTAGCTGCCGTGTGACTGAGTGTGCGTGCATTCCACTGCTCTAATAGGCCATCTGTAAAAATAAAATACTGTACTTAGTGATATGGATAAGCCTGTAATCCCAGCCACTGTGGAGGCGGAGGCAGGAGGATTACAAGTTTAAGGCCTGCCTGGGCTACAGAGAGCCAGCCTGTGCAACTTAGTGAAATCTTGTCTCAAACAGTAAACAAGTGTTAGGAGATAGCTCAGTGGTGGAGCACTTGCCTAGTGTGTACAAGGCCTCAGTCACCAGCCCTTGAGGAAGTTGTGTATATGTGCCTGGGCACAAAGTGCTGTCCCTTCTGTGACGGAAAGGGAATAGTGTCGCTACCCTGGTACCCAGATGCTGGCTGATGCTCAGGAAGGGTGCTGTATCAGAGACTCTGGATTTGGGCGGCGACAGAGGTGACTGGGAAAAGAGGCTGCCTGCAGTTCCCAGAAGGGGTTTTCCTTTCTATTGCTTGTTTTGGCCCAGGCACCTCAATTGGTCATAATCATGAACTCATCCGTCTCTCCTTCCCAGCAAAGTGAACCACATGTGCTCTGGGGGTCAACACTGCAACTGTTCGCTGTTGGGTGATGCTTCCACAGCACTCAGCCAACTGTGAATGCTTTGTCCTTCTCTCCCTGTGTCAGTTCTTGGTAGGGGCCCCAGAATGGTCATAGATGCTAGACAAGGCCTTGGAAAACTGGACATGCACGTGTGGTCCCTCAGCTGCCTTCATTTTGGTTCCCATGGTGCTAGTGGGTTCCTATTCCCTGCATCCTTGTTTTGGAATTGCTGTGCATGACTGAGTCCTGTTTTCAGCACATTTACCCAGGTTGCAGTGGCTCATGATTGGCACTGAGGATTTCTACAAAAAGCCTTCCTAGAATCCTGTCTTCCCATCATCCTCTCCTTTATCCTTGAGTCAGCAGGAGCAGCAAACACATTTGACTCAGTCCCTTCCTGTGTATCATCTGGGAAACCTGTAACTTTCCCTGTTGCTCTGACTTGGACGGGACACTGGCATTTTTTCTGGGCAGCATTCTGGATCTCTCTTGTCCTGCTCACTGCTTCCCCCTGCGGCTCGGCCTCTGTCCACCCACACCCACCTGCTTTAAAGCTAACTGAGCCTCACATCAGGCGTGGGCTAGGAAGGGAATCTGATTCGGAGGGAGGGTGGACTGACGATTTGACTCGGAAATAGTAACAAAGTGCTCTTAGGGAAGGAAAAATGAAGGGAAGCAATACCAAACATGTAGGAAAATGAGCGTGGGTTAACCCTTTGTCACACGGTGTGGGTCTCACGGTATTTATCTAACATAAGCATCAGTGGACAATAAAAACATGTAGTCTCTGTGTAGCTGGAGAGAGTGCTGGGTGTGTGAGAGTGGGCAGTGAGTGCCTGCAAGCTGTGTCTTCCTGCATGAGCTAGTCCCTGTTGCATGGTGTGACCAGTTACCCCGGGGAAGAGTTCGGGGGAGATACGCTTTGGCTCCTGGCTTTGGAGAGGTTCAGTCCATGTTTACTCCGCCCCGTGTGCTATGAAGCACACCATAGCAATGGGACTGTGTGGCAGAGCGGCTTCTTTACCTCATGTCGGATAGAGACGGGAAGAGAAGGGTTCAGAAGAGGGCCGAGGCAAGATGCAGATTCCAGGGCACATCAACCCCTCCCCCCTCCCAGTGACCTGCTCTCCAACGAGAGTCTGTCCCTTTCCTTTCCCTATTTCCCAATGACCCTATCATATCATGAACTCATCAACGATTGATCATCTAGAGGATCAGATCCCTGGACACACCTCAGACACACTCGGGCAGGCTTCATAATCTATGTCTTTCTCAGTGCAATCAAGTCCACAGTGCTAACCAGCCGACTGTGCATGGGTCTTCATTGTGATAATCATTTAATGGTATTTGTAATAGAATTTGAGTGTTTGGAACCAGGCTTTCATGTACCATCTAAGCCTTAAGTTTACATGTCTTTGCTGTGTATGAAGTGTAGATCAGAAGTGCTGTGTGTGTAAGGCTGAACATTTAGGAGTGTGCAGGTGTGTGGGATCACATGGAACACTTCTGTTTCTCACTAAAATTACCATAACTTTTTTTCTCTCTTAAATGTTGAATATTGCAGAAGCTAAGGCTGCCCCAAGAGATTGCTTCATTGAAGTGAATTCTAAAGGAGACAGATTTGGCAACTGTGGCTTCTCTGGCAGTGAATACAAGAAATGTGCCACTGGGTAAGTGGGGACAAGGGTGTGGAGGGTCATGAACAAGGGAGCCGGGGTCCCTGAAGTCCTCTGTACCTGCTCCTGTGACAAGAGTGTAGAGGGTCCTGAGCAAGGGAGCTGGGGTCCTTGAAGTCTCTGTACCTGCGCCTGTGACAAGAGTGTAGAGGGTCCTGAGCAAGGGAGCCAGGGTCCCTGAAATCTCTGTACTGTGTCCTGTGACTGAGGCCTTTGTCCTGTTTCAAGTCCTTACTGTCTCATCTGCACCATGCACAGCAGCTTCAGAGAGATGCGCTGGGAACAAGCCCGAGGAAGTGGTCATCTCCTTGCCTGCACACTAGTGGATCTAGTGGGGTTAGAACCTTGTTTTGTTTACCCATGACCTGCAGCAAAGTTCCTGAGTGAATACACCTCGTCTCTTCACACACTCCTTCTTCAGTAAAACATTCTCTGACTCGGCGGTACATCCTGAACACGTGCAGTACTAATTGGGCCTTTCATTATTTCTTTGTCAGCCTTATATGAGTCTAAAAAGATGAAGTGAAACTTTTATTTTTATTTTTGTAGGCTGGTTATGATGGCTTACAGGCTAAAGTACTTATCATCAAGTCTGTCAACCTGAGTTTGATCTGATTCTAGCAAGTTCTCCTCTAGCTTACCTGTGCAGGACATATGTGCAGGGAATACATGCATATAAACACCTAAACATATGTAAAATAGGTAAAGTAGTTAGTAATAAATCAGTGCATGTACCCACACTGCTACTTTACTCAGTGGGGTGACTCTGAAGCACTGTGCGCTGCCCCTGGTTGGGTTCAGCGGCTTATGGTGTGGGCTAAGCATTGCCATTACTGCTGTGGCATGTGTTGTCTTCTTGCCTCTCAACTCCGCAGAAGTGTTCAGTCCAACCGTCTGCCTTAGTTACTGTTCCGTTGGTATGAAGAGACACCATCACCAAGGTGGCTTATAAAAGAAAGTATTTACTGGGGCTTACAGTTTCAGAGGGTGAGTCCATGATCATTATGGCAGGGAGCAGGATGCCAGGCAGGCGTGGTGCTAGAGCAATAGCTGAGAGCTTACATCGAATGACAGGGAAAGTGAGACTGAATCTTGCATTTGCTTTTGAGATCTCAAAGCCCACCCCTGGTGACACACCTCCTCCAACAAGAACAAATCCCCAATCCTTTTCAAACAGTTCCACCAACTAGGAACCAGGCATTCAAATACATTAGTATATGGGAGCCTTTATCATTCACACTACCTCACTGACCGACCATTTTCTTTTCCCTTAGCTTTGTGAAGAATGTCCCTCTTCATAAACTTATTTTTTGCTTTTTTCCCACATCTCCTCCTTCCATAAGTCATTTTTGTGAGGTACTTGAGATATACTAGCATACTTGGAACATTTTGCACAGCATTTCTGAACATGCTGTTTCTTCACTGCCTGGCCAGTCCTGGCCATTCTTCAAACTTGAGTTCCAGTGACTTTCTTAAGGCAAACTTCTCCCTCTTTCCTAATAGTGTGTACTCTTCACAGGTGCCTTTTTTTTTTTTTTTTTTTATGAATTAGCATACTCTTTATTGTAACCAAGAATTGCCAAACAACTTGATATCTGAGTCTGTACTGTGGCCTCTTTGGTACCAAGGAGTCATTCAGAGGCTGTTTGCTTTGCCTCATTAGAAATGTCTTTGCGTTCTGCCTGTGGATCAGGATGTAGCCCTCAGCTATTTCTCTAGTACCGTGCCTGCCTGTCACCATGCTCCTGGCATGATGATAAAGGGTTAAGCCTTTGGAACTATTGCTTATGGGAGAGGAAAGCATAAAGAATGGCCCAAAAGTCATGTATGTGGCCCCACTATGAGTTTGAAAAGAAAACAAAGAAAAAGAAGAAACAGAGAGAAATAGAATACAAATTGGTATGGCTGAAAGACACTTGGAGAGAAAAATATGCCAAAGATATTGACATGAACCTCAGAGATCAGCCCATTGGTATTCAGGTGCAAAATGTAAGCTATAACAAATGCCACAAGTGGGGTCATGTGAGCTCAGATTGAGAATGTCCTTTGTTTTGTTCACTTCCTAGTGACAGCTCATGGCCATCCATGTACCCCCACAGATGCCTCTTTCATAGACGTGACATGCTCTGTTTTCATCATTGTTCATAGATGTCCTAGTCATTGCTCTTTTGCTGAGAAGAAACACCATGACAACAGCAGCTCTTACAAAAGAAAGTATTTAGTTGGGGTCCGGGTTAAAGTGTCAGAGATGTAGTCCATTATCAGCATGGCAGGCATCATGCCCCCAGAGCAGTAGCTGAGAGCAGTGAGACAGACACTGGGCTTGGCATGGTCTTTTGAAACCTCAAAACCCACCCCTAGTGGCACTTTCTCCAGCAAGGCCACACCTCTTAATCCTTCTAATCCTTTCAAACAATGCCACTCCCTGGTGACTAGCACTTGAGCATCCGAGTCTCTGGAGTCCAGTCTTTCTCAAACCACCACTATACCATTTTCTAATGTTCTGCTTCTTTCTTGCATCCCCTCCTCTCATTAGCCATCTCTGTGAGGCTATGAATTCTCCATTGACTCATAGTTACGGAAAGTTAATTGTTTTATTTCCAAAATTGCTTTCTTGTTTAATTTTACCAAGAAGACTTAGGAATGGGAGATGCTCTGTCTATAAAGTGCTTACTGTGCAGTAAGGAGGGGTAGGAGTGGAGAGGGAAACACCTTTGCCGTGCTTGCCACCCCACCTGGTGACTGCATGCAAGCCACAGCTCCCTCTTCTCTCCCTGCTGCATTTAAAGAGAGCCACATCAACTTTGCATTGAGATTCCCTCCAGCCAAGAAACAGCCTACATGTCTGCATATAAGCACAAACGCTCTTGTGTGTCCACTGGAAGCATTTTATATTTACATTGCTGTCTTGCCCGATAGGAACGCTTTGTGTGGGAAGCTTCAGTGTGAGAATGTACAGGACATGCCGGTGTTCGGAATAGTGCCAGCTATCATTCAGACAGTCATTCGGGGCACCAAATGTTGGGGTGTGGATTTCCAGCTTGGCTCCGATGTTCCAGACCCAGGGATGGTGAATGAAGGCACAAAATGTGATGCTGGGAAGGTAAACCTAAATATTTTCTATTTGCAAACAAAACAACTGTAAAAATCATTTCACAAAGTTGGTGGCTAGCCTCTTTCTGGAAAAGTCTGTATATATGGTAGCAATTTTAGAAAATCCAAAGCCACGGGGAAGGAAGCTACTCGCAATTGTCCCACCTGTACTTCTTCACTGGGATCATCTGATGCCTCCCATGCTGGAATACGCTGTGCAGGTTTCTTTGTCCTATGGATGGGCTATAATTTGTTAGCCAGACACTCTTACTGAGAAACCTAGGTGATTTCCACAGTTCTTGGGATGGGAGCTGCAGTTCCTGGATTTTGTGTATTTGTTTGTGCCTCTGGATCAATAAGGTCATGGTGCTTGTGTAGCCCAGGGTTTGGCAGCCCATGGCTTTCAACCATGCTTTTACACGACTGGATTTTCAGGGACTTTTTTTCTCTCTAGAATGATTGCTATGACAGAAAAAGGTGCTGACTATTCAGTTTTAAACATGCCCTCTTTTCTCAAGATTCAGCAAAAGAAATGGCAATGTGTGTGTGTGTGTGTGTGTGTGTGCGCGCGCGCGCGCGCGCGTGTGTGTGTGTGTGGGTGGGTGGGGGAGGGAGGGAGGGAGGGGCAGAGGGAGAGAAAATGAGAATATTTCTGTTTGGGAATTTGAGCATACCTCTTTAAGTGTTTGAAATGCAGCAGTCATGGTTAATGAGCTGAATATGTGACACTTTTAGATGCATAATCTAAGTGTGTTTGCAAGGAATATAATCTGATAGCGTGTAGTATTTGGTAACTGTACATTCAGGTCTTTTAAATTCTTAATGCATTAAAGCCTTGGAGACAGAATAGTTTAGTCCTTAGTGCTGTCCTATTTTAACTTCTCATGGAATTTTCTTTTGCACCAGGAATGTTACATTTGTATCAGTTTCTTGGCAATTATATTTTAATTGTAGATGATATCTTTTATTAATTTAAATGCATCTTTGCTCTATTTTAGTGTTTTTATGCTAAATTTTCCTTTACTTGATATTGTTGCTTCCTCATTTCATGGTCAAATTGTGCAATAGGGTTAAAAACTATAAAATTAAACTCTTTGGTGGCATTTTGTTTCAAGTGTGCCTCCAATAGCTAGATTTTTTTTCTCTCTAAGTTTTTCCTCCATTGGAAGTTTGTTTATATAAAAGTATTCCATTTTAATTATCAAAAAGATTGTACAAAACAAAAATGGATACACAAGGCATTCCTCTTCCCCGCTCACTTCCTAGGTGAGGCGCATCAGCTCTGTCGTTTCCGTGCAGTTCTCTCTGGGCATTTACAAGCGTCTGCACTCCGAGAAAACAAAGCCCCATTAGACTTTTAGTAAATTCTGAAGTGCGGTTACTCACAGCACATACCAGATCCTTCAGGTCCAGATAGAAACCTCCTTTGGTTCATTTTAGGTGTAGCAATTGTTTAATCACACACTGGAGGCTTCCTGCTCTATAGTTTATTTCTTTAGCTAGCTGACACTTCTGTGGGATAATTTGCTACAAGAGTTTGTTTTTTTTTTAATTAAGAGACATGTAAACTTATTTACTTAAATTTACTTTTTACATATACGTATTTAAATTTTGATAGGAACTGCCAACTTCTTTTTCTGTAGTGTATTAACAGTTTACATTTCACTAATAGTATGTGAGATATCTTAATTTATAACAACATTTTTGCTAAAGCCAGTCCTTTTTGAAAAACTTGTTTTAAAATTAGTTTATGAAGCAGCCTTCCATGTGACTTCATCATAAATTTTTCATTTTGGTCAGTTCTCACTTTTTCCCTCTTGTCTTCTGCCTCCATCCCTGTGTGAGCCCTGCCCACCTGTATCCCTGTGTGAGCCCTGCCCACCTGTATCCCTGTCCGAGCCGTGCTCACCTATTTTCCTTTCTCTAGTTACACATCACAGGTATTCCACCCTCCCCACCTTAAGGCATCTTCTCTTTCTGCTATGGTCCTTTCCTCACATTTGGTTCACAGACAAATCTAAAGCTCTGAAGCTCTGACGATGTGGTGCACATGGCAGAACAGGTGGCATTTGTCTTGGGGTCAGGGTCATCTGCACAGTGTTTTCCAGTTCCATCCATTCTTCCACAGACTTCCTTTCCCTTTACAGCTGAACAGAATCCTGTTCTCACTTGTTAGCCTGTGGTGTCTAGTAGGGCCACTGCTGCCCATTACCGAGTAACTCTGTTTAAACTGTCTATACATACACATTTCGAGAAGCATCTAAGTGGTATCTGACTTTTTCAGAAGGCCTTTGGCGTTAGCTATCCCTCACTGTACTCTTCTACCCTGCCTCTCCATCCCACATTCTATTTGCCCTTCCTGATCCCTTCTTCCCTCTTCCCACTTTGCATCATAACATTCTGTTCCCCTCCCTGGAGACCCACTCCACCCCCACGATGTCTCCTCACTGATTTCCTGATCTTTACGAATATTCCAAACTAAATACACCTGCCTGAAGTGACAAAGCTCGAATCCACATGAGAGACAGCGTACAATCTCTGTCTGCCTGGGTCTCGGTTACCTCACCCAGATGGTTGCTTCTAGCCCCATCCATTTCCCTGCAAACTTCATAATTTCATTTTTCTTAACGGTGGAATAATATTCCACTGTGTAAATGTACCTTATTTTCATTACTCAGTTCTCAGTTTGTAGACTTCTAGGCTGTTTCCATTTCCCGGCAGTTATGGATTGATGGACAGCGCACACAGATAAACAAGTATCTCTGTATTAGGATGCAGAGTCCTGTGGATCTGTGCCTAAGAGCTGGACCGTGCGGTAGATGTATTTCTAGCTTCCTGAGGATCCTCCACACTGGTTTCCATGGTGGCTTCACCAGTTTGCATTTCCACCAGCAGTGAATAGGGTTCCTCTTTCTCCACATACTTGCCAGCATTTGCTGTCATTGTATAAATCTTCACCATTCTGACTGGAGAAGATAAAAATCTCAAAGTAGATTTGATGTACATTTCCCTGGTGCTAAAGATATTGAACATAAAAAGAAAATTCTTAGCCTTTTGTATTATATCTATTGGTTAGTTCTGTGCCCTCTGTTTTAGCTGGGTTGTTTTTAACCCTCTGTTACATGGATAGCTGGTAAAGATTTCCTTGTTCTATAGGCTGCCTTTTCTGTCCAATGGTAGCGTTCTTTGCTGTAGAGAAGCTTTTGAGTTTCATAGATCCACTTTGTCAGTGTGGTCTTGATGCCTGTGCTGCTGGGGTCCTGTTCAGAAAGTCTTTTCATTTTGCTTATGAATTAAAGTGCATTCAAGAAATTTTCATTTCTTGTCTATCAGTTTCAGAGTTTTAGGTCTTACATTAATGCCATTGATTATGTTTGTATACTCATATCAAAGAGTAGGCTATAATTGGATCTTTCTTTTTGGCCTTCATATAATCTTTGTCTTTTAAATCATTAATTATATGTTATTTAGTTAATGTCACTCATTTTCTTCATTAAAAAAATATAACATTGTAATTAATCATGCCTTGAAAGTTTGAAGAATTCCCCAATGATGGGTCCAGGGAGCAAGATGACTCAATGGGTAAAGATGCCTGCCGCCAGCGCTGATGCCCTCGGTTCCATCCCGGGGGCAGAATCAGTGCTCAGAAGTCTTGCTTTGACTTATACACACACATCATGGCGTGCACGTACACACATTCAGTGTGCATGTGCCTATATCTGTGTTGGCATGTACTACACACATGTACCTGTGTGTGTGTACACTAGCATGCATGAGTGTCTACATCTACTCACATATTCACACACACTCAAACACACCAAATCAAAACGTAATAAATTAAAAATAATAATTCCTCAATGAAATAATCATGATACCAATCTTTTCCCTGCTGATGTTTTTAATGTGCCCAGTTTTTCTTATGTCACTTAATTCTTTGCTTATTTTTTTCAGATTTGTAGGAATTTTCAGTGTGTAAATGCTTCTGTCCTGAATTATGACTGTGACATTCAGGGAAAATGTCACGGCCATGGGGTAAGTAGCGGTCCCTTTAGTTTGTTCATAGTGGTAGTGCTGAGCCGATAGTCCTGGGGAGATTAGTGAGAGTTCTTAAGGTTTCTGGGTAGATGCTGGGAGAATTTGTTCATGTTGGCAGATATTTCATTTATCTCCCCCCCCCCCCCCGCTTAATTGCTGAGTGTGGTGGTACATGTCCACAGAGTGAGTTGCAATCTAGCAAGGGTTACACAATGAGATCCTCTCTCAAAAATATAGAGAGAAGAGAGACAGACAGGCAGACAGACAGATACACACACACACACACACACACACACACACACACACACACACACACACACGAGATCTGTGATTTTGTATGAAGTTTTTAGCTTCCATTCTGGAGTTGACTCAGAGCATACTCACAGTTAACACATGGTATTTTGCTTGTTTTAAAGGTGTGTAACAGCAATAAGAATTGTCACTGTGAATATGGCTGGGCTCCCCCACACTGTGACACCATAGGATATGGAGGAAGCGTGGACAGTGGGCCGACGTATAATGGCAAGTACACTGGAGGGCATTGGTGGGTCCCGTGCTGTCCTGGTTGTAAGCTGGCATCCGTAATCCTTTCTTCACTTGCCACATAGCTGTGGTTGAAGCTGCCTGTTGCGCCTCCTGCATTGCTTGCAGACATTTTTAATATCCTATATCTATGAGAGGAGATATGTGTCTGAACCTTTGACAATTTCTTGTAGATTTCCCTTTTTATTAGACTTGTGAAAACTTCCTTAATAGTTTTCTGGATTTCAGTGGTATCTGTTGTAAATTCCCCCTTCAATTCAAGTTGTATTGATTTTTCTCTCTTGATTTGTCTAACGGTTTTGTCAATTTTGTCTTGTCATTTGCACGTGGAGAGGTCTGTAATACCACAGGCAAATGACAAAAATGGGCGGCTCATTTCCATGTCCAGCTGGGGATAAGGCTAAATCTCTGATACATGGCAAGCTTGAAAAAACAGAAAAGAAGCAAACCAAATATTCAGTGTAAAACATGGGCAAATGTTCAACTCATGGTATAAAAGTTAATTTAAAATCACATATATTACCATTTTTGTTACCTTCCATGTTGGGAAGCAAGCCAGAATTTTGCGCTTGTAGGTTAGGCTCTGAAGAATTTTTATGTGTCGTTTTGGGAGTGTACCACATTTTAACTATCACTGTGGATGACAGCTTTCTAATACGTCTAAGAAAGGATGAATGTATTTCCTTGACACAGAACAAATCTCTTGGGAAAATTATTCTGTAGTCACAGTGGAGTCCATGTGCTCTGGCTTAAGAAGAGTTACATGGTGTAACATTTCTTCAGTACCCAGATGTTGAACAAGCAACAGCACATATTAGAACCCTCACTGTTTATTTATGTAGCTGTATTGAGAGCGAGGAAGGCAGGAACAGGAGAGCAAAGTCATGTGCCAGTGGTGTCTGTTGGTAGGACGTGGCCTCTTATGTAACGAAAGTCTACCAAGAGATGCATTTTATCCTTTCTATGTTTGCATGAGGAAACACTAGCAGGTTAAACAGAGAAGTGCTACTCTGAATCATGGACAGTTGCCTGGTGTGCTCTGTGGAGAGGGTTGGCGGCGAGTGTACCTGTCCATCACTGTCAATTCTGTCTTTCTAGCAAAGAGCACGGCGCTGAGAGACGGACTTCTGGTCTTCTTCTTCCTAATCGTCCCCCTTGTTTTGGCTACCACTTTCTTCTTTATCAAGAAAGATGAACTATGGAAAACCTTCAGGAAGAAGAGATCACAAATGTATGAGTGCCTAGCTTTTTCTTTTTAATGTGTATTAAGTAATTTAAAGCAATTATTAATGATCTAGCATAGAAGTTGGCAATCTTAAAAATAGGGTTTTGTGATATCTTACTGTTCTTTGGATGGGATAAGCATGTAGTGGTGAATCGGCCATGATGGCGTAGGCTTGTGTAAAGCACTTGGGAGGCTGAGGCAGGAAGACTGTGAGTTCAAGGCTTGTCTGGACTACCTACTGGACTATCTACTGAGATCTTATTTCTCTCTCTCTCTCTCTCTCTCTCTCTCTCTCTCTCTCTCAAACAGTTTCTTCTCTTTTTCATACACTCTCTCTTACATATAAAATCTCTCAGTCTCTCTCTCTCTCTCTCTTGTACACACACGCACACACACACAGACACACACAGACACACACAGACACACAGACACACACACAGACACACACACACACACACACACACACACACACACACGGTAAAGAAAGATTGGTGGCTTAGCTCTGAGACCAGGCAGGGGAAGGGTTATGAACAGTCTTTGCTGTGAGCAATGGTCCTTAGGGCTCATTTTGCCTTACACTGATTTCTTATAGATACAAGTGAGATTTAGGGCTTGGCATTTGATTTAAGTTATCTAACAAGAGATTAAAACGTGGGATAAAGTTAAGACATGTGTTGAGAAATTTCTATGTCTTTTTTTAATGTGTCCATTCTTATATAGGATGTTTGAACTCTCAGTTTTGAAACCAGATTTTGAGAAATAACTTTTGATGGGAAAAAGTTTATATAATTCAGACACTTGATACTTTTCAGTCAGTATGTTGAATTTTCAGAGAAATCCATGTCAAAACTCACTCTAATATATTGAATCAGTGTTTAGCATAAAGGGCATTATAACTAGATCAAAGTTCAAATTCTTTGTCAATAGTTTGGTAAAAATATGGGCTGAAATTGACATAACTCTGAATCTGGGCTTATTTCCTATAAAATGAGAGTAATGATACTGTCTATTTTGTGGTTTTAGTTACATAGTAACTAAAATGTTTCGTTATTTAGTAATTATATATTAAATGAAATATCAGCAAAGCCCAGTGCAGGCATATCATTCTCTGAGAGCTCTAATAATCATGATTCTGGATGTCCATGCAGACTGTAAGACTGTGTTTGTCCCTTACTGTGCTACACCTTCCTGGAGTGTGCTGGTGTAAGCTCCAGAGTCGAAAGTACTCTGCCTTCTCTTTCTCCTCCTCCTCCTCTTTTTCCTTCTCCTCTTCTCTCCTCTTCCCTCGTCTTCCTCCTCCTTCCCCACCTCCTTCTCCTCCTCTTCCTCCTCCTCCTTCTCTCCATCCTCCTCTTCTCCCCTCTCCTCCTCTTCCTTTCTCCTCGTCCCTCCTTTTCTTCTTCCTCCTCCTTCCCCACCTCCTTTTCCTCAAAGGCCATTATCTTTCTAGCTGGCCAGTCCCTGCAGACGTGGGAGTCTGAGTCTGTGGCTTTTGTTACCTAGTGAGAACGGTCTCCCTCTCATCCCTGCCTGGCAGACTCGCTGGCCCTCAGTGGGCGTATTGCTTAGCTAGTGCCATTCCAGCCACTGAACTTCTTGCATTTTAGAGTGCCTGCTTCAAATGTGCATGCATCCTCAGAACTTGCTTTTAATTTTCTTTGAATTTAAGAAAATCTGAGGAGAAAAAGTTAGAGATCACTGCCCTAATTGGTTGAATTTCATGGTTTCTTAGAATTTTCAGGTTATCAAATACTGAAATGGGGTTAGGGATCCTCTCTATTCCCACAAGGGCAAGATTTGTGCGAACAGTGTTTAAAATACAGAGACCTCGGCTATCCCTCTGGTTGTCACCACCGCCATCACCAACTTTTTTATTTTGCATGAAGGAACACTGAAACCATATATAATGTGTCCTGTATAAATGTTTTATCATGAATTAACTAAAAGTAATCATGTCTTTCAGGTCAGATGGCAGAAATCAAACAAACGTCTCCAGACAGCCAGGAGGTCCAAGTGTCTCCAGACCGCCAGGGGGCCCAAGTGTCTCCAGACCACCAGGGGGCCCAAGTGTCTCCAGACCACCAGGGGGCCCAAGTGTCTCCAGACCTCCAGGAGGTCCAAGCGTCTCCAGACCGCCAGTGAGTCCTCAGCCTGTTTCTCTAGTCGCCCATCTAGAGACGCCATACACTTCATAAAAGAACTGTTTTTCCTCTTGAGTTCAAGTATTGTACATTTAAAGAGACAAAAGGGAGCTAGAAGTGTGTCTCAGTGGGGCGCCAGTCCCTAGCGTGCTTACAACTATAGGTTTGATATTCAGTTCCAAATACACAAAAGAAAGATTAAAAAATGGTTATGTAGTTTAAACGTAGATAACTTTACTGTGTATTGGAGAATATTGTAGGTGGTCTTCAAACTAAAGGAACTGGCAGAGTCCTGGATCAGAGAATATGAGAAAAGGCATTGAGTTATTCAGAATATTTTGCCTTAAAATGAGGAGTGAGCTCCTGGGTCTGCTGTTTTCTTTCAGCCAACTCTTTATGGTTTCAGTAGCTGGCGTCCCTGGGATGTGCTAGCAAACACTGGGAGCTGAGCTCATGGGTGAGCCTAGTCATTGCAGCACATTTCTGCCAGTGTATGACAGGCTTTAGGAAAGCGTGTCTGCTTACTGATAAATAAGCATGTGTGTTACAAATCTTATCTTTTGGACTTTCAAGAACGCTCGGGTATTTACACACAAATCTGTTGTGCTTTTCATTACCTTGTCCCTCACCCCAGATGGTGTCCGTGGTTGTACCTCATTCATGCGCACTGTTGGAATGTTACAGAGAACATCCCAATAGCAAGCGTACCAGCTGGGCAGGGGCCTGTGGGCTTCACGTTAAGTTAGGACGCTCTCTTTGTGCATGCATCAATAGACATTCAAGTGTATCTAGCCCTGGCCATCCAAATAGGCAAGATAAAAAGAACCTCAAAAGGAAAGAATTTTCATGTTTCTTACACAAAGAAATGATAATTGGAATGAGCTTGAGGGCTGGAGAGATGACTTGTTGCTCTTCCCGAAGACCCAAGTTCAATTCCTAGCACTTACATGGTGGCTTACAACCATCCATAGCCCCAGTTCAAGGGGATCCAGTAACCACGTATGTACACACAAATGCATACAGGCAAAATAGTCATACATATAAAGTAAACTAAATATAAAAATTTAAAAAAGAAAAGATAGCTGTTTAGGAAGATAGTTGTGGAGGCCGGAGATGGCACTGAGCCATCTCATTCATCCTTACTTTGAGACAGGGTTTCTATCAAGTTTCCCAGGCTGTCCTTGAACTTACGTTCCTCCTACACCAACTTCCTGAGTATCTGAGATTACACACTTGTGCCACCAGGCCCCCTTTGTAGCTATTTGAAATGTACAATAGGCTATCTTAATCTAGTCACTCTGTTGGGACACATTTGCTCTATAACTGTAACTCATATTGAAAAGACTCCAGGGTGTCTCTCCAGTGTGTTTTCTTAGCACTTTTGTCAAAAAATCAGTTGCCCCAGTGGCTGTATGGACAGCTCAGAAGTTAAGAGCACTGGCTGCTCCTTCGGAAGACCTGGGACCGGTTCCCAGCACCCTCATGGCGGTTTATAACTACCTGATTCCCATTCCAGGGGATCCAATACCCGCTCTGCTCCTTGGGTACCTGGCATACACAGGATGTGCTTACAGACAGGCAGGCAGAACATACACAAAGTAACAGTTTAAATCCTAAAACCAAAGCAAAACCCATTGACCTAGCCTGTGAAATGGTTCAGTAAGTCAAGTGTGTGCCTTGAAAGTTTTTGGGACTTGAGTTTGAATCTCGAGATGTAAAACTGGGTATGATGGCACAGGTCTGTAACCTTTGTGCTCCTGAGGTGGGACTGGATGGAGGTGGAGACGGTGTCCAGAAGCATTTGCACAACCAGCATGGCGTGCCAGCATGAACAACAGAGGCTTTGTTCCAAAAGAGGGAAAGGCAAGGACCGCTGCCCAAAGATGCCCCCTGACTTCCACATGTACACTGTGGCCTGCACACATGCGCAGACACATCACACATGTCACACACACAGTTGGCCAGTCACTGGAGCATTGACAGGGATTGCACTGACTGTAGGTTTCCATGGTCTATGAACATTTCACTGTGTGAGTTCTTGGTGATGCAAATCTCCTTACTTGTTAGCCATCTGTTTGGCCACCCCCCAGTCTGCTTACCCTCACCAATCACTCATGATAGGTTGTATGTTCCTACAAATGTATTCATTTCTCTAGGTTTTCCATTTTGTTGCCCTGTTATTGTTCACAGCAGCAGCTTAAGGATTTGTATTTCTGCAGTTTAACTCTAATGCTGCCTCTTTCTGAATTTGTCTTTTCTTTTTGATAGTCTTGTGCTTTTCCTTTTGCTGTGATAAAATACCCTGACAAAGCAACCTAAGGAAGGGATGGTTTCTTTTGACTCACAGCTTCAGGGTACAGCCAATTGGGTTAGGAAGGCAAAGGCAGTTGAATCTTGAGAGAGCTGGTTCCACCCAGTCTGAAGGAGAGCAATGTGAGCCCTTCCTCTTAAGTAGCCACACTAAAGCCCAAGGACCAGTACCGCCCTCCATCATGGTGGGCCTTCCAGCTCCAGTAATCACGATAACCCCCGACAGGCATGCTGGAGGCTTGTCTCAGGGAATTCACCAAGCTGAAAGCCAGTATTAGCCATCACATCTAGATAATAGTATTTTGGTTTTGTTTATCTTTTCAGAGCCTCCGTTCTTATTTTATAGATGTTTTCTATTTCATTTATTCCCACTCTATTCTTTCTTACCGTCTGTTAACTTTATCATTGCATAATTTCCTTCTTAAAGTTCTTATGCTTAGTTTATTCTTATATTTGTAGGTTTTAAACTATTACATTAGGTTGTTATTTGATAGTTTTTATCCTTTTGAAATGGCATGTCCTCCTTCTGATAAAGGTATTTATTGCTATATATTAGTTATGAACTATCTTCAGATTCTCCTCAGATGGATCCTTTAAGTGTTAATTTTTTATTTACATTTTTGTCTCAAGAGGTGTTTCTGTATTTCCTTTCATTTCTTGACCCAATAATTGTTCAGAAACATACTGTTTAATTTCTATGTATTTTAGAGTTTTCTTAAATTCCTCTTATATTTATTCTAGTCATACCATTGTGGTTAGGACACTTGATTTTGATGTCCTCATTCATATTGTTTAAGACTTGTTTTGTGGTTGAACAAATGCTGTCTCCAGGAGAGTGCCCAGTGCATTGTAGAGCAATGGGTATTTGCCTCTGTATAATGGACTGCTGTCTGTGTGTCTGTTAGGTCTGTAGTTCACATCTGATGTCTCCGTACTGATTTCTCTGTCTGCACAATCTACAGATGATTGAAGATAGGACATGGAGCTTGTTTTGCTACTCTCTGCTGCAGATTGATTAGTATTTGCTGCATTTGAGCTCCCTTGTCAAGGAAGAGTATCATGAATTCTAAGATAAGGATAATAGATTACTGGGATTCATGATACCGATTAGGTACTTCATAGACTTGCTAATAAAATGTCAGAGTATTTTATTTAAAATGTATTGGTGTTATTTAGTTAATTTAATTCAATATTATTATATCTTAGTATTATTGAATTAAAAAATATAGCCTTAAAATAAGGGAGTATAACATCTTGTAGTAAAGATGAGTTAAGCAGGAAAATATTTTTTCTATCTGTTGTCCTGGAGACTGAGCTTGGACTTTTATAGAGGCTGGAGAAGCACTTGCACTGAGCCGCACCCTTAGAGTATCAGTATTGTCAGCAGCCTCAGAAGTATATTAATTACTTTTACACAAAATAGCTTTATACCTGTTACAGATTCATGACCATACTATAGCAATAACTATGCATTTTCTTTTCTTTGCAGCCTGTGCATGGAAACAGATTTCCAGTGCCAACCTACACCGCCCTGCAGCCTCCACAGTTTCCATCAAGGTTGGCAGGAGATGGGTTTAGATGACTTGACCACGTTAAAATTCAGGAGTCAGTGCCTTACAGTTTCCCATTTAATGCTGACGTAGGGCAAGGTATTTAGGTGATTTCCCTGGGAACAGGTTTGGATAGAACAGAGTTTGTAAGGAAGGCTTTTAAAGAGTTTTATATGAATATTGTTATATTTGCACCACACCAGAAAGGAGTCCTGCAGAAGGCCGAGTCTGACTCTTACCGTACGTAGCTGTTGCTGTGTAGAGAATTCAGAACACTGAGGCCTTCAAAATACTGAGTGTGGAAAAGTAGGTGGGTTGTCTGCTTGCCCACAGAGACTAGCTGGAGAAGCTGGGTAGTGGGATGCATGTGCTTAGACAGGAGCAGGCCACGGAGCAGGGGACCGTGCAGCCAGGGCCACAGCAGAAGGATGTTTAGAGGTGACAGGCTTGGGGGTGACTTTTCTGTTACAGACGAATCTACTTGTCCTGTTGGCAGGTGAGGAGCTAGGAGGTCCAGAAGAGCTTTCAAGGAGCTCGGAGGGCAGACAAGGCAAAATTAGAGTTTTAATCAGGGGAAGTTCTAAGACAAACTTCCCAGGCTTTGTTTGGGGACCCAGGGCCAGAGATGTTCTGTACTTGATTGATTTCTACACAGAAGAGCCAGGATGCAAGTATAGAAATTGTGACTAAAACTAAGTCATACACAATAAACAGAGAATCAGAGATTTTTTTTTTTTTTTTTTAGTTAACAGTCATCAGACATTGTCATTAAAATAATTCTGATCATGCTAGTGGTCCAGATTGAGAATTTCAGTGTAGGACTAGAAACTGTTTTTTAAATGTAGATTCTAAAATTTAAAAACATCAAAACTGAGGCTAAGGGCCCAATATGCAACATTTGAAGGACACATGAACTGCGTTACTGCACTTTGTCATCTGAAATGTATCTGACTCCTCCCACTCCAGAGTTCTCTACATTCCAGTCACAGGGTAGTATTTAGCAGGTATAACTTACTCTCTGGGGTGAGTGCCTTGGCATCCTACTGAGCATAGGAGAGAACTCTGTGAGCACAGATAATTCCTAGACAGTGCTCTCTGTTGTGTGGTGTGGGCGGGAAAGGTACCAAGGTGCATGCAGAGGTCAGGGTGTCCACAGGGTAGAGTCTCAGTAGTGAGGTGGATGGGTGTAGACACAATGGCTTGTTTAAATGTCAGCTTGGGGACTGCATGAGGGATGTGGACTTTCAGTCCTATGTGTAAACAGACAGTTTTACGGTAAGTACTGGTTTGATGCCCATAATTTAAAAAACATTGATATTTATTTTGTTGTTTTGTGTATGAGTGTTTGCCTGCATGTATGTATGTGCACCATGTGTGTTTGTACTTATGGAGGCCAGAAGAAGATTTCATATTCCCTGGAACTGGACTTGTAGATGGTTGTGAGCCACCATCTGGACTCTGGGAACTGAAACTAGGTCTTCTGAAAGAGCAGCAATTGTTCTTAACTGCTGAGCCTTCTCTCCAGCCCCACCCAAAATCCACCCGTAACTTTTTAAATTAAAATAAAATAATTTGAGGTCTAATGAAGTAAAAAAATAGTAAAATGAAAATAGTAAACAGCTGAAGAACGGGATTGCCCCGCCCTGAGTAACTTGTAGCTGCGTACAGCTCCTCAGGGGTGGGCAGGTGCTGTGAGTTTCTCCTGCATACATGAGAGGATGCTGATGGAATGGCTTATTCTTTTTTTTTAAAAAAATATTTATTTACCTTACAACCCAGTATCAGTACCCCCTCATGCAGATCTTCCCCCCATTCCACTTTCCCCTCTCTTTTGAAGCCAGACAAGGCAGTGCATTTAGGGGCATGGGACCCACAGGCAGGCAGCAGGCTTAGGGACAAGTCCTGCTCCAGTTGTTGGGGGCTGCATGAAGACCGAGCTACTTATGTGCTACATATATGAAGGGGCCTAGGTCCAGGGCATGGGCTTATTCTTGATTAGCTCTTTTCTAGGTAACTTCCAGGTCTGCAAGTTCTTATGTGTAAGAGCCACGTCATATCCAGGAGACAAGATTTTACTTGTTTCCAGTTCTCAGGCTCTTTCATAGGTGTCCCATTCAGAGCTGAGTGCTCAGTGATCACATTATCTCAGCAGTCTGGCCAATCATGGGTGCTTGCTTTCACTAGTATCCCCTGAAAAGCAAGTTTTTCTGACCAAGGCATGTGGGTATAGATATAACTCTTTGGTGGGCAGTTTGACAGAGTCTAACCAGGTTTGAAGTGGGAGACATGTGAGTTCTGTTTAGAAAGCAGTTGGTTACCCCCATGGTAGATGCGACACCATTGCATCAGAAGGCACTTCTTGCCTGGCAGGTTTATATTATGCCATTGCAGGGTCCTTGGGTGGGAAAGACTGTTGATGACTTTTCTCCACCATTAGTCCACAAAACACACTTCAGCAATACAAAAGTTTCCTAGCAGGAATGAAGGTTCTAGTTCTGGTCTAGTTTATGTGTGTTCTGTAACCTCAGTGTCTTCACCAATAGGGTTTTACCATTTAGTTCTGCTGGGTGACCCAGAGCAGTGGCAGTAACTTATATGGCCTTGCAGGCCTCTTGGGCTCCCTAACCACAGTTCACAGTAGGCAGCCCATCCCTGGCACTGGCGAGTTTTTACTTAATAACTGGGCTCTAGCAATAGCTTGACCCATCATGCCAGGGTACTTCCATGCAAACGATTGGTTTTTAGTAGACTTTTACATTAGTTTACAGAGTAGTAGGCTCCTTAGGGTGCTTCTATCCACCCTTAATTGTGATTAGTTCTTTCCACTGATCCCTTCCTCTGCCCTTTCCCTGTACACAGCCTTTCAAGCTCTAGTTTTCCCTGCTTCTGCTTTTATGTCACACGTGCTCACCATCTCCATTGTGTCACACGTGCTCACCATCTCCATTGTGTCACATGTGCTCACCATCTCCATTGTGTCACACTGCTCACCGTCTCCATTGTGTCACACGTGCTCACCATCTCCATTGTGTCACACGTGCTCACCATCTCCATTGTGTCACACGTGCTCTGTCTTCTCTATTGTGTCACACGTACTCACCGTCTCCATTGTGTCACACGTGCTCACCATCTCCATTGTGTCACACGTGCTCTGTCTTCTCTATTGTGTCACACGTGCTCACTGTCTCCATGTGTCACACTGCTCACCATGTCCATTGTGTCACACTGCTCACCATCTCCATTGTGTCACACGTGCTCACCATCT
>CM052719.1:15573912-15638406 GCA_028551405.1 Uromys caudimaculatus | reverse complement strand
TCTTCTCCATTGTGTCACACGTGCTCTGTCTTCTCCATTGTGTCACACGTGCTCACCATTTCCATTGTGTCACAGTGCTCACCGTCTCCATTGTGTCACAGTGCTCACCGTCTCCATTGTGTCACATGTGCTCACCATCTCCATTGTGTCACATGTGCTCTGTCTTCTCCATTGTGTCACACTGCTCACCATCTCCATTGTGTCACACGTGCTCACTGTCTGTACTCCATGCTGCATCCATTAAAATATTATCATCTTAGATTTTTATCCCTTCCTCTCTCCTCCCTGCCCCCACTCCCCCCCCTTTTTTTGGCCTTCTTTCTTTCTCTCCCCCCTCCTTTATTTTGTGGTACTAAGGATTAAACTCAGAGCTTCACATTTATTAACTAAGTGTTCTATATTCAAGCTATATCCCCAGCTCCCATTTACTTTAGATTTTTAATTTTTTTATAATTTTGAGATTTTAATTTTTAACATTTTTACTTTCCCTTTCCTCCTTTGAAACCCTCCTATGTCTGTACTCCTGCCCCCACTTGTTTTTAAATTCATGGCCTCTTTTTCTTTAATTGCTGTTACGTGTGTGTGTGTGTGTGTGTGTGTGTGTGTGTGTGTGTGTGTCTATCCTTCTTTATACCTAAATACAGTCTGTTTACTCTTTATAATGTTACTTGTATGTATGTTTTCTGGGCTGACCACTTGGTATTGGATAACCAATCCCTGTATTCTTTCCTGGAGAAAACCGTTTCTGAGCAGTCTTTTAGTTGCCTGTTCTCTTTATGCGGTGTTGAGGCCTTATGAGCCCCCTTTCATGTCGCATGCATATTGATGTCGTCCTTGTTCAGGTCATATCCAGGCAGTTATGTTGATCAGACTTCACAGATGTAGCTTCTGACATTTATAGGAGACACAGTCTCACAACAAACTCCTAATTCCCAATGCTATGACCCTTTAATACAATTCCTTATGTTGTGGTGACCCTCACCCCAAAAATTATTTTTATTGCTACTTCATAACTACTATTTTGCCTGTTATGAATTGTAGTGTGAATATCTACATTTTCAGTGGTTTTAGGTGACCTTGTGAAAAGGTCATTTCAAACCTGAAGGGGTCTCAAACCACAGCTTGAGAACCATGGCCTTAGCTATTCCATTCTGCCCACCCCTTCCTTGACAGTGATTCCTGAGCCTTAGCGCAGGGGTTGTGTTGTAGATGAATCAGTTGGGGCGTCACATGGCGCTTGTTCTCCACGTTTCCGTCATGTGACTTTCTGTCACGGTCTGTGTGGTGCGAGGAGAGTTCTCTGATGAAGGGTGAGGACTGCTGAGGCTGTAAGGACAAACATTCAGAACATAGTTACGGATTGTACTGGTTTAGTAAAATGTCAGTTGGGTTCAGACCTCCTCCACAGGAGGGAAATCATTCCCGTCCTGGAAGTCTAGCCAGCCACCTACTCATGGCTAGTAAAGTCATGGATCTTGGAGGGGAATCTGTTTACTTTTAATGATTGAAGCCAAGCCTTTGTCTCTGGCCAACTGCAGCAAGCCTGCAGACCAGTGCTTTTTTGCTGCATGTAGTTCATGTCAATTGTTCACTCAGAGAATTCCAGACATCTGTACAGTCTGTTTTGATCCCATCGGCTCCCTCCTTCTCCAACTCCTAGATCTCCCCTCCCCTGCCCCCTCCCCACTTCATGTCTTCTTCCCAGAGGCGTCTGGCTCAGTCACTGGCTGCTTGTGCACATAGGTCCAGGGCTGTCCCTACATCTCCACAGCGTGACCAAAGGGCTCCACCCACTTACTGTCCTCTTGGGTCTTTGCAATGTGATTTGATCATTCAGTAGGCTTTTCTTTTACAAACAAAACCTGCAACCTTCTTACCTCATCGATTATGGAGTGCCATGAGTATAAGGTGCTGACAAAGGCTGGGAGGGAGCTCAGGAGGTAACGTCTCGTCAGGTGAGCAGGAGGGACCTACGTTCAGATCCCTCTTATAAGTCCGGCAGGATCCAGTGACTGCAACCTCAGGACTGGGGAAATGGGCACACTGCCAGCCTGCTTAGCCGATCACTGAGCATCGGAGTAAAAAGTAAGGGTGAGAGCAACTGAAGAAGACCCCTAACTTCGATCTCTGGTCTTCATATGCACAGATCCGACTAGGCCCTTTTAGCCATTGACTGCCATATAGACAGTAATCTCAGAGCACGGAGTAGAAAGTGCGCTTATGTGTTGTCAGAGAGGTTGAGGATGGTGTTGGGTGAGCTCGTCACGAGTCCAGCCTTATTCCTTCAGTCCCCACACACTAACTTATTTTTTCCCCTCACAGGCCACCTCCACCACAACCGAAAATATCTTCTCAGGGAAATTTGATTCCGGCTCGGCCAGCTCCTGCACCTCCTTTATATAGCTCCCTCACCTGATAGTAGAGTCTTAGCTTTTAAATGTCTTCAGGGAACTGAGCAAATGTTTTTGTTTTTTTTCTGATGTTTTCTTGAAAAGCCTTTCTCTTCCAATCATGAATGAACACAAACCACCACCAGACAAGCTTTATTAACAGAGAAGCCTAGTGGGGAATTGAGAAATACAGGAATGTGCAGGCACTCCAGGGGATTTAAAGTGAATGTTTCCATCATTAAGATGCTTTCTTTGGCCATTTGTGAATTTAATGCCCTTGATGTGGGTTAAGTTATTTTGAACACGTTACTGTAATGATTCTCAAGTTAACTGTATTAATGTAAGATTTGTCATTATGCGCTTAAATGTAATCCTGACTTTTTGACCCCAGTTACCATTAATAGTTTCTGGTTGAACATTTGAATATGCACTAACTTAGGAAGACTAATTGCCAATAATGTCTGCATTTTCATCTTGCATGGATTAACAGCCATTTATACGGACTTGTGTCTCTTAATACACAAAGAAGCAGATATCCTGAAGGGGAATACTCAAGGACCATGATTACCAGATCATGAAATACTTGGAAAATATGAAATATGGTGTGTTCTCAGTTATTGGCTTCCACTTTTTATGATCTTTCAACTATAATAACTATGAGAGAAATCTATTGACCACAATCAGTTATTGGCTTCCATTTTTAAATATCTTTTCAATTATAATGAGCATGACAACTGATTTAACTCTAATTTTTCTTTATGCATCATGGTAAAGCATTGCGATAGCTTTGTTTTAATTGAAGTGCACACTCTATGGTACGAGGTGTTTAGTATACCCAAGCAGACAGGTGCCGATCGAACCGGAGCACGGAGAATACCTTCCGACAGTTGAGGTGTTACAAAACCACTTGAGAATTCATGAGCACTTTAACTCTAAAATCTGAATTTCAAAGCTTGATATTAAGTCATTTAGAATGTTTACATTTACTAAGGTGTGCTGGATCCTGTCTCTTTTGACTAATATTTTCATAAAAAATTAGGCTGGAGAAAGGAAGGAAGCACTGGTTTCCTTAGACAACTGCAGAAGTTAGATTGATCTCTCTGATTGTTCTCTCAGCTGGATTAAAATGAATTTGTACTTTGAAAAGAATGATATTGACACTAAGATTTTAAACATTTAAATTTTTTCATAATCTTTCATAAAGAAGTTTAATAAGTATATTAACTGAATTTCATTAGTTTTTTAAAATAATATTTTGTTTGTGTATATATACATATTAAAATAAAAACATTTACAACAAATAAAATACTTGAAATTCTTGTTTGGTCGTTCTGTTACTTTCTCAATGCACCACTATTTGGATTCTTCTTAATTTCAGTGTTAGGGCTTTTGCCAAATGTGCACAGTGGCTGCACTTACGGAAAACACATAGAATGTTTTTTTTTTTTTTTTCAGGATACTCAAGTATTTTAACAATTGGGGTTGTAACGACACTGCTGATCCAGCTCTAGTGAGAAACAAGGCAGTGTTGAAGGCCACAAACCCTCAAAAATACTGAGGAAGGAGAAACTTTACTGACAGGACTCAAGAAGCATTTGACTTTGGCCCTGCCTTTTCAGCTAGTCCAAGGGCTGAAATGTAGGGCTTTTAGAATGTCAAGGATCTGCCACTGTTGTATACGTTTCTAAAAAGGAAGTTACATGAATTTTAGCTGAAATGCCATGGAGAAGCAGGTTGGAGGTGAGTCCAGAGGAGCAGTGTGCCTGTGGAAATGTAGACTCCAAGGAAGAAAATCAGTTTACTCTTTCTTGAAAAATGCCTCCACGCATCCTAAAAGGGAATCCTAGAAAGCCTTAGAAAGAGTACACACGAACGTTGTGTACTCTTTGATGCACCCTCCTTCCACCCCCTCTCTCCCCTCTCTCCCCTCTCCGCCGCCATCTCAGCCTCTCCAGCCCTGCGCATGCGGGTTTCGAAGCAGCCGGGCTCTGTGAGAGCTGGGGTAGGTGGTGGAGGATGGAGGCGGGGTAGGGGTTAGGGCGCTCCAAGGACGTGGCCCCTGGCACGTGCCCCACGCCCCGTGCAACGGCTTTACAACTGTCTAGGTACTCCAGGAGACGCCATGCTGGGCGCCGTGCTGCACACACTGCTGCTGCTGCTGGCCGAGCTGGGGGGCTTGCTGGCATCAGGACTCGGTGAGCGCTCCCCAAGACGGGTTCTCTGAGTTTAGGGGTGCTTTTCTTGTAGGTCTATCATGCACATCACAAAACTCAAAAAGCGTACCCCAAAAGAACACTCCCAACAGCTTCTAGAAACCACTTAAACTTCAAAACAAAACAAAACAAAACCAGCTTCCACAGATAATTCTTCTAACACGATGTACATGCAATAATTCATCCAGATATACGAAAGAAAAGACAATAAGCCATAAACCCCCAAGCTCAGAGAGAATGCAGAGGTGCATGAGGAAGCTGGGAAGGGGCAGAATCTTGCTGGAGTTTTGGAATCAAGTAGGGTTCAGCTACTTGGCAGGCTGTGATGATGAAGCTGTTGTGAGTCTAGCCGTCCAGCAGGTGCCAGTGCAGCGCTCGTCTCTAGCTCTGAGGTCTGCTGGTCTGTTGAAGCTGCGGAATGCATTTTTTGAAAGGTGAAGGCGGGATATCAGCATGGTTGGGATTCTGAGTGTTCTCTCCCTGGTTTATTAGAAGTAGAGAATGTAGAGAAGTAAGAATATATAGCAACATCTAAAATATCAGCATCAGACCCTTTACATGTTAACACACTTCAAAACTAAGAACCATTCTTCAGGGGGAAGAGTAGAGAGTTGGTGTAGCTTTGCATTTTGTAGATCTTCTGAACCCGTGCTTCAATAAAGGACAACTAGGTTGTATAGCTACTGCTTCCAGTCTCCTGATGCATGCTTGAGCTGAAGTACAAAGGGGAGAACTTTGGAAGCCTTTTCAGATAATTAGGAGTTCTCTGTTTGCTACGCTTACACTGGACAAACAGAAAAAGAATAATTGCAATATAGAATCTAAAAACACACCAACAAACTTTACTATTCTTTCTTTTTATTTCTAATTAAAATATATCACTAATTCTTTTCCTTTTCCTTCCTCGAATCTGTCACCCATCTCCCTTGCCTCTTTATTTAATATATATTAAATCTATATCTATCTATTTATCTATCTTTAGATATCTATATCTATCTATACCAGCAAACATCATGAAATTCAATGGGATATCACTATTGAAGTTTGATTATTTTATACATGCATATTTTAATATTTTAATCTATTATCTTTAATTTTTTAACTGTGGTAAATACAAAAAATTAACTACAGCTTTAAAAGGATTTTTTTAATTTAAATTTTATTTTATTTGTATAGGTATTTTGCCTGCCTATAAATCTGGGTACCACTTGTGGGCCTGGTGTCCTTAGTGGTCAGAAGAGGGTGAATCACAGAACTGGGGTCACAGGCAGTAGTGAGCCACCATGTGGGTGCTGGGGATTGAACCCAGGTCCTCAGAAGAACAGCCAGGGCTCTTAACCTCTGAGCCATTTCTCCAGTTCCTCAAACATTTTTTTGTTTGTTTGTTTTGCTCTTTTTTTTTTCTTTTTTTTTTTTTTAGAAAAGTCATCAAACTTCACTTTTCAAGGCAGTTTCAGATTCATAGCAAAACTGAGCAGAAACCAGTGTTTGTATGTAGCCTCTGCTCCCTGTGCTCCCACGAGGGTCAACAGCTGGTGTTGCAGAGATGCGTCTGTTCCGGGGATAGACCTGATTGCACTTGTGTCCTGTATGTTCTGTGTTCTGCACAAAGATGCCCATCCCTGCAGTACCATGCAGAGTGGCCTCCCTGACCTGAGAATCCTCAGTGCTTCCCCACTCACCCTCCTCCCCACCACCCCTAAACAACGACTTTTCGCTGTCTGCCTTTTCCAGGAAGTTGTGTTGGGATCATGCCCCCACGTGACCTTGCAGACAGGTTTCTTTTCATTTGAAGTATGTACACAGACACGCGCGCACACACACACACACACACACACACACACACACACACACGAAAGCTATTAGAGTGAACTTCATATAATAAACAGCTATTTCAAAGTAAACAGTTAGTGAATTCCATCCCCTTTTCTTGATGCCACAGTGACCCTTAAAGTCACAAGTGTCTATTGTCTCACTAGTATTTCTAAGTCACTAATTGAGAACTCCCAGACTTTCCATGAGAAACAAATACATTCTTGTTACATGAGGCTACACGACTTTCAGGGGTTTATGTATTACTGTCACACGGTTTTCTAATCCTAAAGAGATTGGTGCCATGGTGTGCCACCATCGCAAGGTTAAAATATGTGCCTGTGGCCTGAAGGCTGGACAGTGAGTGATAGGTAGCAGGTCACAGGGAAATTGACACCTGTTGAGAAGACTGGGGTCTGTGTTAAGCTGTTACTGAGTAGTCTCTGCTAAAACACTATGAAAACAATGTAACAGGCTGTTCCAAGAGCAAGGATGTTCATGGTGTGGGCAGCCCCAGTGAGTGGGGTCCATGGCCCAAGATTGGCTACCATTCAAAGAAAGAAATCATCTTCAGAGCTAATTAGCCAGAAACAGATTAACAGGAAGGATGATAAGCTCAGGAGTATGGGTTCTTCCAGGATTTTAAATGGTAACAGATTCCAGATCCTGAATAGAGATTGGTTGAACCTCAGGAAAAATAAAAACAAAAACAAACCTAAACTCAATTGGATAGTATTATTCTAGGCACACCTCCACTTAATGATTTTGTGTTCAAGAGAATTGTTCATTTGTTTATATGTTAATTTTGTTCTTGTATTTCTAAAATTTCCTCTAAGAACTAATAGTTCTAATTATTCTTCTCTTAAAATGCAAACCATTTTTATAAATTGGTTGGAGTAGAAACAGCACTAGTTTTGCTTATATACATTGCTTAGAGAATATAGCAGAGAATATAACAGTGACCTGTAATCCTAAAATCTACCATAAGGGGAATGTCTGATCAGGTAACGGAATCTGCGGCTATGCCTGACAGCCCGAGTTTGATCCTCAGGACTCACACACAGTAGGAGAGAACTGGCTACAGTGGCCATCTTCTGACCTCCTCAGGTACACTCTGTCACATGTATGTCCTTCACATGCATACACATATATGTACACAGACACAGACAGAGATACACACATACAAGTAAATAGAAATTAAACAAAATAAAAAATCAAATACAATCAAAGTATGCCACATGCATATATATATACTATTATAGTAAAATCCATTATTTTGAACAGTTGATTAAAACCACAAACAGAAGGCAGCATTGGTTCAAAACCTTCCCAAGCTTTTCTTTTGTGACTTTTCTCTAGCATTAAACAGGACTGACGCTGCACTGTACCATATCAGTTACTTCTGCCACTGCTGCGACAGTGTCCAGAAACTTCTTATGGGAAGAAGAAATTATTTTTGCTCTCAGTTTCAAGTGATTTCAGCCCTGTAGTTTTTATAAACGTTCCAGCCATACATTCTGACTGGGTTTGTAAGGATGCAGGCAGTTTGGAGACTTCTCTCTCTGCTCACAATCAAGAGGTTTTGGTGACAGCAGTTGTTTACACATTTTTTATAGTCTTTGCATAGGGCTTCTCAGTGTGTGTTCTCATGTGAACTCCAAAAGGTGTGCAAAAACAATGGCTTTCTCACACTGTATGTTCGTGAAGAGTCTCTCTTGAGTCTTTTCATGAATTCCAAAGGAATGGTGAATACCGTTTCCCACAGCCCTTATCTCATGAGGTGAGTGTGTACCACTATGCTTTTCAAAGCCCATCAGAAAGCAGGAAGTATCTCTGTTGTAAAGATTAATCCTGACCGAGGGTTTCTATTCCGCCTTTGACACACACAGCCTTTATATTTACAATATGCCTTAAACAGCCCCAGAGTCGGGCAGATACCTACCCTCTGTGCTATTAGAATCGACTTTCCTATTGATAACCCCAAATTATTACTTGCTATGTTTCATCAGAGCTGCTCTTATCTCCAATTGGCCAGCCCTCAGGGCCATGTTTTTATGGCTCACCTAACCCATGGCAGCTTCTACACTGCAGACAGAGCAGTACAGGCACCTAGGAGTGTTAAAGGACTGGTAAGAGCCCCAGAGTGGGCTGCGGCAGAAGTGTTCAGTTACTCATCTTCTTTGAGGGTTTTGCAACTATCTGATACTACCACATGCAAAAAAATATTGGGACCACACAATCCTTGCGAAAACCAGAGAGAGGTTTGTATACCATGAAATGCCACAATATGGCAGAGTTGTATTGTCGGTAGAAACATGCTACAATAAGCCAGTAGAGTATTCTATTGGAATTGCAATAATAATAATAATAATAATAATATAATAATAATAATTCTATTGGAATTCTGTTCTATTGGGAACACCGTGATTCTTAGGCTAACTTGTAGGACCACTGCTTCTGTAACACAGAGCTGCCAGATTATTCTTCTAATGCCCATGCCAGAAGGACCAGACCTTTTTGAGTGCTGCTATCTGACAGTGCCCACTTCCACATCATGTCATGTCTCCTCCGTAATTATATTAGTCTGGAATATGAGTTATTTGGTACCCAACCTCCATTAGAAGGAAGCACTTTGGAAACGTCTGAATGATAGGTCTGCCGCCTCCCACGATCTATCTCTAGTTTGGCTGCTGGGTATCTATATCCACATTCACTTTTCTTATTATTAGGCTTTCAAGAAATATCATACAAATAATTTGTTGCCTCACAATATACAGGAAAATTGTACAAATTCATTTACTGAGTGAGGTTTTTGTCACTATTTCCTTATTCTCTTGTCTTTGGAGGACCAACCGTAAACGGGTTTGTAAGGCGCCAGTGGCTGGGTTTATGAGGACAGCTGAAAGTGACCAACTACAGCGGTGTGTGGCGAGCTCTGGGTGCCAGTCATACAGTATCACATGGTCAGCATCTGAGCCTCTTTGGAAGTGAGCTCAAAGTGTTCATGAAGGAATCATATATACTTTTGCTTTCCTTTGCCTTCCATGAAGAGTTGCCACAGATTGGTAGTTTAATAAGAGAACTATTGGCTCACAGCTCTGGAGCCCAGACGTCTGAAGTGGGGTCTGGGAATGCTGGTTCCTTTTGGAGGCCCAAAGGGTATCCTAATCTAGGTTGGCGGTTGGCTACTGTAGGCTTTGTTTTTGGTTTTTTTTTGCTGTTGTTTTTATATTTGTTTTTTTATTTTGGATTTGTAGAGTAACGCATGGCTCCAGGCTCTTCTGGCTTTCAAAGTTCCCTTGGAGAAGTCAACCGTTTTCTCATTGTTCCTTTACATGTGACTCACGGTTGATCTCCAGTTTCAAGTATGCGTTCTTTGTTTCATGTACTTCCTGTTTCAACTATGACTTGCCGTGTGGAGTTTATTTTTCTGGTCTGTGTATTTGATTCTCCACATGCTTCACGTATCTGTATATGTATGGGTGAGCCTTTCCTTAGTTTGGGGAAGTTTTCTTCTTTGACCTTGTTGAAGGTCGGGTCTAGGACACTGACCTGGGATTCTTTCCCTTCATCTATGATGTAATTCAAAGGTTTGGTCTTGTTATATTGTTCCATACGCCCTCCATGTTCCTCTCCCGTTTTTATTTAAAGTTGTCACATCACTGTTTCGTGTAGAGCCTCTGTTTTACCTTTGTGTTCCGGTGTTTGATTTTCTTCCTGGTTCATTCTGCGCACGAGGCCTGCCCTTCAGTTTTCTAGCTCAGTTATTAGGTTTTTCAATTCCGTCTTCGTTTCAGCTTGCGTTCTCGTCAGCATTTCTAACTCTTTACTGAGTTCTGTTTTCAAATCGTGGACTGTCTTATCATTTCCATCCTTCTTACATTTGTGTTCTCTTTGACTTCACTCAGAAATTTGTTCTAAGTTAATTCTCCCTAAGTGTGTTGAGTTGTTTCTTTGTGGCTTTTTTTTTTAATTAAAAAGTGATTTATTTATGTGCATTGATGTTTCACCTGCATGTATGTCCGTGTGAGGGTGTTGGATCCCCTGGAGTTGCAGATAGTTATGAGCTGCAGGTGGGTGCTGGGAATTGAACCCAGGTCCTCTTGAAGGTGCTCTTAACCCTTGAGCCATCTCTTTAGCTTCTCTAATATGTCTTTTTAAAATTCTCAGATTTTGAAGATTATGGTTGTTCCTTTAAATTCTATATCTTGGCATTGATCTAGATACTGCCTTGGTTTTTCATACTGCCTTGGTTTGTATTTTTGGAATGAGATCTGGGTATGTGGACTGATTTCGTCAGTTCTTTTTTTCTAATATGGACAGAGCAGGTTGGGGCCGAACGAGGGCATTTGGCTCAGGTTGGGTCTAAACACCGGAAATGGCTTAGATGGAGTAAGTCAGGTAGATACGGGGTGCTGGTTAGACAAGCAGGGTGTGCTTTCTGGTCCAGGCTGGCGTTTGGAGGTAGGTCTGGACACGGGGGAAGTATGTGAGTGGACAGTGAGGCAAGGCTCACTGGTCTACATTACAGGACGAGATGGGAAGGATCTAGCCGAGCAGAAAAGTTGTCACGCGGCAGAGACGGCCCGTAGGTTGGGATAGGCGTGGAACCTTGGTACTGAGGGGCACGCAAGCAGGAGTGGCCAGACTAGGCCAGGGCACAGGATGTGGAACCTTGCCGATATCTGGGTAACTGAGAAGGGTACGTGGAAGAGAGAACTGGGTATACCCGGCCAGGTTTACCCTGGTGAAGACTCTGCAGGGTCTGGCCAGGCATAGAGGTTCATAGTTGTGACATTTCGGTTTTCGCCTTTTTCTACCCTTAAGCTCACGGTTGACCACTATTTACAGTAAGTGTAAGGATATTAATCTGTTCACGGCCTTCTTTCTGTGATATACTTCCTGATAGTGGTGCATGCTACATACGTCTACTATCATAAAGTGTAATATTGCTCCCATCCTGTGGCTGTGCTTTGCACAGCTTTGCCATCTTTGCTCTGCTCGTTTCTAGACCTTTTAGTACAATATAGTTGTAGTTATTGGGAGAAACTCGTCTGTCTTTCTGACAGGTGCATGAAGATTATTTTCCTGGGGAATTTGTTTATAAACAGCCACCTTTTCTTTGGTAGTTGAATGACATTGTTACTCAGCATAAATTTCTTGGGTCGTCAGTTTTATTCATGAAAACACAATGGAGTGTTTTAATATTGAAGGCCCGGGCCAGGCTGTGTTTCTCCCCCCCCCCTTTTTTTTTTTGTCTGCCATCATTTGTTTACTGGAACTATGATGAACCCCATGACCAAAGGAACTTGGGGAGGAAAAGTTTTATTTCAACTTACAGTTCTGCATCACAGTCCTTCACTGAGGAAGCCTAGGCAGGAACCCATGGCAGGAACCCGGAGGCCAGAACGGAAGCAGAGGTTATGGAGGAGAGCTGTTGCTCACTGGCTTGTTCTCTCAGCTCACTCAGCCCGCTTCTGATGCAGGAACTCAGCACCAATGTAGAGAAGTGGTGCTACTCACGGTGGGCTTGGCCCACTGCTGTCAGCTGTGACTCAGGGCAAAGGTTGTGGAATCCTTTTCTCACCAAGGTTCTTTCTACCCAGACGACCCTAGCCTGCATCAAGTTCAATAACCTAACCACAATGATATGTGACGTGTTTCTACTCCTATTCCAACTTGACCCTTGGTTTTGAAAGCTCACTGTCTTTAGACCATAGTTCACCGTTGATTCGTTATTCCCTGACACGCTAGGCACTTTCTAGTCTATTGCTTTTTTTGTTTGTTTGTTTGTTTTTTTCGAGACAGGGTTTCTCTGTGTAGCCCCGGCTGTCCTGGAACTCACTCTGTAGACCAGGCTGGCCTCGAACTCAGAAATCTACCTGCCTCTGCCTCCCGAGTGCTGGGATTAAAGGCGTGTGCCACCACTGCCCGGCTTCCTAGTCTATTGCTTTAACTCTTTCATTTCAGCCAGGTTTTCTTGAAGCACTCCTTTGATTGGTTTATTTTTGCCTGTGTGTTCCTGTGAACAATAAGTTCTGAGTATACTGGGTGCCTCCTTTTGTTTTTCATGACCATTTTGTCTGTTCGTCAAAGTCAATGTTTTCAGTGTTTTATTTTAAATATGGAACACTTCGTGGATGAACATATCACGTTTGCATAGGGGCCAGGCTAACGTCTCTGCCTAATTCCAGTTTTAGTTCATGGACTCCTGAAGTGAGCATTAGAATTTTCAAAGTAGCACACAGCAATGAGCCACTCATATTGGCTAAGTAAACCTTATGAAAGAAACTGAACATTTAGTCAAATTAAAGGGAAGGTTACTAAATATTTTTTTTTCTCTTTTCAGATTCTCAAAGTTCATTTCTAGAAATCGTATTTCCAAAGAAAATTGAAGATAAAACAAACTCAGAAGTAAGAAACATTTTATTATATAAAATTTCTTACTTGTATTGCGTATCTACAGAACACACAAATCATAATGTAGTATCATATATATATGATATATGATATCACACACACATATAATATTGCTACTGATAATGAGTATAAAGTTTTTATGGTAAAAATAAACATATACATTAAGATGGTCAATTTAAAAAACATTTGTCAATTCTTCATAGTTTTTTGAGCAGTTCACATATACAAAATAATAGAGAAAATAATGTTAAATGTCTCTTTTGACATTAACAAGATATTTAGAGATCCAGGCGGAGGATAATTTTCCTCAAAATGGCTGATTTTGTTAACACAATTTTTTTTAACAACAATCTCTTTTCTTATGCTTCATCTCTGTACCCATAGTTCTCAAACAAGGGAATTTTTATGCTCCTATTTTAGAAAGCAAAATAATTCATTTTATTTGGTGATTTTTGGCGTTGGTAATTTGCTATGTTAAATGTCTTTAAGAGTTTTAAAAATAAACATTTGAATGTACCTGCCTGTGTGCACACGCACGTGTGTGCGCTTGGAATCCAGAGGCTGGTTTCTGGCAGCCTTCCCTGGAAGCCGTCTGCCTTGTGTTGGGAGTCAGGCTCCCCCGCTAACCTGGAGCTCCTTGGTGAGCTCTAGAGAATCTGTTTTCATTTTTCCAGCCCTGGGATTATAAGCATGAGCCCATCCCAACTGTCGTTTTAAAACGTGTGCTCTGGGATCAAACTCAAAGCCTCATGCTTGCACGGCAAGTGTTTTACGGGCTGAGCCATCTCTGCAGCACACGGTCAGTCATTTAAAGCACTTTCATTAGCATATATTGATTGTACAAAATTATCCTTTTCTTCCCCTGTCTCTTTCCCCCCTCCCGGTATTTTACTTCCTCTCCCAAATAGTCCCCGCCCACTTTCACATGGCATATATGATCTAGGGCCCACTTCCTCACGTGGGGGCAACCCGTGTGATTGCACTGACATTTACTGAAGTACAATTTTCATGCTGCAGAATTCGTGCATGGTGATGAGCACTTCGATTATGAAAATGCAACTTGCAGACATGCAGCTCGCAGACATGCAGCTCGCAGACATGCAGCTCGCAGACATGGTGTATTCTACTTGCACAGTGTTTCTCTCGCCCTCAGTATTCCTCCTTGCCCAGTTGTGTGGCTTACCTCTCTTCTTATCCCCAGACACCAGCAACCATGGATGATCTGCTTATTTTAATTAGATTTATTTGTTTGTAACAGCTCTCAGGTCATAGCTTCCTTAAAACAAATATGGAGTGCCATATTTATTTTCCCATTAATCAGTTGACGCTCATGTGGCTCATTTCCAGGTACTGGCCATTATGAAGAACTGTTTATGGATGTCCGTGCTCACACACTCCTTTGCCTTCCGTTTGGTTACACTCTTAGCAGTGAGAGAGATAAGTTTATGCTTGACACGTGTAGGAGCTACCATATGGTTTTCCACAGTATGTGATACCATGCGAGTTTATATTTCACTCGAGTAGCATGTGAGCATTCGTGTTTTTCCACGTGATGGGACTTGTCATGGGGTATGGTGAGGGGCCGCTACTCTCCCCTAAATGTCTGCTGTCTTCCAAGAGTCCACCAGCTATTGCTGCACCTTTCATCCAAATGCTGATTCAAACCATTCATCCAGTTCAAGTCTGGGACTTCTCTACTTTTGAGTCCCAAGAATTTATGGTATTTTCCTTTGCAGTTCCTGTCTGATGTATGAGTTGTGATGTTCTTGTCTCAACTTATGGCTTTTTTAGTTTTCTTCAAAATAGTTTTTTTTCGTTTCATAAATTTTATTTATTAATAAGCATATTGTGAAAAAATCTACATTTGATTTAGACTTCATGTTTACAGAGCTTTTCACCATGGGGTTAGGATTCCTCCCAGCTACCCTATTTATGACTAGTGAAGTAAAGAGTCTGGTTCATTGACTCTATTCATAGATTTTCCCTTGGTTCACTGAGTAAATCAGTAGGTTCCCTAGAGTTAATCAAGAGGAGATCCATGGGAGATTCTTTGGTTAATCTACTGGACTATATACTGAGAACCAAGGGAAAACTCGAATATATATATATATATATGTGTGTGTGTGTGTGTGTGTGTGTGTGTGTGTGTGTGTGTGTGTGTGTGTGTGTAATGAAAAAAATGGGTGCTGCCATTTAAAGAGTAGCCTATTTTACCATCAATCTATAGGTGAAATATGATTCTCACCAAATAACGTATCATCACATTCTAGGTATTTGATGGAGCTTGGTATGACCTGACTCGTAAGTCATCAACACTTCTTAGGGGTTATATACTGTCTATGCTTGGTTTATCTAACTTGTATTATGGACTACTTTCAGTGTACATACAAATGTTCATGCATCAGAAGTCAGTTTCCTTTAACATTTCGTTAAATTTTGGTGAGCTATGCTGGGGAGGTGGGGCGCCATGTGCCTGAATACACTCGGCTGCCTGTGTCTTCTTCAAAATAGTTTAAATACAAACATTTGCAATTTTGATGATGTAGTTTGTCACATTTTCCTTTATGGATCTTAGCCTGGGGCCAGCCCTGGCATTCAGGTACTGAGGTGGAACACAGATTCAGTCAGATGAAGGCCAAAGACTGAGGATCTCTGGCCTTGTAGCTCTCTCTTGCTGTTCTATGGGCCAGAAGCTGATGGCCTCTGTCAATTTAACTCTCACTTGCTATTCTGTGGCTAAAACTTAAGCTGCTGGTTCCTGGCAATTAACTCCTGCTAATAGCATCAGGGGAAAATCAACAAAAGCTTAAATACTTAAGTCCTTGTCTCTTCAACTCAGACTTCTCGCTGGCCAGGTGAGAAGCTTTGAGCTCCTTAACTCTTCATAAGCAAGAAAGAAAAGAAAGGAAGGAAGGAAGGAAGGAAGGAAGGGAGGGAGGGAGGGAGGGTAGAAGGGAAGAAGGAAAGAAGAAAGAAAGAAGTAAGTTCTTTCTTTTCTTGAGACACACTGGATTAAGTAGATAAGTGCTAAAATGTCTCTTAATCATTGTTCTTAGTATTTATACTAAGGATAATTGATCACATGGTTTTCTAAGCACTTTTATATACCATAAATTTATAGTAAGTTTAAGCCAATAGTTGATGTCATAGTTCAATAGGGAGTTACAACAGAATTGCTTACATGTCTTTCCATAAAGATTAGTACCTGACTAGTGTCTGTTTCTAGTTCCATAAGTTCATTATAAGTTTAAAGCAATAATTTTTATATCCTAAGTTAGCATGGTTTTGTCTAGAGACAAATCATCTGCCTTGTGTCCCATTATTTTTAAGTCTTATATAGAAGACTAGTCCATAATTTATTTTCTGTCCTTGCACCTATAATAAATTGCTCAGTTTATGACTTTTAGTTACCAGGTAGTGGCCTACCTTTCTTAACCTAGATGGTGGGCCATCTCCTTAGACTTTCCTAGATGCCTCTAACAATCTTGTCATTGGTCTTGCATCTAAGAACTTTGTTAAGGACTGGACTGTGTTCCCTCAAAACTTCCTATGTTGAATGCCTAGCTCTTACTGTGACTATATCTGGAGACAGCGCCTTCAGGGATGTACTTGAAGCTGAATGAGGTCATACGATAGAGATTCTAAGCCAATAGCTTTAGTGTGCTTCTATTTTAGTGTGCTTCTATCTTAGTGTGCTTCTATCTCAGTGAGCTTTCTGTTGTTGTGATGGACACTCAGACAGAAAGCTCCCTGGGGAGAAGAATTTATTACATCTCCCTGGTCCCATCATGTGCAGGGAAGCCAGGGATGGGGCTCAGAGGGCTGGAGGCAGAAAGTGAAGCAGACAGGAAGAGGAGTGCTGCATTCTGGCTTGCCTCCTGATGCTCCCACCCCCATGGTTTGATCAGCTTGCCTTGTTTGTTTGTTTGTTTGAGACAGGGTTTAGCTAGGTAGCTTTCTGGCTGGCCTGGACCAGGCTGGCATCCTACCCACAGCAATTCACCTGTCTCTGCCTTGTGAGTGCTTGGATTAAAGGTATCAGCCTGCTTTCTCAGACAAACCAAGAACACCTGACCAGGGTTGGCACTGCCCACAGTGGCCTGGGCCCTCCCACATTGGTCACTAATCAGGAAAATGCTTCACAGATTTGATTTGCCTACAGGTTAATCTGATAAATGTATTTTCTCCATTGGGGTTCCATGTTCCCAGATGACTCCAGCTTGTGTCAAATTGACAAAGCAAACACGCAAGCAAGCAAGCAAGCACACAAACAAGCACCTTTACCGTCATTACATCTAAGAGGAAGAGACTACACAGAAGAGTCATAGGGAACAGAAGGCGGGAGAAGAGGACGGGGAGTTGACAGAGCTGCCCTCCTACTGGGGTGCCCAGCCTCCAAAACTGGAAGGACAGCATTTTCTCTCATGGAAGCTGATTGGCAGTGGTTACCTGGTTCATATTTTTTACCGTTTAATTGCACATATTTTTACCATTAAATGCAACTTTTTAGGGCATATGAAATGTGGATCTGTCATAGTCAGTTGTTAATTTGACACTCTGGGATAGTGGTTCTCAACTTGTTAGGTGTGACTTCTTCCTGGGTTGAATGACTCTTCCACAGTCACCTAAGGCCATCACAAAACACAGATACTTACATTATGTGAGTCATAACAGTAGCAGTTATGATTCATTACAGTGAGGAAGTAGCAACCATAAAAATAATTTTATGGTTGGGGTTCACCACAGCATGTGGAACTTTATTAAAGGGTCTCAACATTAGAAAGGCTGAGAACCACTGCTCCGGGAAGAGGAACCCTCGAATAAGGAATTGCCTCCATTGTGTTAGCCTGTGGCCACACCTGTGAGGCATTTTCTTAATTGCTACTTGATGAAGAGGGGCCCCACCCACTGTGGGCAGTACCACCCAATGGCTAGTGCGCCAGCGTTATATAAGAAAAGTAGCTGACTGAGCTCCTGGAAGAAGCTGGTGAGCAGTGTCCCGCAGTGGTTTCTGCCTCAGTTCCTGCCTTGGCTTCCCTGGGTGATGGACTATAAACTGTGAGTTGAAGGGAACCCTGTTCTCCACCATGTTCCTTGTAGTCATTGTTTCTCTTTGAATAGAAAATAAACTAGGACAGGTCTCGTAAGATCCTAGAATGTGGGAATGGGCTTGGAACTGCGTGGACTGAGGCCGAGGAAGTTCTGACCGTGCCGGGAATAAAACCTTAGGTGGTTTGAAGGGACTGGAGTGTTGACTTAACCTCTGCAGAGGACACATGGTTTCACTCCGTGGATAGAGCATCTATAGAGCAGCAAAAGGACTCCCGGTGAGATCACAGATGGAAGGGAGAGGCACTTAACGGGAGTGGCAGATTAGGAGAGTCTTGGCCATAAAGAGCTAACATAATTGTGCTCTAGTACTTGTGGTAGGTAGGACTGTGGGCAGCAGCTTGGTTCCGCAGTCCAGATTTCCTAAGCAGAGCATTGAATGGATGGATGGGCCATGGTTTCCATAAATGATGCGTACAGTCATATGTGGGAGAGCCGAGAACAACTGAAAGAATTGTTAAGTAAAAAGGGATTGCACTTGAAGACTAGACAATTCTCAGCCCACAGGTATTTTCGTAACAGAGAAGCATTCTGTGGGGCTCCTTCGCTCAGTGTCTCTTCGCTCTGCATTCTGTACAGAAGCTTTTAAACTGCATTTGCCAATCCTTGCTGTTATTTCCTGAGCTATTGGGGTCTTACTCGGAAAACCCTTGCCTAATGCATTTATCTTGAGATGTTTGTCCATGTCAGTTTGAAGTTTGAGGTTTTACACTGAGCTCTTCGATATGCTTTGAGAGACTTTGGTAAAGGATGAGATCGTTTGCCTTCTACATGTGGATACTCAAATGCTGCTTTTTCTCCACATATAACTTGTTGGTCACGTGTTGAGAATCAGGTGCTGTAGGTTTGTGGGCTTACTTCTGTCTATTCTATACTATCTATTCCATTGCTCCGTGTGTCTGAGTTTGCACCTGGATAGCAGTAGAGCACACTTTAAAGTCAGGCATTGGATCCCTCCACAATTGCCTGTTTGTCTCAGGGTTGCTTTGGTTGGTTATTCAGGGCCTGTTTTGATTCCATGTAAATTTTAGGATGCTTTTCTACCTCAGTAAAGCATGGTGCTGGAATTGCAGTGGGGTTTATATTAATTTTAGGTCATTTCCAGCAATAAAACCGTTTTTTAAACAGCATTAATTCTCCCAGTTCAGAAACACAGGGGGTCTTTCTTTCTTCTACAGTCTTTTTTTTTTTTTTAAACACTAATTTTTTTTGAAAAATTATCATCTTTGATTTTTTATTTTTTATTTTTTTACAGTTCAGGCATTATCCCCCTCCTGGTCCATCCTCTGACTGTTCCTCCTCCCACGCCTCCTCCACCGTCTCTAAGAGGATGTCCTCCACTCCCCTACCAGACCTCGCCATTCCCTGAGGCTTCAAGTCTCTCGAGGGTTAGGTACATCTTCTCTCACTGAGGCCAGACAGGAAGTCCTCATGTCAGTGGCCTCATATCAGTGGGTATATGCTGCCTGGTTGGTGGCTCAGTGCCTGAGAGACCTCAGGGATCCAGGTTAGTTGAGACTGCTGGTCTTCCTATGAAGTCACCCTCCTCCTCAGCTGTTTCCAGCCTGTCTCTAATTCAACCACAGGGATCCCCAGCTTCTGTCCATTGGTTGGGTGTAAGGATCTGCATCTGACTCTTTCCTGCTTGTTGGCCCTCTCAGAGGACAGCCATGTTAGGCTCCTGTCTGTAAGCACACCATAGCCTCAGTAATAGTGTCAGGCCTGGAGCCTCCCCTTGAGCTGGATCCCAATTTGGGCCTGTCGCTGGACCTCCTTTCCCTCAATCTCTTCTCCAATGTTTTGGGATTCATTAATGAGTTCTTTCACATCCTCATTTAGTTAATGATGGTTTTGTGAGTGAAATTGCACTTGCAGTCTCTTAATGGTTGCATTGATGGAATACCTTGTTGCTCTGTTTCGAATGGTCATCAGACTGGGGCACTTCCTGGTGGAGTCTCCGGGGTCCTGTAGGTGCAGGATCATGTCATATGTATGTGAGTACACTGTAGCTATCTTCAGACACCCCAGAAGAGGGCATCGGATCCCATTACAGATGGTTGTGAGCCACCATGTGGTCACTGGGAATTGAACTGAGGACTTCTGGAAGAGCAGGCAGTGCTTTTAATGGCTGAGCCATCTCTCAGTCCCCGGCTTTTGTCTTTCTAACTTATTTGTCCATTTCTTTCCTTCTCTTACTCTTCTGCATTAGACTTGAAGTGCTATATCGAGTAAGAAAGGAGAGAGTGGACAGGATTCTCATTCCTGATTGTAGAGAAAACTCTTATTTCTTTCCCCAGTTAGTGTTATGCTGGCTATCAGCGCTCATTATGCGACCATATGATCTTCCTGCTCCTAGCTTTCTTAGGGCTTTAATTGTGCAGTGATGTTGAGCTTTGTCAAAGGCTTTTCTGCATCTATTGAAATGGTTGTGTGACTGTTCAAGGTTTATTTTCTTTTAAAATATGTATGTATGTATGTATGTATGTATATGTATGTGTATGTGTGCTGGCTAATTTTATGTCAATTTGACACATGCTAGAGTCATCTGAGGGGAGAGAACCCCAATTGGGAAAATGCCTCCGTAAGATCTGGTTGTAGGTAAGCCTGCAGAACATTTTCTTAATTAATGATTAATCTGGGAGGGCCCAGCCCATTGTGGGTGGTGCCATCCCTGGGGTAGAGGTTCTGGGTTCTATAAGAAAGCAGGCTGAACAAGCCTTGAGCAGCATTCCTCTATGGCTTCTGTCTCAGCTTCTGTCTCCAGGCCCTCCTTCAGTTCTTGTTCTGACATCTTTCAGTGATGGACTACAATGTGGAATTGGAAGGCAAATAAACCCTTTCCCCCACAACTTGCTTTTGGTCATGGTGTTTCGTCACAGCAATACTAACCCTAAGACAGAAATTTGTCCCAGGATAGTGATAGTGGGGTACTGTGACTGATGTGACCATGTTGACTTCTGTGGGAGGATTGTGGAAGGACTTTGGAACCTTGGGCTAGAAAAGCCATTGAGTGTTCAAACCTTGGTCCTTTGTTCAGTGGGAGCTTGGAAGATAAGTATTGAGAGAAATGCTGGCGATGGAGGCCTGGCTTGTGAAGTTCCAGAGGAATGATTGAGAGTCACTTAATAGACTCTTTTGGGGCTGAGGTGAAATCTTCTGGGAAGTGTTTCCTCAGGGTCAGCACACAGAAGCTATGTTCCACAAGTGGCCAAGGTTGTACCTTGTGTTGGCAGCCAGATTTTGTAGTGTAAATCACCCATATGTTACTGGTTTTGAAGGCATGAAAGGGTCATGGAGAACAGCTGAGGCTTGGCAGTGTGGCAGGACTGTGGAGTCCCTGAAGAGAGCCCAAGAGAGGCTATTGGTTAAAGTATAGCTCAGTCACATGAGACCCCAGCATTTTGGAGATCCAAGTACCATAGGATGACCACCGAGAACAGCAGCAGGGGTGGAATGGAGCCTACCAGAGTTTAGAAGGCAAGATGTGTGTGCTGCAGAGGGTGGAGCTGGAGAAGTGACCCAAGGTCTTTGGAGGAATCCAGAAGACAGTGAATGAATCCCAGATATTGGACATGGGGTTATTTACACTGTTAGAGTTTGGTTTTGCTTTGAGCTGATTGTGACTGTGCCCTGGTTCTTCCCTCGTGAAATATTTAACTTTTTAAAACAACAACAACAACAACAACAACAACAAACAAGAGCCCATAATTGAGAGACTGAGTTTTAAAAGAGATTTTAGATGTTTAAAGAGATTGAATTTTAAAGTGCTTGAATTTGTAAGGACCGTGGAACTTAAAAGTTTGTAATCTGTTTTATATTTGTGATATTTATTAATCTGAGATCTTTGGGATGAACAACAATAAAGAGGAAAGGCTGTGCCTTAACAAGTGTGGTGTTAAGGTGGCAAGGGTTTAGCTGTGCTGGCTAATTTTACATCACCCTGATACAGGCTGGAGTCATGTGGGGAGAGGGGACCCTACCGAGGGAACACCTCCGTAAGATCAAGCTGTGGGTAAGCCTGCAGGACATTTTCTTGGTGATTGATGTGGGCAGTGCCATCCCTGGGCTGGTGGTCCCGGTTTTACAAGAAATAAGATTGGCTAAGCCATGAGGAGCAAGCCACTAAGCAGCACCCCTCCGTGGCCTCTGCATCAGCTCCTGCCTCCAGGTTCCAATCATATTTGAGCTCCTGTCCTGACTTCATTGAGTGACAGACCATAATGTGGACTTATGAGCCAAATCATCCCTTTCCTTTTCAACTTGCTTTTGGTCATGGGGTTGCGTTGTAGCAATAGTAAGCCTAACTAAAACCTCATGTGTCCGTGGGTATATGCACATATGAATGGGTGCCTATGGAAGCTGGAGGTTTGTATCTCTGTGAAACTGGAGTTACAGGCAACTCTGGCCACTTGACAGGGATGCTGGGAATGGAACTCAGGTCTTCTGAAAGCAGTACATGCTTTAACCTTGAGCCGTAATCGTACAACCAGGTCATGTGATCTTTGCCTTTATTCTATTTATTCATATACTACATTTATTGACTTTCAACTTTGTCATCCACTTTTCCAGCCCCAGACAGAGACTAACCTGATCACAGTGTATGATGTTTGTAATGTGCTGCTGGAATCGTTCTACAGGTGTGTTCCTGAGAATCTTTCCATCTGTCGTCATCAGTGGAACTGGTGTTTGGTTTTTCTTTTCCATTGTGTTCATATCTGTCTCTGTTGTCAGGACACTGCTGGCCTGTGAGTGAATTTCAAAGCATCCCCCTTCTCTGTGGTACTGACTGGTCTGAGGAGGTTGCTTGCTCCTTTTGAAGGGTCTGGTAGAATGTCTGCTTTTAGTCTCTTGTTGGTAGACTTTTTACTCTATCTTCAGTCTATACATTTTATCTATTTGTGGGAATTTATTGAAATATATTAAAATATTTCCAAATGACCTGTTGCATTTCAGTAGTATTTTTTGTAATATCCCCATTTTAGTTTCTAATTTTATTATTTTGTACTTTCCTCTGGTATTAGTTTACCAAGGGTTTATCAATCTTTATTTTTCCAAAGAATCTACTTTGTTTTAATAATTGAATGATTGGAGAGTTATTTTTCATTTTTTTTTTTAGATTTAGCTCTGGTATTATTTCTTGCTTTTACTTTTTTTTGGGTTTGATTGTATCTTTTTAAAAAATTAGACTTTCATGTAAACCATTAAGTTCTTATTTGAGGTCTTTCTGATTATTTTAAATCACCAATTTTTTCAAGGATTTTAATTTATGTCTATGTACGTGTGCGTGGTGTGTGTGCCCTGTGTGTATGCAGGTGTCCACAGAGGTCAGATGAGGGTGTTAGGTCCTTTGAAGTTGGGAGTTCCAGGCAGCTGTGAGCCATCCATTGTGAATGCTGGGAACTGAATTCAGGTTCTCTGGAAGGGAAGCAAGTCTTCTTAACCTCGCCATCTCTCCAGACCTGTTTTTTTTTTTTTTTTTTTTTTTTTTTAAGCTAGAGTTTTAAAGTGAAGTGTTTTTTGTTTGCTTTGTTTTGTTTTTGTTAGAACTACTGGGCTGCTTAGAATGAAATGGCCCTCCTAGACTCGTATATTCAGATACTTGTCCTGAATTGGCGGACTAGTTCAGGGAGGACAGGATGTGGGCTTATTGGAGGAGATATGTCACTGGGGGGGGGGGGGGGACTCTGAGTTTTCAGAAGCCCTCACCATTCCCAGTTAGTTCTCTGCCTTGTGGTTGTCTGTCTCAGAGTGTGGGCTCTCAGGGTCATGCTGCTGCTGCAGAGCCGTGCCTGCCTGCCTTCCTGGGGCCATGGCTCACCCTCTGAAACTGTAAACCCCAATATGCTCTAGCTGCTTTGGTCATGGAGTCTGCATAGCAATAGAAGAGTAACTAAGACAACTACCATTGCTGTATGTCATAGATTTTATAAATTGTATTTTCATTCTAGGATTTTGAAATCCCTTTCTTAACTGCTCCAATAACCCACGGGTTAATTTATACTCTATTATTTAATCTCCATTTGTTTCTGTAGTTCCTGAATTTTCTCCTGCTGCTGACTTCTGTTTTATTCCATTATGATCTGTTGAGTTTCAAGATAGTCTTTCAATTGCATCTTGTCTTTACTTTAAGATTTATTTATTGTATGTGTAAGGGTGTTTGCCTGCACTTACATCTGTATACCAGATGCATGCCTGGTGCCCACAGGGGTCAAAAGAGGGCATCAGATTTCCTGGAACTGGAGTTATGGATGTTTGCAAGCCACGATGTGGCTAGGAATCAAACCTGATTCTCTTTAAGAACAAGTGCTCCTAACTGCTGAGCCATATCTCTAGCTCCGTAGTTTGTACTTCTAAAGACTCACTTTATTGTTTAGAAAGCAATGCATTTTGAAGAAAGTCTATTTATTATGAGTACTGAATAAGTCAAGGGCACTGGGGCGAGTGGTTCTCTGGTGCTGGGTTGTGTGGTCAGGTCTGGTCCTGAGTTTCAGGATGAAGCCCGTGGCTTTCACCAGTACTCCAGGCAGAGTCTTGTTTTTCCCATGCTTCGGCTCTTCACACATGATGAAAGTTCTCCTTTGCTCCTGGCTAAGATCCATCTAGAAGCTCAGTCTGAAGATGCTAACTTGGAATTGGGAGCCACTGGATTCTGCCCAGTCTGGGTTCCCAGCCCTGGGCCTGGTATTCTACTTAGAATGAAGGCCTGGACTTACGCTCTTCCCTCTCTGAGCCAGGGAGCCTCTCCACACCATGCTACCTGCACTTGTGTAAGGTGTTTTGTGAAATAGGTACCTCTTCCTTGCCTTCTTTTTTGCCACATCTTTTCATAGTATAATGGTAAAGCCAGATACGGAGGCCTGCCCCCACTTTGGTTTTTCTGGCCTTCCCCAGGCAGATATTTCTGTGGGGAGATGGTTTCTGGAGGGTCTTGTTCAGCTGTCAACTTTCTCTCTTCCCAGGAGCAGAATGTCATCACTGAAAGTCGGCATTTGCCTGCTGTTAGAAAATAGGACATAAAGTTAACCTTCTTGTTCAGCAAACTGCCAGTGGCCTCGGTGGATGACGCCCTCTGCTTGGTCTAAAGCATCATTCCATCTTCACTTACTCTGGAAGTGAAGGGAATGTGTGCGTCGTGCACCATGACAGTACAGGTGTACAGTTGTTACTGGCATCTAAGATGCCCACAACGGAGTGCTTCCAGCTTCCACGATGCTACAAAGAGGCTTCAGACAGCACGGGCTCTTCTTTCCTAGGCATTTAAGATTCAGTGACATGGAGATTTCTAATGCCGTGTAAATCAAGACTGGCTTATCTTGTGTGGCAATGAATGGGTTATGCGAAAAGTTAAACATTTTCAATATATTATTGCAGATTTTTAACATAGGCAGTGCACCGTGATTTTTTGAATTGTCTGAAACATGCTTGGTGAAGTTGGTTGATTCTTGAGTTGCTGTTTGCTTCTCAAAATCTGACCTCACTCTCAGTTTTTCTGGACTCTCTAGGAACAGATAACCTATGTTATTCCAATAAACAAGAAGCAGTACACTGTGCACCTCCAGAAAAGGTGATTTTCATTCCTTATTCTTGAGCTTGGCATTTCATTTGATTTCTTTGGAACTGTTTACCTGTAAACAGCAGCGGAATAACAGAGCAATGATACAGCTCTCGTTAGGACTGTCTGCTGTCACTATTGTTTTTACCGCGATTGAAATGAACAAAATACGACTAATAGAGGTGGGAATGAGTTTTCACTGTGAGAAGGAAAAGCCACATAACTGGGAGCCATGGAAACACGTAAGGATGATGGGTAATACTGGGATGCAGGAAGTATTGGGATTCCTGCGGGAGGAAGGGTGAGCTCACGAACGCCAAGAGAAATGGCATCCAAGTCATCAGGGTCAAAGACTTGCTGCCTTAAGCTCAGCTGACAGTCGGACCTCACAGCTAGGGCGTGTGGGAGGGCACGATTGCTAGCCTTTGTGCGACCGGGCTCAGCGGAGAACTGGAAGCAGCAGACTGGGAAGTTGCTGAAGATGGAGGGAATGTGAAGGGAGGAAGTAAAGTGGAAGCAACAGAGTATGTACAGACTATGGAGCCGTAAGTAGGCTGGGCTTAGACTTGAGTTTCAGTGCAGATGCTAAGGTTATAGGACTTAATTTTCCTCAAACACATTACCAAAACCATACATATTTATATATTATATATTATGTACAATATAATATATATTATATATTATGTACAATTATTTATATATTATATATTGTGTACAGTGTATAATATATACATATTATATATTATGTACAATTATTTATATATTATATATTGTGTACAGTGTATAATATATACATATTATATATTATGTACAATGTACATTAAATACATATATAGTATATACACATTATATATGATGTACAGTATATAATATACACATATTATATTATGTGCAGTGCATATTATATACATATATTATGTACAGTGTATAATACATACATATTATATAGTATGCATAATGTATAATATATACATGTTATATATTACACATTTTATATATTTTAATCATATACAATATACTTATGTTATAATAATAAAATATATAATAAATATATAATATCATGAATGTATATTCATATATTTTATATATTACATACTATATAATTATAAATAAATAAAAATATATTTATAAAATAAATTAGTCATAAATAAAAAATAAAAACATTTAATATTATATATATCATATATGTTATGTTATACATTACATAATATATAACATCTAAATATTATATAATAGCTATAAATAAATTATATGTAATATAGTAATTGATATTTATATCATACATATTAGAGTAAAGGAGCAGAAAATTCTCCCAACCCTCCATCCAGTGCACACCTCTGTAAATAGAAAGATGGCTTTACCCGCCTTGCAGCCTCTTCCCTGTATTAAAAGGATCTAGTGGGCTGATAGCTCAGTGGTTAGGAGTGCTTACTGCAAAGGCCTTTGTTCTCAGCGCTCAAACGGCCCATAACCTCCTGTAAGCCGAACTCTAGGAGATAGGATACTGTCTGGCTTCTAGGGATACCTACACATACTGGTGCACAAATACATACACGCAGGCACTTACATGCACATTAAAAAAAGAAATCTTTTTGAAAAATAAAAACACCTTTAAGCTGGGGAAATTATTTTGAGTAAATGTGCATTACTTTGCATATATTGTCCTATATGTCAAAGGAAATGCTACCATTATGTCAAAAGTTGCCTTTTCTCTAAAACTTTGGAGAGTCAGCCTAGTTTTTAAGGCCCTCTAGTTTCTGCCCAAACTACTTACCTCCACTGCCGCAGCTGGCTTTCCCCCAGAGCACGTTCAGGTGGGCATGGCTGTGTTCCAATAAAGTTTTATTTACAGAAACATGGGGTGGGGCAGAGTTTACTGATGGTTGCTCTGTTTTTTCTCGAAGACTAACTCAGAATTCTCTCTCTTCTGTGCTTAGATATATTTTAACAAATCGTTTTATGGTTTATATGTATAATCAAGGATCTACGAGTTTTCATTCTTCAAACATTCCGGTAAGATTTCAATCATTTTATGGATTTCCTTGGTCCTATGAAGGCTCCATAGATGCCCCAGTGTAGGGGAATTTAAGGGCAGGGAGTCGGGAGTGGGTGGGTGGGGGAACGCCCTCATAGAAGCAGGGGAAGGGATGATGGTGAAGGGGGTTTCCGGGAGGGGGGGAAACTGGGAAAGGGGATAACATTTGAAATGTAAATAAAGAAAATATCAATAAAAAAAAAACACTTTAAATTAACTGAGTGATTGGTTTCCCAACACACAAGGCTCTCAGGACCCATAGGGGACATACTGAAGGTACTTATTGCTTAGTCGTGAAGTGCCTTCTACATCTTGGCAGAGTTCTATTAGTAGACTGAGGGCCTTCCATGGGTCCTGCCTGTAGACTCCTGCTCCACCTGTCCTTCCTGAGACCGCTGATGTAAATGAGAGCGAACTGAGCAGATTAAGGACCCGAGAGCACAGAAGCACAGACCAAAACCCCTCGCACCCGTTGCCCACTGCACACACACACACATCAGTCCTCCTGTGCTCTGCGTGTGTTCTCTGTCCCTTGGCCAGCCTTGCTGTTCAGACCCCAGAAGTCTGAATGCTTGATTTATTATTGAGTAACGCGATGTGCTGAAATATTTTAATATGGATGTGTGTTTTCTGCGTATTGCTTCCCTTTGGGTTTTCTTCTGGAAGGGTGTTGTCTAGTGAATGCGAGTGGAGCACGGTCCCTTCTCGTCCTCCGTGCCTTTGCCCTTGCAGGTGACAGACAGGCTTTGTGTTAGCATGGCCCCCAAGTCCCCCTTCCGACCCCACCTGACCCTTTAAGCTTCCAGGATTTTACGCTATAACCTCCTCTAGGCAGCACATCATGGGTTTTCAAGGTTCCCAGGGCTTTTAGTTGATGTCTTAAATCTGGAGGGGGAGGGGATAGGTGGTTTCCAAAGAGGAGACCTAGAAAGGGGGAAACATTGGAAATGTAAATAAAGTATCAAAGAAAAACAATCTGTTCGTTGGGAAAAAAAGTTTCTGGAGACTTGCTGAGTATCGCTTTAGGCGTGCCGTGTGTGCACAGTATCCACCCAGTCGCGTCTAGTTTCAAAGCAGGAAACTATTGGAAAGTCTCCTCACCTCTTCAGTAACCAGTTTACTCTTTCTCCACCCCCTAGGCTCAGTGCTATTATCAAGGATACATCAAAGGCTATCCGAACTCTGTTGCCACCCTCAGCACGTGCTCTGGATTGAGGTTATTCATTTTCTGCTGCTCGGGCTGTGATATTTGGCCACGACCTCCTACCTTCGTTCATGCGCAGCAGGGGCAGATTTCTCACAGGCTGTTCACTGATGTCTTTTCTCCAGGCAGGGTCCCAGTGGTCTGGGAACTCTCTCCCCCTGGCTTTGCAGGCCAGAGATGATTTTTAACGTCTGGAAGGTTTAGACATTCTAATATCCTTGTTCTTCCCCTAACAACAAAGATGTCAATGGGATGTTCTAGGTTGCAGGAGCAAGGTTCAAGATGGCTTATTATCTTTTTCAGCAAATAGAAAATTTCCAGCACCTACCATGTATATTACGGTTTGGAGACAAAAAGTAAAATAAACATAAATGAGTCTCGCTCTCCTTTGTAAAAATTATCTTTATAGCAAGGAGGCAAGTCACATCCTTGTAATTATTAGTCAAATACTCTTCTTTAAAAAGTAATAACAAAGTACTCTCTTTAAATCTTGAATTATTTGGTGTCTTCTTTTCTGCTTTGGAGAGGTTTTAACCTTGTCTCCACCTCTGTTTTTAGTGTACACCTTTGTTATTACAAATGTTTTCTGAGCTTCCTGTATGGAGCCTTGAAATTCAAACCTGAGACCAGCTTCTCAGACAGCAGTGACATACTGGGTGGCCTCTATTCAGGGAAGTGAGGTCTGCAAACTGATCAGCTCTTCAGAATCAAGCTTTTGATTTCTTATTCAAATTATATACCCAATGAAAATGAGGAAGTATCATTTTGCAGACATGCCAATTTTATTTTCATTAGTAAAACCTTTGATGTACATTATTTTATTATAAAAGTTCTGTGATCTGTTTTTCAAGCTCTGCAAACTAGAGAGAAATTTATTAACATTTCAGGTTACTGTACTGTCCTGTAGTCCCTGATTGAAGCACAGGGAAGTTATTGACTGCTGTCATATTGCGCCCCTAAAAAGTTTAGAACTGGTTTCATTAGTCTTCTAACTAACAAAACAAAACAAAACAAAACAAAAAAAGAGGAAAAAAGAAATAGAAAATTGGATTCTCGGGTAAGAGAGATTATTTTTCTCTTCAAAGTCATCTCTAAGATTCTGGAACAAAGTACTGGACTGAAAACATTGTGCATCTTTTATCATTTTAATGGATGTTACCAGAATGTCACAATAAAAATTTCTAAAAAGCACTTAACAGTTTTATTCTTAATTTTGCAGAGGATTCCTGCAGTTTGAGAATGTGTCCTATGGAATCGAGCCCCTGGAATCTACAGTTACATCTCAGCATATTGTTTATAAGCTAGGGAACAAAGAGAAGGAATCGCTATTTAACAAAAACAGCAGAAACATAGAGATGCCAACGAACTATGGCATTTTAATCAACAAAAAGGTGAGTGTTGTATATTTCATTACTTCCAAAGCACTTATTAGTTCTCATGAACTTAAAAAAGTGTGATGTAGTAAGACCATTTCTTAGGGTTTTGTTAAACTAACACAGGACGGAGAGGACACAGAAGCGCAGCCTGCGCTGCCCTGTGCTCTTGTGTAAGCATGGCTATTTATGTCAGCATGGTGGGGGTCACAATCTACTTCTCCTTCAGACCTATACTTACGAAGAGCAACTGTGTCTTTGTTTAGGGTGTGCTCTGAGCAATCTTATCTGGCTGTGCCTGACAGTTCTGTTAGGGACATCTCAGTAATAAGGTGGCAAAGAATTGATGTCTCCCTCTGACCTTCATGACAAGGAGCATGCTCTGTTTGTCTTTCCAGGTCTGAATCTCTCTGACCATTCTCCTGCGTCTTGGGAGAAGGAGATGTGAGATGTTTACTCAGTGTATGAATTGTCCCTCCTTACATCTTCTGACTGATTTTGCTTTGTCCGCTATTAGGACAGCCACGCCTCTGTGTTTCTTAGTTCCATTTGCGTGAAATATATTTTTCCATCCTTTTTACCTTAAGATGATGTCTTGGAAGCAAAAAGTAGATCCTGTTTTCCAATCCAATCTGTTAGTCTGGGTCCTTTTATTGGGGGAATGGAGACTGTTAGTTAATATTTAGAATTATTCCTGAAGAGGTGTATTAATTACTGTCACTTGGTTGATTTTTTTTTTTTTTTTTTTTAAGTGGAGAGTTGTGTCTGGAAGTATATGAGGCTCCTTGGCAAGCAACCACAGGGCTTTGGGGTGACCTGAATTGTGGAAGCAAGTAGCTGACGTCAATCTAGGGGCCATGTGGGAGCCGCTGAAGAATCCCTGAGTGCAAAGGGGTTGGGATAAAATGGCCAGTCCGAAAGGGAGGGAAAGGCCCGGAGCTCTCGTGGTTGGAGGCTTACTGTGTTTGGACGTATACATAACTCTTATTCAAGTTATCGGGGGCAGATTCTTGGAATTCACTCTTGTTTGCACGGAGCCCCAAGTTTGCCAGGGCAGAAGACTTAGCACTTCTGTGATGTCTTTCACAGCTTGTGTCTAGTCTTGGGCTCATGTGTCACCTTCTAGACTTTCTTTTTTTCTTTTTCTTTTTGGTTTTTCGAGACAGGGTTTCTCTGTGTAGCCCTGGCTGTCCTGGAACTCACTCTGTAGACCAGGCTGGCCTCGAACTCAGAAATCCGCCTGCCTCTGCTTCCCGAGTGCTGGGATTAAAGGTGTGCGCCATCACTGCCCACCTTCTAGACTTCCTATTGTGGATGCCTGAGACTTTTCAAAGCCTATTTTTCTATTCCTACCTTATGTTCTCCGTCTCAGCCTCTTTCCCATGCTGCCCCACAGCCTTCTTTCCTCTTGTTCTAGACAGCAGCTGATGTCTTTACCTTGAGATGTGTTTTCCAAATGTCTTCCACAAAGTCTACTCTGTCAAAGTTCCAAGGAGGAGGAATTGAATAGCTCTTTGTGTAAGGTCTCTTGGAAGGCAAGGGACATAGATATAATTCACTGAGAACAATTTGGCATTGCCATCTCTGGTGCAAATAAGCCACGCAGAGAACGTGAACCACCACACTCATCAATGCCGAGGCTGGGTTTCCATGGTGGGCTTTCACTGAAAGTTGGTAGCTGGTTTTGTTTCCTGTTTTTCACTAAAGCAATGGATTGCCCTGTTCCCTAAGAGTATTTTCCTGTGTCTCTTGCTGTATGGTATGCTGCCAGGATATGCACAAGCTGGCGCTCTGAGGGTACACGTGGCAGTCAGAGGCAGCCTGGACTGAACCGGCACCATAGCGTTTCCCATGCAGTGACTGACCAGAAGCTCTGATGAGGAGCCAGGGGAAGCCGACTCGCCTCTGTAGTAAAGTATGAGGCCGCATAAAGGAATGAAACACAATTGTAGTTTCTTAGCCTTCAGCATCTTTACAACCTCTAAATTGGTTTAATCCACTCCGGCACTCCGATCAAATAGATGGTGAAAAGCACGTGGGTGCTTCATTCCAAGTTTAGTACAGGAGGCGTTGACAAGTCGGAAGGCGCTGATGAGCTGGGTGGCTGCATAATCAATGTTCTCATTACTAACTTCCGTGGTATCACACCCAAGCACCGTCTAGCAGCTTCCCCAGCTGCACAGCCCACTAACGCACCGTGAGTCCCTCTAACAGCTTTAACAAAGAATTCCAACAAATACATTATGAGAACTTAAATGTCTGTGTGTTTCTGTTTCTTTCTAGCCGAAATCACCTTTAAAAAACTTGTTTCCCCTCTATCTAGAGATGAGTATTGTGGTGGACAAAGCTTTGGTATGTGTTCTTTTTGCTTTTCTTTTCTGTATTTGGTGTGGGACTGGAGAGCTGACTACGAGTTGATTCAGCAATTAAGAGCACTGGTTCCTCTTCCAGAGGACCCAGGTTTGAGTTCCAGCGCCTGTGTGATACCTTGCAACTCTCTGTAACTGTAATCTCAGAGGGTCCAGTGCCCTCTTCTGACCTCTGAGGGCACAAGGCATGCCTGTGGTGTACAAGCATACAAGCAGGCAAGACACTAAGATACAGTAAAATTAATAGTAATAATCTAAGAAACATTTTTTAAAAAGGGTTTCAAAATGTTGATGCACTTTGGTGTCCTTTTAAAATATTTTGTGTGAGTGTGTGCTGACCTGGGTGAGAGGGAACTGGAACATTCCAGTCTTCTCACTTCCCATCATAGATATCTCAGTGTAACAATTCACTAACTGAAAACCAAATAGTTGAGATCACCTTAATGAAGAGACAATTCCGGAAAACCTGAAGAGCAAGAGGGTGGGCTACGAAGTCCAGAGAATGTTTAGTCCTATGATGTTTTGCTGGCAGCAGTGGCTGACACACCTATGTGTGCTGCAGTAAAACACAGGTGTTTGGTGCTGCCCCTCCCCCACGCTTGTTTCCTGATAGGAAGATGTCTCTAGATCCTTGACTCCTGTCTTAATTAGGGTTTTAATGTTGTGAATAGATACCATGACCAAGGCAACTCTTCTGAGGATAACATTTAACTGGGGCTGGCTTACAGGTTCAGAGGTTCAGTCCATTATCATCCAGACGGGATCCAGGTAGGCATGGGGCTGGAGGAGCAGAGAATTCTACATCTTCATCTGAAGACTGGCTTCCAGGCAACAAGGCCACACCTACTCCAACAGGGCCACACCTCCTAATAGTGCCACTCCCTGGGCCAGGCATATTCAAACCATGACAACTCCCATAAACAAAACATTTTATGGCTTTTACGATAAACGTATTACGATAAACGTATCAGATCAGGTTTTGGTCTGATAGTACATATTTGACTACCACCCTGTGGAATATCACAGAGAATACAAATAACACATGTTAGCCATTCTAGTCTTAACATTGTAGAGCTTGCTAGGAATCCAGAATTGAAGTCAGAGGTAAGAAGATTTGAGGGAGAACAGATCAATAGTTGATTTATTAGACTTCTTGGAAAGGCCAGAGGAGGTGTTTAAGATGATGGGGCCTACAGGATGTCATCTGGATCAATCCATATTCAACAGCTGCGCGTGCGTGCGTGCGTGTGTGTGTGTGTGTGTGTGTGTGTGTGTGTGTGTGAGTGTTTGTGTATATGTGTGTATGTGTACAAGTGTGTTCTGTAATAGTCCCACACTGGGAATTGTGTATCTTATTTGAAACACTGAATTCTGTATCATCCTCAAACTTCATATACTAGATATAAGTACCCAAACCATCACACAAAAATAGTATTTTAACTGTAAAATTATTTCTGTCTTTTAGTATGATTACTTGGGCTCTGAAAGCATGACTGTGACAAATAAAATCATTGAAATTATCAGTCTTATAAATTCAGTAAGTATTTTTCCCTTTTATACCAGAATCTTTTCATTTTGAAAATTATCTTTTGTACTAACTTGATGTGACATTCCTGAATAATTAAGCCATACATATAAGCAGAGTGTGGATTTGTGAAAAATTCAAAGTATTTTCTGGGGTAGGGCATTATACAATCAGAGAGATTAACTGTGTGTGTTGATTTCTTCTGTTTTTAGGTGTTTGCCCAACTCAAGGTTACTATTGTGTTGTCCTCACTGGAGTTGTGGTCAGATAAGAATAAAATTCCTACAGTTGGTGAAGCAGATGAATTGTTGCGTAGATTTTTAGAATGGAAGCAGGCCTATCTTACCCTAAGACCTCATGATGTTGCGTATCTATTCATGTAAGAATGTTTGATACTCTATAAAGAAAACCAAAGACCTGCGCTATAGGTGTTGGTCCAGGGAGCCGTAATCATTTCTGATCACGCATGTGCTTTATTCGTGCTTTCCAACTGCCGGGCTGTGAAAAGCTGTGAATGGCATTTGTTTCTAAGCTTATTAATCTTTTATAAAACAATGGACTGAGATGTACAGAGCTCCACCCATTTTCTGACTCTTGAGAGCCTGCGCTATGTCACAGCAGAGTCCAATGGTTCTCAAACACTGAGACAGAGTAAGGATTCATCCAGTAAAGTTTACATGTTTTTTTTTTTTAAAAAGATTTATTTATTTTTATTTATATGAGTACACGGTCACTGTCTTCAGACACACCAGAAAAGGGCATCAGATCCCATTACAGATGGTTGTGAGCCACCATGTGGTTGCTGGGAACTGAACTCAGGACCTCTGGAAGAGTTGTCAGTGCTCTATAACCACTGACCATGTCTCCAGCCCCAAGTTTATATGTTGATTATACAGTTGGCCAGTGTGAAGTTGTTCATAAGTATTTATATGAACAGACATTTTCTATTATTTTAAATGTTTAAAGATAAATGGCAGCATGCATTTATAGTTCATATAAGAATTGCTAGCAATGTATAACAAATGTCTTCATATGTAAGTATTTATCTCCAAATATATGCAACTCAACTAATTTTGATATGGAATAAAAAGGGATACAATTGATTTTCTGTCACATAAGATAGACCAACACTGTGTCACAATTTGCCCCGTAAACAGCCTTTTATAGAGTTTCTACAGGGCTTTAAGCAATTTAATCGATCCTTTTGGAAGGACTGATGTTTTCAGAGTCATGTACATTTTTATTATGTAGAACATTTCCTTCAATGAATATGGATATATCTCTCCATTTTTCAAATAATTCTTCTAGTCTCCTGGAAAACTTTCACAGTTTTTTTTCCTTTTTTTTTTTTTTTTTTTTTTTTTTTGCTGGGGTTCTTTCATAACTTGGTATTTATTTCTAGGTCTATTATTTTTGCCAATGTTACTATTTTAAGGCTTTAATGTATGTTGTAGATATACAGAAATGAAGTTAATTTCTATATGCACTGCTTTTGTTCTGTTGCTGTAAAGAGACACCACACAAGGCAATTCTTACAAATGAAAGCATCTAATTGGGTCTGGTTTACAGTTTCAGAGGTTCAGTCCATTATCATCATTGGGAGAAGCTTGGAAGAATACAGGCAGACATGGTGCTGGAGAAGTAGCTGAGAGTTCTATACATCTTGACCTGCAGGCTGCAAGGAGGGAGGGAGGAAAGGATGGATGGACGGACGGACGGATGGACAGACAGACAGACTGGGCCTGGCTTGAGTTTTTGAAACCTCAAAGCCCACCCCCAATGACACACTTCCTCCAACAGGGCCACACCTCCCATCCTTCTAATCCCTTCAATAGTTCCATTCCCTGGCAACTAAGCATACAAATATATGAGCCTACAAGGGGCCATTCTCATTCAAACCACCACAAGCACTAAATCATTACTATTATTTTTGCTATTGGCTTTTTGAAAGATTTTTGAAATTATCAATATAATTACCTAAATTTATTTTTCACAGGCACAGACTTGACTTCTTTTTCCAAGTTCCCACCTCACAGATATAGGCATAGGGGGTGGTTTCCAGGTGCTCCCTCACCATACCCCTGCAGCTCCATTACCACTGTTAACATTTTGTACTGGGTGGTACTTTTTGCAATTTATGAAACAATAATGATTCATTATTAACTGAAGTGCATGGCGTACATTAGGGTTTGTTCTCTGTGTCGCAGGAACTCGTTATTAATAATTAGTAAGTTAATAATAAGATGTCCTAATTTTTTCACACTTACTTATCGACTTGTGTGTCCATGTGTGTATATGTGTACTTCTGCATGTGCGTATGTGTGCGCCTACCTGTATGCCCCAGGGTGCATGAGAAGGACAGTGGGTAACTGTCAGAAGTCAGTTCTTTCCTTCTGTCATGTGGATTCCTGGGAGCTCAGGTCAGGTATGAAGCAAGAGCCTTTATCCACTGGGCCATCTCATGGCCCCAGTGTATTCTGATTTTTTTTGCACATAAAAGGGTGAAATTTGAGTGCTATAAGTTTTATTTCTTTAACTGGCTTACTCTGTCCTAAGATTGTAGTGAGCAAAAGTCAAGGTAATCTTATGTTATTCTTGATCTGAAAGGAAAAACCTTGACTTCCTAGATTAGAGATAATATTCACGATGGAGTCAGTGCAAAAGGCATTTAGTCTCCCATTTTAAAGTAAGTTTTAAAAATCATGGCTACCTGATAACTTTTACCGAATGGCTTTTCATTGGGATCTGTCAATGGTTTTTGATTTCCAGGCTACTGATGTTGCCTTGGGTGGCCAGGTTGGGTTTGTGAATGTTTGCTCCTGACTTTTTGTTTTCTGCACATAAGTTTTTCTAACATTCATCTTTGTTTCTAAAATGATGGAACTTTTCAACTAATGTTGACTTTAATAATGACTTTGTGAGGTTTTTCTTTTTTTGGTTTTCTAGGTTGTATTTTTTTCCGAGTTTATAATTTTCAGATTCTCTTCATAATCATAACTGGCTAGTTAAAACAAAAGAATCATTGAGGATAATTTATCTGTTTCTCAATGATCGTGCCTGGAATTTGGCTGTAAATAATGGGTTCATCACAGTCATGTTTCATAGTAGGCTCTCACTATTGCTTTGCATATGGCCTTTTAAGACGTGTTTATGACAAATCTATGAAATGTAAAGACTTCAGAGTCCCTTCCTCTAACCATGTACCCCACACTCTATCCTCCATTGTCTCCCTACAGGGAGGGAAGTGCTTTCATTCTGAATTCCCCCAGGGCAGCAGCTTCCCTTCCTCGCTCTGTGTTTGTCCCCCATCTGTTATTAGCTCCCAATATGGCCACCGATCTTGCTAGCCAGATTGTTTACAAGGTGTCCTACCCCTGTGTTCTGGGACTTGGAGTTACGGGCCAGCCATCATGCTCTCTAGCACTTAGGTGGAAACTGAATTTTGTCCTCTCTCTCTCTCTGAGTCTGAGAGCTTCTATCCTTTTCCTTTTCTCAGACCTGTGGATCTTAGCAGCTGCTCAAGCGTTCCTCTGTCTTCTAGGGTTTAGTGTTCTATGGTAACTTCTGAGCGCCAAGATATTCTAGTCTTGTTTTCCCTGCTCTTCTCAGCTACCCTGTCAGTTTTTCTCTGGCATGGTTCTAGGTCCATCCGTTTGTGTGGTGCTCTTGCTTCTTAGCTTCATTTAGTTTTTACTCAGTTTTTTGTTATTTATTTCCTTCCAAAGTCTGGGTTTTGTTGTTGTTTTTTCTAGTTCTTTGAAGTACAATATTAGGCTGTTGATTAGAGATTTTATTTATTTTATATGCCTGTGTCTACTCTGCCTTTTTGTTCCATTTACATAGAATGCCTTACAGTGCTCCTCTGTTTTCAGTCTGGGTTCCTAGAGGTGGAGTGAGATTCTTGTATTTTAATACAGTCAGTCACTGACTTAAGTTTGAGAATTTGAGCCATTTACATTTAAGGCAATTACCAATGAATAAAGCCTAACTTTTTGGGTAAGTAATTTTTCTCTAATTATGTGCTACTGCGATCCCTTGCTTACTTTTTCAGTTTGTATGCTAAATATTTTGCTTTGTGGTTACCATAAGCCTTTACAATTCATCCGTTCATTATAGCAAGCTGTCTTGAAATAATGGCTATTTGGCATCAAGGAAAAAGTAGAACAATAGAAAACTTGAGAAGACCCCTTGGCACTTGTGCTATTTCTCCCCCATTTCTAGCCTTTAATTCCACTTTACTCTTGTCTAGCTCTTGATATAGTATGCTTTTCAAGTTATGTATGACAGGTTTCTGTCCCGAGTTTACGGTAGCACAGAACTTTGAGTTAACTGGATGCTTGTATACATTTTGTTGTTGTATACATTTTGTTGGTTCCTTCTTACTCACTTAGCATCTTGCTCACTGAGCTTGAAACTTTCCCTTATAGGGCGTGCTTTGTTAGTAGCCCCCCTAGCTTTTGTGTGTCCAGGGATGTCTTCACTTCTTGTCTCTGTGGCAGAACTTTGCTGGGTATAGTATTTTTGATTGTCAGTTCTCTCCTTCAGCCCTGTGGGTAGGTGATGTCACCCTTCTTAGCTCGTAAGGCTTCTTCCTGCTTGAGAAGTTACCTGTCAGCAGAAAGGGAGCCTTCATTTGTTGTTGCTTTGAGAATCATCTCTTAGTCTTCACTCTTTAAAAACCATCGATCTGTATCTTAGGGAAGAACTGGTTGTATGCATTTGATTACTTGTGATATCTAGTTCACTTAGGTTTTTGTGGTCTCAGTTTGGATTTTTTTTTTTTTTAAATGATTATGTCTTTGAATAAGCTTTTACTCCTTGGAATTCTCAAGGCCCCCTGAGACCATTACTTAATACTTACACTTTCAATGCCGTCCAAAATTCCCTTAAGTTTTCTTCAATCTTTTCCCTTTATATTCTCTCTCTCTCTCTCTCTCTCTCTCTCTCTCTCTCTCTCTCCCTCTCTCCCTCCCCCCTTCTCTCTCTCACTCTCTCTCTCAGATTTATTTATTTATTTATTTCATATATGTGAGTACACTGTAGCTATCTTCAGACATACCAGAAGAGGGCATCAGATCCCATTACAGATGGTTGTGAGTCACTATGTGATTGCTGGGAACTGAACTCAGGATCTCTGGAAGAGCAGTCAGTGCTCTTAACCACTGAGCCATCTCTCCAGCCCCGCCCTTTGTTCTCTTCAATGAGTTTTTAAAATAGCCCCATATTGAGAACAATTTTTTTTGTTTGAAGAATTTTTTCCTAAGTTTTCTTCATTGCTTTTTACTTGTTCTCCTCAATGTATTTTAAAATAGAATGGTTCTGAGTTTATTTCTTCTATTTGATCTGTTCTGCAATGGATATATTATCTTGTGCTTTGATTTATTATAATTTGTAATTTCAAGTATTTTCATTTGATTTTAGAAAATGTAATGTCTCTGTTAAGATTCTCAGGCAGAATACTGACTTGTTTGTGGAATTTTATGGGATTTCCTTAGAAGAGCTATTTTAAATTATTTGAGGCCTGTACAACTGAGATACTTTGTTCTGGCCATTAGGCAAGACTATGGTTCCTTGAAAAGTCTCAAAACTTGTTAATATATGATAATATACTTTGAAAAACTTGTGTTTCTTCCCATCTTTCTGACCTGGGTTATTGGTGCCTGCCCTTCCAGCAGCTCTGAGAAGGCTGTCTCCTTATTACTGAATGTTTGTCCACGGCCCCCATCTCCTCTCTAGGTGTTGCTGTATGCCCAGGGTTTTTCTGGTCTGCAGTTGGTGTATTGACATTGCTTCCTCCTTTGTCTCCACTGAAGCTGTTTATTACTGCTTTGGGGACAGGGGCAGGAGTTTTCTCTGACTAGGACTCTGTTGACACCATTCCTCTGGGGAGTAATAGGATGCTACTTATTGACCCCCAGGTGTCAGCCCATGAAGAGTGGTCTTACTCTTACTGTTGGGCAGTACTGAGAGTCATGGCACTGCCCTGTGGTTTTCTGCTTATGATGTGGAAAGCAAATGAAGGGCCACGTAGGAGACCAAGAAGTCCTAGTCTTAAATGGTGTCAGCTGACATAAGGGAAGGATTTGTTTACTACCCAGTGGGCTCTTGACTTTGCCCTCTGTGGTACTGCATCTGAGAAGCAGGAAAAGACAGTGGTTAAAGTTGTCATGTTAAAGATGCATAATACAAGAGTCAAAGCCACTGTGGAAAGAAGATAATAGATGATAAGCCAATGCAAAAGCACCAAGATAGGGCCATAGTGATATCCTCAATCTAAAAGTGAAATAGACAGAAAGAATCAGATGACAGATTTAAGTCACTACCATTAGTCACATTAAATATATTCAGTTTAAATAGAAGAATTTGAAGACAGAAACTGTACTGTATCAGTCACTTTTCTATTGCTGTGATAAAACACCATGACCAAGGCAACTTATAAGTATTTAATTGGGCTTATGGTTCTAGAGGGTTAGAGTCCATGATGGAGAAGGGAAATCATGGCGGAGAGCTTATATCTCAAACTGCAAGCAGGAGGCACAGGGTACTCTGGGACTGGTGTGAGCCCTTTTGAAACCCCAAAGCTCCCTGCACCCTAGTAACATGCATTTTTGGAAAGGCCACACCTTCTAGTCCTAATCCCCAAACAGCCACCAGATAAGGAGCCAGTATTTGAGTGCCCGAGTCTTATGGGAAGCATCTCACATAAGCCACCATGTAGCATCAAATTGGAAAAGTAAGAGCTTGTTGTGATCCATGTGTATAAAACATAGTTCTAGAGAAAGCAAAATGATGAAAACCATGTGGCTTACTAATCAGAAAAGGGGAGGACTCCCATGGATATCAACCAGCTTTGGCATATTGAATTGCAGTAATATTACAAGCATCTTATTCTATAGAGGCTAGACAAGGCAGCTGGGTTAGAGAAAAGGGATCCAAAGGCAGGCAATGTAGTCAGAGATAGATCCTGTTCCCACTTTAGGAGTCCCTCATGAAGGCTCAGATGTACAACTGTTACATATGTGCAGACTGCCTAGGTCCATCCCTTGCATGCTCTCTGGTTGGCAGTTCAGTCTCTATGGGCCGCTATGGGCCCAGGTTAGTTGTTGCTGTAGGTGTTCTTAACCCCTCTGGCTCTTTCAATCCTTCCTCCCCATCTTTGACAGGATTCCCCAAGCTCCACCTAATGTTGGGCTGTGGGTGTCGCATCTGTTTCCATCAGTTACTGAGGGAAGCCTCTTTGATTACAGTTATTCTAGGCCCCTATCTGCAAGTATAGCGAACATCACAGATTGTGTTAGGGGTAGGTTCCCTCTCGTGACGTGGCATGGGTCTCAAGCTGGGCCAGACATTGGTTGGGCCTTCCCAATTCTGTGCCACCTTTACCTCAGCATATCTTACAGGCAGGACAAATTGTGGGTATGAGGTTTTGCAGCTGGGTTGGTGTCTCAATCCCTCCATTGGAAGTATTGCCTGGACTCACCCTTATAGATTCCTCAGTTTCCATTGTCCTAGGTTTCTAGCTCATCCCAGACATGCCCCCAATCCAGTTGTCTCTCCCAGTATCTCTCTCCGTCATCCTCCCACCTCATCCTTATGCTCCCAACCCCACCACTCCTCAACCCCAGTCTCCTCTGGGCACGTGGTACTTGGGGAACTAGCCTGGGGCAAGAGATTGAGATATGCTCCCCCCCCCCCCCAAATCTCATCCTGAGACTGGGAGGAGTTAGGACCTATCTCTCCCTGTTCTCCACCAACTGCTCCTAAGTACACATGACCTCTACTTCTCCCACCTCATATGACATTGACAAAGTCTTTGACCAGATTACAGGTTCAACTTCCTCTATTCTGGTAAGAACCTGCTCAGCAAGTTCTTGGAATTCCTCTTCATGTAAAAGAAGCATTCTCAGCACCTCAAACATAGCCAATAAAGTACACCCACTCTGAAAACGCCCCCACTCCCCAAGATCTATACAACCCTTGTTCACCCAAATAAAGTTCAGCTGTCTCATTGAAGCTGTTCCCAGAAGTCATTCTGACGTTCTCACAGCCACTTGAGCCCTGCCCTTCACCTCTGTTCTCCTCACCTTTGTGACAATCTCAGAGGAAGTTGAGGCCCACACCCTTCTTTCATCCACACCCCCCTGATGTCTAATCTACTTCTCCTTCTCAGATACATACCCCCTTGGGCCCTCCTTGTAACTTAGTTTCTTTGGGTCAGTGATTTGTAGCATGATTATCCTGTACTTTGGGACTAATATCCACTTATCAGAGAGTGTGTCATTCTGGGTCTGAGTTATCTCTCTCAAGATGGTCTTTTCTAGTTCCATCCATTTGCCTGCACATTTCATGATGTCATTGTTTTAGTGGCTGAGTAATACTCCATTGTGTAAATGCACCACATTTTCTTTATCTGTTGTTTAGTTGAAGGACACCTAGATTGTTTCCAGTTTCCGGCTGTTATGAATAAGTCTGCTATGACACAGTGGAGCAAGTGTCCTTGTGGGATGGTGGAGCTTCTTTTGGGGATTGCCCAGGAGTGGTATAGCTGGGTCTTGAGGTACACCTATTTCCAATTTTCTGAGAAACCACCAGATTGATTTCCAAAGTGGTCGTACAAGTTTGCACTTGTACCAGCAATGTCAGAGGGTTCCCTTGCTCCACAGTCTCACCAGCAGGAGCTGTCGCTTGAGCTTTTGATCTTAGCTGATCTGATAGGTGTGAGGAGGAACCTCAGAGCTGTTTTGATTTGCATTTCCCTGATGACCAAGGACTTAGAACATTTCTTTAAGTCCTTCTCAGCCATTTGAGATCCCTCTGTGGAGAGTTCTTCTTTCACCAGGAATATAACTCAGATCTATACCCTTATATATTCTTTTCTTCACTTGATAGTTCCTTTCTACTTTATCATTTTTGAAAATATGAAAAATATTTTCTTTTTAATAAGATTACATTTTAAAAATGAAAACCCTGGGGAGTTCCACCTAAAGCTCAGGAAGCATATGTATGGTGTTATAAAGTAACATGAATACAGGTAAAACAAGCGCGTAGTCCTGTGCTTTGTTAACTAATTGGCGTAACCCCGTGCCACAGATGTAGGTTGTAACAAGCACCTTGCCACTGCTTTTAACGCTAATTTGAGCTCACAGGCACCCGCAGTAGGAGAAACAGTGGCATTTTGCCTGCACTGCAAAGCAGAGCCTGGATGATGGCTGCCACCCAGGGTGAAGGGCAACTGGAGCAGCTCATGTCTCAAGCAGTGGGAACCTTCTGATGAAGGTGCAGAACCGGCACGGAGGCCAGGGTCAAGGAGCTGACACCATCCTGATTAGACCTGTCTGGACATATTTCTCCTTTTAAAGGCTTTGAGATTTAAACTCAAAAGCTCATGTTAACACCCACAAACAGAAAGCTCTGTGGCCATGAGGCAGCTCAGTTTGTCTCTCCAGTGAAGTCACACAGATTATAGACACTCTTCGTTTTCTCTTTTAGTTCTGTCCACGTGATTGGTTTATCTAGATAGGAAACTGAGCCTAAGCAGGCAGGCTGTTGGAATTGAGGCCTTTACACTACAAACTGAAAGGAATTTGAGCTTAATTTAACAATTATAATTCACATAAACATTTACTTATAAATTAATTTGGTACCATGTAAAATTTGTACTTTTAAAGGTCTAAAGCAGTAGTTTTCAACTTATGGGTCATGAACCCTTTGGGGGTTGCATATCAGATATCCTGCATATCAGATACTTACATTATGATTAATAACAGTAGCAAAATTACGGTTATGAAGTAGCAATGAAATAATTTTGTTGTGGTTGGGGGTCAGCACGACACGAGGAACTGTGTTAAAGGGTCACAGCATTAGGAACGTTGAGAACCACTGCTCTAAAGTAAAGTAGGAGACTTGACTTGTAAAGGCAGGGAGCCTGACCTGAGAGGTGGCAGGGATTCAAGCCAGCTGAGCAAGCACCAGAGCTTGCGTTTAAAATGACCTTTTCTCCTTTGGCTTAAATTATAACATCTGGACTTTGAATGCTTGAATGTGTGTCAGGATTATATATAAAGGATGCATAAAAATTTAACAAAAACCTCGTGTGTGTGTATATATATAATTTACATTTATTGTAGTCTTATTAACCATATGATATTAAGAAGAATATTCCTGGAAAAGAAATACATAGCAATTAGTCTAATGAAGATTTTTAAGATTCATCACTTAGAAGTATTTTGATTAACATTATTAGTATTTTTATGCTACCCATGACTATTTAATACAATTTTAAATAATTTTTCCTTTGAATCTATTTTGGAAAGAATTCCTTATCAAATTTTATGCATCTAACATTGAATTCTATAGCTTAAAAATTTTTGTCTTATCATTCCTAGGAATATTGCTTTACATAAACAAATAGCAGTCTAAGATTTCATAAAACACTTAATAGACTCAGATACCATTTTAATGGATTTTTAAGAAGTTTAGAGTGCCCAGGCCTTTAATCTGTCACTAGAACACTCACAGTGTGCACCACTGCACTCTGAATGGACATGCCCAAAACATATAATAAAAACAGTTTCAGGGCTGGAGAGATGGGTTAGCGGTTAAGAGCACTGACTGTTCTTCCAGAGGTCCTGAGTTCAATTCCCAGCAACCACGTGGTGGTTCACAACCATTTTTTAACGGGTTCTGATGCCCTCTTCTTGTGTGTCTAAAGACAGCTACAGTGTACTCATATAAATAAATATTTAAAAAAAATTTTTTCAGTGCACAAAATGAATAAAAAATTGAAGAGACCATAGGTTTCATCACTTAGTTCTACTTTGGGACACAAAATAACACATGAGAGCAGTTTACATAGACACATATGACAATTACATGAAGTCCTGGTGCATCCACTGAAAATGTAACAGCAAAGACCAAGCAGAAAGTTCATCTCCATCTCTTTAAGATGTGAGAGAGGCTTAGTAACAAACCAACCAACTAGAATAGGACAAAACAAATTAACAGAAAAAAAAATCTCCAGAAACACTATTGAGTTAATTTTGTGTCGGCCATCTACCTCTGGGTATAGGGACTTCCCACTCTTAAGTGTTTTGTGTACACAGTGAGACACTATTGGAGAAAGCTAACTTTCCCTTCATGCGCAGTTATTGGAGATAGTGTTTGGACTAGGGATGGGGGCTTGTGTGTACTGGCTCTCAGCTAGGACCCCTATCCGGGTTAGACCTGTGCAGGCCCTGTGCATGCTGCCATGATCCCTGTGAGTTCATGTGAGCATCGATTCTGTTGTGTCTCAAGGCCTGCTTTCCTTAGTGTCCTCCATCTCCTCTGGCGCTTACATCTTCCTGCCTCCTCTACGGTAGTTTACTGAGTCCTGAAGGGAAAACACTGATAGACATCCCTTTTAGAGCTGAAAGAGGAAGCAATGTTTCTACACTCAGCCTGAGGCCAGCATTATTCTAATACCAAAACTAGACTAGGGCGCAATAGAAACTTAGAAGCCACGTGTCTGCAGCAAACCATCTGTTGACAGAGGTGAGGAAACTGTGAGGTGAGGAAGGCATTCTCTTTAATAAATGGTACTTAGAAAACTGGGTATCCATGTCCACAGTAACAAAATGAGCTGATTCTGTTGTTCTGTATAGAAAACAAATTCAGGTAACATCAGTGACTTACATGAGGTGCTGCAGAGGTGACTCAGCTGTTAAGGGAACTTAGCTGGTTTCTGGATGACTGGGTTCCATTGTGAGCACCCACGTGTGGTGGCTCCTGCACTCACGAGGGCATCCCCACCCTCACATACACATATATGTAGTTAAAAATATTCTCTTAAAAGGACTTAAATGTAATAGCAGAATGTGCTGGCTAGTTTTATGTCTGCTTGATACAAGCTGTAGTCATCTGAGGGAGGGAACCCATAAGATCTGGCTTGAAGCTGACCTGTGGGCATTTTCTTAAGTGGTATGGGAGGCTCCAGGCCATTGTGGGGGTTGCCACCCCTGGGCTGGTGGTCCTGGGTTCTGTAGGAAAGCAGGCTGAACAAGCCATGAAGAGCAAGCCAGTGAGCAGCACCCCTGCATGGCGTCTGCATCAGCTCCTGCCTCCGGGTTCCTGCCCTGTGTGTGAATTCTTGCACTGTCTTCCTTTGATGATGGACAGCGATGTGGAAGTGTAAGCCAAAATTATGCTTTCCTCCCCAGCTTGCTTTTGGTCGTGGTGTTTCATTAAAGCAATAGTAGTCCTAACTAAGACACTGAAACCATAGACACTATAAAAGTACAGCAGAAAACATGAGAGAAGCTCAGTGATGTTGCTCAGGTAGGATCCTTTGTTTTTGATAAATGTTCAGAAGCAGGATGCAACTTAGTTGTGGTGCACTTGCTTAGCATCTGTAAGGCTGGCAGTCTTCACTACATAAACTGATGCACCCGTATTCCCAGTACTTGAGAGATAGGGACAGCAGGGGTATTGGAAGTTCAGGATCTTCCATCACTACACAGAGAGTCCAAAGCCAGCCTGGGCTACTTAAAACCCTGTCTCCAAGAAACCAACAACAGCCTTGAAAACAGCAAATAAATGGGATTGCAGGAAACTAAAGAGCTTCTGCACAGCACAGGAAACAATCAACAGAGTTAAAAGGCAGCCCTATAGGATTTGATAAAGTCTCATAGATTGTGCATCCAAAAATATATAGCAAATAAGCAAACCAACAAAAATGCTTTGGTTCACACACTGGGCATGCAGACTTGTTTCTTTGGTCTTGTCCTATCTCATGAGAGATTCTAGCCTGTCTCAGGTTGGCCCAGTGCAGGAGCTTGTAGATTGGAGCCAGGCTTGTGAGTGTGGAGATGGGGCAGGGGTGGGGTTGGTCCCTGTCTGTCTCTCTGAGAGGTCTGTACCTGTATGTTTTGTGGTGGTCTTTGCCATCGTCCTGCCGTCTCTGGGGCAGGGCACCCTTGAGCGTCTCATATGTAGCGAGTCTGGCTTGATGAATTGCCACAGTCGTCTGTGCTTGTCTTGGGAAGTCTTTGTCTTCGTTTCCATGGTTAGGTTTTGGGGTGCAGCATTATTGGTTGGGAATTTATTTTCTTTGATTACTCATTCTCTCTCGACCTGCTTGTAATATTTCTGATGAGAAGTTTGACATCGTTGTGATAGATTTCTTTATATATAAGCTGACATTTTCTCCTGCCTTTAAAAACAATCTCTCTCTCTCTCTCTCTCTCTCTCTCTCTCTCTCTCTCTCTCTCTCTCTCTCTCCTTATACTTTTGATAATTTGACTTAACGTATATGCCTCAGGAGCATACAATTTAAGAATCCTTTGAATTTCCTGGATCTGAGTGTCTGTATCTTGACAGGGGAGTCCAGCCTTTTAAAATCGTGACACAATATGAACAAAGGGCTTGCTGTGCATGCCGGAGGACCTGGTCTGAGCCCAGCACCCATGTGAAAAGCCAAATGAGGTGGCACTTGTAATCTCAGTGGCAGGGAGGCAGGCACAGCCCTGAGGAGGGCTTTCTGGTCAGCCTGCCTCCTCTAATCAGATAGCCTCAGGTCCCAGTGATCGACTTTGTCTCAAAACAACAACAAAAACAAAAAGATGGCCAGCTGCTGAGGGTATGCCTCTGGCCCCACACCCACCCATGTGTGTACATTCTTGCATCTATTCCTTAATCTTCCTGCCCAGTCTCGATCTCAAGTTCTAAGCAAGGAGTTTTTATTGTTGTTTGTTAGGTTTTGTTTTTGTGCTGGGCTGCACACTTGACCTGTTGAACAAAGTCCCGCCTGGTTCACAGGTGATCTCGACTGGGGCAGTGAGAGGATATTTGCTTTGCCCTTAGCTTGTATAAAGCAGAGGTGTGTCTGTATTCTGCAAGACCTATGCCACTGTTTTCCGGTACTTAGCCCCAGGCACTTTAGCAGAATAGCTGCTGATCCTCCTACCCCCACCCAACCCCCTTCATTTTCCTGTGGGGGGGGAGATGGGGGTGGGGGTTGGGGGTGGGGGTTGGGGGGTAGGTTGTGGATTCAAATTTGCTAAGCGCTTCCTCTCTGGCCACTGACTGTACACCTTGGGGATGTCACGCCATGCATGAACTTTTGTGAGACCAGAGTGTGGGGTCACTTAAGTCAAGCTCCCAGAGGACAGTGCTTTTATGACCCTTCTTTTTCAAAACTGAGTGAAAACAGCAGGCCAAGAAACAAAGTCATTTCCCTGAAGAGACTGTCACATTCTCTATGAGAAAGTGACACATTGTAATTCATGCAGCAATTTTTGGTGGCTTGGGTGACCTGCAAGGACAGCAGAGACATGAGTGCTTTGTGTGTAGCTTACAATCATTTAGCCCAGTTTAGCTGAGAATCTTCCAAACTTCAAACAATTGGGGACATACATGTTTAACCTCTGAGGCTCCACTTACTTCAATTCAGAGTAGGATTTTTCTGAATCAGAGTCTTAATTTTTCAAGATTGCCCACAGCTAGGCTGTTCACTAGGATTAATTACAAACATGTGTCTATTTAGTTATAATGAGTACCCAAATTACGTGGGAGCGACGTATCCCGGGAAGACGTGTACTGCCCGCTACTCTGCAGGAATCACAATGGTATGTACTTATTCCGCCCTTAAAAAGGATGGGAGATCTGGTTACGGAGGTAACAGGGGAGGTACAGTGGTTACAAAGTCTGTTGTCCAGGCCTGGATGAGAACACAGGATTGAGTAGTTGATGGAGGACACAGGGGGAAAATCAGTGTGGAGACACAGTGGGGGGGGGGCTTTTTATAGATCATTTAACTTTAGAAAACTTTGATAGTCTTGAAGATTAGGAAAGTGGAGGGATGAATGTAGAATGTATGTAAGTATTTATATTAAGACACAATCTCTTTGTAATTAAGAGAGATGCATGTAGAAATAAAGCAATGGAAGAGAATAGACTTGAAAAAACGGGAAATGAGCAGAGCTTGCCACTGACTGGACGCTTGCTTCTCTCAGGACTTTCCCATGAGGAAGTCCAGGTTTTCACCCATCCAAGGAGTCATGTTCACGATTATGAAGTGTTTGATACAACGTAAGAAAGTGTTGCAATTCGGAAAAGTACTTTTATCGCTCAATGGTGTCTCCTCTTTTGGTAGTATCCCAAGGACATGACCTTGGAGGCCTTTTCGGTTATTCTCACCCAGATGCTGGGGCTCAGCCTGGGAATATCATACGACGACCCTGGGACATGCCACTGCCCAGAGTCCATCTGCATCATGAATCCCAGGGCCATGTAAGTTCGTCATTTAGTGGTCAGTTCTGGTTACTTTGTGTTACATGGAGCATTTGCTTATGGATACAGGTGAAGTAGAAGGAGCTCAAGCTCCTGGCAAAATACATGCCTGCAATTTAAATACAACAGCAGTAGAATGCAGGGAACACTATTAAAAATTCCAGTCAAGGCAGACAAGTTCACTGTGCAATATATGGGTAGAGGAATATGCCTTAGATGTGAACTTTGTGACGGCTCCCAGCAAGGATCCTTTAAAATGTTTGAAGACCATAACACATGGTTGTTTTTTTTTTTTTTTTTTAAGGTGGAGTTTTTGAATTTAATTTTAGATTAGTTTGATGTGAAAAACAAACAACACCCCCACCTTCCCCAAAAAATAACCCACCCCCAAACTATCACCCAAATAAGGAGTGTCAATTGGAGGCCCAAATCAAATATCGAGCCCTTGTTAATTTGGAAAAGTAGGTTGAGCTTCTGGATTTACTTTACTCATATTTAAATGGATGTTCTCTTACTCCAGAGTGCAATGTAAGAATAAAAGGAGCAAACAGGAAAACCCTGTGGGCGTGTGAGACTAGCTATGATAACTTTGAAATGTACCAATCTTCTCAACGGCTCTCATATTTGCCATTAGTGTTCTTCAAATGTTTTGTTTGTGGAAGTGGACCAAGACCGGTATGGTCAGCTCATTACTGAAGAAGCAATTCAAAGTAAAAAATGAGCTCACTGAGGTATTGAGGTTTAGAAAAACTACCAGTTTCATAATCACTCCCAGGTATAACATAAGGATTAAGAATGATTAGTTTCTAAGAACAGAACAAACTGAAGTATTCATCCTTATACATATATATATTACAAATTATTTATAAAAAGAATGTATATTATATATTCTTATATGTATTACACACACACACATATATGTATAAACATGCCCATATTGAGAGAAGTAAATTAAGCATAAGAAAAAAATGAGCATTACTTTCATTGTGCACTGACCAGCTATTATCAGGCCTATTATCAACTTATTATGTGCTGAAGACCATTCTGAGATTTTACACAGATTAAACAGATTAATCCTTTGGATTCTCACAGTGCATCTGGAGGACAAGTCCTGTTGTTCTCATGTTTACATGAGAAATGGAGTTATGAGAGGAATTACCGGTGGTCAGCGAGTTAGTTGGTGGCCAAGCTGGGCACTTTCTCTGTTACCTTTAGTACAGTGACCACAGTGTTTTCATACGCAGCCATGCGTTTCTCACCGACCCTTTACACTGTGCAGGGGAAGGAATCGCCAGTTTAGAAGTCTAACAATTCTGCACAGGTAAAGTTCTAACAAGTCCATAGTAAGCTTCATACATCACTCTGTGTCAGTCCCCAAGAAAGGCGTGTCCATTTGGCAAGTGTCACTTCTGTTTCACAGTTTGTTTTGTTTTTCAGTACTGGGGTTAAACTGGGATAGTGAGGTTTACATCTCCAGCCCAGCTTAACCAGGCTGTGACCACTCAATCCCCCTGCCTCTCAGCCTTTTGAGTATATGAGATTATAACTTATGTCACTAGAACTTGTTTAATATTTATTTTTTAAAAACTCCATAGAGTTCATGAAACCTGGATGGCTGTACATAATATCAATACCACCAATGATCTATTTGGCACCTTAAACCAAAAAATCAGCTTAGGCATTTTCCTTGTTATTTAATTTGTATAATGACCCTGGGAGGTCAGTGGGTGTTAACATACCTCTTGTATATACAAGAGAACTGAGGCATAAAGAATTTACCCAGGTGTCTAAGTTACTTTCCTATTGCTGTGATAAGACACCACGACCAAGGCAATTTATAGAAGAAAGAGTTGATTGGGGGCTTATCATTTCAAAGGGTTACAGTGTGTGACTGTCATGGCAGGGGACATGGCAGCAGGCAGGTATGATGCTGGAGCAGCAGCTAAGAGCTTACCTCTGATCCATAAGCAGGAGGCAGAGAGAACTACTAGGAATGGTCTGGGCTTTTGAAACCTGCTCACAGTGACGCACCTCCTCCAACAAGGGCACACCTAATCCTTCCCAAACAGTTCCACCAACTGGGGACCAAGTATTCAAATACACGAGCCTATGGGAGGCATTCTGATTAAAAACAAATTATAACAGGGTTGATATTAGTCAAGAAGTTTGTCTGACTCTACGGCCATGTTTTTAATCTACTCTGTATCTTATTTTATATGTAAGACAGTTAATATATCAGAATTAGATTGTATCAAGTTCGAGAAGAGGACATTAGTATTTATACTTGCTTCATCCTTATGCTCCAATGATTCTCCCCAAATATCATCTTGATTATTTAACTTGTTTAAAAGGGAGATGTTCACTTTAAAGTTAGCGTATGACTCACGTGTGGTGGCTGATGACCATAATCTAAGCATTTGGAAGACAGGGGCAGGAAGAGTCTGTGAGTCCCAGGCCAGCGAAGGCTATATAGAAGGAACCCATCTCAAAGGTGTGTGTGTGTGAGAGAGAGAGAGAGAGAGAGAGAGAGAGAGAGAGAGAGAGAGAGGAGAGAGAGAGAGGGAGAGAGAGAGAGAGAGAGAGAGGAAGAATGAGAAAGGAAGAAGAAAAAGGAGGATAAGGAGAAAAGTGGAAATATACATACATACACACACACACACACACACACACACACACACACACACATACACGGGGGGGAGTTTTCTTTGAATCCTATAATTTTATTGAGAGAGTTTATCGGTTCTAAATGTTTTCTGCTGGCGGTCCGTGCGGCCATTTGCCTACAGACTCTTGCCAACTGTAAAGAAGGATAGTTTGACGTTCCTAGTGGATGTTTTCCTTTCCTACTTTTGTTCCTTTTCATTTTTCTCTTTTCTTTTAAAGATATTTTATTTTAAATGATGAATGTGTGTGTGTGTGTGTGTGTGTGTGTGTGTGTGTGCTTGTGCACACGCTCCCGTGGAAGCCAGAGGACTTGGATCTCCACAGAGTTGAATCACACACAGCTATAGAATTTCTGATATGGGCTCTGGGAACCTAACTCAGCTCCTCATGCTCTCTTAACTCCTGAGCCATCCTTCTAGTCCCCTCTTTTTCCTTTTCCTTTTGAAGCAGGGTCTCACTATGTAGCACTGGCTGGCCTAGAACTCACTATGTAGACCAGGCTAGTCCTAACTCACAGAGATCTGCCTGCTTCTGCCTCTGGCGTGCAGTGATTAAAGTTATGTGCCACCATATCCTGTTATTTCTTCTTTCTTGTTGCTTTACCTAAGACTTCAGACATTATACTGAGTAAAAGCAGAAGAAGTGGGAACACTTGTTCCGGATTTGGCAAGAAAAGGTCTTAGTATTTTCCCATTTAGAAGTATGTTGGAGGCGTCGTCTGGGCTTGGGTAGCATCGGCCTGGACTCCAGGCAGACTCGCTAATCGTGGGGTCGTTAAAGAAGCACCACGGAGAGGAGGAGGCAGCCGGGATGATGACTGCAGCTGGTGTCTGGGGCACTATGGAGCAGCATCGAGAGCAGAAGAAACACAGGCGGGGAACAATGGAAGCGGAGCCGCGAGTATGGGGCCGAAGCTGAGGCCCGCAGCTGCGTGCAGGTTGCAAACGAAGCCACATGGAGCCCTAAGAGGCGGGAGAAAGGCAATGACTGATGCCTATGAGGCCACTGACAGCTCCAAAACCAGCTCTGGAGATGCCTCATCACTTAGCATCGAGGAGACCAATAAACTCCGAGCAAAGTTGAGATGGAAGCCCTTGCTGTTAAGAAAGAGGAGGGCACCAAGGCAGCCGATGTTATCAACCCCATGGCCTGGCGACACCGTGAAGAACTGAGGGAGAAGCTGGCAGCTGCCAAGGAAAAGCGCTTGCTGAACCAAAAGTTGGGGGAAGATGACCCCTGGCTCGATGATACTGCAGCCTGTATAGAGAGGAGCCGGCAGCTACAGAAAGAGAAGGACCTGGCAGAGAAGGGGGCCAAGTTACTAGAGGAGATGGACCAAGAGCACTTTAGTGTGTGAGCACTTTAGTGGAAGAGGAGTTTGAACAGAGGCGACAGGACCTGTCCAGTGCCCGGGACTTGCAAGGCCTCACTGTGGAACATGCCATCGATTCCTTTCCAGAAGAAGGGGAGACTGTTGCGGAAGATGAGAGTGTGGACGATTTGGCGCAGCAAAAACCTCCCTCTATCCTGGCCAGCTCTGATGAGGAACTAAATCCTTCTGTGTGTAGCAGGGTGGGATGGCTGATGGCCTGAGGGAATGAGAGCTAGAAGAAATCCGGACCAAGCTATGGCTGCAGGCTCAGTCTCTGAGCTCTGTAGGGTCCTGGCTTGCCTCTGAGTACCTCAGTCCTGTGGAGATGGTGACCTTCAAAAAGACCAAATGGAGAGTGAAGAAAATCTGAAAGGAGAAGGAGGTGATTATGCAGGCAGATGACTTGCTGCCCCTTGGCGACCAGACTCAGGATGGGGACTATGGATCCAGGCTTTGGGGCGGAGGAGAGGGAGGCCCTTGAGGATGAAGAGAAGGACCCAGTGGCCCAGCCCTCACCATCAGATGACACTCGAGTAGAGAACATGGATATCAGTGATGAAGAGAACTGGGGAGCTCTTCCATCAGGGTCCCCAGAGGTGCTGGAGGAAGATGGAGCAGAACTGGAGCCACAGAAGCAGCTGGAGAAGGGGCGCCGGCTGCAGCAACTGCAGCAGCTTCGAGACAGCAGTGAGAAGGTGCTGGAGGTTGTGAAGAAACTGGAGTCTCGCCAACGTAGCTGGGAGGAGGAAGAAGATCCTGAGAGGAAGGGGACATAATGTGTAATGCTACTTCTGAGTTCTGCTGCACTTTGGGGGAGATCCCCACCTACGGGTTGACTGGCGACTGGGAGGAGCAGTGAAACGGAGGAAGAACGCTCTGCCAATGGTGGCTCTGAATCAGATGGGGAAGGGAGCATTGGCTGGGGCTCCCTCAGCCTGGATGAGGAGAAGCAACATCAGAATTTCTCTGCTTCCTCTACCACCATCGTGGATGAGGAGCCCATCGTGAACAGAGGGCTGCCTGCTTGCCCTGCTCCTGTGTCAGAACAAAAGGGCTGCTGGAGACCACAGTACAAAAGTTGGCCCGGGTAAAAGCTCCCAATAAGTCACTGCCCTCAGCAGTGTGCTGCATCGAGGATTAGATGGCCATTGATGACGAGTACAGCCACCCAGGACTTCAAGGAGAAAACGGCTACAAGCCCGATGTTAAGATTGAATATGTGGCCGGGCAGTGGTGGCGCACGCCTTTAATCCCAGCACTTGGGAGGCAGAGGCAGGTGGATTTCTGAGTTCGAGGCCAGCCTGGTCTACAGAGTGAGTTCCAGGACAGCCAGGGCTACACAGAGAAACCCTGTCTCGAAAAACCAAAAAAAAAAAAAAAAGAATATGTGGATGAGACAGTCAGGAAACTGACTCCCAAAAGGCACTCTGGCAGCTGTCCCGCCGCTTCCAGGGAAAGGGTTCAGGCAAGATGAAGACTGAGCGGTGGATGAAGAAACTGGAGGAGGAGGCACTCCTGAGGAAACTGAGCTCCAGTGACATGTCCCTGGGCACCGTGGCACTGCTCCAGGAGAAGCAGAAGGCCCAAAAGACACCATACACCGTGCTCAGGGGCAGCGGCAAGAGCAGAAATGTGAACACCAACAAATGAAGCCACCCTCCTCCCTGTTCCAGACGTAGTGTTAAACAAAGTTCCCTCTTTATTTATAAATAATTAAAAAAAGTATGTTGGGCATAGGTTTGTCTTACATAGTCTTTATTATGTTGAGGTTCCAACTGTGCCTAATTTCTTCATGATGTTTATTATAAAGATGTTTTGCATTTATTGAAATGATCATGTGACTTCTGCCCACAAGTCTATTTTATGGTTCTTTATATTCATTGACAGGCTTATGTTGACTCAATCTTGCATCCCTGGGATTAAACCAACTTAATTGCGACCCACTATTTTCTGAATATGTTCTTGCATTCTGTTTTCAAGTATTTTGTAGGGAAATTTTGCATCTCAGTTTATCAGAGAAATTTCTCTGCCTATTGTACCATTATCAAGTTTTGGTTTGGGGGTAAGCTTGGTTTTATAGAACGAGTATGGAAATGTTCCTTCTCTGTTTTGTGGAACCATTTGAAATATTGGTATTAAAGAATTTAGCAGGGAGTATATTTGGTTCTGGGATTTTGTTCATGGGGAGATTTGACTACTCTCATTGTCTGTTACAGGTTTATATAAATTGTTAAATCTTTTGGTTTTAATTTTGCTAGATTATATGTACTTAGAAATTTATCTATTTTAAATTTTCTGTAATGATCTTCTGGTTTTATTGGAGTCGGTTTCCGTAATTCTCTCTTAGTCTCTAACTTTTTTAACTTGATTTTTCTCTTTCATTTTGTCAGTTTAGATAAAAGCTTGCCAATTTTGTTAATAGTTTCAAAGAACCAGTTGTCTGTTTCATTATTTTACTTTTATTTTTATTTAGTATTATTTTAGTTTCTGTTTAAATTCTTCTCTGATCTTTATTACTTTGTGCTATCTAGTGCATTTGGGTTTGACTTCTTATTTTTCTAGAACATTGAGACACATATTAGGTTATTTGAGAGCTCTTATTGTTGTTGTTTTTACTGTAAGCACTTAAAACACAGTCCTTTCAGAATGGGTTCCAGGGCTCCAATGGGTTCCGCTCTCGCTTTCATTTGATTTGTACTTAATTCATTTTAAGTAACCAAATGTATTGTGGTGAATAAAATCACACAACCTTCCCAAGAATGATTACGAGCAATGAGCACTTATTTGGAGTATTTGCTATCATCAATCGATATCACAAAGCTAACATATACTATGTAGTTATGCTTTGAGAGACATACTGTTGACAATCGTATGTGAATTCATTTTTAGGCAATATGCAGGTGTGAAGTCATTTAGCAATTGCAGTTTGAATGACTTTGAACATTTTAAATCGAACGAGGGTGCCAAATGTCTACAGAATAAGCCACAGATGCAACGTAGTCCAAGTCCAGTCTGTGGAAATGGCAAAGTGGAGGGCGATGAAATTTGTGACTGTGGCTCTGAAGAAGTAAGTGTGCTATGTGGGAAAACTTGTAACAAATTCACTGCTTTAGCTCTTCTTCCTCCTCCTCTTCCTCCTCCTCCTCTTCCTCCTTTTCTTCCTCTTCCTCCTCCTCCTGCTCCTGCTCCTCCTCCTCCTCCTCCTCCTCCTCTTCTTCTTCAGTGCTACATTTCTAAATCACACAGAGTGCTATGCGGAGCACTGCTATGAAGGATGCAAGCTTTAAGAGCACTGGTGTGCATCATGCTCCCACTGTGCTCTCTAAGATTATCCTTTGGGTTCTACCACCTGAGGGGTTGAGCAACTTTCTACCACCTGAGGGGTTTGGGCAACTTTCTACCACCTGAGGGGTTTGAGCAACTTTCTACCACCTGAGGGGTTTGGGCAACTTCAGAATGTGCTGCAAACCAGATGGATTGGCACAAAGGGGTGAGGGTAACATTTAAGTGAAATATGCGAATGCCTCTAAGTCTTTATTTAGACTTTGTCAATTTCATAACTATATATTTGAGTTCAATCTGGCATCAGCCCAGTACATAAATTTTAAGACATAGCTTTCCCACTGCATCAGTAGTCTGGTGAGGGGACCTATACTGTAATTTTGGTCATTTGTATGTGAATGCCAACTGTCCAGAGCACAGTGTTTCCTGGCAGTGCAGTTTCTATAGTGATAGCGCAGATCTCCTTAATCACCATAGAGACATAGCTTTTCATATGCATAGGCATGAGTTGCTGGTTTGCATATCCCATAAAAAAGACTGCTACTGTTTTGCAGAGAAAGTCCTCCTCCTTCACTCTTACTGGTCTCTTCTTAAATCAGTTTTAAAATCACATAGTAAAAGGGACCAGCCACACAAACAGGATCATGAGCATGGCAAGTGTCCAATACAAAATCTGAGCCTTCTCTTGCCTTTCTCGGGTTTCTCCATTTGTGTTCATCTCCAGTCAGCCTGAGATATGGGGCCCGTCAGACCAGTTCACCTCAGCTGAGCTGGTTGATGTAGCATCTGCTTCTTTTACATGTCCCTCCCTCCCTCCCCCTCCCTCCTTTCTTCCCTCCCTCTCTCCCTCCCCCCTCCTTCCCTCCCTCTCCCTCCCTCCCTTTTATTCTGTGTAGCATTTCTGAGATTTTTCCACATTGCATCATGACATGGTTGGTTTTCACCTTTATTTTGTATAGGAACCCCACAGCATACTTTCTCCTACCTACAAAACCACTGACTGTGACACAGGAGCGTGTCCCTTCCCGCCTTCTCTGTGACACAGGAGTGTGTCCCTCCCGGCCGCCTTCTCTGTTTTGCCCAGTGTCCCCACTGTCCTCTCTCTCTGAGTGCCATGGCGTTTGGTGTTATAACTTGTTAGTATATTTAGTACTCAGGTAGGTTGGCAGGTGGCGCCTTCCTGTTTCATTCCTTTTGTGGAGGATTTGTGCTCTTCTGTGATGCTATAGATATTTTAGATTCCCCCCCCCCCCCATTTCTCTAAAGAATGTCATTGTTAACTTGGTAGGGATGCTGTTGACGCTTTCCATCACTTTGGTCAGTGTGAGCATTTTGCCGATGGCTGTCAATTCTTCCAGTGTTTGAAAGCAGGATTACTCCTCCTTTCCCACCCCCCTGTGCCTTAGTCATGTTCTTGATTAGATTCTGTGTATTTCCTTGTAGGGTTGTGTGTATGGGATTGCTTTTGTGAGTTCTTCTACAGGTATCTGTTACTTGCACGTGGAAAAAGGCAGTTACTGAAGTTGTATCATTTGCAGAAAATGGAGATTATCATATTAGGTGAATTAAGCTAGTCTTAGAAAGACAAAAGTAACACATTTTCTCTTCTATGTGGTTCTTAGACTGTACATAAGTGCATAACCATGTATGCACATATTACATGAAAGAAAAAGTTAATCTGGGAGATGAAGGGTACTAATAGGGGCGAGGGAGAGTGAAGAAGGGGAGGGGGAGGGGGAGGAAGAAGAGGGCTGTGGAGGGGATATGCTCACTGCACAATATGTACTTCTGTGAGAGTGTCCTTATGTAGCATAGCAATATATACAGTGACTGTATACAATGACAAAAAGTTAAACATACTAAAATGTGCTGAATTTTGTGAGTTCATGCGTGTGTCAGTCCTGTGGTATTGGAAGACTCAGTTTCTTTGGTATTATCACCTCTGGCTCTTACAGTCTTTCCAACCTCCTCTTTGGCATTTCTCCCTGAGAGCTGAGGAGAGGGATTTGATGGAGACATCCCATTTAGGACTGAGTGTTCCACAGTCTTGTACTCTCTGCTCATTGCCCGGTTGTGGGTCTCTGTGTTTGTTCCCATCTACTTTAGGAGAAAACTTAGGAGTTATTTTATTGCTATGTTCCTCTGGCAGTATATGGTTGTCACTAGATCCATGGCCTATCTAGTCTCAAATTCTTGGCTATACAATCAGCGTCAGGCATGGGTTCCATTTCATGGAGTGGGTCTTCAATCCAATCCATGTGTGGTTACTCTCACATCTGTGCCACTATTGCACTGGCATGCAGTGACCATGCACAGTGGTCACCATTGTTGATCAAAAAGTTTTGTAGCAGGGTGAGTGTTTACCTTTCCCCTCTGGTACTGTGTAGAGTACCATGAACATCAGTCACTAGGGATGAAGGCTCTAGGTAGGCACCGGCTCAACTTCTCTGTGTTCAACGAGATGTTTAAATGTTCTCTTCAGTAATAGGGCCTTGCCATCAAGTTTGTGGAGAACAACTAATAGCCGTGGCAACATCTGGAGTTTGTTGAGGGCTTTCATGGAGCTCCTTGGACCAATAATTTGATAAGATGTAACCCATTCCTGGGACTGGAGGTTTCATTTGGCAGCAAGAGATGTTTAGTTGGAGCTTTGTCTCCTCTATTATTTGGTGATTCCCTTTAAATGCCTTTAATGTAGGTATATATTTTAAGAAGCTTCTATTGTAGTAGGCTCCTATATGACCCCCAAATGGACCCTAGTGTTAGTTCCCCCCCATATTTCCTCCCTTACCTCTCTCTCGCAGCCCCCCTCCAAGTAATCCTTCTGTTCCCATCTCCGTTTCTCTGTAACTGTATCTTCTATTTATCTTTATTAGGGAGATCCTTTCTTCCCTGCATTCAGCCTCTGTGGTTATTCAGATGGTATCATGCTTACCAAAGGCTTAAAACCTAACATCTGCATATGAGAGAAGACATACAATATTAGTCATTTTGAGCTGGGTTATGTCACTTGGGATTTTTTCTAGTTCTATCCGATTACCTGCATATTTCATGATTTTGTTTTTTTTAACAGTAACATTCCACTGTGTAAATATACCAGATTTCCAGATATATTCATCTGTTGATGGACTTATAGACTGTTTATATTTTCTAGTTATTAGGAATAGAGCATCAGTGAACATCACCGAGCAAATGTCTCTGCAGTGTGATGCAGAGTCCTTTAGGTATGTGCCCAAGAATAATATTGCTGGGTCTAGAAGTAGAGCTATTTCCAGCTTCCTGAGGGCCCGCCATGCTGATTTCTATAGTGGCTGTTCAAGTTTGCCCTCCACCAGCGTTGGATGCATGTTCCCCTCGCCCTGCATCCTTGCCAACACGAGCTGTCATCTGTTCTATTGATCTTGGCCATACTGATTGGTGTAAGATGAAATCTCAAAGTAGCTTTGATTTGCATTTTTCTGATGACTAAAGATGTTGAACATTTCAAGTGTTTCTCATCTTTTGAAAGCCTTTTCAAATTAAATTGGGTTATGTGTTTTCTTAGTGTCTAGTTTTTTGTTTTTGTTTTTGTTTTTGGAGTTTTTTATAAATTTTAGATATTAGCCTTCAGCTGGTATGTATTTGTTAATTTTTTCTCATTCTGTTACCTGCCACTTTGTCCAAATGACAGTATTCTTTGCCATACAGAAGCTTTCAGTTTCATGAAGTCCTATGAACTGTTGTTCTTCTCACCCTTTCTATCTGAGTCCTACTCAGAAAGTCTTTCTCCTTACCAATGAGTTCAAGACTATTCCTTGCTTTCTCATCTGACAGGTTCAGTCTATCTGGCCCATGTTGAGGTCTTTGATCCATTTGGAGTTGAGTTTTGGGCAAGGTGATAAGTGTGGATCTATTTGCATTCTTCTACATGTAGCTGCCCAGTTTGACCAAGCACTGTTGAAAATGTCTTTTATTCCAGTTTTATCCCTAGTGTTTCCAGGTCTTTTATCATGCATGAAGGAACATTGGATTTTGTCAAAGGCCTTTCTTCTTCTAACGAGATGATCACATGGTTTTTGTCTTTCTGTTGTTTTAAAAAACTAAATTCCAAACGTTCAATTTTCCAAATGAAGACTTAAGATCCAGACTCTGTGATGAAAGCCTGCTAGCTCAGAGAGACAGAGAAAGCACCCAGCTGACCTTCCTACTCCACTGTCCTGGGGGAGGGTTGAGGTGGGGACAAAACTCTTTCTCCTTCCCTCCAGTGTCTTAAATGCCCTTCAACTCAAAGACACTCCTTTCTGTTTACTTTATGTTCACTTCCTATCAGCTGGTTACTTACTCCGCCACTTGACCCAGGGTTGACTTTATTTAGCTCTTGGATTAAAGCTGTGAGCTAGAACTGAGCCACACTACAAGTACTTGTTTACTGTAAACAGAAAGCTCTAGGATCAAAGGCTAAGCCACTATTAGAAACAGATTCTTATAGTTCACAATCTCAGGGGTTCAAAATGTGATCAAATGTCAGTCTATTTGTGTGGTGAATTAAATTTATTGATTTATGTTTGTTGAACGATCCCTGAATCTCTAGGATGAAGCCAACTTGATCATGGCAAATCATACTTTTGATGTGTTATTGAACTCTTTTCCAAGTATGAGAAAATTTGCATCTATGTTAATATGTGATATTGGTATATAATTTTCTTTTCTGTTGAATCTTTGAGTGGTTTAGAATAATAGTAGCTTATAAAAAGAGCTAGAGACGTTCCTTTAGTTTCTAGTTTGCAGACTATGTTGAGGAGCATTGGCTTTAGTTCTTCTTTCAAGGTGTGACAGAATTCTATGCTGAATCCATCTGGCCCAGTGCTTTTTTGACTGGGAGATTTTTAATTACTGATTCTATTCACTATGGATTTGGGGTTTGCTTATATTGATTATTTCATATTGATTTAACCTTAGTAGTTTGTGTATATATATAAAATGCATCCATTTCTTTTAGGTTTTCCAGTTCTATGGAGTATATATACTCTTATAATACTCTGAATTTCCTTGGCATCTGTTGCAGTGTTTCCATTTTCATTTCTGATATTATTAATTTGGATCATCTCTCTGCATGTTTTTGTTAATTTGGCTAAAGGTTTGTCAATCTTGTTGCTGTTCTCCTAGAGTCAACACTTGGCTTTCTTATTCTTTGTATATCGGTTTTTGTTTTCTATTTCACTGATTACAGCTCAAGTTTATTTCTTCCTATCTACTCTTTTTGGCCCTTATTTATTCTTGTTTTCCTAGAGTTTTCCATTGTGTCGTTGTTGTTAATATGAGTTCCCTCCAGTTGTTTTTGTTACTGGTAGTTTTTACATACAATAAACTTGCCTTTTTAGAACTGCCTTTGTTATATCCCAAGGTTGGGGAGAGTTGTGTTTTCATTTTATCCAATTCTAAAAAGATTTTAATTTTCTTCTTGATGGTCTGTATTGATTTCTGTACTGATTTCATTCAGGAGTGTGTTGCTTAACTTACATGAAATTGTATATTTTCTGTTATTTTTATTGTTCTTGACATCCAGTTTTAATCCATGGCTGTCGGAGTATGGGGGTGTTATTTTAATGTATCTCTATCTGTTCTTACTTGCTTTTGGGCATAATATGTAGTCAGTTTTGGAGAAAGTTCTATGGGTTGCTGAGAAGCAAGTATATTCTTTCGTGTTTACATGGATTGTTCTATAGAAGTCTGTTAGGTCCATTTGATTCATGGCATTGTTTAGTTCCAACATGTCTCCCTTTATTTGTTGGCTCAATGACTTTTTTCTTGGTGAGAGAGGGATACTGAAGACTCCCACTTTCAACATTAAGGGTCAAAATGTGATCTTAGCTGTTAGTAGTGTTTTTTGTATGAAAGTTGATCTCCTTCTGTTTGGTGCATAAATGATTAGAATTGCAGTATCTTCTTGGCGGACCTTTCCTTTAGTAAGAATGTAGCATCCTTTCCTATCTTTTTTTTTTTTTTTTTTTTTCAATTTTGGTTTGAAGTCCACTCTGCCCGCTATCAAAATGACTTCTTGCTTCTTGGTTCCATTTCCGCAGAGTATTTTTTCCCATTGCAGTGGCACCTACCTTTAATGCTAAGATGCCTTTCTTGTAGATGAGAGAGATGGATTTTGTTTCTTAATCCATTCACCTAGTCTATGTCTTTTTGGTTGGATATTTGAAACCGTTAATATTTAGAGTGATATCTGAAGTGTATTTGTAGATATATTGTAGTCATTTTTTTTTGCAGGTTTGTGTTCTTAGTTGTGTTTTGTATTTCATTAAATTATAGCTTTGTTTTCTTTCTAGAGTCCCTCAGCTATATTTATGCCTCTCTTCAGTTCTAAGTATGGTGTTGAGTATTCTGTTCAGGAATTTTTGTTCATTTGTTGTTATGCATTTTTAGGCTGTTTTGTTTTTTTTCCTTCTTTAACTATTACAGATAATGTTTCTAGGTACAATAGCCTAGGTTGTCAGTCATGGTCTTTTAGAACTTGGAATGCATTGCTCCAAACTTTCCTGGCTTTCAGCTTTCATTGAGAAATATTCTGATGGGTTTTCCTTTATAGGTGACTTGTGTTTTCTTTTCTCTTACAGCTTTCAGTAGTTTTACTTTGTTCTAGACATTTAGTGTTTTAATTATGCTATGATATGCTGTGGTGTGTATGTCCGTGCGTGTTTCTGGTCTTAAGTAATTGAGATTCTCTGTGCTTCTTATATCTATATGGGTATATCTTTAGTTTGGGGCATTTTTTTCATCCTGTGATTTTGTTAATGATCTGGTCCGTTCCATCAACCAGGGACTCTTCTTTCTTACCGAAGCCTATATTTGGAAGGTTTGACCTTTTCATGTGGTCCCACAGTGACTGCATGTTCCTTTCCTGTGTCTGTTGAATCCTTTCACAGTAATTATTTTGTCTAGATCTTCTACTTTGAGTCCTGATAGTCTTTCTGTATTCTGCTTTATTCATTCTACTTGTAAGACTATTTCCTGAATTTTCTAATTGGTATATTAAAATCTCAATTCATATTTTTTAGGCATATGTTCTTCTTTTCAGTGTTTCTATCTCTTTACGTTGAATTCAGTATTCAAATTCTGAATTGCCTTAATTTCATTTAGCTATGTATTTGTATTTTCTTCACTCAAGGGTTTCTTGTTATCCTCTTGGAGTTCATTGAGGTGATTGTTCATGTCTACTTTACATCCCTTGAATTGTTTTTTTTTTTTCTTCTTCTTTTTTTAAAAATTTATTTATTTATTTTCAGTTCTGGATTTTTAAAATTTTTTTTTAATTTTTGATACTTTATTTACATTTCCAATGTTTCCCCTTTTCTGGGTCTCCTCTTTGGAAACCCCCTATCCCCTCCCCAACCCGCCTCTATGAGGGAATTCCACCTCCCACCCGCCCGCCCACCCATCCCCATATTCCCGCCTTGACATTCGCCTTTACTGGGGCCTAACACCCTCAGGCCCAAAGGCCTCTCCTCTCTCCCTGATGGCCATCGAAGTCATTCTTTGCCACATATGTGGTCCAAACTCCAGGACGACCGGGGGTGGGGGGGTCAGGCCCATTGACGCTCTTGCTCCCTCCATGGGGCTGCAAATTCCCTCAGCTCCTTCAGACCTTCCTCCAACTCCTCCATCTGGGACCTCACTCTCAGTCCGGTGGTTACTGTTAAGTGAAACTTGGGCATTCTGAACTTTTGGGCTAATATCCGCTTATCAGTGAGTACATACCATGTTCCTTCTTTTGTGACTAAGTTACCTAGCTCAGGATGATATTTTCAAGCTCCATCCATTTGCCTGCAAATTTCATTAAGTCATTGTTTTTAATAGCTGAGTTGTACTCCATTGTGTAGATGTACCACATTTTCTGTATCCATTCCTCTGATGAGGGACAT
>CM052719.1:15522568-15573412 GCA_028551405.1 Uromys caudimaculatus | reverse complement strand
TCTCTCTCTCTCTCTCTCTCTCTCTCTCTCTCTCTCTCTCTCTCTCTCTCTCTCTCCTATTCATATACATCTATCTTTTAAAAATTATGTTTAACTTATTCATTATTCTTTAATTTGTCAATGGACCTTTAGGTTGTTTCAAAATCTTGACTATTGTAATCACATGCCTGGAAATGCATATATCTTTTTGAGAAACTGCCTTCGTGTCCTTTGAATACACCTAGGTGTATTCCTGAATTTTCCTATACTGAACCACTCCTGCACTCCTGAGATGAAGCCTACTTGGTCATTGTGGATGATATCTTTGATATGTTCTTGGATTTAGCTTACTAGTATTTTATTGAGTATTTTAACTTCAATGTTTATAAGGGAAATTGGTCTGAAGTTCTCTTTCTTTGTTGAATCTTTTGTGTGATTTAGGTATCAGAGTGACTGGGGCCTCATAGAGTGGGTTTGGCAGTGTTCCATTTGGTTCTATTTTGTGGAATAGTTTGAGGAGTATTGGTATTAGCTCTTCTTTGAAAGTTTTGTAGAATTCTGTACTAAAACCATCTGGCCCTAGGGTTTTTTTTAATTTTTGGATGAGAGACTTTTCATGACTGCTTCTATTTCCTTAGGACTTTTTAGATAGTTTACCTGATTTTGATTTAACTTTGGTAAGTGGTATCTATCTAGAAAATCATCCATTTCATTTAGATTTTCCAATTTTGTGGAGTACAGGCTTTTGAAGTAAGACCTAATGATTCTTTGAATTTCTTCAGTGTCCATTGTTATAGCTCCCTTTTCATTTCTGATTTTGTTTATTTGGGTACTGTCTCTCTGCCTTTTAGTTAGTTTGTCTCAGGCTTTGTCTATGTTGTTGATTTTCTCAAAGAACCAGATCTTGGTTTTGCTACTCTTTGTATTGTTCTTTTTATTTCTAATTGATTGATTTCAGTCCCAAGTTTGATTATTTCCTGCCATCTACTCCTCTTGAGTGTGTTTGCTTCTTTTTTTTTCCCCTAGAGCTTCCAGGTATACTTTTATATTGTTAGTATAAGACCTCTCAAATTCTTTATGGAGGCACTTAGTGCTATGAACTTTTCTCTTAGCACTGCTTTTGTGTTCCATAAATTTGGGTATGTTGGGCCCTCATTTCCATTGAATTCTAGAAAGTCTTTAATCTCTTTCTCTCTCTCTCCACCTCTCTCTCTCCCCACCTCCCTCCCTCCCTCCCTCCCCTCTCTCTTTTTCTTCCCCAATCCAAAGATCATTGAGTAGAAATTTGTCTAGTTTCCATCAGTATGTAGGCTTTCTGTTGTTTCTGTTGTTTAAGTCCAGTTTTAATCCATTGTGGTCTGATAGTATACAAGGAGTTATTTCAATTTTCTTATATCTATTGAGACTTGCTTTGTGACTGAGTATTTGGACAATCTTGGGGAAGGTTTTGTGAGATGCTGAGAAGAAGGTATAATCTTTTGAGTTTGGGTGGAATGTTCTGTAGATATCTGATGGTCTACTTGGTTCATAACCACTGTTAATTTCATTATTTCTCTGTTTAGTTTCTGTCTTAACGACCTGTCAGTTGGTGAGAGTGGGGTGTTGAAATCTCATACTATTAATGTGTGGGGTTCAATGTGTGATTTAAGCTTTAGTAAAGTTTCTTTTATGACTGTGTGTGCCCTTGCATTTGGGTTATAGATGTTCAGAAGTGATATATCATCTTGGTAGATTTTTTTTTCTTTGATGAGTAGGAAGTGTTCTTCTGCATCTCTTTTGATTATTTTTGGTTGAAAGTCTATTTCACTAGATAGTAGAATAGCTACTCCAGCTTGTTTCTTGGGTCGTTTTGCTTGGAAAACATTTTTTCCAGACCTTTACTCTGAGATAATATCTACCTTTGTCACTGGAGTGTGTTTCTTGTATGCAGCAGAATGATGGGCCCTGTTTCTGCATCCACTCTGTTAGCCTGTGTCTTTTTATTGGGGAATTGAGTCCATTGATGTTAAGAGATATTAATGACCAGTGATTGTTTAGTTTCTGTTATCTTGATGTGGTAGTGGTGCTGTCTGAGTCTCTCTCTCTCTCTCTCTCTCTCTTTCTCTGTGTGTGTGTGTGTTTCTTCTTTTGGTTTTGCTGATGTGAAATTATCTAGTTTTTGTGTTTTCTTGAGTGTGGTTGCCTTCCTTGTGTTGGAATTTTCCTTCCAGTATCTTCCATAGGCCTGGACTAGTGGAAAGATATTGTTTAAATTTGACTTTGTCATGGAATATCTTGTTTTCTCTGTCTATGGCGATTAATAATTTTACTGGGTGTAGTAGTTTGGGCTGGCATCTGTGATCTCTTAGAGACTACAAGACATCTGTCCAGGCCCTTCTGGCCTTTAAAGTCTGCATTGAGAAGTCTAGTGTAATTCTAATAGGTCTGCTTTTATATATTACTTGGCCTTTATCCATTACAGTTTTTTAATATTTATTCTTTGTTTTGTACATTTCCTATTTTGGTTATTATGTGGCAGGAGGATTTTCTTTTTTGGTTCATCCTGTTTGGTGTTTGGTAAGCTTCTTATATGTTTATAGGGATATCCTTCGAAATTGTCTTCTATGATTTTGTTGATAATATTTTCTGGACCTTTGAGTTGGGAGTCATTTCCTTCTTCTATTACTATTATTCTTAGGTTTGGACTTTTCATAGTGTCCCAAATTTCCCAGATGTTTTATGTTAGAAACGTTTTACCTTTAGCATTTTCTTTGACAGATGTATCAATTTCTTCTATCATATCTTCTTTGCCTGAGATTCTTTCTTCAATCTCTTGTATTCTGTTGGTGATGCTTGTGTCTGTAGTTCGTGTTCTCTTTCCTAGGTTTTCTATCTCCAGGATTGCCTCAGTTTGTGTTTTCTTTATTGTTTTTATTTCCATTTTCAGAACTTAAACATATTTATTCATCTCTTTCTCCTGTTGATCGCATTTTCCTGTATTTTTATGTGTATTCATTTCCTCTTTAAGGACTTCTACCTGTTTAATTGTATTTTCTTGTATTTCTTTAAGGGTAACTCAGTTAGGGTTTTACTGCTGTGAACAGATACCATGACCAAGGCAACTCTTATAAAGGACAAATTTAGTTGGGGCTGGCTTACAGGTTAAGAGGTTCAGTCCATTATCAAGGCATTAGCATGGCAGCATCCAGGCAGATAGGGTGCAGGAGGAGCTGAGAGTTCTACCTCTTCGTCTGAAGGCTGATAGAAGACTGGCTCTTACATGGTTAAGAGGAGGGTCTCACTTCCTCCAACAAGGCCACACCTACCTTAACAAGGCCATATCTCCTAATAGTGCCACTTCCTGGACCAAGCAGAATCAAACCACCACATTTTACTCCCTGACCCTCGTAGTCTTGTTCAAACACAAGAGTCTATGGGGGCCATACCTAGCCATAGCATATTAAAAAAACACACTTAGTCCAACTTCCAAGGTCTCTATAGTCCATAACAGTCTCAACATTAAGAGTCCAAAGTTCAAAGTCATTCATCCAATCACCTAACTATAAGCTCCAAAGCAAGACAGGAAATCAGCTGGTCAAACTCCAAATTCTGCATCTTCAATATGTGATGTCAAAGCAGTCTTCAGATCTCCAACTCCTTTTTCATCTTTGTTGACTGCAACAAACTTCTTTCTCCACTTCCTATTAACAGCTTTTTTTCGGCAGGTATCCCAAAGTTCTAGCACCTTCAACATTTTGGAGTCTCCAAGTCAACGTCAACCTCACGCCTTCTTGTTCTAATGTCTGGGATCAACAAACAATCTTTTTGGCTCTTCTAAAGGCTTGTGTTACTTCTCCAGCTCTGCCCTCTGTAGCACTCTAGGCTCTGGTTGACTCCACTCCACTGCTGCTGCTGTTCTTGGTGGTCATCTCATGGTATTGGCATCTCCAATATGCTGGGGTCTTCTGTTGCAACTAGACTTCACCAATAGCCTCTCAAAGGCTCTCATCATGGTGTCAAACCTCAGTTTCTTTGGATGATCCCTTCAGCTTTGGACCATCACCTGCAACTAAGGCTGCACCCTCACCAATGGCTTTCTTTGGTGTATCACAGTGTCAAGCCTCAGCTGCTCTCCATGACCCCTTTATAACTTCAAAACCAGTAGCACTTGGGGGGGGGGGGTTCTTACACATTACCAGATCCAGCTGTAGCACAAGGTAAAAACTTGGCTATCTCTGAATATCTTGGCTATTTCTTGGTTTTCTTTCAGAAAACACTTCCCAGAAGATTTCGCCTCAGTGATGCTAGTGTCTTCTTAATCACCAATAATTTCTGCATTTCAGCTAACCAGCATCAGTTGTCCCGGTAGTCTCTTCTATTCATGGGGCCACATGGCCACAGCTGCTGAATTCTGCTGCTTGCTGGGGCTGGAACATGGCCCCCCTTATTCTATTACCAGCTTTCTGTTTTCCAACTCCCTCACTGCCTAAACTTGGCTGTTCTGGAACTTGTTCTGTAAATTAACCTTGTATTCAGAAATCTGCATGTCTCTGTCTCCTTAATGCTGAGATTAAGGGACTCTACCACTATGCCTGGACTTCAGCTTTCCTTTACCTAGAAATTGCTCTGTCCCAAGCTGGCTTTGAATTTAGAGATCTGCTTGGCTTTGTCTTCTGGGATTAAAGGTGTGGACCACCAAACTTGGACCTAAGCTTAGCTGGGTGGGATCTTGCCCCAAGGTCACCACTCCCTTAATCTGCTTTTCTCCTCAAACACAGCATTCAGCTCCATATCACTTCCTGGTGTCCCTTTATTACTTGAACCATACATTTTATATTTTTCCTTTCTCAGCTTGCTCCTTTTCATTAAAATGCTCTTCATAAGAGTGAGCTTTAGTAACTATACAACAGAATTTATACCAAGCTGTTTTGAGACTTTCTTTGTCAAAGCAATTAAACTAAGTCTTTTCACCCTTTTCACCTTGGCCTCAGGCAAACTCTTTTGAACAATGGCAAAAAGCAGCCATGTTCTTCAACAAAATATCAACAAACAAACAAACAAACAAACAAACAAACAAAAAACTGTAGGCCACATGCTAAGATTCTTCTCCATTGAAACCTCTTGGGCCCTACACTGTTCAAATCACCCTCACTACCACTGTCTTCCATGTTCCTACTAGGTTGCCTCATTTAGCCCCACTTAAAGCATTCCATGGCTTTCCAAATTCAAAGTCCCCAAATCCACATTCTTCCAAACAAAACTATGGCCAGGCCTATCACAACAAAACCCCACTCCTGGTACTAACTTCTGTTTTAGGGATTTACTGCTGTGAACAGACACTATGACCAAGGCAACTCTTATAAAGGACAACATTTAATTGGGGCTAGCTTACAGGTTCTGAGGTTCAGTCCATTATCACCATGGTGGGAAGCATGGCATGGCTCAGGAGGAGCTGAGAGTTCTGCATCTGGTTTGAAGGCAAACAGAAGACTGACTTCCAGGCAACTAGGAACAGGGTCTTAAATCCTACACCTCCAACAGGGCCACACCTCCTAATAGTGCCACTCCCTGGGTCAAGCATATTCAAACCTTTACAAAGGGGTTTATTCATTTCCTCTTTAAAGGGACTCATTTCCTCATTTTCTTGGGACTCAGGTGTGTTCCGGTATTCGGCTTGCTGTAGTAGGATAGATAACTTGGTTCTGGAGGTGCCATACTGCCCCTGGCTTTGTTGATTGTATTCTTACACTGGCCTTTAGCCATCTGGTTGTCCCTAGTGTTGGAAGGTCTGATAGTCCCTGATGGGAGCAGTTCTCTGGGGTTGCAGGTAGAGCTGGTAGTCCCTTCTGTCTGCAGGCCTCTGGGATAGCAGGTAGAGCTGGTTGTCTCTCATGGTAGCAGGCTTCTGTGCATGCAGGCAGTGTTGGTAGGGCCTCATGACTTCAGGCTGCTGGTTGTCCTGGGTTGGGGCAGACCTCCAAATATGCAGGTAGAGCTCATGGTCCCAGATGGCTGCAGGCCTCTGTTTTTCCTAGACAGCAGCAAGCCTTCAGGGATACAGGTAGAGCTGTGGCCCAGGTAATAGAGTGAAGAGGTGTCATGGTGGGGCTTATCTCTACTGGGTTTGTCCAGGGTGGGGGGCAAAAGGCAGGGAATTAGGATAGGGGTTTAACCTGGTAGACACTGATGGCTGCAGGTGTTTGGGGTTATGGTTAGATGTGTAAACCAGAAGATGGAGCACATAGGGGACAGGACACATACCTCAATGCTGCCTGGCTTACTGGGGAACCTAGCAGAGAGGGGTTTGGGGCTTGGCTGTCTCATCTGGTTATCCTTGGTAGCAGCAGGCCTCCAGAGACTCAGGCAGAGTTGTGACAGAAGGAGCACGGTGGAGCTCACTGCTGCGGTTTGTGCAGAGAGGCCAGCAGGCAGGGGATTGGGTGGTTGCTGATGTCTGCAGGTGTCTGGGATTGTGGTTAAGTTTGGTCACCAACAGTCACATTTCCTAAACCTTTCTGAAAAAGGAAATGCTATGGTGCTTTTCTCCATGGTGCCAAGAAGTAGCTCCTGGCACACAGCTTATAGAATAGAAGGGTGGTCTCTTCCTGATGCCCGAACCCATGTGTTCTCTCATATATCCACACTACAGACTCTAGTTCTGCAATCTCTCCATCTTTGCTAGTGTTTCAGACTCCACCCTGTATATCCCTCAAACTTGACAAGTACTTCAGGTAAAGGCTGGCACTTCCTTGGGCCCTGCTTTAAGCTATGGATGCCAGCTCTGTAGCTATTGCACACACCTACATCTTGAGCACTTGAACCACAGTCACAGGAAACTAGCCAACTCGCCGACAACTGAAGTTGTATAGCTCTTTGTGTGGCTGTGCTCCAGATTCCGAAGAGGAGTTTGCTCAGTGCAAGAGACGCAGTCTCAGCTTTTTAAACACACAGATTGACATGAAAAGATAATGAAGACAGTTTTATTATATAATGATAAAGTCAGGCCATCAAGAGGATATATTGCAAACTGTGTGCAGCTTATGCCAGAAGGTCTAAACATATAAATCAAGTGTGAACAGGAAGATGGACTGCACTATGGCAGGAACAGGGGAATTTATCACGTTGCATAAGACAGATGATTTTCTGACAGATGAGCACCTTTTTCTGATTGCTATGGAGAACCTCCCCCCCCCCCCCGAAAGTTTCACTTGGTTCCCTCTGCAAGGTCTTCGAATACTGTTGGATTAATAACTCCTCATTCAGACTACAAGAGAGAAAGTAAAATGGGTTTCATTTGAAAAAATATTTGGAAAGACCACAGAAGAGTTTATTTCAAATATTATTCTCAAAAAGATATCTAGGGGCTGGAGAGATGGCTCAGCCATTAAAAGCTAGGCTCACAAGCAAAATAAAAAGTCTTTTATAGTTTCAAAGAGAACAGATATAGTTCATGTGTGAAGTCCTGGTTTTGATTGCCAAATTCATATGAAAGAGAATTGGACATGGTTGCCAGTCTAGTTGATTACGTATACTCCTTAATAATTATGCAAATATTTATTTAGCAGCCTGATTGGAAGGAACAACTTTTCTACTTTGAGAATACAGATAAGAATTTGGTGAGAGTAATAGTGCTAAAACCAGGGAGATTCTGAGTCCTGTGGAGCTTTAATTCCAGTGAGGGGGACTCATCAGGCAATGCAAAATTTATGGCTAGATAAATAAAAAAGACTAAAATTGTAAAATGCATGGTGATGCAAGTTATTTTTTCAAGAATTTGACAAGTGATCAAATAGTGCAAAGCCAGAGGCAGGGTGATAGAAGACAGTCTAGTTGCCATAAGTGCAAGTCCCAGACATGCTTGTCTGAAGAAATGAAACTCCAGAAGAAATGTGAACACTGAGAAGGAACAGGCAAGGGCTGGTTTGGAAGTAGCATCCAGGCTGAGAAGTGCAGCTGTTGTCTTAGCAGTTTGTGGAGTGTGGATATGAAGAGGTCCCAACCTGTGGGTCATGACCATTGGAAAACCCATATTTCCAATGCTCCTTTTTTTTAAAAAAAATTATTTATTTATTTATTTATTTATTGATTGATTTATTGATTTATTGATTTATTTATTTAATGTATGTGAGTACACTGTCACTCTCTTCAGACATACCAGAAAAGGGCATCAGATCCCATTACAGTTGGTTGTGAGCCACCATGTGGTTGCTGAGAATTGAACTCAGGACCTCTGGAAGAGCAGTCAGTGCTATTAACCACCGAGTCATCTCTCCAGCCCCTCTAATGCTCTTAGGAACCCCCAACCATAAGTATATTCTTGTGACTGCTTCATAATGGCAATTTTGCTACAGGGTGGTGCCTCAGTTTCTAAGACCATCAGAAATACGTGTTTTCCCAGGGTCAGGACCCACAGGTTGAGGATCACTGACATAAGGCCTGGAGGGGAGTATGGCTAAAACACAGTGTATCAGAGTGAGAAGAGTAGTGTGTGTGTGTGTGTGTGTGTGTGTGTGTGTGTGTGTGTGTGTGTGTGTGTGTGTGTGTGTGTGTGTGTGTGTGTCTGTGGTCAACCAGTTAAAATATTTAAATAAGAGACTAAAAATATGGTTATAGTTTTTTAAAGATCCTTGTACTTTGTATTTCTGTAGTAGATCGTGGCAACCATTGGAAAGTAATGAGGTAGAGAAGATGAGATGTGACCACACTCACTTACGGGGCATTATCAAGAAGACTGCACTTAAGAGATGGAAGGGAAACTGCACTCAAAGGCCATTTCTAAGTTTGGCCTCATCATCTAACTCACTAATGGCATAAAAGAGTATAGGGGGGAAAACAGGGTTTGGTTTGATATAGTAAGTTGAAATACCCATTAGTCAAAGCTGAGGTGTGTCTTATGCCAGGTAAGAATGCTAACATTCCTGTGGGTTCTTTATTCTCACCTGATGTAAAACCACCTTCTACTATGTTTAATTATCTCTAATAGTTGTCAGGAGAAGCAATGCCAAGCTCTCTACTGCTCCATAGTATTTTTGAAGTATTATCTCAATTGTTTATATTTTGTTACCCTATGTGTTAAAATGCATCTATTATCTGATCGTATTTAATAGGACTTGGTAATGTAGTATAGGACATCTAACTACGGTGTCTTGTTTCTAGATCAATGACTTCTATTACTTAGGAGACTCAGTAAATGTCCTAGATTTAAGGGAACATTTAGCAGATGACTTCACATTTCCAAAATGCTTTCCTTTCAGTGTCTCAGTCGCCCTGTGGGAGACTAAGTTTGATCTGAAGTGAGTCTCTAACACTAATGGCAGGGGTGTATAAGACATACTCCACTAGTTTCACTCCCAGTTGCTATGATGAAATACCCTAATTAAAGCAACTCGGGGGAGAAAGTGTTTACCAACGTTTATGATCCAGGTTCTAGTTCATAATTGCAGGAAAGCATAGGCCAACCTGATCTAGATAATCCTTTACTGAGACACTATTCCCATATGGTTCTATATTGTCGTGTTGACATTAAAACCAACCAGCACACTCCCTATGATTGGCAACCTAACCCATCTTTCTATTTCTTTTCCCTAGCACCTCCTAGGTAATGCCACTAAGCTACAGATCCATCAGTGGGTTAATCCCTTAAATAGAGCAGATACCTCTTCCATGATTGCATGGGGTACCCAGGACTAAGCCTCCAGTGACAAGCCTTTGGGAAAACTTACCTCCTATCTAAGCAACGGTGCCTTTTTGTTGTTTTCTTGAACAAAGCCTTGTGGTCTCCACATGCATCCATAACTCTCCTTTCTCTTGTATTTTATGTTACAGAAATGAATACAGTGTTGCAAAGTAGCATTACATTATAGTCACGAATGCTGTCTTTTACTTTAGTTCTTTCTCTGTCCTTACTACTTACTAGGAAACCTTTTGAGTTAGGTAATAGCGGAGTTAGAAGTAAGGAAACATGGTATATGAGGACATGGAGAAGCATAAATATCTAATCTAAATATGTTTCTAATTTTGATAGGTTCAACGAATGCTCCATTTGCCTGCTATGAAGAAATCCAGGGCCAAAATGATAGGTTTGGTAACTGTGGCAAAGACCAGCAAAACAGATACATATTCTGTGGATGGAGGTGTGCCACACAAAACATTGATACTTTTTATGTTATATCCCTTTTCACTTAGTTTTTTATCTTTAGTAAATACTATGAATTCCAGTTGTTTCAAGTAGCACATCTGCATGGAAATGACCCAAAAGCCCAAACAAAGGTCCAGGCTTGGGCACTGCTGTGTGGCGGGTTAACAGTTTAAGACATTTATTTATAGGTCATCATGCAGCCCCTAAATCCAATCTAAAATTGGTAAGATACTCACAGAGCCTTCTCCTCAACAACTACGGTTTTTCTTGCTTATAAAAATGATCCCTTTGAGCCGAGCAGTGGTGGTGCACACCTTTAATCCTAGCACTTGGGAGGCAGAGGCAGGTAGATTTCTGAGTTCGAGGCCAGCCTGGTCTACAGAGTGAGTTCCAGGACAGCCAGGGGTACACAGAGAAACCCTGTCTCCAATCCCCCCCACCCCCCAAAAAAGATCCCTTTGACCATTTACCTAAAATGAACATTACTCCATGTTTATAAAGTTAAGCTCACTTTCTCCTACATCTTCAGAGAGAACATTTTCATAATTTATCCCTGAGTTTAGTGAAAATAATTATTTAGATCCTATTATGTACTAGACACTGGGTTAACTAATAGTCAGCAGCGCACGCGCGCGTGCATGCGCACATGCTCATGCCATTTATAGGTTTTAAAGCTTGTTTTTACTTATTCACTTTACATCCAGCTCATTGGCCCCCTCCCAGTCACCCCCTCCCACAATCCTTCCCCCACTGCCCTCCTCTTCTCCTCTGAGCTGGCACCTCCCTCCCTGGATTTCCCTCCCACCCTGGCACTTCAAGTTTCTGTGAGGCTAAGCACTTCCTTTCCCAACTGAGGCCAGACAAGGTAGCCCAGTTAGAAGAACATATCTCACATACAAGTAACAGCTTTTGTGATAGCCCCCTGTTCCAGTTATTTGACCCACATGAAGGCCAAGCTGCACATCTGCTACATATGTGAGGGGAGGGCTAGGTCTAGCCTGTGTATGTTCTTTGGTTGGTGGTTCAGACTCTGAGAGCTTTATGGGTCCAGGTTGGTTGACTCTATTGGTCTTTCTGGGGAGTTCCTATCCCCTTCAGGGCCTGAAATCCTTCGTCCTACTCTTCCATAAGAGTCCCTAACCTTCATCCACTATTTGGCTGTGGGTGTCTGTATCTGTCTGAGTCAGATGCTGGTTGGAGCCTCTCAGATGACAACTTGCTCCTGTCTGCAAGCATAACAGAGTATCATTAATAGTGTCAGGGACTGGAGCTTGGCTGTGGGATGGGTCTCCAGTTGGGCCGTTATTGGTTGGCCATTCCCTCAGTCTCTGCTCCATCTCCCATACCTGCATGTCTTGTAGACAGGATAAATTTGGGGTTGAAAGTTTTATGGGTGGGTTGGTGTCTCTATTGCTCCACTGGGGTTCCTGTCTGGCTACAGAAGGTGGCCTCTTTAGGTGCCATCCCCCAATGCTGTGAGTCACAGCTAAGGTCACACCCCCATTGATTCTTGGGTGCTCCCCTTATCCCAGGTCTCTGTCTTCCTAGAGATGCCTTTCCCTCGCCCCCGTCAGTTGCAGATTTCCATTCATTTTCATGGCCATCTCTCCTGCCCTTCCCCACACCTGATCCTGAATCCCCCATTCCTTTCCTCATCCCCCCCCCCCCGCCAGTCCTCTCCCATCAGCTGCCTCCTATGACTATTTTATTCCTCCTTCTAAGTGAGACTCAAGCATCCTCGCTTGGGCCTTCCTGCTTGTTCAGCTTCTTTGGGTCTGTGGGGTGTAACATGGGTATCCTGTACTTTATGGCTAATATATACTTATAAGTGAGTACATACCATGCAGGTCCTTTTGGGATTGGTTACCTCACTCAGGATGATATTCTCAAGTTCCATCCATTTGCCTGCAAAATTCGTGATGCCTTGGATTTTAATAGCTGAATAGTATTCTATTGTGTAGATGTAGCACTTTTTTTTTTAATCCATTCTTCAGTTGAGGGACATCTAGTTTGTTTCTAGTTTCTGTCTATTACCAATAAAGCGGCTATGAACATAGTTGAGTGAGTGTCTTTGTGGGATGTTAGAGCATCTTTTGAGTATATGTTCAGGAGCTGTATAGCTGGGTCTTTAGGTAGAACTATTCCCAGTTTTCTGAGAAACCACCAAATTGATTTCCAGAGTGGTTGCACTCCCACCAGCAAGGGAGGAGTGCTCCCCTTGCTCCACATTTTTGCCAGCATGAGTTTTTGATCTTAGCCATTCTGATGGGTATAGGATGGAACCTCATAGTTGTTTTCATTTGCATTTCCCTGATGACTAAAGACTTTGAACATTTAAGTACTTTTTGGCCATTCGAGATTCCTCTATTGAGAATTCTCTGTTTAGTTCTGTACCTGATTTTTAAATTGGGTTATTTGGGTTGTTGGTGTCTAACTTCTCAAGTTCTTTGTAAATTTTGTATATTGTGGATATTATAATTTCTTTGTAAATTATGGAATTAGCTCTCTGTCAGGTATAAGGTTGGTGAAGATCCTTTCCCAATCTGTGGGCTGCCAATTTGCCCTATTGACAATGTGCTTTGTCTTACAGAACCTTTGCAGTTTCACAAGGTCCCATTTATCCACTATTGATCTTAGAGCCTGAATCATTGGTGATGAACTTGTCTCCTGTACTCCAGCCTTATCTTGTTTCTGATTTTAGTGGAAATGCTTTAAGTTTCTCTCCATTTAGTTTGATGTTGGCCATTTGCTTGCTGTAAATTGCTTTATGTTTAGGTATATGTTCTATATCCCTGAGTTCTCTAATGCTTTTAACATGAAGAGGTGTTGGATTTTATCAAAGACTTTTTCAGCATCTAATGAGATAATCATGCGATTTTTTTCTTTCAGTTTGTTTATATGGTGGATTATGTTGATCGATTTTCATATATTAAACCATCCATGCATCTCTTGGATGAACCTTACCTGATCTTGATAGATGATGTCTTTGTGTTACTGGACTCAGCTTACCTGTATTTTATTGAGTTTTAGGGGTTTTTTTTTTTTTGTTGTTGTTGTTGTTTTTTTTTGTTTTTTTTGGTTTTTCGAGACAGAGTTTCCCTGTGTAGCCCTGGCTGTCCTGGAACTCACTCTGTAGACCAGGCTGGCCTCGAACTCAGAAATCCACCTGCCTCTGCCTCCCAAGTGCTGGGATTAAAGGCATGTGCCACCACTGCCTGGCTGTATTGAGTATTTTTGCATCAATGTTCATAAAAGAAATGTCTGAAGTTCTCTTTCTTTGTTGAGTCTTTTGTGTGGTATAGATATCAGGGTGACTTGGGCCTCATAGAATGAGTTTGGCAGTGTTACTTCTGTTTCTATTTTGTGGAATAGTTTTAGGAGTATTGGAATTAGCTCTTCTTTGAAAATCTGGTAGGATTCTATACTAGAACCTTCTGGCCTTGGGTTTTTATTTGTTGGGAGACTTTTAATTATTGCTTCTTTTTATTTAGGGGTTATAGGGCTGTTTAAATAGTTTACCTGATCTTGATTTAACTTTGGTAAGTGGTGTCTGTCTAGAAAATTCTCCATTTCACTAAGATTTTTCCAATTATGTGGGGTACAGGTTTTTTTGGGGAGGGTGTACAGGTTTTTGAAGTAAGACCTAATTAATGATTCTTTGAATTTCCTCAGTTTTCATTGTTCTGTCTCCCTTTTCATTACTGATTTTGTGAATTTGGATATTGTCTCTTGGTTTGTCTATCTTATTGATTTTCTCAAAAAACCAGCTCTTGGTTTTGTTGATTCATTGTATTGTTTTCTTTGTTTCTAACTGATGATAAGTTTCAGCCCTGATTTTGATTTTTTGATTATTTCCTGCCTTCTACTCTTCTTTGGTTCTCTCTCTCTCTCTCTCTCTCTCTCTCTCTCTCTCTCTCTCTCTCTCTCCTTCTTCTTCCTTCTTCTTCCTTCTTCTTTTTCCTTCTTCTTCCTCCCTCTTCCTTCTTCCTCTTCCTCCTTCTTCCTCCTCCTCCCTCCTCCTCCATTTCCTCCTCCTCCATTTCCTCCTCCTCCATTTTCTCCTCCTCTTTCCTCCTTCTTCATCCTCCTCTTCCTCCTTTCTCCCCCTCCTTCCTCCCTCCTCCTTCTTCCTCCTCCTCCCTCCTCCTCTTCCTCCTTCCCCCACCTCCTCCTTCCTCTTCCTCCTCCTCATCCTCCTTCTCCTCCTTCAGAGCTTTTAGGTGTACTTTTAAATTGCTGATATGAGAATGTACTCATTTCTTTATGGAGGCACTTAGTGCTATAAATTTTCCTCTTAACACTGCTTTCATTGTGTCCCATAAATTTGGGTATGTTGGGCCCTCATTTCCATTGAATTCAAGAAAGCCTTTAATTTCTTTCTTTATTCCTTCCCTGCCCCAGAGATAATTGAGTAGAGAGTTGTCCAATTTCCATGAGTGTGTAGGCATTCCAGTGTTTCTGTTGTTGTTGAAGTTCAGCATTAATCCATGGTAAATTGATAAGAGACAAGGCATGATCTATGAGGTGCTGAGAGGAAGGTATATTCTTTTGTGTTTGGGTGAAATATTCTATAGATGTCTATAAGGTCCATTTGATTCATAATGTCTGTTAGTTTCATTATTTCTCTGTTTAGTTTTTGTCTAGATGTTCTGTCAATTGGTTAATCTGTGTCTTTTTATGGGAGAATTCAGTCCATTGATATTGAGAGATATTAATGACTAGTGATTATTATTTCCTGTTATTTTGCTGTTGGTGGTGTTAGTGTGTGTGTGTGTGTGCTTTCCTTGTTTTTGATGGTATGGAATTACTTATTTCCTGTGTTTTTTTTAATGTAGTTATCGTTCTTGGGTGGGAGTTTTCCTTCTAGTATTTTCTGTAGGGCTGAATTTGTGGGTAGATATTGTTTAAATTTGGGTTTGTCTTGAAATATCTTGTTTTCTCCATCCATGGTGATTGAGAGTTTTGCTGGGTATAGTAGTCTAGTTTTGCACCTGCGTTTTTTTTTTAGAGATTGTAGGATATCTGTCCAGGTCCTTTTAGCTTTTAGAGTCTCTGTTGAGAAGTCTGGTGTAATTCTGCCTTTGTATGATACCTGGCCTTTTCCTTTGCTGCTTTTAATATTCTTTCTTTCTTCTGTAGATTTCATGTTTTGATTATTATTATTTTCTTTTCTGTTCCAGTCTAATTGATGTTCTATAAGCTTCTTGTATGTATATAGGCATTTATTTCTTTAGGTTGGGAAAGTTTTCTTCTATGCTTTTGTTGAGAATATTTTATGGGCCTTGGAGCGGGGACTCTTTACTTTCTTTTATTCTTAGGTTAAGTCTTTTCACGGTATCCCAGATTCCCTGGATCTTTTATATCAGGTTATTTATTTATTTATTTATTTTATTTTTTATTTTTTTTTTAGCTTTAACGTTTTCTTTGACTGATGTATCCGTTTCTCCCATGTTCCATCTCCTATATTCAGTCTGTGATGCTTGCATGTGTTGTTCTTGTTCCCTCCTAGGTTTTCTTTCCATCTCTAGGATTTCCTGTTTGTATGTGTGTGTGTGTGTATGTGTGTGTGTATGTGTGTGTGTGTGTGTGTGTGTTTTCATCTACTTCCACTTTCAGGTCTTGCACAGTTTTATTTCTTTTACCTTTTTAATTGTAATTCCTGAATGTCTTCAAAGGGTTTGTTTCCTCTTTAAAGACCTCTATTTGTTTGATTGTATTTTCCTGTGTTTCTTTAGGCCTCTATCATCTTCATAAGCTTGGATTTAAGATCATTTTCTTCTGTTTCGGTTGTGTTAGGATATCCAGGGCTTTCTGTAGTAGGGTAGCTGTGCTTTGGAAGTGTCATGTTGCCTTGGTTCTTGTTGATTGTGCTCTTTTGAGGGCCTTTAGCCATCTGGATGGTCTTGTTGTAGTAGGTATTGGGAAGGGGGTGAACTTCGATGGCCCTAGTGTGGCAAGCCTGTGATGGATATCCTTGGGATGTATGGTTCTGTAACTGCAGTTCTGTATGGTTCAGGAGCTTCAGGTCCAATGAAGGTGGACAGAGAGGTGGCTTGGCCCAGCTGGCTTGGAGAGCAGAGAAGATGGGTTGGGGAAGGGAAGTTTACCTGTATGGTTCAGGAGTCTGATGGAGGTGGAGGAAAGGTGGTGGGAGAATGGAGGTCCCCTGGGATAACAGGCTGCTCAGGGCAGCTTGGCTTGGCCCAGCCATTTGTAGGTACTTGAACATGCTACTTCTTTGATGTGTCCTTGGATTGCTTATGCTTTGTGGTTAAAACTAACTTGTAAGCTTTGGTCTGTAAATATCTATGGAGCTTTCTGAAACTTATAAGCTAGAATATCACCTTATTTTAAATTTTTATAAGGACTTATTTTATTTATAGTGGGATTTTATCATGTTTAATATCAAGTAGTAAAGTCCTTGAGGGTAGAATCTAGCAAATCTATTCATTATTCTCTGCTGCTCATTGATTACTTGATAGTAAGCATAAAATCCACAGAATAAACAAAGGGACTGTGAGTAGCAATGAATTCTTTACATCAGTGGGTTTAAACTTTCTACTTTAAATGTTTGTATCAACACAGGATATCTTCTTTATGTTGGCATGAATGCAGACTCAGTACAAAGCATTTCTAATAGCCACCTGATACTGATGCGTACTAATCGCTTTTATGTATTCAGGAATCTCATATGTGGGAGATTAATTTGTACGTACCCTAGCCGAACTCCTTACAACCCACCCAATAACAGTACCGCTTCTGTGATCTATGCTTTTGTGCGAGACAAAGTATGTATAACTGTGGACTTTGGATCGAGCGTCAAAGAAGATCCACTCAAAGTTGCTAATGGTGCTCTATGTGATCTTGATAGGGTAAGTCAGTTTCTTTAAAAAAAAAAAATCTAGTTTCATTTATTATTTTGGTCAGCATTTTCATATTAGAGTATTGTTAGGATCGGTATTGGCTCAGGACCCCCAAGACCAAGTTCTCAGCACAAAGGAGATTTATTTGTCCCCAAGCAACAGAGGGCAGGGACAAGGAAGAAGGGAAAGGGGAATGAGAGAGAGCTGGTTTTTAATACTTTGATAGCCGGACTTTGGTAGTCAGCCTCATAAGGAGAAAGTGGCCAAATAAGGGAGTCGACCTTGGATGGGGTGGGGGAGGCCAGCTTTAAAATGTAATCTAATGGTTTATAGTAAGACAGGAGGAAAGGGGGGGGGGAGCGCAAGACCTGCCAGAGCCATTTCCACCACACTCGAGCTGGCCAGAGTCCTTCAAGGGTCAAACCCTCAATGTCCAGAGGGAGACATGCATAATACATTTAATTGATGTTCAGCTAGTAATCGAGAAAATGGAAATGTCTCATTCCTTTAGAACTTCAGCATGATTGAGCGAAGGCATCCACGCCAAGCCCTGAGGGCTAGAGTAGAGGGACAAGAAGCTCTGGGAATATTTTGTGCTTCTCCTTACACTAGGAAGTACAAGTCTTTCATCGCATGGAATATTACCTTCCTTCTGAGAAGAAATTCACTTGGTCCCTCTGGCTCAGTGGAGCACACCACCCCCGAGATCAGGATGTTTAGAATTATTATGTGACATTTTATAAGTTACCTGAACACGGGGAGATGTTTTAAGAATTAGTAATTTTGAGGATAATAGCGCACTTAATAGGGCTATTGTGGAGAATAAAGGCGATTGCATAACATGTGTAGACGCCCAGCACACGGGTTAAACTAAGTCTAATCGGGCTGCTCTTATTGACTATCGTCATTTTAGTTTGACTCCCCAATCCCAACTCAAATATGCGGAAAATTAAAAGGAAATAAATTTATCTCAAAATCTCATTTATTTTCTGACCACATCTGTGTTTATGCAGAAGCGCACGTTGTATTGTATCTTATTAAAGCTTTCCGTTTCCCAGACCACTGAAATGTTATTTAAAGTACCAGCTCTTATATTTTAGTGGAGGTTTAGATTCATAGGAAAATTTCAATGGCGGCATGGTTTTCGTGTTTCTTCCTGAATTTTAACTCTCTGCCATTCACATCATAGCTGTGTATTTGTTACAGCAGGTGAGCTACCATTGTCACTCATTAGAAGTCCCTGGATAACCTCCAAATACTCTGTGATTAACAGGTGTATTTCTAAATAGCACACTGGCCAGAAAACAAATGTCAACAGAATTAAAAAACATTTTAACTAAGTCCAAGTATGATGTCAACATGGGAGGAATGACTCAGGATCTTAGCAGTAAATGGTCGTGGTCTTGTTAGTAAATTTCTAATTTATAGTGCTCAGTTGGCTGGAGACCTCTGAGTTGGAAACTTGTTTCTGTTTTCTTTAGATTTGCTTAAATGGTGTGTGTGTAGAATCGAGATTTCTTAAGGCTGAATCAACAGCATGTGCAGCCAAGTGCAATAAGAATGGAGTAAGTGGCAGCATGTGTCGTGAGTGTTCTCAATGCCATTAACTTGTTGGTCTCATTTGGTATCTACAATGTGTCAAGCCCCACTGACACCTGGGAGCTGAAATGAGAAGTCGAGCTCAGCTATAGTTAATGTTGGCAAACATTTTTAATTAAGTTTGACTGCCAATGACTTAGTCTCCTGTTCTGTGAGTCTATGGGTTCCTTAAAAAAAAATGTCAACCTTCTCTCTTGAAAATACATCTTTATGTTTACAGAAAAGCATATCTTAAAAAAAAAAAAACAAACTTTTAAATGATTCTTTGTAAATTTCACATTATGCATCTAAGTCTCACTCATGCCCAGCCAGTCCACACTTCCCCCTCCAACCCCCACCCCTGACGACGCAATGGTCAGTGTTACACAGCACAGTGTTAAATTCATTGTAACTGATGATAAACTTTACCAGGTTATTGTCACCCAAAGTCTGATGGGGGAGTGCTCTCAAATATTGTTCTGGTCACACACAGCCATTGCTCTCGTGAGCTCAGGGCAGCTGCAGTAGCGTGCTCCAAACTGGCTTTGCTTATCATTTAACCATGCATCAGGGAGGGGCTCACGAGGCCCCTCTCCTCACCGAGGGACTGTAGGCAGCTAGTTAATCAGAAGTAGGGGAAGGCAAGTAATTTTTTCAGTGGCATGACCACTGGTGAGCTGCCCATGTTCCAGTGAATAACTCCCAACTCATGCTTACTCAAGCAACAGCAAGTAAACTCAGTGGTCAAAGAAGGATTTTTAAAAAGACAGGAGGGGGCTGGAGAGATGGCTCAGGGGTTAAGAGCACAGACTGCTCTTCCCAGCAACCACACGGTGGCTCACAACCATCTGTAATAGGATCTGATGCCCTCTTCTGGGGTGTCTGTCTGAAGACAGGTACAGTGTACTTATATAGACATTAAAATAAATAATTCTAAAAGAAATTATTTTTAAAAAAGACAGGAGGGGCTTGCTGGAACAAGAGTTTCTGCAGAAGGAAAGGGGATGATGGGAAGAGAGAAAGGAGGGTGGTGGGGTGAAAATGCCTCAAATTCATTATATACATCTATGAAGTCGCCATAAGACTTAGCTGTTTCTGCTGGGGCCAGTCCTGGCCTGGCTGTTGTTGACAAGGGAGTCTGCAGAGGCCAGAAGGAGTCCTCCAGGGGGTAGAGTGAGTCAGGCAAGGTGGTCTGGTAAAAGCTGCAGTTCTGACTAGCTCTTTGGTTGCTCCTTTATTTATGCAGGTTTTACAGAACAAAGACAGACTAATGATTATTCAAGAAGGTACAGATTATGTGTTAGATTTTTTTTTTTTATTATTACATGTCCAGGGTTACAAGTTCAGTCACAATGAGAGAATACAAATAAACAGATTTTATTTTTATTATAAGTCCCATCTAACTCCAATGTAAAGAATCTAAAGACTGTCTTCTGCAAAGCCAACGCATGTATTAAATGATGGCTAAGCCGCTGGGAGTGTTTGCAATTCTAAAGCACTCCAGACAAACAGAAAATATATGAACTGGTCTTTTTATGAACAGCAAATACTAATGCCTAGCTCCTTTGACTATATCTACATTATTAAGTAGGAAAAGGTTATTTTCGTCAATTGGTCTTATTTACTGAGTTCTAACCTTTAGGGGTGTACCCTGAATGACCCCCTATTTTTAAACTACATTTTTAGAGTGCTCTGAGCATATTGTAAAAGGAGACCTTGAATCTGTAACCTATTCTCCTGGCCAGTTGGAGTTTTTGTCTGTTTTTTTTTCCCTAAAAGCAGAAGGGATAATTCAGGCATAATTTTCTCAGGAAAAGACGTAAAATGTTGTCATGTTTTGAGACAAGCTCCTACTTTGGAGCCCAAGCCCGCCTAGGAGCCAGTGTCTCTTCCACCTTGGCTTTGTGAGTGCTGGGGCTCTAGGCTTGTGCATTCACATCTGGCTTTGACTCTAGGGGTCCTTGGCATCCTTGCTCCCAGCACTGCATCTCTGATGTCCCATGGAGAGACTTTGTGGTGATGCTGGTCTGTGGCTCTAAATGTCCTTTTTCATACGACTTTTTTATGTGTAGCTAATTTTCTTCTGTAATTTATTTGAATGGGCTTTTAACTAAAGCTTACACTATCAGCCTCTTCTAGCCCCTGGATGTCCACATCAGAGTCCTCAAAAGTAAGGTGATGGATCATGTTTGAAGATTATTGTTATCTGAATGTATGAACGTTGATGGTGCTTCTCACTGTGATTTTTTTTTTTTTTCATTTGGTTCCCTGCCCCCAAATCTCAATTTAGAAAATTTATTCTCATGGAAGTTGCTGAGTTGCTTTTTTTTTTTTCTCCTCATCAAGAGTCTGGTTCTTTTGTTGAGATTTAGATCCAGTTAAGATGGCATTAAGGTGATTAACATGAAAAGTATTCTATTGCTAGTAAATGATTCACAATCAGCTGGGGAAGGTTTAGTTCTTTCCTTGTAAAGGCCAATGGCTGAAGCAGCCCACAGGAAGTCACAGAACCTGGACAAGGGAAAAAAACAGATGCTGAGATCTGGCCTACTGCCTGCAACACACCACTAGGTTTAGAGATGATGGCATATGTGTCTGAAACTGCTCTGTGTGAGTTTTAGCCTAAGAAACCAAATATTCACTCTGTGGGATTCTTTCTTTAAATCAAAATGAATTCAGTCATTCTTGGCTAAGATAAAAAAGTAAATATTATGACCTAGCACATAATTTCGTAATTAGAAAAAAAATCATTTACACATTTCACACTAATCCTAGATGTGCACTTCCACGGGTGAATGCCATTGCTTACAGGGCTTCCTGCCTCCCAACTGTGAGGCCCCTCCGCAAGGCAGATCCTCGCTGTGGTCTGGCAAGCGTGGTAAGTATCTATGTTTGTAAAGAGCTGTTGAGAAAAAGCTAGAAGGTCACTGATTTCCATTCAGAGAAAGCCACATCTTACCACCTGGAAAGAGACTAGTACTCCTTGGAATCAAAGGGCAATGAGATTTTTTTTTTCTCAAATAATGGGACCAAATATCATTAACTCTGCTTGCCATTTCTGTTACATGTGTGTGAGGCTAGCAGGGTGCCTTGGGCTGTCTATTTTTTCTTTTTCCTTTTCTTCCTTTCTTCCTTTCTTTTTAAATTCTGATGTCTCTGTCACTTGAGGGAGTTCCTCATCTGCTTTTCCCACATTTACAAATTGTGTGGGAACTCAGTTCTAGGCAATGTTTACTGTGTCAGGTACAGCCACCATGTTTTTGTTATAGGAGAAATTACATGGAGGATAAGTTTTGATGAACAGTCTGTGGGTTTCAAGCAACAAATGGTTTGCCCTTAAGAGAGAATAACAGAAGTGCTACTACCACTGCAGCCTTTGGTTTCTGTCATTTATACACCTATTAGACTTGAAAATAGTTCTGGAACTCTTTGTTTTATAATTGAAAACAGTTTTTATTTTCAGATGGTGTGTTCTGATTATGGTTTCTCCTACCCCAGCCCCTCCAAGATCCCTCCCTATTTTCCCACCCACCCAAGTTCACACCTTTTCTTCTTGACCTTCTAGGATCTGACATGACAGGCTCAGGTAGGCACTGTCAACAAGTGATGAAATTAGAGTTGGGGGTCAAGCTTCTCAATTTTTAATCTACCACTCCTTAAAGTAGTACTGCGATTTGATGTATATAAATACAATCCTAAGGTAGGAAGATAATAATCTGTTACCTACCAAGGAGGTGCCATAGAAGTGTAGTGAGCTTCTGTTGAGAATCCTGTAATGAGTCAACTTTGGGGTAGTCTTACTGTAAGCAGCCTGCACTTCAGATCACTGGATTTCAAGCACTCATAGGGTTACAGGGGGTTTTACTGTAATGGCCAGATGGTGTAGAATGCTCCGGAAACTTCTGAAACATTGTTTCCATGTTTTGTAATGGCCAGATGGTGTAGAATGCTCTGGAAACCTCTGAAACATTGTTTCCATGTTTTGTAATGGCCAGAGAGTGTACAATACTCCGGAAACCTCTGAAACATTGTTTCCATGTTTTGTAATGGCCAGAGGGTGTAGAATATTCTGGAAACCTCTGAAACATTGTTTCCATGTTTTGTAATGGCCAGAGGGTGTAGAATACTCTTGAAACCTCTGAAACATTGTTTCCATGTTTTGGGGTCGATCTTAAAGTTTCAAATGCTGTGCTATTGTACTTACATTTTCCATGTTACATAATTGACAAAGGGGGGAAAAACAAAAGAAATCATTTTAATATATTTGTCACAGTTTGAAAGTAAATTTTGCCGTCTAATGGTTTACATACCTTTTATTTTTAGATGTGTCCATGGAAGGAGCTTCTAAGAACAAAGAAAGGAGATGGCTTTTAGCCTTGTACATTGTCTTAATTGTCCTCACTGTGGCCACCCTCATAGGTACAGGGTGGAAAGGCTTGAAACAGTGTCGCTTCAAGGAAGAGGAACCCATGAGTAGCGAGTAAATTGAACTTATGTTTCAAAGTTAAATTTAAATAGCATTAGGACCTTGCTACATAAGATATCAGGAGAAGCAATGAAAGCACTTGCATTTCCCTAAGACTTTGGGCACTATATCAGCACTTTACCTTATTGCACTTTTGCGAAGACTCACAGTGAGCAATTTCACAAGGATGATGGGTTTGGGAATATGGCTACCTCACCACAGTCCTTGCTGTGATAATCCAGCCATCTTCCTGTATCTGCCCCAGGACACTGTTACTCACCCTCACTGTATGCTTTTTTTAAAAACAAAAAACAAAAACAAAAACAAAAACAAAAAAACACAAAAACTAGCTGACTTGTGTGGGTTTCCTTCTATACTGTATTCCATTGGTTTGCACGTGCCTTTTTTTTTTTTTTAACCATACACCAAGTACTATAAACTCAAAAATCAGGAAATATAATAAATGCCTTTAATGTTACCCCTTTGATAAGTCTTTTGTGGTTCTCTCTGCATGTTAGGGTGGTTGTTTTTGATTTTGTGAAAAATGCCATGAGAATTTCTTTTTTTTTTTTGACTATTGTTACAACAATTGTGACCTGCCAGGTGGGTGCTGGGAATCAAACCCAAGTTTTTTGAAGAGCAGGCACTGCTCTTCATTGTTGAGCCATCTCTCCAGTCATGGACATTTTAACAGAAATGATTTTTCTAATCCACAAATCAAAATAACTTCCCACTTATTCATGTCCTCAACTTTCTCCGTCATTGGTCCTATAACTTTTAGTGTTGTGTAGACTCTTGGTTAAGTTTATTCCTAGATATTTTATTTTTATTATTGTATAGATGAGATTGTTTTCACAAATTTCTTTTTTTTCTTCGGAGGGTAAATACAGAATTGTAACTGATTTTTGTGTTCTTCAAATGTACTGAGTTTGTTCTTAGAGTTCATCTCTCTCAAGGACAAGGCTTTGACCTATAGCTCTGGATAGCTTCACAACCATAACCTACTTGCTTTCATCTCCTAGGTGCTAGAGTTGTAGGTATACCCCACCCCACTGTGCCCAGCTTAGTTAATTAAATTGTGCTTGTTTCAGTGGAGGCTTTAGGCATTTAAAATATACAATCACAGGTCTTTGGCTTCTTCTTTTGGCACTTGGGGGCGCCATGTTTTTGGTCTTCCTAATGTGGCTCCCATGGCTACACCACCTTGGAGAGTGCTCACTAATGTTCATTTCCTGATCTTAGAGAAAGAGATGAATGCTTTGCCCAGGTGTTAACATAGCTGTGGGCTTCTGTTATGCTGAGAAGCATCCTTGTATACTAACTAGCTGAAATAAATTTTTATCATTAAGTTGCTGAATTTTGGGAAAATTTCACATCTTTTCTTGCGTTTATTGAACTACCCTTACCTATCACAGATAAAGCCTACTTGCTTATCACATATAAGACCTCACTTACTCATGTTCTTCTGTTGGATTCAATTTAGTGTATGCATCTGTGGTCAAATGATTTTGGTTTGTCATTTTCTTTTCTGCCATTTTCTGGACTAGGTTTGGTATCAGGATAATGTCCTCATAATATGACTTGGGAAGTGTTCTTTAGTGCTCTGGTAGAGTTTGAGAGGAAATTGTGTTGGCTTTTTAAAAAGTTTGACGGAGCAGGGTGTGCTGTTGCTGTCACTGTTTGAAATTGTTGTCACCCATCCTGTTTCTTGAAGCCCTTTCATGGTTCTTTCCTCCCAGTCTCAGAACTTACAGTCTTATTCGTGGGTCCTTGATACATCCTGAACTGGTTTCTGTGCAGGGTGAGAAGTGGGGATCTAAATTTAGCCTCTCAGCAACCCTCTGCTTTATTTTACATGCAATAATGTAATATATTTGTATAGATAATATAAAACATATATGAACAAATATATACATCTATGTATATATTTGCCTTTGTTTTTTGATACAGGGTTTCTCTGTGTAGCCCTGTCTGTCTTGAATCTCACTCTGTAGACCAGGCTGGCCTCAGACTCAGAGATCTGCCAGCCTCTGTCTCATGAGTGCTGGGATTGAGGGAGTATATGCTACAACAACTAAATGTATATATTTTTAATGTTTTCTTGATCTTCCCTTTTCAAGAATGACCTAGAAAGGAACTGGGGATCTTTGTAAATCTCTTCTTCACATGGCAAACTTTCTTCCTCCTGCATCCCTTTGTAAAGAAGCTATTTTCCATGGTCTAGGCTTTTGTATACATGGAAACACATAATGCAGTCTTTATTTTTATGTTACTTGTATCCTTCACCACAATTATTTGAACCCTCATTCATAATCTTAGGTCATTTACAACTTGGAGCTAAAATAACTAAGGCTGCTGTGGATGTTGAAGTGCAGGTCTTTGTGTGAGTATGTACTTTGTCTCTTGGTTTATTTCCAGGAGTAGAACTGTTGGGTAACATGGTAGCAAATGTTTGCCTTCTAAAGAAAGAGCAAAACTCTTACCAAAATTAGCATCCCCTTCAGGACTTATAGCAGCCAGTGAGCCCTTCTTTGTCTGGACCTTTACCAGGAGGTGGTGCCTTGCTGCATCCTAGTGCACAGGGTCACTGCACTGTGGTTGCATTTGAATTCTCATAACTAACAATGCTGAAATTGCCTCATTAGTTATTATCCATACATCTTTGGAGAAATGGCTATTCAGAGTTTATACCCATTTTAGTTAGGATACTTGTCTTTTTGTTGTTCAATGATTTCTCTTTGGGCCATCTGTGAAATAGATTGTCTCTTATCTGAGTATTCTTTATTGCATTCCAGATATAAATTCTTTATCATGTATTTAGTTTGCAAATGTGTTTCTCCTGTCCAAGGCTTGTCTTCTTACTCTCTCATGGTCGTTCAGAAAGTACAAGTTTTATACTTGATGAAATTGCTTTTTTTATAGACAATGATTTGGGTATTGCACCTAGGAAGTAGAGCCCAACCTAAGCTCACAACGATTTAGTTGATACCCCCAGGGCTGCTTGTATTTTGATGCTAATTCTGTTCTCCTGGGAAAGGCTGTGGACAAGGAAGGAGTCAGTACTCAGGTGAATTCTTGTGAGCCTTCTTCCCACCTTAATTTGTAAAATAAAGACTGGTGCCTGTGATTGGGCAAGAGGGGAAAGGTGGAGCTAAAAGTTTGGGAGGAGTAGGAGAAGAATAGGGAGGAGGAGGAGAGGAGAGGAGGAGGGTGTGGCCTGGAGAAACTGCAAGTTATAAGGGGTCACTTAGATGGGGAAGAGGGTAGTGTAGTGGCAGATCTGCCCAATCTAGGCGTGCAGCTTGATTCATATTAATTGAGTTGTGTTTTCTTTGCCCGGGCTTATTTGGGTTGGAGATTTACCTCAACAAGATTTCTTCTGAATACGCCATAGTTTTAGGGTTTACAATTAGATGTGCATTGAGATTGAGTTAAGCTTTATATGGACAACAGAGCTGCACTGTCCTGTGCAGCAGAATGGTTTTCAGCCATTGTGCCACAGCACCTATATAGTCACAGATAATGAGTACTGGCCTTTATCAATTCTACCTCAGTGATTGAGAAGAATGTGACTGTCCTTCTGAGTTGTGAGATCACCAATTACTCAATGTCCCCATGTGAGCAATAGGAAGTTCTCATATATTTGTTCTGAGTAAATATATTTACTCTGGCTGAGGAGCTGTGTTCACGTGTGATGTTATATGTTCTGTGTGTAGACACCAAAGGGCTGGGGATTGGAATCTGCTTGGCACAGGTCTCAGACTCTCTCTCTGCGCATCTTCTTTCCTGTCCCATTTTCTTGGGTGAAACCAACTTGCTTCCCTGGACTCCCACCTTTCCAGTTCTATTACACATGCACATACACAGATGCATGCATGCCCACAAACGTACACAAACTTATGCAAACACACACACACAAATGCACACACACACACATGCATATGTGCATACACACACATTGATAAAACTGTAGGGATAAGTAAAACAGCAAACTCAGGAATTTTGTGTTCTAATCATTGCATTGCTTGAAATTTGTGGGACTTTTGTGGCTGAGGTGTATAAAAAGATTGGCCTGTCATTTGTGAGACGGAGGGCATAGCTTCTTGGCAGAGGACTTGCCTACCTTACAAAAGGACCTGTGTTCCATTTCTACTACCATTAAAAAGAAGTCGTTCTCATCTTTACTCAGATCCCATTGTGTATTATCTTATTTATTGGTAGCTGGTCTCGTTAAAAGAAAAAGATAATACTGCTTATATGGCATTCCAATTTTTAATCATAAAGTTGTTAAGAGTTTTAATTTTTTTTTTTTACTACTAACTAACATGCTATTTTCTCTTTCTTTCTAGAAGCAAATCAGAAGACAACACTCACACCTACATCAGCAGGTGAGTGTATTAAAAGATGGTGTGAAGAGACATGTTGAAAATGAACAAATGATCTGATTACAAATGATCATTAAATTTTAGACATTTTAACTTTCAGCTGGTAAGGAGGTACTTTGGAAAAACCAGATTTATAAATGTTAATAGTTTTGCTTTCAATAAGCCCTTTGTTTATTTACTAATTTATTGGAAGTTTACTCTCCCACCCCCTGCCTGCAACAGTCTAAGGAATCAAATGGCAAATGCAGCAGAGGAGATGCCTAACGCATAAGGCATAATAGTATCTAATATTTAGACCTTATGTAGCCTGGGTTATTAGCATGTTGCTTGGGTAAACAAGCCAATGTCACTCTCCCTGTTGTGGTTACATTCTGCCCACTTACTCTGACAATTGATCCCTGAGTTTTGGAAGCAGTTATGTGAATGTTTTGTTTAGAGCCATACATTCAGTTATCACTTTCTAGGGAGCTTGAACAATCATGTGTTTCTGCATTCACCATTGTTCATTACAAAGAGGGACTTCTCTGATCAAGGCCAGGAGTAACATGTATCTATGGGTTTAGCAATTAAAAACAAAACAAAACAAAAAAAAAACCCCAAACATATTTAGAAGGCAGCTTGGCACCATGACAATTTAGCTAAACATTGGGAAATTTGATCCCAGGGGCCTAAGATCTCCTCACCACATTTGTTTTTTTGGACTAGGTTTATAGTTCCAGGTATGAATTTACTTTTGTGGAACAGGTCTCAAATGCAAACAGAGAGCAATTGGTTACGCTCATAACAGTCTTACCACTATTGCTCCAGTGGGTATGCCTTGCCTGGAGCACCGATCCTATAGTTGGTAAGGTTCACATTAGCCTGTATAGCACCTTCTGGTACTGTGAAAGCTTCCAGCTCAGTTACATTTTGGTTTCTTTATACCTCACAACCAAGATGAGTGGTGTCTTTAGCAATATGGTTGTATTATTTAGTTGTGGTGGGCAAACTAGTGGAATGGCAATGTCCTGCAATCTTTTGGAGGCCTCTTAGTATCTTTGCCCAACAACCCATTAAGGAAGTATATATCTTAGCAGACACTGGGGTTTTTGTTTAATAACCCAGGCTTTCAGGAGTAGTAGTATCTAACAGGTGGCATGCCCTCCCTTCTCTCCTTAATTTATATTGTTTGAATTTGTTTACAGAGTAGTAAGTTTGATATGACTCCTCACACACCCTTTCTCTCTCTCTCTCTCTCTCTCTCTCTCTCTCTCTCTCTCTCTCTCTCTCTTCCACCTCATCTTCCAATCTGCAACCCTGCTTAAACTTTCCAAGCCTCAAGTACCAGTTGTCTGTTTGATATCACCTATGCTTTGCCATCTCTCCTCCTGTAAGAATCTCCCGTGGGAGTAGGCCCTTTCTAGGTTTCTGGTTTTCATATTATAAAAGTTAACCGGAAATAACAGAAGCTTGAAGGTAGGATCATAGAGGACAGAGAAAGCGTACAGTATTTATCTTTTGGAGTCTGGGTTACTTCACTCAATATACTCCCCCCCCCCCACTTCCATCCATTTACCAGACAATTTTATCATTTTTTTTTTCCTTACAGAATGTGGTGGCTTGAATTTGAATGCTTAGTCACCAGTGAACCATTGGAACTATGGAATTGTTTAGAAGGGTTAGGAGGTGTGGCCTTGTTGGAGAAAGTGTGTCGCTGGAGGTGGGCCCTGAGATTTCAAAGGCTCATGCCAGGCCCAGTGTCCCCCCACTCCCACTTCCTGCCTGTGGGTCAGCATGTAGCTTTTAGCTTACTTCTTCAGCACCACACCTGCGTTTCATGCTACCTACCATGATTATCATGGACTTAATCCCTGAAACTGTGAGCAAGCCTCAAATTAAATGATTCCATTTATAAGGTTGCCTTGGTCACGGTGAATTCACAGCAATAGAACAGTGATTAAGGCACAGATGCATATAAACCCATTTTGTATCTGTGGATATGTTTTTCATATCCATTCGTGTCTTGATGAACACCTAAGACGATTCCATTTTCTGGCCGTTGTGAGTGAGTAGCAGCGAATGTAGTAAGATACAGTCTTCGAGGCTCAGCCTAGGAGTGGTACAGTTGGGACAAATGGCAGGTTTCTTTCTATATTTTTGGGAACCTCCACATTGATTCCCATGGTGGCTGTCTCAGTTTATACTCCTGCCGCAGTGTACGAGTTCCCCTTTCCCCGAATCTTCACCAACATTTGTTGTTGTTTGTTTTCTTGATGGTGGACATTCTGACTGGGGTGAGGTGGTTATCTCAAAGTTGTTTTAACTTGCATTTGAATGATGCAGAGCATTTCTGGAAGTGTTTATTAGCCATTTACATTTCTTCTTTTGAGAATTCTCTGTTCATACCCATGCCAACTTTTTGATTGGTTGGTTGTTTTTCTTGATGTTTAGCTTTCAGAGTATTTCTGTTTTTGTGTTTGTTTTTTGTATTTTAATTTTCTGGATACACATAGCCAGCAAAGATTTTCTCCTATTCAGTGGGCTGCCTCTTCACTTAGCAGTTTCCTTTGCATCTCGTTTGCCACACGTTGGTCTTATTTTATGAACAGTTGCGATCTTATTCAGGAGGTTCTTGCCTGTACCTGTACCTCCAACTATGCCCATTGCTTTCTCATCCATCAGTTTCCGACTCTCTTGGTCATGATGAATGATCGTTTTCATGAGATCTTTATTAGGTTTATAACTATATTTTTGAGAAATTTGCATCCATATTCACAAGGGATATCAGGGATGCTATACTTTTCTTTTGTGTTGTTGTGTCTATATTTGAGTTTTGGTATCAGGGTGATCCTGGAGGCATAAAATGAGCTTCGAAGCACTCCTTTGTTTTCCATTTCATGTAGTAATTTGAGTAGTGGTATCTTTTCATTAGAGGTCTGATAGACATCTACAGTGAATTCATTGGGGCCTAAACATATATATATATATTTTTTAAGTTGTGGGAGTTGTTATTGGTTCAGTCTCAGTTGCAGATCCTTTATGAGTATTTCTTTCATTTTGCTTTAATTTTGGTAGGTTGCATGAGTCTAGAAAACCATCTACTTTTTTTTTTTTTTTTTTTTTTCCAGTTTAGGAGTTTTTTGGTATGTACTTATGGCTTTCTAAGTTCCATTGATGTCTGTTATAATGGCTCACATGAAACCTCAGATTTTACTAATGTGATTTTCTCTCTTTCATTGGTTTGGTTAAGGCAGTGGTCCTCAACCTGTGGGTCATAACCCCTTTTGGGGGGGGGTCACATATCAAATATCCTGCATATCAAATATTTACATTACAACTCATAACACTAGCAAAATTACAGTTATGAAGTAGCAACAAAGTAAGTTTAGGGTTAAGGGTCACCACAACATGAGGCAGTGCATTGAAGGGTCACAGCACTAGGCCAATTGAAAATCACTGGGTTAAGGGGTTGCCAGTTTTATTTATCTTTTGAGAAATCAGCTTCTTACTTCATTGTCATTGTTGTTTTTAATTTTCTTTTCGTTAATGTATGCTCTGATCTTTATCATTCCCCCTTTCCTACATTGTGGGGTTCAGCTTGCTGTTGCCTTTTCCTGAGGCCCTAAGGCACACCATTAAGCCATCTCTGTTGGTTTTCTAGACTTTCCTTGTCTGTTCTTTATCTCTGTTCTTGGAGCAATCATTTTTTAAAATGGCCCAAACCTCTATATTAAAACCTTTTTTATTCCCTCAATTTTGTAGAAGCATTGTTAACACAGTGGTCCCTTGTAAAGCAGCAAGCCATAGCCAGACCCTGATTGTATGAGGGTCAGATTTTTGTACAAAGTTGAATATATCTAACTAAGTTTGTCTCTGTTCTGTATGGCCTAATAGTGGCAGGCTGCATTAGCATTTTTACAAGCCAATTGAATAGCAAAGGGAACTCTTGCTGGAGTATCTCAAAAGATTTTACCTGTTGCTTTCCTTTTGAGGCTGTGACAGAGCTGTAAGCTGCAGTCAATAGAACACTGGCAGTTTAACTATAATTTTTAAGTTTCTCTTGCAATATTAGAGCACAATCATAACTTTGGAAAACAAACTCAATTTTAAACAATAAAATCAATACTAAGAGTATTATTTTCACGTTACAAAGTTTGGCAGTCAGTTTTTATATCTGAACACTTGACAGTATAATTTTTAAACCTTAAAGAGACACTGTTCTAAATCTTAGTCTGATTTTTAGGATAAGAATTACATAAAATATTACCCAATATAAACATATCTTTAAAGACCTGCTTCCTTAGGTAGGCTCATGTCTAGTTTTTTGTTGTCTAGAATGACTCAGACCCTAAGTTACCCATTTTAAATCCCACTTTTTGTCACCAAAGTTACATATTTTTAATCATACCCAATAATTTATAAGCCAATACTCTATAAACAAGGTATGTAGAATATTTTTATACTTTTAAAACCAATCAGAAGCAAAAATGAAGTAACCACACATTTACTTATTTAGACCAGGCAAAATTTAACCTTTTCTAATGGTAATTTTAAGAAAGGAACACCTTGTTACTTGTTGAATCCAACAATCAGAGAAATTTTTCTAGGAGAAACAGCCGTCAGCTCCCTTACCATAGAAGCCTAAAAGCTGCGGCCCCTTTAAGAGCACCTTGTGCACATAATTAAGCCTCTGGCAGGGCTTCTCTAGCTGTCCTTGACTCCCAGCTACAGCACAGGGTAACTTATCAGCTTCTACTGTGCAAACTGATACTGCTTTTTCCTTTTCTTTTGAAACCTAATTAAAACTAAATCAAGGGCTAAACAACCAGCAAAAAGTTCTAATAGTTTTTTGCTCTTTCTTTCTTTTGGACACGAAACAGAAAGCAACATTTAAGCAACGAAACAAAAGCACATAAAACTGACAGACATGAACAGATTGGTACACCAAGAACATACAATAGACAGACAGGAAAGAGAATTAGATGTCCCAAAGGGACTCAGACATCCTACCTAGAAGACCCAGAACTAGAAGGGCCAGGATGTCTCCTGAACTCCTGTCCCTGGGAGAGTTTTCAAACAGCTTACCTTCATTTTTCTTCCCTGGATAGTTAGGGAGGTTTGTTTATCTTGAATCCATTTTCTCATATTTAGGGTATAAACCATCTCTAATCAGGGTCCAAAGACTAAAAGCACCTATAAGAATTATCTTTGCTTCCCTAGATTTTAGCATAACTCTAAACACCTTCATAAAACACATTTTACCATTATTTGGAAACACATGCATAGAACACATTTTACCATTTTCTTGTCCTTCAATAAGGTTTATTTATTGCTTGAACAAAAACATTTACACAATTTTTACCTTAGTCACCCTAGTCTTGAGAGACTCTGTAATTCTCTGTAAAAAGGCTTCATGATCATTTAACGTTTGTCCCATGATTCTACATTATTGTACACAGCTTCAACACAATTTTTTCTTTTTTAACTCTGTATCTTATTCTACACAATTCTCACACAATAAAATATCTCTGTTTTCTCTTAACTTATACACTTCCACCTTTTTACAGTGGAAGATCTCTTTTTCTGTTTTCTTCGTCTTTGTTACTAAATTTCACAGACTCTACATAAACATCTTTTACTATGAGTCTATATTACTTCCAGTCAGTTTTCATATAGACCCATTGATCATGTGATACTAATTCACGGCTTTCTCACAGACCAGTCCTGTTCACCCGAGTATTCCTTGTCCTGGAGGAAAAGTTTCCATGAATCAACTTTCCTATTTTTTCCTTACCTCTGGAAAAAGCATCTGTCTCTTTCATGCGTCACTCACCTCTCTCCAGGAGTCTGCTTCTTCGGTCGGGTCACTCCGAGAACGTCTCCTCTCTATAAGATCCTCAAAAGGACCACCTGGGCCAGGCTTTTACGTGATGTGATGTCCAGCAGCGTGCACAATCTGTTCCTCAGCCCCGCGTCTGGGCGCCAACTGCGAAGAGCTGACTGTCCCGTCCTTCCTGGGGGGCCCTCCCGGGTGGGACTGTCGACCAGGGTCCGAAGTGTCCTGCCTGCAGGACCTTCAGCTGCTGAGGAGGGAAACTGCTGGCCTAGGGGAAAGAAGACAGGAGACAAGAAATACTTGAGGGCAAGACGGTGTCCCGATCAAGCCCCAAAAATGGCTTTATTACTACGTCTATTTAAACACTTCAAGGCGGGAAGGGCAGGAGTGAGAAGGTTACTAGAGGTCACTACAGGGCGGGAAGAGATAGAGGGGGAGAAGTTTCTCAGGGCTGCTTAATTGCAGCCAAGTATTACACTGCACCACAGGGACCGTGCAGAATTTCCCCTGCCTATTTTGGTAGATAGTGCCAGGGTTTTGTTTTGTTTTTTTCATACAACCATACTGTTAAGATTTTATGGGTGCATTTTTTCTCTATCAAATCTAGGGAATGCTAACAGCAGGTGTCCCTAGCCTCTGGACATCTTTCTGCCCCTTCTTGTGCAATTTTCCCTGATCCTTGGGTCTAGGGGTTGTATTGCAGCTGCATTATTTGGGTTTGGGCTCCCCACAGTGACGACTTCTCTGATTTTTGACCACTTGTGGATCTCTGTAAAAGTCTCCATCTGCCACAAGTGGAAGCGTCTTAGACGGGTGTGTGTGTGTGTGTGTGTGTGTGTGTGTGTGTGTGTGTGTGTATGTGTGTTATGTGTGCGCGTGCAGAGCTATAGTTATCCTTGACTGTAGGATAGGCATTTAGAGAACAGGAATAATACTGGCTTGGGAACCTGGAAGTATTCAGCCTTTTCTCAGGTCTCTCTGACTTCTCCAGCTACAGTGGTTTGCAGCACCAGGCAAGATCATTCCTCCCTGTTGAGCAAATCTTACCTTTAATTAGATAGCTGTTGGCTCACTACTGCTCCCCCACCCCCACACCCCCACAAACACTAGAGCTCTACCACTGCACCATGGTGGGTATCCTGCTGGTCTAGTCAGTGTTGTAGTTCATTGGCTTTACAGCTGGGTGAGGCTACTGAAGCCTCCCTCTCCTGGACACTTGCATAGCATCTTCCAATACTATGAGGGCCGCTCCTTGCCGAGGAGGCCGCCATGACATTTCCGGCTTCCAAGTCTTGTGTTTAAATTATGTGGCATCTTTACCAATAGGGACCTTTCACTTGTGGAAGGCCATAGTGCAATGGCGACAGCTTCTAGTATTCTGGGGTCTCTTATTACACTTCCCTGAATGACAGCTTGAGAGTTTTCTGGTGCCTGGTACTCTGGGGGCTTTGTTAGGTAGTCTGTGGCTCATGGGGACCTTTAAATCACTCCACTGCCACACCTTCATTTAAAGTATATATTCATCCATATATGTTGTGCTGGCTGGTAGCAGGTCGTATCACTCCTGGGCTGGTGCTCCTGGGTGCTGTGAGAAAGCAGGCTGAGCAAGCCAGTAAGCAGCCCCCTCAGTGGCCTCTGCATCAGCTCCTGCCTCCAGGTTCCTGCCCTGTTTCAGTTCCTTTGAGGATGAACAGTGATGTGGAAGTGTAAGCCAATAAACCCTCTCCTCCCCAAGTTGCTTTTCATTACAGCAATAGGAACCCTCACTAAGACACACCCATATATGATTTGTAATTGTACCCCAAGTTAGAGTTCCCCACCCACCCACCCCCGTTTTTCCCATTTACCCCATTCATAGATCCTGTATCGTGCCATCACCCCCTCTAGAGCTCCTCCACCTAACTCCATTGGCCCCTTTCTACATGCCTGGTTTCTGATGTTTCTCCCAGGCTATACGATGGCAGACATATATGGAGCTAGAAGTCACAAATAGAGAACATGTAGGGTTTGTCTTTCTGGGTCTGGAATTCTGGTATGTGTGGAATAGAAGGGAGGAATTTTCTGTCAATCTACTAGACTTCCCTGAAGTAGATGTGAATTTAGTATACAGCAGGTGGCAATTCACGTACGAAGCCATAGACCATTTAGAACAGCAGCTCTCCACCCCGGCTGTGACCAGTTTGGGGTCGAGTATCAGATATCTACATTATGACTCATAATAGTAGCAAAATTACAGTAATGAGGTAGCAACAAAATAACGGTGTGGCTGGGGTCAGCACAGCGTGAGGAACTGCACTACAGGGCCCCAGCGCTAGGAAGGGCGAGAAGCGTGAGGAACTGCACTACAGGGCCCCAGCGCTAGGAAGGGTGAGAAGCGCCAACTTGGAGTCTGAAGAGCACGGCTCAGCAACCCAGAATCAAATTTATATTCTGTGTTTAGGTGTGATGAGAAACAAAGGTCTCTGTTGTCACCACACTCCTGTGCCGTGCAGAACTGAAGTCTTGCTGCGTGTGTTACATTTCTGTGTTTGTTGGTGAGCAAGAGTGCTACTCACACGTTTAAGTGTTTAGAGTTAGCTTAGGTATAGAATGTACGGTCTGTTCTGCATTCTCAAAGTGTATTAATTTACTGATACTTCCAAATACCATTTTAATTTTTATTTAGATCCACATTGGAGTATAATGTTAAACCACAAGCCATCAAGTGAACATTTAGGAAGTATTTTCTATAAGTAACTATGTTATAAACTAAGGATGAAAACCATTACAGTTTACAAATAATTTTTCAGTATGTTTTTGAGTAGGCACAGTTGATAAAATACTGCATCAAAACAAACATTAATATTTACCAATCTAGGGATGACTACTAGATAACTGGCCTCTCTTTGGTTGACTGAACCTTATTTGATTGCCTACTCTTGTGATATGTAGGCACAATACTAGTTACAAGAGAGAAGACGCATATCACTAGTTGGAAAAACTAACTCACAATCTGAACACTGTGAAGCCTTTAAGCCGGAACACACACAGGCAAATGTCACTACTCAGCTTGGATTGCAATTATCTGAAATATGAACAACCGAGTGAATTAAAGAATTTAATTAAGCACACCACGGGATTTCTTACTAATGGGTGTACATGACCCTAGATGTACAAACATCCACTGGTTTAAGAAGAAAACAAGGCGATGGGATCTTTCTTGGTCAGAATAGTAGGGGATGTAGAGTAGTGGGAACAGGAGCTGAGACAGAAATGGTCAGACAGGGCCACTGTATCACAAGCCTCTGCATGCATGTGTGTGCGTGTGCGTGTGCGTGTGTGTGTGTGTGTGCTGTGCTCTGCTCTCTGGGCTCTCAGGTCATGCTCGCTCCTTTCTCCTCCTCACCATTTCACTTGGCAGATTAGAAAGACGGAGTCTGGTGGCTGTAAAATGGAAGAGACTCGTGGTGCTAACTTTTGTTATAATGATATAAAAATAGGAATTTGCCATTTCCCCTTTTTTACAACTTTGAAGGGAAAGAGGAAGAGAGTGCAGTAAGGACCAAATGTAACATGATTTGCACAGATTGTACCCAGTGAACCTAAAAGGGTGATTTCTTATTTATTTAGATCAAAATCTGAGGCAAGCAGTGTGACACCTATGAGCAGGTAAGTGTGTTAGGAACGCTTCTTAAAATACACTTAAAGTGGCATTAATAATCTGTGGCAGGTTAATTCCTGAGCATTGATGTGGCTAAAATATTAGACCAATAGATGAACTACTTACCTTTACCAATGTGGCTGTTGCTAATGAATATGCAAACCTAAGGCTGCTGTTGCTAATGAATATGCAAACCTAAGGCTGCTGTTGCTAATGAATATGCAAATCATTTAGTTTGTTTTCTTCAGCTTAGAAATATTCTAAATGTTCTGGGACTTGCCCTTATCATTAGAAGGGAGTTGAGAAATTGAGCCTAGTAAGATCTAAGGCTACATAAATGGGTTTATGAAACAAAAGTATGATAGATCATTTTGTCTGTAAGGCACCAGAGGCAGCAGCATTTATGGCTCATGAGGTTTTAAGGGTCAAAAAATCCATTTAGGACACAGGTGTGGTCTATGCCTGCAACCCAGTGGTTCTCAACCTTCTCGATACTGCAGCCCTTTTCTACAGTTCCTCATGTTGTGGTGACCCCCCCAACAGTAAAATTATTGTCATCGCCACTTCATAACTGTAATTTTGCTGCTGTTATAAATCATAATGTAAATATCTGATATGCAAGTTATCTGATATTTGACCTTTGGGAAAAGTTGTTTGACCCCGAAGGGGGTCACGAGGCCCACAGGTTGAGAACCACTGCTAACCCCTGCATTTGGGAAGAGGAGGTGGGAAAGACCAGGAGTTAGAGGTCAGTTGGTCTAAGTCTCTCTCTCTCTCTCTCTCTCTCTCTCTCCAAAAAGTTAGCTGCATGGTCCCATCTTCCTCTTAAGCATAAGGTTACCCAGTGCCAAGTGGTCTTCAAATCATGTGCATGCAATCAACTCTGAATGGGCTTAGCAGGCCGTGTTTATATACTCACTCACATACACATAACGACAGTAATTCCAGAAGAGGGGGCCAGGGGTTTGAGAGGGTGCGAGGGGGCTCGGCACGGTGGGGGGAGAAAGGGAAGGGAATGGATGGAACCGGTGTCATTACACTTTAATAGTAAAATAATGGTGTCACATATCTGTGATCTCAACACCGGAAGTGGAAACTGGGAGTGTCAGAGGCTCACGGTCACCCTCAGTCAGGTCATCCTGGACTACATGAGAACCAACTTCAACAGAATAAATAAAGGGTTAGAGGATGGTTTACAATACAAAAGGCAGAAAGGTGTGGAGAAAAAAAGTATTTAAAATTTAAAAGTAGATATATTAACATATTATAAATCTCTCATTATATCGGAAAAAAGTAAAATGTGTGAATGCTTTTTCATTATAAGCTTTTCTGATTCAAAATAAAAAATTCCAGAAAATGAGTATGAGTCAGTTACTTGTGGCCACAACATAACAAGCGCGCAAACTGCAAAGCTTTGCTTTAAAAACCCCATTCCTGGCACGCAAGCGTGCTTGCTCTTAGCAGCCCCGTTGAGTGGGATTGTGTTTGGAGCTGTTGCCCTGAACTGTGTTTTGTTCTCTCCTACAGTTAATTGCTACCCCTTCAGGAAGAGGAGGAGGATGGCACCCAGGGGCTCACTGAGAAATGAAGAGTCCACATTCTTCCCTTGGTCACAGCTAAAGGAGCTAATAAACTGAAAGTGGACCAATTTGCAGGCTTGCTGATCTCTCTCTGTGTGTGTGTGTGTGTGTGTGTGTGTGTGTGTGTGTGTGTGTGTGTGTGTGTGTGCATCTGTCTATGTGTGCGTGCGCGCCATTTTCTCTACTTTGACATTTAACCCATGGGCCATTGTAGTTGGTTGGGGTGCCCTGAAGAGTGTGTGTGTGTGTGTGTGTGTGTGTGTGTGTGTGTGTGTGTATGTGTGTGTGTGAAGTCAGTGGTGTCAACTGTGGGTCTTTTTCAGTGACTCTCTGAGTTCTTCCTGTTACTCTCAGCATCCCCTCTCCAACACACATGCGCGCACATACACAGACACACAGACACACAGACACACACACACATACTTTGCAGCCTGACCTCCTGGGTCAAATGCCTAAATCAGAGTCATCCTGGGCATGTGACCTGTCCTGTATCCCTGGCCCTGAATAGATAGGAAGAAACAAGGTGACTGTTACGATTCACTTCTCTGCTTCCTGACTGTAGGCTCAGTACTGTGCCTTATGTACTGTGATGGACCGTTACCCTCCAATCGTGAGCCAAATCACCCCCCCTTCCCTAAATCACTTTTGTCAGGTATTCTGTCAAAACAACGAGAAAGGTAACTGATTGATACAGGCGCTTGCTTCTCAGCAAAGCCCAGACTTGCAGCTTCAGGTATCCACACAGGAAGGCAAGCTTCAGAAATTGCCTGGTCAGACCAATCCATTTGATAGGAACCTAGGGACAACAAGGATGGTGGGTGCCCAGAAGCTTCCTCACCTGGGAGTAGCAAAGCTGCAGACTGTGTTGTGTGGCATATTGGAAAAGATCTAGAGTCTCTTGAAGAGATGAGTTTCTGGGCATGCCTGTGAGGGATTGTGTAGCTCATGATAACGGAGATGGGAAAATCCACTATGAATGTCCCTGGTGTCTGTCTGTGGGCTGTGGTCCAGGATGTATAGGAACTTGGCCTCTAGTCTCAGGGTCACCTCACCTACCCATTGGAATGTCCCTCTCCAGTATGCTTGGGAGTGTGGGGTAGTGTGTAGAGTGAGTTTGCAAAGACTGAAAGGCAGCTCCAGCTGATTCATACTTCTTAAGATGTAGCGGCGGGGGTGGGAGGAGGAGCCATATTGGTTCTCGACAAGTGGCAAGAAGACTGTTGACTGCAATGGTAAAGAATGGTGTTTTGTTTATGGAACCTTTTCGTTTTTAATAAAGTTTTCACAAGTGTGAGAGCTTCTCACCACTGCTTCAGTTCTCATGCGAGTGAACTCTGTCATTATACAGTTTATCTCTGTCCAACATTTTAGACTCCCAGAAGCCCTCCTCCTGAATGGTCCTTCTGAGCCCGGAGCTAGGCTTCCCCTCCCCTGGCTGTTTGGTAAGAATTGCAGTGGGGATGGGGGTGCAGGAGCAAGGAGGAGCCATTCTTCTTTTATTTTTACTTATCCACTTTACATCCCACTCACTGCCCCCCTCCCAGTCACCCTGTAAGACTCTGAGGAACCTTAACTTACTGGAGACCACCGAGTGAACACCCTGGAATCAGGGATCGATGCAAAGAGCAAGAGGAATTTATTGTTCCAGCATGCTGGGATTGCCCTGCACACCAAGGCGGGACGACCCCATGCAGCCAGTTCAGTGGGCTTTTATAGCTTTTAGAGCAGCAGCCATTAGACACAATGTGATTGGCAGAACAGTATGACTTTTAAACTGATTGGTCTTTAGAGAATGAGGTAGCCAGGACTCCCCTTGTCTGTAGGTGACCAATGGTTGGTCTGCCCTGCGAATATGTCTATGTGCTCTGGTAGCCTCCCCTACCCACAGGTGGCCAGATGGTCAGTCTCCCACCTGTGGTCTGAGAAATTAATTAGCCCCTCCCTTTCGGAAGGGAGAGGTGCCTTCCTATGAGCTCTGTGACCTTTCTCTTCTAGGAGGGGAGGGGTCTGGTGGAATTTCTTGAACCCCTTCCCACAATCCTTCCCCTCATCCCTCTCCCCTTCTCTGAGCTGTTGGGGGCCTCTCTGGGTATCCTCCCACAATCCTGGCACTTCAAGTCTCTGTGAGGCTAGGTGCTTCCTCTCCCACTGAGGCCAAACAAGGTAGCCCAGGTAGAAGAACATATCCCACATGCAGGCAACAGCTTTTGGGGTAGCCCCAGCTCCAGTTGTTGGGGACCCACATGAAGACCAAGCTGCACATCTGCTACATATGTGCGGGGAGGCCTAGGTCCAGCCTGTGTATGTTCTTTGGTTGGTGGTTCAGACTCTGAGAGCCTCAAGGTCCAGGTCAGTTGATTTTATTGGTCTTCCTGTGGAGTTCCTACCCCCTTTTGGGTCCCAATCATTCCTCCTATTCTTCTGTAAGAGTCCTGAAGCTAAATCCACTGTTTCGATGTGGCTGTCTCTATCTGTCTGAATCAGTTGCTGGGTGGAGCCTCTCAAAGGGTAACATGGGAGGAGCCTGCCTTAAAGGGCCCAGTCCCCGTTGTCTACATTAGCCAAAATCTATCTCGCTTTCCTTTGTTCACCCCTCTCAGAGATCAACACTGACCACCATAGGAGATGTTGGTGATGGCTACTTCCTGTGAAAGAGAGGTATTTTAGGGAGTAAACCAGAAAGAGATAGGTGAGCCCCTAAGGGCAGGAAGATCTCTCAGGCCAGTCAAGAGGAAGGGCTGCTTTAAGAATTCAGTTGATTATGCAGACCTAGGGTGCCAGAGAGCCATTACATGTATAATGCAGACCAGGTAACTTCTGTAGCCTATTAAGAGTGAAATCATTAGAACAATTATAACCCTTAGTGAGAACATGAGTTAAATACACACACACACACACACACACACACTCTACACCTGAAACTTGTGTCTTCCAGTCTCAAGATTCAGATCACAGGTGAGCCTTCTAATTCTGGATTATAATTCACTCCAGATATAATCAAGTTGACAATCAGAAATAACCACTACAGGCATATTCCTGGAAAATTCATTCTTTATTCCTTACTAATTTCTCTAACACTGGATTTGTTTTGTCGTTTTTTGTTTTCATTTTCTTCATTACAGTGTTTCAGCCTTTTTCCTCCTCCTAAAATAGTAGACCAACCATGTGTCTTATACCAGGAAGGGAGGCCTTTTAAAATGAGTGTCTCTCTCTTCTGATGTGGCAGATATTAGTTGTCCTACAATACCAATTGACCCTAGCAAGTCCCATCTCCTGCAAGAAGTGGCTGTAGTTGAGGGAGACCCTTGGTCTACTGTCTCTCTGGGCCAGACCTAAGATGGTCACTATAGAAAGTTGAGAAACTGGCCTGAGTAAAAGCAATGGACCCACAACCTGGAAATATCCCCCTGGAAGATGAATGTAGTGGGTATTACTCCCAGGTAAGCAAAGCCCTAGCTGTGCCACAGAGGCACACAGAGTTGTTCGGCCCCAAGGTAAGATTAATCTGAGGAGCCTTTCAGGGCTTCTAGGTCTTACTCAATCCAGCCTGCTAAGTAAGATTGACTTTGGGAGGTAGGTGGGTCCATCAGGTCACACCTAGCCCCTGGGTTTGTCTATGAGGGAACGCCTTGGGAACCCCACAGGTGCAGGGCATTGCTCTGTTACAATACATGGTATAGAGCTCATCAGGTTCATTAACTCTACATGTGAGTATCCCCACCTGAGAGTGCTCAGAACCCATTGACAATTCCTGGCCAGGAGCAGTCAAGATATTGCAGTAAAGCAGGTAGTTTTAAATATTTGACAGCTTTTATCTCTAATCTAGGGATCAACTAGGGAAGGATTGAAAGAAGTACCTTTATCGGGGCCAAGGTCAAGATGAGAGAATAGTCCCCTAAGAGATTCTCTTTTCTGCAAGTCTGAGGTGGTACTATTCCATTTTAGCCATGAATCCATGCCAGCTATCATGATGACCACAGGGGTAGACAGAAGGCAGGCTAGGAACTCATCCATTGAGGCTCATAAGGGAATCTCCTTGAGGACTTCGCCCAGGACCAGATCTCCAGGACAGATTGGCAGTGGTCCCACCTCTCTCCCTTTAGAGGCTCCCTTCCTAACATCTCAGTTGGTTAGAATCTGGCTAGATATTGTACACCAGCTGGATAATCTTGAAGGAAAATCCTTCAAAAGAGTCTGTCCCAATGGTTATGGGCTATTCTTTAGCCACACCAAAGCTAACAGCAGTGGGTTTCTTTGGGGAATTTGGAATTCCATTAAAAAGGATGTTTTTTGTCTTCTGTGCTCCTACCATCCAGTAAAGGTATTCACCCAGACTAGTACCAAATGGGTTTTAAGTCTTCCCAGGGAGTGTGTAAAATCTATTGGCCAGTCTTCCCCTAGACATTTTCAGTCTCTGTGTGCCACAGTGGGGCAGGTGAGAGCTATGGGACTGGTCATTTGACAGACTTTGAATCCTAAGCTATCCAGATTGAAAGCCTCTAACATTGTTTTCCCTACAGACATTCTTTAAACTAGTTGAATGGAGTTTTTTCTTTCCAGGTGGCATTAGGTAGAGGGATTGTAAAGTTCCACCAGCATAGGGATTGAGACAGCCATAGATGACCATCAACAGTGACTGTAAACTTCTGGAGAAACAAGGCTGGATCTAATAAGTCCTCTATAGCCTTGGAGTGTTTGATAAGTGTCCCCCTTTTAGGGGCAAATGGGAGGCACACGGGGAGGAGAAGAGAATTCAAATTTAGGCTCACTCCTCCTCAAACCAATCCAAGAGGAGGCTGCAATATTTTTATTCCTTAATGTATTATTGATAGAGACACCACAAAAATGAACAACTCAGTTTAAAAAAAAAATCAAGCCAATGATGGAGCTAAACACTTCTCAAAAGATGAAATACAGTTTAAGAAAATGTTCAACATCCTTAGTCATCAGTAAAACTCAAAATTTGAGATTCCATCTCATACAAGTCAGAATGGCTAAGATACCCTCCCAAAACCCCAACCCAACCCAACCAAACCAAACAAACCCAACCAACCAAGGTGGGGAAAGGGGGTATATCTTCATTGCTGGTGGGAGTGCAAACTGGTCAGCCACATAGAAGTAAGTATGGAGGTAAAACATAAATCTACCCTGTGATCCAGCTAGACCCATGTCCTACTTCAGAAATGCTTGATTATCCTTGCTGCTCTAGTCACAATATCCAGGAGACAGAAACAGCCTAGATGGCCATCAATTAATGGAAGGCAAATGGATGGAGCTGGAACCAATCATTTTGAGTGAGGTAACCTAGACCCAGGAAGATAAATAGCACAATTAATTAATTAATTAATTAATTAAAAAATCTCATTTGTGTGGGTTTCTCTACACAAAACAATCAGAAAAATTTAGTGGGATGTGGGCATGTTTGATATTACTGACATCTTAACAACAGTAAATACTCGAATCTGTCAGTGTGGAATGTTTCCACTATATTGTATAGATATATAAATGCACAAACATTTCATAGCTACCACTTATTATATTAACACACATTTGCCATTCAACATACAAGATACTACAGGAACCCTGGGCTGGGGCCCATCCAAAGGCAATATCGTTTTGTTGTTGAGGTCCGTTTTTTTCAGTCCTTCACTCATTTGTTTTCAGTGAGTGATAAAGCAGAGAGTCTATGCTAATTATATATACAATTCTGCTATGGTGATACCCAACAGAAATGACCAAGGTGAAAGGGTTTATCCTGGACCATGCCTTCAAAATGTTTTGGTCCTTGGAGTCTAAGAAAGAGTGGCTGCTTCTCATGGTGGACGTGTGTGTAGAGGCTGCTCATGTTACTATGGAGGAGGTGCGAGAGAGTAGGCCCTACTCTCAACCTTTCTAATGCCGTGACCCTGTAGTACAGTTCCTCATGGTGTGGTGACCCCCCCAACCATAAAATGATTTTGCTATTCCATAACTGTAATTTTGCTACTGTTATGAATCACAATGTAAATATCTAATATGCAGGACATCTGATGTTTGACCCCTGTGAAAAGTTCATTTGACCCCAAGGGGGTCGCAACCTGCAGGTTGAGAACCACTGCAGGAGAGAAGAGAGGACATATCAGGGGCCAGGTAGAACTCTCAAAGGCTGACCCCTTGTCATTGACTTCTGTTGGATAGACCCCACCACTGTTTAAAGTCTCCAGAGCCTCTCTGAATAGCCCTACCACATGGAGAGTCAGCATTCAAAATGTGAGACACCCGGGCTGTTTTAATTTCAGACTGCTCAAGAGGCTGTGCCCCCGTGAGCGGTGCAGCAACGGCATCGTTCAGTGTTAGTGTGCACTGGAGGTTTTGTGGGCACCCACATGGGACATTATTAGTTCTTCAGCCCTGTTGGAACATCAGGAACTTGCACAGACATAGGAATCTGACTAGGTCAACACAGGTCATGTTTCTCTAACCGTTAGGGATGACCGGCAAGTCATCTCACCTTTTAGGCTCAGGTATGTTGGGAGGTCAGAAAGCACACCTTGTTCTCTTAATTTAAGGCTAATTGGAACTGTCTCCTAGCTTTACTTGTGCAAGCCTGTATTTTATCGGTGTTCCCTTTGTGTATGTTTGTCATGGATGGCCTCTCCAATCACTAATCCACTAAACCACTGTGTCTATTCTAGCCATTCTACTCTGTGTGACTTTATGACTTGATTGCTTGGTCCCTTTTAAAAGTGAGATGTTATTCTGTTACCATCCCTTACTTTATTTTATTTATTTTTTTTTACCATGGCAAAGTAATTTCAAAGCAAACTTATTAAACACATTTTATCTTTTCCAACAGAATTATAGTTAATGTGGGGTATGGCTGGATTTTATTGTAATTATGATTTGGGCTAGAGCCTGTGGGCACTATATTGCTTCTAGTACCTGACATAATTTGTTTTTGAGAACTTATTACATGAGTTCTGTACTTACACCATTTGCACCCCTTCTGCCCCTCTGCCCCCTCTAGTGTACCTACTCCCTCTTGAATTAGCAATCTCTTTAATAATATTTCTTTAAACATACACACACATGTGCATGCAACCTATAGGGTCTATTTAGTGCTGCTTGCATGTACATGTGTTTCAACTGAGAATTTGGGACTGGATAATCTGATGCTCCCTGCAGAAAACTGCAGCTCCCAGCAGGCATTGATTGTCTGTAGCTCTTCATTGAGGGACCAGGCTTATTAAAATTCCCTCCATCAGCACTAGGATAATGACTGTTGTCACTATGCAGGACTTGGTTAGGTAACAGTATGTTGAGAGTTCATGGATTCAGCTTCACCTGTCATGTACAGAGGATACTGTCTGATAGCAGGAGTCCTGGTTCTCCTGCTCTTACAAATTCTCTGCCCCCTTCCTCATGGTTTTCCCTGTAGGAGTATTGCAGATGTATCCATTGTGTCTGAGCACCCACAGCCACTTATTCTCTGCGTTTTGACCAGTTGTGGATTGCCAAAGACCAGCCTTGGCTTAGAGTGGGATCTGAGAGAAGAGGTGTTTGAGAGTGGCAAAAAATCAGCCTGAAGTGAAATTGTGGGTTGCAAGCTGATTGCCTATATTCTGCTTGAGACAGCTTTCCAGATTGCTCCCCCTGCAGACAGCTTTCTCCTACAAGTCTAAAAACTCTCTGGATAGCTCATCTCGTGCAGATCAAAAGCCCAGGCTTTTATTTACATATCAACTTAGTCATTACCCCAGGTTCCCTTTTGATTACGCCATGAACCAGCATCCCATGACCCCAGCCCCTAGAGATAGCAAGCACACATTGCAAATGAATTCTGCCTGCCTTTGTAAGCACAAACAATAAGCTAGCTGGCTTGGATCCCATCATGAGCTTACCATTTCCACTATGCCTGGGCCCAAACTAGCTTTGTTCTAGGCTGACCTTTAGCTCAGGGATCTGCCTGCCTTTGTATCTTTCTGAGAAGCTGGCTCATAGTGCAGCTGCCTCTGTTCTTTTAGGTCCATGAAGCCCCTCATATAAATCATACTGCATCCTTATGTTTTGCATAATTGAGAAACTATATATTTTTGAACACATGTTTTCAGAGTTCTTTCCCACAACCTTAAGAGCTGTCCTGAAGGTCGAAGCGTTTATCATTTTTGGCTAAGGACATAGACACACCCTCACCTCCAGGACTCATGCTGTCTTTGCTTGTCATGGAGTCATTAACCTTAACAGGAGGAGCATTCCCTGAAGAAGGAACATGAAAATATGCACATTCTTGTAAAAACAAGCCTTTTGCCCTCAGCAACCACTGACACTTGTAGAGGCCCATGCTCTGATGGCTCTGTTCCAGGGTAGGATCTGGGCTCAGCAGTGGATTCCTATCATAGTCTTCTAAAAAGAAGCTTCTTTGATAAGGGATGCAGACTATACTTACCTGTGGGTATAAGTAGCTAGATGCACTTAGAAATTATATTTGAAAATTGCAGTATTGGTTCTTCTACTCTAGGGTTTATGGTCTCTTCAGCCATGGGTACTTGGCTAGGTTTATACCAGATTTACCAAGCTAGATTTTCTTCCTATTGAATGGGTCTTAAGTCTTCCTATTAGACAGCTGTCGATTATCCTGAGATAAAAGTGCCACTTGAACTTGAGGGCTGTCTTGCCATGCTGGTCATTGTGGTTGTTGTTCTTCTTTGGGAGCTTAAAGAATATCACACTATGAGAACCCAGCCTCAAGGAGGAGGCTTCCAGGGCAGATCTACTTTTATTCAACAAGGCTTTGTGTTCACAGTGTGGTGTTTTCAGCAATCTGATCCTGCCAGGCAACCAAGAGATTGGACCCACTTGACCAAAAACTGCGAAGGAGGCTCTTCATTGCCTGATATTGGGACTTTTGGTAGATTGTGTCTCTTGGGGAGAGCATTATCACTCAGTGTGGTATAGCTCCATTAAAAATAGAAAAAATGTAAACATGCATATATGTTATATATTTTTAAGTTAGCCTTAAAAAATATTCCTAATATTATTTATCTTTCTTTTTGTCTCCCTTTCTCAGTTAAGTTTCCTGCCTCTTCCTCTCACAGCACCTATGTCCCACCATCGCCCTCTCTGGGGCTCCTCCCCTCCTCTCTCCATGGTTGCTTTCTGTTTTCCTGGCTTTTGTAATTACTTCAGTTTATATGCCCACACCTTTAAAAGACCAATACAAGGTGAAACGCAGGGTTGCAGAATTAGAGGGTGACAATATGATCCTGCAGAAAATGTTTTGAAAGTCTGTGGTTGACCAACATTTTAGGGGGTCCTGTATGCAGCCGTGAAAACGATAAGCCATGTTAGCAACTTTTTATTGTTCTCAGTTGTTGGAGACACTATGCCGAAGTATCCTGGAAGATGCATGGCTGCCATCAGTAACCTGAACATTTTCATATATCTTTTCCTCAGTGATGGGGAAATTATTTTTAAAAGACATGATAAATGATACAAAGAAAATCCTTACCAGCTCTCCCTAGCCTGAAGAATAAACCTGTAGGCAGCCGCCTTCCTTTTTACTGTTAGTGGGATGGTTGGTGCTAGCAACCTACCTGAATCTATGCATCTCATTCTCCAACCCTTTCTGCTCTGGTTTCCTTAGCGACAACCCAACAGGTTCAGGTGCGGAGCTGGAGCTTCCGTTACTGGCCACAACGCCCGCCTGGCCTGATGCTCCTCAGCTAAGCTCCAGGACCACCAAGGGAGCCATGTTTCTCCTTCTTTTGCTGGTTATGCTTCTTAATGGGCTGCAGGCAAACCAGAGTGAGTACAGAAATCGAAGCTGCTCTGGGTTTCTGGCTTCTGGCTTCTGACTTCTGAGGGGCAGAAACGAAGTCTGCGAAGTCTGCAACCTCGGCTCACTGCTCTAGCTTTGCTTTCCATTTGCTCCTCTTTGACTGCAAAACATTCCCTGGAGTGGGACGGGTTTCTTAACTGTAACATAAATAACAATGAATCGTATCCCAGCTCCCAATTCTGTTACTATGTAAATGGTAGTCTTGACTCAATTCATCACCACAAAGAAACTGGATTTTTTTGTCGTTCCCCCCCCCCCCCCCCGTTTAAATTCCTGTGTTTGGAAACTGCTGCCCTCTACAGGCTTTCTTGACTAACTTCTTTTAAAAGTTTTAATTTTTTTTTCATACTCTTCCCCCTTCCTCAGCTCCTCAATACCGCCCTACCCACTCAACTTCATATTCTTTCTTTTGTCTCAGAAAAGACCTCCAGACAAAATTAAAACAAAACAAACCCCAATTAGATAAAAAGTACCAAGGTAAAGCAAACAAAGCACACAAAAACCATGGAGTCCAGTTACTGGCCAACTTTTCCTGGGCGTGGGGGCTTCCCAGAGTGTGGCTGATATACCTAGTGTCGGTCCATTGGAGAAAACCGACTTCGCCTTTCTTAGTAACTACCATACTTCCAGCACGAGTCTATGTTCCTAAGCCTTTTACAACGCTGAAGTTCGGTATTTGAGTAGTTTAGCTGTGTAGCTGAGAGGAGGGAGGAGAGGAGAGAGAAGGATGAACTGGCAACAATTTAATAGACAGTGGAAAGGGTAAAGGAAAAGATGGATAAATAACTACTAATGTAGAGAGATGCACAGTTAGACTAAAAAAAAAAAAAAATAGATATCCAAACAGCGTCACTTATTTTTACTTTTAGATCCTCAGAAAACCGTCCTGCAGACAACCGTTCCTGAAAAGGTCTCATCACCAGATGTGGAAACAGATCCAGAGAACCATGTAATGGCAACTTTGTCTTTATATGCTAGCTCCATGATGTGCACATCATGACCAAAGCTGCTTAGATAGAGGTCGCTGGTAGAGCCCGGAAAAGCTCCGATGCAGCAGAGCATTGTGGGATAGGAACTTCAGGGATGGGCACCCCACAGGTGCCAAAAAGGTGGCAAGAAACAGGTGTGTCCTCCCCAGTCTATGATTAGGATGAGGCTGGGATGCGGATTCTGAGGATGAGGTGATGAAGCTCGCCGTCTGTTACAGGAATGGTGACTGGGAGTATCTGGCTAAGCCAGAAGATACCAGTTTATTAACACCAGGCAAGCTTCTGCCTGCCACAGGTGCTAAGCCTAGCTCTCAGTTTAGATTCTTGAAGACTCAGAAACCCACATGGGACGGGAAGCCAAAAGGCCCATGTATATATGTGTATATGTGTATATGTATTTATGTGTATGTGTATATATGTGTATATGTATAGTATGTATGTGTTTAATATGTATGATGTATTCATTTTGTCATTCCTTTAAAACATACACGTGAGCTAGCATGTGACTGACATTTTAAAAAATATTCTTGTTATAGGTGGCTTATCTTATTACAATAAATGAAAACCCCTATTTCATCCATCTTAAAAAACAGTAAGTAATTATTTTGTTGTTCCAAATGTCAAGGTTTTGACTTTCACAAGAGTTATGGTCATAATCATTTCAGTCCAAGTGTATTAATGGTTACTTACTGTTGGCCATTAGACAAGGTCCTAGACATAAAAAGAGAATAAAATGGTAGTCAACGAGTGCCAGAGAGGGGTGGCCTCCCAGGAGCTTGGAAAGGCTGTGAGTGGGGTTAAGGGGAGCAGCACCTCTCACCCAGACCTGCCCGGATCTGCCGGGATCCAGGGCCTGAGAACCTGGGGACAGAAAAACTCCGAAACTTCTGGTTTTCACCTGTGGGTGGAGACCTCTGACTGGGCCACCAGGGGCCTGTGCCTGGGGACCTCAGCCTGGGCTACAAGGCTCCAGGAGAGAGCTGGGAATCCCAGGAATGCTGACACATCTTTGAGCACAGGCAAAACCACCACTTCTGTTCAAACTCACTGGATCAAGAGGGACCCTTACAGAGCCTTCAGGGCATAGGAACCAAGGGACAGCTGGGGACAAGATCCTTCTGATTCCATTCTGCACCCCAGAGATGATCCTGTGCGACAGCTCTCCAAACCCAAACACCTCTCAGAGAGAGCTGGTCTTCAAGGAGTACTGACACAGAGGCCTGCAGGAGGGGCAAGTCACAACCAGACAGAGTAAGATCAGCTAACATCAGAGTCAACAAGATGGCAAAAGGCAAGGGAAAGAACACAAAGAAAAGAAACCAAGAGTACTCCGCACCATCAGAACCCAGCTCCCACACCACAGCAAGCCCTGGATACCCCAACATACCAGAAAAGCAAGACTCAGATCTTAAATCATTTCTCATGATGATGATAGAAGATGTGAAGAAAGAAATGAATAATACCCTTAAAGAAATACAAGAGAACAGAGATAAACAACTAGAAGCCTTTCAAGAGGAAATACAAAAATCCATGAAAGAATTACAGGGAAACTCAATTGAACAGGCAGAATTTCAAGAAAACACAATCAAACAGACAAAGGAAATGCACAAAACTAT
>CM052719.1:15490596-15522068 GCA_028551405.1 Uromys caudimaculatus | reverse complement strand
TATTTATAATAGCCAGAAGCTGGAAACAACCCAGATGTCCCTCATCAGAGGAATGGATACAGAAAATGTGGTACATCTACACAATGGAGTACTACTCAGCTATTAAAAACAATGACTTCATGAAATTTGCAGGCAAATGGATGGAAGTTGAAAATATCATCCTGAACATGGTAACTCAGTCACAAAAGAAGGAACATGGTATGTACTCACTGATAAGCGGATATTAGCCCAAAAGTTCAGAATGCTCAAGTTTCACTTAACAGTAACCGCTGGACTGAGAGTGAGGTCCCAGATGGAGGAGTTGGAGAAAGGTCTGAAGGAGCTGAGGGAGTTTGCAGCCCCAAGGATGGAGCAAGAGTGCCAATGGGCCTGAACCCCCCCCCCCTGTCGTCCTGGAGTTTGGACCACCAACCGAAGAATACACATCTATGAACCCATGGTTTGGACCACATTTGTGGCAGAGGACGACCTTGATGGCCATCAGGGAGAGAAGAGAGGCCCTTGGGCCTGAGGGTGCTAGAGGCCCCAGTAAAGGGGAATGTCAAGGCGGGAATATGGGGATGGGTGGGTGGGTGGGTGGGAGGTGCAATTCCCTCATAGAGGCGGGTTGGGGAGGGGATAGGGGGTTTCCAAAGAGGAGACCCAGAAAAGGGGAAACATTGGAAATGTAAATAAAGTATCAAAATTTAAAAAAATTAAAAAATAAAAAAGAAAAGAAAAATGCCATATATGCGCATGTTAAATAAATGGGAAGCCAGCGAAAAATAAATAAATAAATAAATAAATAAATAAATAAATAAATAAATAAATAAAATAAAATAAAAAAAAAAAGAGAATAAAACAAGGTATGAAGAGCATTTATAGGACAGGAAGATATATTCCAATGTAGCAGTTCTAAGAAATATTAAAATTTGGTGAGGAATGCCTAAGTAGTGTTCTTTGCAAGTCAGGAAGTCTTTTTGGAATAGGGATAGGTTGTGGCTTGATGAAGGATAGAGGTCAAAGGTTTTGGAAAAGAAAGTAGAAGATAAATTCCAGATGATGTGCAGGGTCAATGTAAAAGGGCATGGTGCACACACTGTGCTCCCATGGGTCAGGTGGTCAGTGTGAGGGTTGATGGGGGTGAACCGCAGCTTACAGCACAAGGAAGACAGACTGCACAGGCCCCCAGACAGACTCAGTAGAACAACGGGGAAACGGTGAGGGACCTCAGATCCTTTAGTTGTCGCTCAAGAAAATGGAGAGGATATTGTGTATCTCAGTGATGATTATGAACCAGGAAGATATTTACAGGAGGATTGAATACTTAGGTCCAAGTGGGTATTTTCCCCTGGAGAGGTGGATACAAGAATTCAACAGGTCCATAGACTTAGTAGTAAACAGTAGCTGTGCTATTGATTGGATGCGTGTACAGAACGTGCTTATGAACCTTGGAAAAGATCAATGCTTTGGTGTTTGGTGGGGAAGTGTGTCACTAACATGGAAGATGAAGCTGGAGGAGCAGGGAGGCAGGAGGCAGCAGAGAAAGTGGAATAAGTCAGAGATGGGCACGAGCAGTCATTGCTTCAGGTAGGATGTGGACAATCACTACGGTTCTGATCGGTAATATGCCTTTGGATTTGAAAAGCCCGTGCTCTTAGACATTTCCCACAGAACCTTAAGGGCAGTGGCTAAGTGGGAGAGATATGTGAGTGTAGGTGACACTTCTGATAAACAAATAATCTGCGGACAATTCAAATAGGACAGAGCAGTGTTGGAGTGAGACATCAAAGGAGATGTAGTCGCTTTGGTCAGTAGTCACTTAAACACACAGCTTTTCTAATGGCACAGAAACCCCAGGAGAGAAATGGTTCACAGCTCAGTCATGCACAGGACAGAATCTGGGGCACAGCTACAAGGGCTTTATCTGACATAATAAAAAAAATGACACCTATTAAGGAGAGAGGTAAGGCAGATTCAGAGCATGTGAGAGTGACGGATAGGAAAGGCATGTGCCATGGCTGGTAGGAGTGGTGACAAGTTTGCGGGGGTGGAGATTATAAAAGAAATGTCTGACCATTGTTATTAAGAGCTTGGAGAAGGTCTTGATGGTATTTGCCTGTAGACCCAGCATTCAGTTGTGTCTACATAGTTGTGTCAGGAAGGAAGAGGTGGAGGAGGGAAGGGGGAAGAGGAGAAGGATGAAGAGGAGGGCGAACTGGAGAAGGAGGAGGAGGAGGGAGAACTGGAGGAGGAGGAAGAGGAAGAGGAGAAGGAGGAAGAGGAGGGGGAAGTAGAGGAGGAAGAGGAGGGGGAAGTAGAGGAGGAAGAGAAGGGGGAACTGGAGAAGGAAGAAGAAGAGGAAGACGGAGAACTGGAGGAGGAACAGAAGGAGGAAGAACTGTAGGAAGAGAAGGAGGAGGGAGAACTGGAGGAGGAACAGGAGGAGAAAGAGGAAGAGGAGGGGGAAGAGGAGGAGGGGGAGGGGATAGATGTAGGGAGGGAAGGAAGAATAGCAACAGTGACTGGGATTTACTGAGCTGATTGAACATAAATTTGTAGTGAGATCAAGAGAATCATTTAAAATTGATGTGAATCCCACATTCTAATTTAGAGATTCAGATATAGCATCTGAATTTAATGAATGGCAAAGACAAAGATTTGAAAGGCCCTGGACATCGGAGCCTGTATTATTTTTCAGCTGAGTTAGCTACCATCTTGAGTGGCCCATTAATGTGCATTTTACTGTTTTCTCTATTCAAAGACTAATATCAGTGACAGGAAGATATTTAGACAATAGAATGTAGCAGGCTGAGAACTGTATTCAATTTGTATATGTTAATTTGTTTATGAAGACTTATCTTTTACATTTACCGCATTGGAAGATGTTTTCCGGATTTTTTTTTTTTTTTTTTTTTTGCATAGATCATTTATAACTTCAACTGCAGTGGTTTATACTTACGACAAACATGATGTCCAACACTCTCAACCTTTGTCAGCTCTGGTAAGCTGTTTTTTTTCCATGCAGATCTTTTATTTGGGCTTTCTCTTAAAAACGAACAATCTCTAATTATTTTAATATTATTTGATACATTGAAATTGATACTGATACAATTTTGAATTGAATAACCTACTCTGGTGCTATTTTCTGCTTAATACAAAATTGTTGGGTAATTGACTATCATATAAAAGTATTGAGGTGGGGAAGTAATAAATATGCATGACATGTCTTGGGTGTGTATTTAAGAATGACTTAACCATCGACTTTCATCTGTACATTTTTTTTTTCCAGAATAATTGCAATTACAATGGATATGTTGCAGGCTTTCCAAATTCTATTGTGACACTCACCATTTGCTCAGGACTAAGGTTGTATATTATTTAAAGATACTATCCTAGAAAGGTTTCTATTGCTTCGAGACAGACCATGACAAAAAGCAACTTGGGAGGGAAGAGTATGTTTCATCTCATACTTCTTGGTTAATAGTCCATCATTAAGGGAAGTCAGGACAGGCGCTTGGAAGAAGGCACTGAAACCAAGTGGTGGAGGAATGTTGCTTACTTATTTTCCATGACTTGATCAGTTTGCTCTCTTATGCCACTCTGGGTCACCTGTTTCCGGGGGTGATGGCACCACCCACGGTGGCCGGGGCCCTTCACACCAATCATTAATCAAGAAAATACAAGCTTGCCTATAGGCAGTCTGATGGAGGCACTTCCTCAATTGAAGTTTCTCTTCCCTGAAAGCTCTAGCCTGTGTTGAACTGACACTAAAGCAACGGCGACAGAGGCTAAAGCCGCCAGCACTGTACCTTTCTGTCTTATGAGTTAGTCCTCTGTATGCCCTTTCTTATTCCGCGTAGTCACCTTTATTTTTCAATCCTCTGAGAAATGAACCCAAATTGCCAATTGTGAGTCTGTTCCCGGGGAGGGGCCATGTATGGATCCTCATGGGACCTAGTGATTTAGTGATTGAGGTTGGGGGATGTATTGAGTGTGGGGAGTAGTAATCAATACTTTCAAACTTCTCTAGTTCCCGCTCAATGCTGTTTTAGATTTCCTTGAATAAACGGGAATGCTTGAGGATAATAGTGACTTCTGTTTATTGGCCACTTTTAGGCATGTGTTTCCTTCAGTTCACCCACACTAATAATTTATGACCAAGGTATAAGGAAAAAGGTATCAGGTATGCAATAGATAAGGGACCCTCTTAGTCAGGGTCTCTATTGCTGTGATAAAATACCATGACCAAAACAGCTTGGGAGGGAAGTCTTTATTTCATTTTTTACAAGCCCATCACACAGGGAAGTCAGGTCAAGAACTCAGAGGCAGGGCTGGAGAGATGGCTCAGCGGTTAAGAGAACTGACTGCTCTTGTAGAGGTCCTGAGTTCAATTCCCAGCAACCACTTGGTGGCTCACAACCATCTGTAATGGGATCCTATGCCTTCTTCTGGTGTGTCTGAAGACAGCAATAGTGTACTCACACACATAAAATAAATAAATAATTCTTAAAAAAAAAAAAAAAAAAAAAAAAAAAAAGAACTCAGAGGCAGTAACTGATGCAGAGACCAGGTAGGAGGATTGCTTCTCATGGGTTGCTCAGTTGTCATTCATGGTGCAGGACCACGCCCAGGGATGACACTTCTCCCAGTGGGCTGGACCCTCCCATATTGATCATCAATCAAGTGAATACTCCTCAGGCTTGCCTACAGGACAGTCTATCTGATGGAAGCATCCTCTCAGTTGAGATCCCCTCTTTTATGTCTAAGTTTGTGTCAAGTTAACTGCGACCAACCAACACAAGACCCAAGACTAAGGAAAAGAGAAGCTACAGATCCCACACACTAGTACAGAAAGCTGATACTAATCTAGCAGAGACTCTTAATTGCTTAGGGACACATCTCCACGTCGCCACCTGACCTCTTTAATGCCTATAATAGACAGGCATGTGCGTCCCATAGCACAAGGATGTAGTTCTGGGATAATCTTGACAAAAATACAGGTAAAATAGGGCAACAAAGATGGCTTCAGACTGAAGAAAACCCTGGCCAACCTTCGCCGTTAGAATATTTTAGATTTGGTTGAATCATTTTAGTCTTCTTCTAATTGTTCTAACACCCAGGGGAGCAATACAATTTGGAAATGTCTCCTATGGAATCGAACCTGTGGAAACCCTGTCAGGATTTGTGCATGTGATCTATGAGAACACAAATGAGCACACTGTGGTTCCCGACTTAGGAAAGAATCAGACGTACGGTTGGTCTGATGATTTAGATTATCAGTTCCGAAGCAACGTGAAGGTCAGTGCTCACTCTTTCTTATTTAGTACAATTTCATGAAATGAAAAATGCTTTTTGAAATAAACCTCACCATGGGTTTACTTTTTAAACACTTTTTTTCCTCCTTTGTGTAGCCCTGGCTGTCCACTCTGTAGACCAGACTTGCCTCAAACTCACAGAGACTTGCCTGCCTCTGCCTCTGCCTCCTGAGTGCTGACATTAAAGGCAGGTGCCACCAGGCCTAGCCCAGCATGGTTTCCCTTTGTAAATGAAGGTCCTGTGTCATCTTTTAGTAGCTCGTGGATTTACAGGTGGAATTGGACACAAATTCACTAAACCCTTAGATAACGAATCACAGAAGCGAGGAGGTTTGAACACAGAACTGAAATCGAGGAGACAATTTTAGATAATCAACAGAGAATATTCCTCCAGATACCCAGGTCATTTTGATGAAAATATTAACACTTTCCTTGCCCGTTCATAAATAGATAATTTCAATGGTTTACATAAGGTTGACTAGAGTAATGAACTTTCCCTTAGTAAAGACCCATGAACTGGCAAAGTAGCACATTTGGCTCTGGTAATACCATCAACTGTAAACTTTAGGATTCCTCTGAAATACATGGTTAGCTAAATGTAGCTTCCTCACACCTGTTAGCAAAGATATCCTCCTCCATGGGTAGTTTGAGATTATCAGAAGGGTTAAGAAAAGCTAGGCTTTTGTTATAAACCTAGAATTTTATTTAAATGTTACAAGATAAAGATCGCTGAGTTATCCAACGTGAGACATCTAACTGAAGGTTCTTGCTAATCACAGCATTTCTGCAGTGGCTAAAGTTTGTGTCTGGAAACAGGCTTATTACATGCGATAGCATGCTATCTTTCACCTTATTTATAAATATAATTTTAATAGACAGTAACATTTAGAGACGTTGCTCAGGACCCACGTCATCGTGTTTTTCAGAAATCTGGCTTTATCGTGTTACGCCCACGATTCATTAAGATGGATGTCGTTGTGGATAAGAAGCTGGTGTGTCCTAGTCTCTTTATGTTCTGCTCATTTTGACCATTACCTAGATGAGGACAGTGTGTTGTCACCATATCTGCCTTCGTCACCCCGTGTTATCCTCTCTCCACTTCCACTGGCTCCCTTACTGTGCCAGTGGCCGTGCCTTGCCTGACAGGTCAGTACTGTAGCCTGCAGAATCCACAGCCAGGCAAGGCTATTGAAGTTCCTCCTGACACTGCGGAGACAAGCTAGCAGAGCGTGAGTTCTGGTTCCGTTCCAGCTTGACTCCTCTGTGTTTTGTATCCGGAGTATGTGTTCTTCTCAGTTATAGAGTTTTAGTTCCGATCTCCTACGGGCAATCATCATCTGTATTGTTTTGGGAACCTTTGGCATCAGAGCCAATTACTTACTGTTATTGATTTGATCAGAGGTATCCAGCACGCACGGCACCAGGATTTTCCTTTAAAAACCCATTGCTCCCAGAAGCAGCAGCATCCACACTAGCGGGTTACCTCTGCTCACTCCCTTCAAACATAATGATATTCAGTTAGTTTATAAAATAATAGCTTCTATGTGCTCTTAGTTGGGTTGCCTGTCTCCCCTACCAATTCTCTATCTGTGTAAATCGTTCTATTCCTAGTATTTCTCCCTTCTGTTGTCAATACCATATGTGTTGGCTCTTGCCCCACCCTCACCCCCAACCCCAGGGCTTCTTTTGTGGATTCCCTGCCCACAGCTCCTCTCTTATTTGCTGTCCTCTATCAACACGGATCCCGGCAACCAATGAGTATTGGTGCCACTTATTTTGTATGGCGTTACTGCTACTAGTCCTGGTGGTGTTTTGCCTGGCTCCTTCGGCTGCCATGAATGTGGGCTGTTGTGCACAGCCATTGACACCAGGCCCGCTGTGGAGACAGTATGGTTGGGGCCACCATGGTGCCGTCTTGCTCCTGGTCTACAATGTATGAAATGATGTTAAAACTCACATCCCTCGATAGTTCAAAGTAATTATTTACTTACCATTATTGATTTTTCTGGATTTCAGTCAGAATGTGGTCTTAAGTGCTTACTCAGTGGTCAGTACATGTGTATGCTTAAGGACATGTGCTTGTCTAGAGCCATTCATATTTCAAAAAATTTCTATTTTTCAGTTTGATTACATGGGCTCTGACACTAAGGTTGTGCTACAGAAAGTCATTCAGATCATCAGTGTCATCAACACTGTGAGTTTTCAAAAGCAAGTTTATATATGAATTGTTGTGTGTCATATTTTGCTAAGCTCTTGAAGACTCTATATAACCCAAAAATAACCATGCTAAATATGTTTTTAGATGTTTCAAGTGATGCTCAAAATTAGATACAAGTTCTCCTTTATCATTTTAGATGCTCTACAAGTTAAAACTGACTGTTGTAATAAATTCCATTGAAATCTGGTCGAAGAAAAACAGAATTAATTTCCCAGAGGCACCTGAAGACTTATTGGTTCAGTTTTTACAATGGAAACATAAGTATAGACCACAACACGTTGCATACTTACTGGCGTAAGCACAAAATTCTGGATCTACTAACACTGAAGGAATAACCCGAATGACATAATGTATTAATTTTGAAAGACACACATTTGCTTTGCATGTATTGTTTTCGAATTTCTCAGAAATCATAGATATGAAAATTGGAAGCTATGGCTTACAAATGTCTGCTACCTGTTACCAAATCTCTACAGTCCCGTTTCCTATCTAATTACTCACCTAGTTAATAATTTCATTCTAATAAAGATGTACTGACTCTTAGTGATAAATGAATAGCAGGGCCTAAACATTGAAATTGTAGGGATTTCTAGCTAGATGCTCAAAATTTGATACACCCACATACATAACAGAATATACGGAACCAGATTGAAAAATCACCATTACTGGGGCAACAGCACTTTCAGTAGATGATTTGACCTTATCCTCATATATCCCTAGGTAGTTATCAACTTCGCAATGGATGCAGTAAAATATTCTTCATAGCGAAGCCTCGGGAAGTGTATTTAAATGGGACAACCCTGTAGCAGCATAGAGCTTAGGCTACAATAAATGTTTGGCGATATTTGATCCAATAGAAAATTTTGACTGACGCTGCTTTTCAATCTACTCATGATCCGTGTCCAGGTTTGAGGAGCACCCTGCTTCCACGGGAGCCCTGTATCCAGGGCACCTGTGCAGAGCGGACTACGATGCTGCTGTCGCCCTGGTATGCAATCGCCATCTCATTCCCCCTCCCTTTCTTCATGTTTTGAAAATTCCTAAATATTTTATAGGAAGAGAAACTCTTTTATTTATCTGCTTGTTTATGTATTTAATCCCTTATTTGTTTGTATTTATATATTTACTCTTCTCTCATATAATCCGTCCTGACCATAGCTGCCCCCTCCACTCCCCCCAGTTTCTACTCCCCCGACCCACTCCCCAAGTTCCCACCTCTCCAAGCCTGCAACTCCTATCCCTTCTCCCCACCCAAGAAAAGAGCAGGTCTCTCAGAGACACCAACTGAGTACAGCGTAACAAGTTACAGGAAGACGAGGCACGGACCCAAGGCCCGGGTGAGGGAACCCAGTATGATGAAGGGGTCCCAAGAGCAGGGTTCCCCACCAATACACCAAGCCAACAAGCACAGCATGTAGATAGAGGACCTAGCACAGACCCATGCAGGCTCTGTGATTGCTGCTTGTGAGCCCCTGTGAGCCCTGCTGAGTTGATTGTATGGGCCATGTTCTCCTGGTGTCTTCCATCCCTCTGGTTCCCACAGTTCCTCCTGCCTCTCTTCCTCAGGATTCTCCAAGCTTCGAGGGGAGGATTCAGATGCAGACCTCCAACCTGGCTCTCTATAGGAAGGGAGAAATCCTTTTCTGAGTGTACTTATCTTTTTATAACTTTTATGATACAGTTCGTCATACCAACCTGAACTGTGTACCACTGCTTTAAAAACGCAATGCTGTTTGCCTTGGTGCATTAGACATTTTGTTTGTTTTCTTGCTTTCTGATTTGGTTTTTTGAGACAGCGTTTCTCTGTGTAATCTGGCTGCTTGGGAAATCGATCTGTAACCAGGCTAGCCTTGAAGCCAGAGACCTGCCTGCCTCGGTGCCTCCGGAGTACTGGGCCTAAAGGTGGGAGCCACTGACTCCTGGTTTTTGACTTGCTAACTTTTTAAGTGCTTATTGGTTATATTTGTTTGTCTTACAATTCTTTGCTGAATTTCTCTTTGTATTCAACTTCTATATCCATTATAGAAATAGGAAATACGACAGCTCCTCCTTTATTTTTGAAATAGCTGTTAATTTTCATTAAATGTTCTTTCTTTCTTTCTTTCTTTCTTTCTTTCTTTCTTTCTTTCTTCCTTCCTTCCTTCCTTCCTTCCTTCCTTCCTTCCTTCCTTCCTTCCTTCCTTCCTTCCTTTCTTTCTTTCTTTCTTTCTTTCTTTCTTTCTTTCTTTCTTTCTTTCTTCCTTTTTTTAAAAAAACAATCATCAGTGAAGCTATTTAAAGAAATTTCTCTTGTTGGAAAGTTTTAAAGAAGTCAATTCATTTTTCTGTTATCAATGATTTAATTCATTGTGTTGAGTGGTCAACGGCACATTCTTTTTTAAAGGTGGTGTCAATTTCATATGTACAGTCAAATCTCTCATGATATTCTTTTCCCTGGTGGTGGGAGCTCTCCAGATGCCTTCTCCACCTTGGCCTTACCTTTGGCTTGTGTTTTTCCTAGCACTTATTAGTTCTTTTCATTTTTAAAATTACTAAAATATGATTGGCTTATTCTATTAATGTTTGACTTTACTGATTTTTTTTATTCCTTAGTTCTAATTTCATATTTTACACCCCTAATTTCTAAAGCAGAATCTTTGATGGTGAATTTGTCTGAAGACATTTAAAGCTATGCACATTTTACGTCAACTTAGATATATCTTAGATGTTTTGATGCTTCGTAATTAAGTCCACAGTATTTTTTAAAATTCCCCAAACACCACTCCCACGTGAACAATCCCTGTCTGTCCAAGCACACCTTTACTCTGGGTCTTGATTGGAGGCTCATTTTCTGGAACATTCTTGATTGTAAGCACTGGTGCTTGTTCTCTAGAGTCTATTTTGGATCCTAATTTCCTGGCAGTGACTTTTTTAAAAATAATTTTTAAATTTCTTACTTTTCACGATGTTTTCTGTGTATCTTCCTTGAGTAAAATTTTTTTGGGGGGGGGGGAGAGTAATTTCTCCCTTAGCAGAAGGATGGAACCTGCGCTTCTCCTTTGAGTCTGAGCATCTCCATGAGGGAGTCTCTTCTCTCTTCCTCAGGAGTGGGAAAATGTGGCACCCACCATTTGCTTTTCTCTCTTATCTGTCTTTCCCCTAATGCCTGTCACAGACTGGGCTACTATGCCTTTCCTTTTTGTGGTTTGACTTACTGTCTCTATTTTGATTGGCAGATGTTGATGGACGACCACAGGATCCGTGAGAGCTTTGAAATGTCTGTTATTTTAGACCCATGATCTGTATTTTATTTTTATTTATTTTTGGTCTGCTGGTACTTTTGGCCACTGCACTGGGTATGGCCTGACTTTGTGACTTTGGCTTTACTTCCCCAGTGAACGGTTATGCCCAGGGCCTCACACTATTGGTTATTTGCGTGCTGTAAAAAAAAGTGTCAGTTTGGCTCTCAGCACATGTCTACATTTTTGTCATGTATTAATCTATTTTCCCATTGAGTTATGAGCGCTCCTTACGCACTAGACAGTGATAGTTCAGCAGATGCATACTTTTCAAACTTCTTCCCCACAGGTTACCTTTTGATTTGTTGACTGATTCACTTGCTCCTAAAAAAAAAAAAAAAAAAAAAAAAAAAAAAAAAAAAAAAGGCATCTTTTCTTTTTTTTTCTTTTGCTTAGTTCCCTGAGCTTTTGGCATCTTAGTCAAGAAAAACTCACTAAGGGCCGAAGTCAAAAAACCTTCCCACTGGTGAATCCAGGAGGCTACTGTTAGGTCTGTAATCCATTTTCCATAGCTTTTGTGAATGATGACTATCTCCAGGATTCACAACACCCTTCACTGAAGACTCTGCCCTTTTCTCACTGTGATATCTTGCCATTCTTGAAAACAAAACACCAAACCGGCAACTTATGCTTACGTGTATGGTTTCACATGGGAGCCCTTCACTAAGTTCTGTTGGTCTATATGTTTGGCTTTGAATAAATATCATACAGCTTTGAATTAAATAAAGAAATGACGGAGGTAGCCACCTTGTTCTTCCAGCCCTGTTCAGCTGTGGCTGGTGGGTCTTCTGTGACAGTGTATAGATTTTAGAATTCTTCTGTGTAGAATATAACTGGGATTAAAACCCTGTGTGACTTTAGATGAAGCAGATGTTTTAGCCACTTGTGCTCTTCTAATAGCTGGCATATCTGTGATTATTTGAGTCATCTTTAGCTCTTTTCATCTGCATTTTGGGGAGTAGGAAGCCTCTGTCTGAGTGTTCCCCATTGGTCATGGGTCACGGGCAGCAGCATCCTGAGTGGTGTTCTTGTTCTCTCTGCTGTGTCAATATTGTAGTTAATACTAAGTTGTATGTGTTAGTTTCGGTTGCTTCAAGATCACTGCATTTGTGTACCCTAACACCCTTTAGCAAAATATGTAGGTTCTCTGAATTGGCAAGAATCCCTTATGCTGATGACAGACAGTGACTTTCTTTTCCTGTCTCCTCACATGGCTGTCCTGTTCCTTTTCTTTTTTTAACTGGTTACTCTTGCTTGACTTTCATTGTGCATGGAAGGGGTCAGCAAGAGCAGGAATCAGATCCTTGAGAGCAAGTTCTGTTTGTGATATCAACAGCATAGCTCTGGATATTTTGTTGATTAATATTTAACTTTGTCACCCTTTGTTCTGTCCTCCCTGATATAAGCTGGGCACCACAGAGAGCAGACAGGATACATAAGAATTCATGATTAAATCTAAAACACCTAAACGAAGATGGTACTTTAAACAAAGTCACAATGCTCAGTCGAAGAACACGTGAGACCGGTCCAACTTTTTCAAATTAGCAAAGAACACCCTCTGACGCTGTTATGGCTTTCAAAATTCAAGTTCAGGGACGTGGCAGCTGTCATGCTGCAGAAAACATGTTTCCAACTTCATACACAGAGGCCGCTCCAAATGCCTCCCTCTGTTCCTCCCTCCCTCCCTCCCTCCCTCCCTCCCTCCCTCCCTCCCTCCCTCGCCACCATTTCCTTCAAATGGTCAAGGCAGAGAATCCAAGAAGGTAGTCTTTGCATGAGCTATTCATAAATGATTCCATCCAATCTGCTGGATTGGACGAATCTGAGGAGGTCGAGGCTAGCCCCCTCTCAACAGAGTGGCATCATGGAGGACATCGTAGGAAGTCTGGGTTCTTGGGACCCATTGAGGAATACGGATTTGACTACTGAATACAAAATTAAAGGCACTGGGTTAAAGGCAACCCAAAGAAGTCACAGAAATGAGATGCTTCTCATGAGTTAGCTTTGCCAAGGTGGCTTGTGTTGTCATTTAACTCATAGCATTCTGAAGTAAAGCTGTATCGAGTCACTCGTATTCAACAAGCCCATCCTCAAAGCATTTATAGAACCCTACCACAGTTACACCCATGCGGCGTCTGTCTTGAGTGTGTTCATAAATTATTTTTCACTGCAGCCAATGTTGCTAACTCTCTCCCCTTCTGCTCCTGTTTAGTATCCGAAAGGTTTATCGTTAGAATCGTATAGTGTCATTGTCCTGCAGCTGCTGAGCATTGCTATGGGTTTAACTTACGACAACACTGACAACTGCCACTGTACAGGAGACATTTGCCTGATGACGCCCAAAGCAATGTAAGACGGTCTTCTTTACTAAACACGCGCACCTCCCTTTGCTTTTGGACAGCTATTTCTGTTAACCGAATTCAAGGACTTGGCGACGATATTTTTTAACATTTCGCATCCTTCTCAGGAGCAAACATGTGGATGTTGGACGCTTGGAGCCCCCACCTGTGCTCATCAGTTGCCTTTTCCTCTCAGCGTTTGCTTGATTACTTTTGATATGTAATGTTAGCGCATCATTACGATGCACATTATGAAATTTGATTCATGGATATACCATACATTGATCCACTCTGAATAATGGGCATATCTATCTATAGCTTTACATTTTATTTCTTTAGTGCATTGACACTCAAAGCCGCCCTAATTGTTTTTGTGATAAACAATATATTAATCTTAACTACAATCACCCCGCTGTACATGGAAGGAAGGCCTACTTCCTCCATCAATCTGTGATATGAATTCTTTGTCTGACCTCCCCCTTTTCTCTTTTCCTTGATTTCCCTGGTGTCTGTCAGCCACTGTTCCGCTGTCAACCTTCACGGGCTCAGTATTTTAAATCTCACTTTTGAGCGAGGTGATATGCCATTTTTAATTCCTTACCTGAACCCTAAGTTCTTTCACTTAACGTAGTGTGCTCTGAGTCCGCCATGTCGGTGCAAATGAGAGGGTTGTATACTTTTTATGGCTGAATAGTTGCAAGCACACACATTTTAGCTATTCATTTTGTTTTGTTTTGTTCTCATTGTGATAAGCTTTTAATAAAATAACCTTCTGGTAAATTTTCAGATACTGAATACATTTTCATCACTTTTTTTGATATTAAGGATTCTATTACATTTTATTTATTAAAATATATTTATTTATTAAAATAGCCTATTTTATTGTATATTTTTGCTGGGGGGTAGCCCCAGCAGTTTTTCTTTCTTGTTGGTTCCTCTTGGGGCAGTGAAGGGGGAAGGGCATTGGTGGGTGTAAGACTTGGTCTTAGGAGATATTTAGGGTTGTTGTATAACAGTAAAATGTTTATATACCTTTTTTTGATATCCTAATTAACATGTCTAATTAAAAATAAACCCCTCATCCTAACATAGGTTATCCCATTTTACTTTCATGTGGGCTTTCTGTTGCTTATTTTGTTGTTGTTATTGAAGAGCAGCCTTAGTCCATGGTGATCTGATAGGAGGCATGGGATTATTTCAATCTTCTTGTATCTGTTGAGGCCTGTTTTGTGACCAGTTCTATGGTCAATTTTGGAGAAGGTACCATGAACATTTGGGTTGATCCCACATCATGGTATTTATGAGGACTGGTGCAGGAACCATTTGAGCCTGGGTGTCCCTTAGACATCTGACCCATCTCCCTTGTTTACATACACAGCAGGTTTTCTGGATCTCTCCATGGTCCCCTCCTGCTCTCCCACTTTTGAGACAGTATCACACATTATGTACAAAATAACTATATGAGTTTACATTTCTGTCTCAGTAGGTAGGCAGAGTTGTAATTGCTTTCTCTCACTACTTTCCTGTTTTCCATTTGATTCTAGGGAGGAGGGAGCCTAGCCCAGCTATCTTTTCCTGTAGTTCTAAAGTCATGGATCCCAAGTACTGTCTTTGGAGGGCAGGTGGATAGAAAATGCCCAGGTCCTATCTATGTGGTTCTTTCAGTCCTGGGATTTGGCTTCTGGTAACTCAGATCTTGACTTTGCAGACTCGCCTCGTACTTCATTTTATGATATGCATAAGTATATACATATACATATACATATATATATATATATACCTTATACTTAGTGAGAAAGAAGCAAGAACGAGAAATACTATTTGTCATTTCAAAAATGTTCAAAGGTTCAAGTTAGTATGTTTATTCTAGTGTGTATAACAAGAGTATAAGAGAATTAAATAGCTTTAACCATATACAGAAAAGAGAGGGGGGAGGGAGAGGGAGAGAGAGAGAGAGAGAGAGAGAGAAGGGTAAGAGGACTTAGCATCTATGATGTTACTATCTAGGTAGTGGAAGTTGGGAACCCTGGATCAGCACGTTACGAGTGCTGAGGAAATACCTGTACCAAGTTCTGTGTAAGCACAGCGTGTGACAAAAGTAGTTTTTGAATTGTATCATTGGTTTTCATTTGTTTTCCTCAGTAGAATTATAAAAGCACGAGAAAGCACCATAGCAATCTCATCGCTGTGTTTAAAAGTGTGCTTAGCGTTTCCTGGGAAGGATGGTGCTCTCAAAATCCTTCTCCAAACCCCACTCCATTATGTGAACTGCAGTAGGGAGCAGCAGCTTTGATCATGTGCACATTGTTACGTTCCAGATATTCTGGGGGTATGAAGGATTTCAGTACTTGTAGCTTGGATGACTTTAAATATCTGTCAACGAGACCAGACCTTGGATGTCTCCAGGACTTGCCTTTGGAAAGACAAAAGATAAAACGCAAGCCAAGGAGAATCTGTGGCAATGGGGTGCTGGAGATGAACGAGCAATGTGACTGCGGCACTTTGAAGGTGGGTGGTCCCTTCTCACCCCCAAACCCCACTTCAGTTTTTATGTGCAGTGATAAGAAAAACAGAAAGAACTTTATCTCTTAGTAAAGTAGATTTGAAGTAGACTTCCCTCCCCCCTTCCCTTTCTACATGCGCTACATGAGGCTGAAATCTTCATCTCCTAGTGTTCTGTTGGGGAGTTAGCATGTTGGTTCTGTGGATGAGAGCTGCCTATACCCCTGCCCTTTGACGTTGTTTACTGCCTGTGTCTGCTGAGAAATGGCTGCAAAACTGTGTTAAGTGTCCACATGGTCTGCCCTTCACAACAAACACTGACAAGACATGGAGAGGGGGCAGGGAGGCGATGTGTGATAGTCATTAGTATGTGTTCCTGCCTCATATACAAGAAAATCATTCTGTGGACAAGTATTCTTAATTAAAACATTCCAAATAAAACTTGTAGAAGGTCTAAAATACGTAAATAAGACCAAAGTAAGCGACAGATGAAAATGAAGATAGAGAGACCTTGTCACTAGAGGAAGGGTTAAATAGCAAAGATTTCATGGGATAGTATCTTTGTCAGGCCCAGAAGACACCAGCAGGTATCCTGATTTACCTGTTCTCATAAACCTGCTATCTCTTTCACAGTGTTTCCTGAGACTTAGGTGTAGGAGTTACTCTGCCAACATACCAAGCAGGGATGACTACCCATGTTCACTCCTTCTCTGTGTTGACCAGTTGTCTTAAATAGCCCCAACCTACTCTCTCAGAGGTTAGCCAATCCCTAGTGGTCAATTCTGAACACATTACACATGAGCAACAGAGAATGGACTCACAGTATGCTGTATTTGAATCTCTTTGTGACAATAGCAACCGTTGAAGAGATCGTGAAACTGAGGGCCAGTTAGAGAGAGCACAGGAGGAGTTAGAAGAGGGAGAGAGGAATGAAAATGATGCAAATACAGAACTCATGTAGGAAATATCCCACCCCTCTAAATCACACACACACACACACACAACACACACACACACACACACACACACACACACACACACACACACACACACGTACACACACACGCACGCACACACCATATGAACAACTTGCCAACCAAGACAACCAGAGATGAAAGAGTAGTACCAGAAACTCTGTAGAGGCCAGAGGCTCAGTCTGATTACAGAGCTACCCTAAGAAAGTGCTTGTTTATGATGAGACCTCCAAGGTGAGCAGGGGCCTCCCAGTGCTGAAGACACTTACCACCTTGGTTTCAAATAATCCTGTACTCCACGGGCCACAGATGCAAACGGTGTTCTGTTCACTACTATCCAAGCTGTTACTACGCTGTGCTATCTTCAAGTCAGCTCCAACTCTGAGACCCTACCATTATTGAGCTACATTTATGGACATGTGACAGTTATCCACATTTGCCTGCTGTGGCTTCCTGCCTCTAGGGACAGGCTTCCTAGGAAGTGCTCTGCCTTGCCTCTTCACGTGCTACTTTGCCTTGTGACCAGCTCCCCAGAATCTAGATGGAAGAGAAGTAGCCGGGTTCTCTGGTACCTGGACTGATGTGGTATTCTTTCCATGAGGATAGCAAGATGATGATGATGATGACGATGACGATGACGATGACGATGATTTGAGTAGTCGCTTTGCCCTGTGGGGTGAGCAGCCACTGTGCCCAGCCTCCCCGTGTGTGAACTAGTCTTCTAAAACCTGAGATGCTTCATCTCCCTGGAAAGCAGAGTCCTCAAGTCATTACATTTTGTCACCCATGAGTTCTTTGGCCCCACTCTCCGTTCAGCAGAACCTTATCTCCTGCTGTTTGCCACCGTATGAAGGTCTCATCATCACACAGTTCTCCTGTTGCTTGGCAGTCTTGATTATTCCCACGTTCTTTCTCCTGGTGTGTGTGTATCTGAAATGCCCCTTCCTTTCCACAAGTACCAGAACCACCAGAGTGTCCTTACACTCGGGGGCCAGCTACTAAGTAGAGTCTTGGAGTTTTGTTACAGTTTTAGGAAAAGTGGGAGAGCCACATCACCCACACCTCAGAGATGACTCCAGCCAGGAGCTTTGGCCACAGATCAGGTCAAACAGAAGAAAGAGCCTTTGAATTTGAAATAATCCAGTCAGAGGGTATGAGAAAGAGAAGAAAATGAAAAAGGGTAAAGAAAGACCATGGAGCTCATATGATACCATTGAGTGCAGACATTCTTACTATGGAACTTCCCAAAAGAGAAAACATAAAGCATTTATAAAAAGCATATTTAAGAAAACCTAATACCTTAAACCTTCCCAATTTGGGAGGGAAGATCGATGAGCCCTAACACCTTCTCAAATAGCTCAGCACAGCGGGTCTCATCCTCCCTAATGCCGACCCTTTAACACAGTTCTCGTGTTGTGGTGACGCCCAACATAAAATTACTCCATTGCTACTTCATAGCTGTGGTTTTGGTACGGTTATGAATCACAATGTAAACATCTGAGATGTGATCCCCGTGGGGGTCGCCACCATCAGGTTGAGAACCAATGGTTTAGATCATCAGATGGTTTTAACCTAATAGGATCTCCACCCAAACTGTTAAAGTGGAAGATCGTTTTAAATCAGATGGACATGCAAAGGAATCATTAAAGGGCTCTGAGTGATTTTTTATTTTTTTTTGTAGAAAACTTTCAGGGCAAGAGAGATTGGTGTTCTATATACAGAGTGCTAAGAGAACTCAGGAAAAAAGAAGCCCATGTTCAAAGAAGCTTGTGTTTAGGGAGGCTACATTTTAGAAATAAAGAACTAAGTTCTGAGACAAGTATAAACTGAGGAGTTCATCCCCACATGCTTCTAATAAAATCTTAGTAGAAATTTTCAGCCATCAATAATAACCAGCCGTATTTTGCCTATAGGATATTCACTTTATATTGAAGAGCACATATATAATATAAGTGAAGGAATAAAAAGACACTTTAGACCAACAAGCAAGAAAGAGGAGAGGTAGCAATACATATCTCTAAAAGGAGATTAAGTCCAGAGTTTTGTCACAAGAAACTTACGTGTCACATCGAAAGTATTCAACAGTTGTAAGCATGCATTCATTTAACATTAGAGCAACTGCATACACAGACACATTTAAGTACATACGGAGGTAGAAATATATAGCAATGCAGTAGCTCACTTCAGTGTTCTACTTTCAAAGGTCAGAAAATCATTAAGGAAATAAGCAATGAAGTTTACTCAAATATACAACACACACACACATACACACACACAGAGAGAGAGAGAAAGAGAGAGAGAGAGAGAAGAGAGAGACAGACAGACATCACACACACACACACACACACACACACACACACACACGGACAGACACCACACACACCTTCCTACCTAGTAGCAGTAGACTATATATTCTCATCTTGCATATGCGAACCAACTATAATATTAAACCATAATAGCAGTTTCCCAATACAAATCTTGGAAAATTAACAAATATATGAAAAGTAAGCAGATGCCTTGGAGCAACTAGTGGGTAGATGAAGAAATAAATAAATAGGAGAATATCTTGAGGCGAATGAGAGCAGAGATTGAAAACCCCTCAAGACCTCTCAGATCAGCCAGAGCAGTTCCAAGGGGGACAGTTATTGATATTTAATAATCAGTCTTATTCACCACAGTAAAAGAGATAAGATATTGTATAACCCCGATACATAACTTGAAAATACTAGACAAGATTAAAACATCCACTTATGAGTCCCCCAGGGCAGCACCACAAATAGATGTTTCTGTAGTGATGGCAATGTCTGTCAGTCTACCCATGACCAGAGTGACTGACCACATAGAGATGCAGAACTAGACAACACTATTATTAACTCCATGTGCCTCTGGTGAATTTGAATCATTCCAAGTGGCTAGGGGTTACTCTCCTGGTAGGGCTGCTCCAAGAGTTTTCAGTTTGCATCCTTCCTGAGGAGCCAAGCAACTGTCCAACCACAGCAGGCTCCCTGCCTGAGCAGAGCCAAGCCTGTTCAGTGTTGGGATTTACACGTAAATAGTAACAACAGATGAAGCTTGGTATAAAAGCCAGACTATAGACATGCTTAAAGAGAGTGGCTGTTCCTAAGAGATCAAGAAACGATTTCCCTGGGTGGTTTCATGGTAGTCCTTGTTAAACTGCACTGAATAGAGAGAACTATGCTTTTCCAGACTGTTGAATGACATACTTCCGTGCCCTCCCCCAGAGAATGGGCCACTGAAACTATACATGTAGGAAAAAAGATTACATGTCTTGTAAGATCATGTGCTCCGGCTGTGTTTGATGTGGCACAGCCACACACAGCTGAGTAAGACTTTGCCTTTCTTTGCAGAACTGTACACACAAAAAATGCTGTGACCCCATGTCATGCCGATTGAAGCCGAAAGCCGTATGTGGTTCTGGGGAGTGCTGCACTCAGGACTGCACGGTAAGAGGGAATCTGCATTCAAAAGCAACCCAGAAATTATTTCCTTGAGATAAAACACGTAGTTTGGAGAGACAGCAAGCAATGGCATCACTCTTAGCTGATGGTTCTGGTCCCGTGTGGCTGCCCCTCTTCCACACTTGGCCCATTTGGTAACCTGTCACTCCCGTGCTCTGTGTATATCTGTCTCATTATTTCTTCTCTCCTAACTTGGCTTTTTTAAGTTTCCCCTATGACCTCCAATGTTTCTGTCTGATCAACATACGGCTCTGCCAGTTTTTCCTCATTTTTTTTCCCTGTGTGTAGCTTATATTAGGGCAAGCAGTTAGACAAGTTCTTTGTGCTGGTTAAACTCAGTTTACCGTCTTCTGGGAAAGACCCTTTCTCTGCTGCACCTACCCAAGGAATGCTGTCGTTATCCACTTTCTCATCGTTCAAACTCTTTAGAGAGGGCTCTGTGAATGTTTACATCTTAGAAAAGATGATCAAAGTAAACAGCATAAATCAAAGAACACAGCAAGGTGTGCTTAGACGTCAGTGAGTGTGGGGTTGTGTTAGTTATGGTTACTTAGAGAAATAGTAACACATACACACACACACACACACACACACACACACACACACACACACACACCACTAGCTTGTGTTTAATTGCCACTAGATACAAGCTAGAGTTATCTAAAAGGAAGGAAGCTCAATTGAGAAGATGCCTCCATAAGATCTGGCTGTAGGACATTTTCTGATTAGTGATTTGATGGGTTAAGACCCCATTTGACCCAGGTTCCAGATGACAGTAGGTACCTGCTTTAAGTAAAACAAACATATAACACCCCCCCCCCCAAGAAACTTTCATAGAAGGCAAGAAGATAGTTATACAATACTAAAGGAGATGATTCATCCAAAGGATAGCAAATTATAGGTAATATGCATCTGGCTGTAGAACAGCCGACACAAAAGCAAAGGCACTCGAGAAAGACAGACCGTTCAAGACCAGGAAGGACTCAAAACTGTGCACTCAGCAACGGTCAAACCACACTGCTGAGCGCCGCACAGGGCACGTTTAATTATGGTGTCCTTCCACGTAAGAGAAGCCACCCTCCTCCCATCAAGTCCTATGATAACAGGGACAGCCTCTGTCAGTTCAAACATCATGGCAGAGCTTGCTTCTGATCTGGAATCACATCCAGAACAGCCACTGCGAGACCAGAGGGGGGAAACCTGCACGTTTAGAGGTTCGAGCCTTGTAAAACCGACTCTGGAACTCATACAGCGGACCAAGTAACATCCCATTTGTTCATCTCCTTTGGGGATCTGGAGAAACCGCAGCAAGTGTTCTTGGAGACGTTCCGTCTGAGCTGCGGCCCATCTGCGGAGTACCCACAGGGGCGCAACCCCTGACCTCCTGTTGGCTACTGAAAAGAGTATCGTTTGGAGCAGGAAAGAAGTTAAATTTAAAAAGACCTTTAACACGGTTTTTTTTTTTTTCTTTCTTGATAAAATTGTTTGCTATCTAGTTCTGGTACATTTACTAGAGTCTTACTACACTGCTCCTTGAAGTAACTGTTACCTGCAGACTTGCTGAATCTTTGCTGAGGCTTTCAATGTTTATTTTGAGCGTGTTGAAGCTCTGTTAATTGCTGCGTAAGTGTTCACATTCACATTCTCACTCTCATTATTGTGTTACTATAATTATGATTGCCTTGTATTGCTGAACAGGTGCTTTAGTATTGAAAACTTCTCATCTATAACAACCTTTTTCTCATTCTGAAAATCTGCCTTTCCTGATTCGTTGCCTCTCGTCTTGTCATTGATGCTAGTGTATTAGCATGCACACTAGGAATTATTATTTGACTTTCATCACATTTTATTTCAAACTGTCTTTATATAAAAAGTTTCCTTTAAGTAGCACCAAGTAGGATCTTCCTTTTTTTTTTTTTGCAGCCTGGCTGTGTGCTCATTGTATTGCTGCATTTAGATTAATAGGCCGACTCAGATAGAATATTTGGGTGTTCGTCTCTCTGGCTTCCAACTTTGAGTGCGTGTGCGTAAGTATGTGTATGTAAGCCTGTGTGGTACATTGTACATGTTTTACAGTATATGTGCATGTGCTTTAGGCCTTCAGGTCATGAAGGGCTTCAGAGTCTGAAGATCTAAAACAGGCTTTACTTTGCTTTCACTTCTGATTGATAAGCTTGTTTGTGTATGTATTCATGGGCATTGCCAGAAGCTGATGGTGTCTTCCTTGATCTCTCTGTGTCTTCTTATTTCTTTTAATCTGTGGCTCATTGATCTGGTTAGGCTGACTGGCCAATGAGCTCCATGGATTACAAACTTATGATGCCGATACAAGATTTTTATGTGCATGCTGGAGTCTCAGCTCAGGCCCCCAAACTCGCCTGGCCAGTGCTTGGCTGACCGACCCAGTCCCCACTGCCATGATCTTTATTTTATTCACTGTTTTCAAAATGTTTTCTCTGGCTATGCTTGGCGTTTTTATTTACAGTATATTAAAGTTATTGCTATTCTGCTTTCTTACCTGAACTGTCTCTAATGGCAAATTTGTAATTGTACTTACATTTGTTATTTTGTACATAATGCCTTCTAGTTTCTGCCTTAAGGTATATCTTTGTCGCTGATTTTGAATAATTTGGTGGTAATGTATATCAATATGGCTTTATTTCTGTGTCTTCTGCTTGAGATTTGTTGGACTTCTAGTTTTGTTTTTAAGTAGTTTTTAAACTATATGTTTTAATATTTTTACATCTCAACCACAGCGTCCCCTTCCTCCTATCACCCTAACCTCCCTCTGCCCCACTGCCTCCCTTCTCCCTCAGATCCCCCGCCCACGCCCCCCATGTCTTTTCCTCAGAAAAAAGCAGGCCTCTCAGGAACATCAACCAAACATGGCATAACATATTACAATAACGTTGGGTTAACTGGCGGGTGTGGCGGGAGGTGAAGTCCCGCACGTCCGCCCTGGGCTCGGAGCCCCTCGGAGAGGCGGGGACACGAGAAGTTTGACCACGCTCACCCCACGGCACCGCCAGGTGGGTGTCAGACTGTGAGAAGCTTCACAGAAACATGGCCCAGGAGTGGGAGAGCGAGGTCTGGGGTCCAGGGGTCCGCATGGAGCCAGCTCCCTCTGGTTCCCAGGCTCTTGGGCATCCCAGACGCCACTGGATGCCGAGGAAGAGCTGAGAATGAAGTGGGAACCTGCAGGCTGGAGATGGCCTGGGCCAAGAGGGGAAAAGCAGGGAGGAGTGTGGCCCGATCCCACTGGGGACCGGGCTTTGTGTCTTGTCACCAGCTAGCTCACTTGGTTTGGTTTGGTGGTGGCTGTGACTGGGAGTGCTAGGAGGCCTTCTGTGGGAAACTAGACATGGCTCTTTAGAAGAAGGCCTGTTCCATTGTTCCCCACGTCAGATCCCAATGAAGTGAGATAGTCCAGGGTTTCAGGGCATTTATTGTCATGGCAGAGAGTGGCATGAGTGAATCCTTACACGCCCCCCCCCCCCCCCAGTGATCTCAGGGAGGGGCAAGATTGAAATAGTGGCTGGGAAGGGGAGTGGCTAAGCCTCTAGGGATCTCATTAACATGGGGATGTCTTGAGACTATGTGACCACACCTCTACCTGTGGAGGGGTTTGAGGCTATGTGACCAGTAGTCACAGACCTATGGAGAGCTGCAGCCTCCTGTCAAGAGCCTGGTTTCCAGGAGCATGGCGAAATGCCTTCCATCCCTTGTAGGGTTATTTACCCCCTACTGGGTTCGCCGGGGGGGGGGGGGGGGGGGGGGGGGGGGGGGGGGGGGGTGAGGGGGAGTGGTGTTAAACCTTAGCTCAACCAGAAACCAAGCTGCCTTTCAGTCACACACAATAAGAGTCAGCATATACCATCACATCAAGGCCGAACAAGGCAACCCAGTAGGAAGAAAAGAATACCATGAGCAGGCAAATGAGTCAGGGACAGTCTCCACTCCCACTGTTAGGCCTTCTGCAAGCACACCGAGCTACACCCATGAGATGTTTTCATGTGCCCAGTAGCACATACTTGATATTCTCAAAGGAGAGCAGTGAGAGGTCAAGGCTGGAACTAGTGCCTGAAACCATTCAGTGGAGGTCTTCATTATCTCTCTCAGACTCTAACTCATTTTATGGTTTCCTTTTAGACCCTTTTATTTTAATAGGTGGGATAAAAATACAGCCTAGAAAATACAACTTTGTAAAGAATTCTGGCACATTGTGTACAAATTGAGAAGCTGCTTTCATTAGACAACATCTCAGGGGGGACGGACAGACGTCTCAGGGGTGCCGAGCACTGGCTACTCCTGCAGAGGACTCAATTTTGATTCCCAGCACTCACATGTTGACTCAAAACTGTGTGTAACTCCAGTTCCAGGGAACCCCAACACCCTCTTCTGTCTTCTGAGGGCACCAGGCATGCACATGGTGCACATCTGTACCTATATGCAAAATACTTAAACACATAAAATAAAGGAGTCCTTTAAAAAGTGGGCCCAGTGCCTGTTGTTATTCTCGTCAACTTAAGTCTACTGACTCTGCCCCACTAACACAAGTATTATAGTAGATAAACAAATTCGTTGTTATCGCTACACTGAAAGGATCTTTTTGATCGAACAAGGCATATCTACAAATGGGCAGATGCGTGTAAACAAGTGTTCTTGAGCCTGGAATAGTGGGTGTGATCCACAACCCTCCCTGCATCCAGCTGTGGAAACGTTTTCTGATGGACACATTAATGTTGTACTGTGTCCTCTGCTGTATCAGCCTCTGGGAGGCCTTGGGCAATGGGACCGCCTTGCGAGTTTCACTCAAAACTACTCAGAGCCTTTTCTTTTACAACCTGAGAAAGAGAGAGAAAAAGGAGGGGGGGGGGACCAAAAATGCATCCCTGGACTAATCCTTTATGTTTTCTTCTAGTTAAAATCGATTGGTGTGCTTTGTAGAAAGTCGACAGATGAATGTGACTTTGCGGAGTACTGTAACGGAAAGGGGGCCTATTGTGTCCCCAACACGTACTCACGCAATGGGCAGCACTGCGACTCAGGCCAAGCCTTGTGCTATGATGGAATTTGTCGGACTTCTAACAAGCAATGTATGGACTTGCTTGGGAAATGTAAGTACCATAACATTCTTCCAACACCTCGTTATCCCAATGCCCATTATTCAATTCTACAGGACAAAAATATGTCAGCTAGCGATGGCTAACGGCTCGCTTGGCAATCGTTGGTTTCAAAGGTAACTCTTTGTTTGTTTGCTTGTTTTCGTTTCCAAGAGACAACACAAAGGACCCCTGAACTGACTTTGAATTCCTGTTTGTTAAAGGAAGAATTTGCAAGCAGAAATGCGGCTTGCCCCACAGTATTCTATCTGATTTTGTGGTGATGGGGTTTAGTTTAAATGTAAAGAATCTGGGTTTCTAGAGAGGAAACTGAGCCTGCTGATGAAGATGGGGTCCTCTGACATCTGGCAACTCTGTTGCTTACTTGAGTGTTGATTTTTTTTGGGGGGGGGGCTGCATGGAAAAAATAGACTGTCTGAATGGATGGAGTTCATGGTGGCTGAGAAAAAGAAATTTCATTCTGAATGCCCAGTCTGCCCCACTAACCCCCATAAAGGTATGGCTTAGAAACATCATCAGATACCACTAAAGGAATTATCTCTGGCCAAAATATGTGATTCCATTATAACACGCTTATATTAAAAGAGTGACCTGGAACTTAGTCACAGAGGCCAGGCTGGTTGGCTAGGGAGCCCCAGGGGTATACACCTGTTTCTCCCTTTCATCTTGCCACCACTGGAATGACATGCCCAGGTTTTTATGTGGATCCAGAGATTCAAGCACTACTTCTTCCCTGTGTAAGGAAAACCTATGACCGACCGAATCATCTCCCTGCCCATACGTCACTGAGTCACTGATTTTAAAGAAACCTGATAAAGACATCTTGCGAAGGCTTTTAGGAGCTCAGGGTGAAGTTTATTGCTGCAGTTACCACCAGCGTTACTGATAGGTTAGATAGTAGCTCCTGTCTGGACATACCACACCAGGCCAAAGCAGTTCCACGTGGAAGAGGTTTACTGGAGACAAAGAGGAGAGAGAGAGAGAAAGACAAAGTAGGGAAGGGTCTCTCTTTTATTTAGGTTGTGACATAGCCTGTTCACAGGTAAGAGTGGGAAGTGGACTCTGGGAAGGTATGTGGTTGTCATGGCAACAGGTGTCACCTATGTGTGACATTCCTGAGTTTGGAGCTGATCTGCAAAGCTGGTTCTTTGATACCAGCAGTCACGGAATGCTCACATGTTTTCCCCCTTTGAGGTTGATCAAAGCAGTACCTTATGCCATCTATATTACTGCCTGTGATGTAAAAGAAACGGTTACATGGTTGGTTCATTTTTATTGTATGTGTCCCGGTGAGCACCTGTAAGTACACACGTGCACCACATGTTTGCCAGTAGAGACCAGAAGAGGGTGTAGGTTCCCTGGAGCTGGAGTTGCAGACAGTTGTGAGCCTCCGTAGGGGTGATAAGAACTGAATTTGGGTCCTCTGCAAGAGCAGGTGGTACTTTCAACCCCTGAGCCATCTCTCCAGCACCTGCCTGAGATTTTGAGTATTCTTTTGAAACATTAAACACAGGGTCAAACATTCTAGACAACAAGTAGGATAACCAGTTCAATAAATTGAAAAAAAATGAAAGTAACTGGATAAGCAAGCCTCATCCCTCTTTCTTTTGATTGGTATCTGTATGATAGCTCCCATGAATTAAGGTTGAGTTATGGGATTCATACTGTTTTCTAGCTCTTCTGTGTGTAACCTTAGCTCAGGCTGTATATATCTAGGCCCACATAGGTTGAAACATGTTTCAACTTCATACCAGAAAAAGTATTTGCAGGCCTCCTGTCTTTAACCAGAGCTTATTTTATTGAGCTGCATTGGATTTCAGTGACAGAAACATTTTTCTGGGCGGAGGAGGCACCCTCTCAGCTCATCTTTATCTGCTTTCTGTACCAGATATCTGACGTCATGATGTCATAGCAGGTGTCCATTTGATGCTTCTTAATTTTTTTTTTTATTTGCTCTACATCTCAGTTCTGAATCTACTAAAAGGGCCAAATTTAGAAAGGAACTATGCAGAAACGTGTCCCCTCCCGCGACATGAGAAGTTACATATTTCTACTGTTATCTCATGTGGTTGCTTTGAAAGTCCGCAGAGTAAATGTCTTTTCTTCAGTGATTTTTTTTTTTTTGAGACAGGATCTCCCTGGCTGTCCTGGAACTTACTCTGTAGAGCAGGCTGGCCTGGAACTCAAAGATTAACCTGTCTTTGCCTCCTGAGTGCTGGGATGAAAGGCATGAGTCACCTCTGCCTGTTGTTTATTTATTTTTTTATTATTGTTTTTAAGGCAGGCTGTCATATAGTCTGGAGCAGCCTGGAACTTGCTATGTAGCATACAAAGCACCTTCTCTACCTGCAGAATACAGAACAAAAAGCAAGAGCCAAAGGAGAACTGTCATTCCTGCCAACTTCATTTTCAAATATAGACCACCTCTCAGAATCTCTTCTGAGAAACATTCCTATAGCAGGTGATGGCAGTTGTATCCACAGAACTGTATATCCTGGAGTCTCAAGAGCCATGAGAGCCCACAGCACAGCTGAAAGGAGCCCAGGTCTATCTGGAAATGTTCCCTGCAGCAGTTGACAGTTACCTTCTTTCTTGAGTTGTCCTTTCAGATTTAGGTAGACCTCAGTTCAAAGCCTATGAAAATCAAGGCAGAGATACAAAAGCTGCTGATCTGTGGGCCTAAACACCTGACCCTAAGACACCAGGAAAATCAAATGTCTGAAGATCAGTCAATCTCCTGGGTGGGTCAGGAACAAGAAAATCTTGGCCTTGGGGGACTGGGAGTGGGTACTTCAGAGTTGTGGTGTCTCAGGAATCAAGAAAACAAAGCCATCAGGCTTGCTGTCCTCAGCCTCACAAACCTAGAAAGAAAGGGTACCAAAGAGAGCGCTGAGGTGCTGAGTGTTGTGGCCCGAATCCATGAAGCACCTTAAAACGGTGTATCTCAACCTGGGGATCAAGCCGCCCTTTCACACGGGCTGCCCAAGACCGTTGGAAAGCACAGGTGTTTGCACTGCAACTCATAACAATAGAAAAAATTTACAGTTATAAAGTAGCAACGAAAGTAATTTTATGGTGGGGGGGAGGTCACCACACCATGAGGAACTGGATTAAAGGGTCGCAGCATTAGGAAGGCTGAGAACAAGGAGAGCGTTCTGCGTTTGACTGCTCTAAGCATTCTGGGTCAGGGCTGTGGTGGCAGAGTGTCCAGGCCAGAGAGTCCCCACAGGGCAGTTCTCACTGCTGTGAAGCCAATATTCTGTTTCCCTCTAAAAATCTCAGTGATTCATTTACAATAAATGCTTCTGGTGTTAATGTTGATTAAAAAAAAAAATGTAATCAGTGTAGTGGCTTATGCTTGTCATCCCAGTATATGCAGGGAGCTGATGCAGGAGGATTGCCGTCAGCCTTTCCAAAAAATCAAAACTGCGTGAAGATGTTATTTATCTTGGTTATTGAATTTTGGCTATCCCTTTAAATTTTGTACCAGCCAATCCTTGTCCAGGGCTAAATTAGAGGATTGGTTAAATTAAGATAGGCTTAACAGAGACTCATTGCTGTTGCTGTTTTTTTAAAACAAACAAACAAATAAACAGGGGGCTCTTTTCAAGTAAAGAATTACTGACAGTTGTAGACTCCCTTCACACATGTGTCTACACCTATGAATTATGCCCCTCTGGATCAGTTCCCGTAGATATGAGACCTTGTGCAAAAGTCGAAGAGGGATCTTTTGTCAACGAATAGCAAACGAAAGCAAACAATCTGAGTTCTTATTCCAAATGACTGGCACGAACAAGACAACCCACCCTTAACCCTCCAAGTCAAAGTGACAGGGAGTCTTATTTTTTTAAGACTAGCCATGACTCACCCCCCCCCCTCCCAACTTCTGTCCATAGTTGTGTTGGTTGCTGTAGATGACTGGTCATGTGCTTTCTACTTTAAAAATTCAACACCCCCTTTATGCTCATCAGGGTATAAAGGCATGGGGACTCTGGCGTGGAGCACAGGAGGGAAGCTCAGTTTGGCTGTACCCTGGGCACTTGGCTTTGTGATAAAGAGTGAACTGTATTTTCCCCAGTAAATAAAGAACTAGGAAAGAAAACAATTCAAAAAGAATAGAGAGGACCACGTTTGCCCCTCCTCTTAAAATATGAAACATCTGAGCCTCAACTCCCTCCCTCTGTTCCTTCCTTTCTTCTTGATGAGTACTAGGCTGGGTTAGAACCCAAAGATCTCTTTGTAAATATCTCAATCCTGACAAGGTTTTGACCCTAAGGGATCACAGTACAGTTCCCAGTCTGACCCTATCAGTTTTGTAGTGTGATCTGAACACTTAATCCTTCTTAATTATTTTTGTCTTTACCTTCAGATGTGAGAGGGGGTTCCTTCGCTTGCTTTGAAGAGTTCAATTCCAGAGGCGATAGATTTGGCAACTGTATTCGTGACTTTTGTACTTTCGAGTATGTATTTAGAAATTATACTTAGGTTTAGAATATAGATCCTCAAATCCTAAAGTGTATATTCTGAGTGAGTGACAGCGGAGCAGTACTTTGCCAGCTCTCCTTTCTCACAGGAACAGTCCTCATCGCTCGCTGTGGGAACATTTGCTCAGTGCCTACAGTGTCAAAGGTGCAGTGACCTTGGAAATAGTGTCTGCAGATGGCTATGGTGAAACAGACATTGTGTTAGATAGTTTATATTTATTATATATTTATGATAAACATGACATACCTACCTCACAAGATATATCTAATAAGAATTATCTTGCTTTACTTACAAAACAACAACCAACCAACCAACCAAAAAAACAAACAAAAAAACCAAATCCGTGATAAGTCACTGGTAATTTGTCCAAATTTCAGTAGCTAAAACAAGACCTAAAAGCTGTCAGCATGTCATGATTATCAATTTCTGTTTTACTCCTAAATTGCCTCATTCAAGAAAAGAGTCATATTCTAAGTTGCGCTACATTTTTACGGAGAAAAGTGTTCAACCTAGATTTAAATTAGGAAGGCATTTTTAAATGTAGAGCATATTATGTTAAAGAAGAGTAGATTTTATTTTCACATTGTGTAGGGAGAGAAGACAGAAATCAAAAGTTTAGGGAAGGTGGGGCTACAGTTGCTGACTTTCCTAATGTGGAACCTTAATTGCTAACTTGTATTATAAGCTACTTATTTAAATAAATGCTAAGAGGACTTTGCTATTATGCTTCCAGAAATTCTCTCTGTGGGAAATTAATCTGTACGTGGCCATTCAAGAGGATATTGATGAAAATCAACATGTCTGCGGCTTATGGGCAAGTCCGAGATGACTTATGCATAGCTCTGTACAAAGGCGGGAGGGTACCTAAGACAACACTAACAACATACTCCCTTATGTCGGAAAGAGATGAAACATTTGTACAAGATGGCACCATCTGTGGCCCTGATATGGTAATTTGAGATCCTTTACATTGATTTCATTTTTTTTTCTGTTCATATTCATCTTGACACTGTATCAAGTACTATATTTTCTACAATCCCTCCACTGTGGTAAAAGGCTTATAACAGACCCCCGTCTTAATCACCTAGAGCTGAGTTATTTAGTGGTACCAAGTTCACTCCCTATGTTGGACAGCCACTGTGCTACTGTGCACCTCTGTAGTGTAAAGGTCATTCTTGGGGGTGTGGTGTGGGGTGTGGTTCTTCACCCCTTTTGCTCCCAAGTAATGTTCTGTCCAGCCCATTTTAGCCCTTGAATAAATGAAATGGAGACTTGGTGTTTTTGTTAAAAGGCTGCACACACCAAGCTGGACAGGTTCTGAGCTAGTCCAACCCTCTATGCTGCCTACTTCTGTAGGACCCCCGCTCCGGGGAGACCCTCATTCAAGCCTCGGGATAGCGAACTCCCCCAGTAACGCACGAGAGACCGTTCTTGATGTAAATACAAGAGGTTTATTTGAGCCTAAGCTAGTGCACTAGGGCCAACTCATAGCCTATGCAGAGACCAGAGGAGTCGACCCCGACCAACTAAAATTAAGAGTATTTATAGAAAAAATCATAGAGCAGATGGAATTTTTCATGCATCAGGGAAAAATACAGGGTCGCAGTTACATAGATATCGAATGTCCTTGTGGCTCATCCTTATCTTGTAGCAGAGGAGACAGGGCGTCCTTGGTTAAAACTGCCCTTGAATTAAGCTGCCCCTGTGTCAGGGGAGTAACGATGTAAAATGTGCTTACTAGAATGAAAAGGGGAGGGGGAAGCTAGGAGTGTCTGGG
>CM052719.1:15469834-15490096 GCA_028551405.1 Uromys caudimaculatus | reverse complement strand
ATGGGATGGATCCCAAGGTGGGGTGGTGTCTGCAGATGGGATGGATCCCAAGGTGGGGTGGTGTCTGCAGATGGGATGGATCCCAAGGTGGGGTGGTGTCTGCAGATGGGATGGATCTCAAGGTGGGGCAGTCTCTGGATGGCCTTTCCTTCAGTCTCTGCTCCAGTTTTTGTCCCTGCATTTCCTTTAGACAGGAGCAATTCTGAGTTAAACATTTTGAGATGGGTGGTGGCACCATCCCTCACCTGGGGGCTGTGACGATTTACTGGAGGTGGTCTCTTCAGGTTCTATCTCACCTCTGTTGGGGATTTCAGCTAATGCCATCTCTGTTGGGTCCTGGGAGCTTCTTGCTCCCCTGGTGTCTGGGACTTTCCAGTGGCTATCCCCAGTTCCCCACTACACACTGCTACATATTTCTATTCATTTTCTGGACCCTCTGGACTTTTCTCTTGTCTCTTCCCATACCTGATCCTGCCCCCCTTTCCCTCCCCTCCTCTCTCTCTCCCAGGTTCCCCCTCCCTCTACCACCCATGATTATTTTGTTCCCTCTTCTAAGTAGAATTAAAGCATCCACACTTTGGCCTTCCTTCTTGTTAAGCTTCATTTGGCCTGTGAGTTGTATTGTGGGTATTCTGAGCTTCTGGGCTGATATCCACTTACAAGTGAGGATGTATGTTGAACATTTCTTTAAGCGATTCTCAGCCATTTGAGATTCCTTGGTTGAGAATTCTTTGTTTAGCTCTGTACCCCAGAGTTCTTTGTATATATTGGATATTAGCCCTCTATCAGATGTTGGGTTGGTTAAAGGTCTTTTTCTAATCTATAGGTTGCCGTTTTGTCCTATTGACAGTATTCTTTGCCTTACAGAAGCTTTGCAATTTTATGAGGTCCCATTTGTCAATTGTTGATCTTAGAGCATAGGCCCCTGGTGTTCTATTCAGGAATTTTCCTCTGTACCAATGTGTTCAAGGCTCTTCCCCACTTTCTCTTCTATTAGATTCAGTGTATCTGGTTTTATGTGTAGGTCTTGATCGACTTGGACTTGAGCTTTGTACAAGGAGATAAAAATGGATTGATTTGCATTATTCTTCTTGCTGACCGCCAGTTGAACCAATACCATTTGTTGAAAATGCTGTCTTTTTTCCCCACTGGATGGTTTTAGATTCTTTGTCAAAGATCAAGTGACCATAGGTGTGTGAGTTTATTTCTGGATCTTCAATTCTATTCCATTGATCTACCTGTCTGTCTCTGTACCAATACCAAACAGTTTTTATTGTTATTGCTCTGTAGTAGAGCTTGAGGTCAGGGATGCTGATTCCCCCAGAAGTTCTTTTGTTGTTGAGAATAGCTTTTGCTATCCTGGGTTTTTTTGTTATTACAAATGAATTTAAGAACTGCTCTTTCTAAGTCTATGAAGAATTGAGTTAGAATTTTGATGGGGATTGCATTGTATCTGTGGATTGCTTTTGGCAAGATGGGAATTTTTCTATATTAATCCTGCCAATCCATGAGCATGGGAGATCTTTTCATCTTCTGAAGTCTTTGATTTCTTTCTTCAGAGACTTGAAGTTCTTGTCATACAGATCTCTCACTTGCTTTGTTGAAGTCACACCAAGATACTTTATATTGTTTGTGACAATTGTGAAGGGTGATGTTTCTCTAATATCTTTCTCAGCCTTTTTAGCCTTTGTGTAGAGGAAGGCTATTGATTTGATTTAGTTAATTTTATATGCAGTAACTTTGCTGAAGTTGTTTATCAGGTATAGGAGTTTTCTGGCAGAATTTTAGTGATGGCTTATGCATACTATCATATCATCCACAAACAGTGATATTTTGACTTCTTCCTTTCCATTTTGCATCCCTTTAACCTCTTTTTGTTGTCTAATTACTCTAGCTAGAACTTCAAGTACAATATTGAATAGATAGAGAAACAGTGGACAGCCTTGTCTTGTCCCTGATTTTAGTGGGATTGTTTCAAGTTTCCCTGCATTTAATTTGATGTTGGTTATTGGTTTGCTGTATATTGCTTTTATTATGTTTAGGTATGTGCCTTAAATTCCTGATCTTTCCAAGACTTTTAACATGATGGGGTATTGTATTTTTTCAAAGGCTTTTTCAGCATCTAATGAGATGATCATGTGGGTTTTTTTTTTTTTTTTGAGTTTTTATGGTGGATTATGTTGATGTATTTCCATATATTGAATCGTCCCTACATTTGTGAGATGAGACCTACTTATCATGGTGAGTGATCATTTTGATGTGTTCTTCGATTCGGTTTGTGAGAATTTTATTGAGTATTTTTCATTGATATTCAGAAGGGAAATTGGTCTGAAGTACTCTTTCTTTTTTAAATCTTTGTGTGGTTTTGGTATCAGTGTAACTGTGGATTCATAGAATGAACTGGGTAGTGTTCCTTCTTTTTCTATTTTGTGGAATAGTTTGAGAAGTTTTGTTATTAGTTCTTCTTTGAATGTCTGATAGAATTTTTTACTAAAACCATCCGTTCCTTGGGCTTTTTTTGGTTGGGAGACTGTTAATGTCTGCTTCTATTTCCTTAGAGATTATGGGACTGTTTAGATGGTTTATCTGATCCTGACTTAACTGTGGCACCTGGTATCTGTTTAGAAAATCATCCATTTCATCTAGATTTTCCAGTTTTGTTGAATATAGGCTTTTGTAGTAGGATCTGATGATTTTTTTAATTTTCCCAGTTTCTGCTGTTATGTCTCCCTTTTCATTTCTGATTTTGTTAATTTGTATACTGTCTCTGTGTCCTCTGGTTAGTCTGGCTAAGGATTTATATATCTTGTTGATTTTCTCAAAGAACCAGCTTTTAGTTTTGTTGATTCTTTGTATTGTTCTTTTTGTTCCTACCTGGTTGATTTCAGCTCTGATTTTGATTATTTCTTGCCATCTACTCCTCTTTGGTGTATTTGTTTCTGTTTGTTCTAGAGCTTTCAGAAGTGCTGTTAAGCTGATAGTGTAGGATCTCTTCAATTCCTTTACCAGGACGTTTAGTGCTATGAGCTTTCCTCTTAACACTGCTCTCATTGTGTCCCATAATTTTGGATATGCTGTGCCTTCATTTTCATTAAATTCTAAAAAGTCTTTAATTTCTTTATTTATTTCTTCCCTGACCAAATTATCATTGAGTAGAGTTGTTCAACTTGCATGAATATGTGGGCTTTCTTTTGTTTGTTGTTATTGAAGACCAGCCTTAGTCTGTGGTGATCTGATAGAATGCATGAAATTAATTCAATCTTCTTGTATCTGTTGAGGTTTGTTTTGTGTCTAATCATATGGTCATTTTTGGAGAAGGTACCATGAGGTGCTGAGAAGAAGGTATATCCTTTTTTTTAGAGTGAAATGCTAGGTAGATGTCTGTTAAATTTATTTGGTTTATAACTTCTGATACCTTCACTGTGTCTTTGTTTAGTTTCTGTTTCCATGATCTGTCCATTGGTAAGAGTGGAGTGTTGAAATCTCCCACTATTATTGTGTGAGGTTCAATGTATGGTTTGAGCTGTAGCAATGTTTCTTTTATAAAAGTGGTACCCTTGCATTTGGGGCATAGATGTTCAGAATTAAGAGTTCATCTTGGTGGATTTTTTTTTTTTTTGATGAGTATGAAGTGTCCTTCCCCATCTTTTTGATAACTTTTGGTTGAAAGCCTATTTTATTGGGTATTAGAATAGCTACTCCAGCTTGTGTCTTGGGACCATTTTCTTGGAAAAATTTTTTCAGAATTTTACTCTGAGGTAGTGTCTGTCTTTGTCACTTAGGTGTGGTTCCTGTATGTGGCAAAATGCTGGGTCCTGTTTATGTATCCAGTCTCCTAGCCAATGCATTTTTATTGGGGAATCGAGTCACTGATGTTGAGAGATATTAAAGACCAATGATTGTTGGTTCTCATCATTTTTGTTGTTAGATGTGGAATTATGTTTGTGTGACTATCTTCTTTTGGGTTTGTTGTGAGAAGATTAATTTCTCGGTTTTTCTTGGGTGTAGTTTCCCTCCTTGTGTTGAAGTTTTCCTTCTATTATCCTCTGTAGGGCTGGTTAGGTGGAAAGATATTGTCTAAATTTGGATTTGTGATGGAATATATTGGTTTCTCCATCTATGGTAATTGAAAGTTTTGCTGGGTATAGTAGCCTGGCCTGGCAGTTGTGTTCTCTTAGGCTCTGTATGAGTTCTGCCCAGGATCTTTTAGCTTTCATAGTCTCTGGTGAGAGATCTGGTGTAATTCTGATAGGTCTGCCTTTATATGTTACTTGACCTTTTTTGCTTGCCACTTTTAATATTCTTTCTTTGTTCTGTGCATTTGGTGTTTTGATTGTTATGTAGCAGGAGGAATTTCTTTTCTGGTCCAATCTATTTGGTGTTCTGTAGGCTCTTGTATGTTTATGGGCATCTCTTTCTTTAGGTTAGAGAAGTTTTTCTTCTATGATTTTGTTGATGATGTTTACTGGCCCTTTGAATTGGGAATCTTCACTCTCTTCTATACCTATTATTCTTAGGTTTGATCTTTTCATTGTGTCCTGGATTTTCTAGATGTTTTGTGTTAAGAGCATTTTGCATTTTGCATCTTCTTTGACTGTTGTGTCACTGTCTTTTATGGCATCTTCTATACCTAAGTTTCTCTCTTCTATCTGTTGTGTTCTGTTGGTGATGCTTGCATCTATGACTCCTGATCTCTTTTCCAGGTTTTTCATCTCCAGGGTTGTCTCTCTTTGTAATTTCTTTATTGTTTCTATTTCCATTTTTAGATCCTGGATGGTTTTGTTGAATTCCTTCACCTGTTTCAGTGTGTTTTCCTGTATTTCCTTTAAGGATTTATGTGTTTCCTCTTTAAGGGCTTCTACCTGTTTACCTGTGTTCTCCTGTATTTCTTTAAGGGAGTTATTTATGTCCTCTTTAAGGTCTTATGTCATCTTCATGAGATGGGATTTTAGATCAGAATCTTGCTTTTCAGGTGTGCTAGGGTATCCAGGGCTTGCTATGGTGGGAGAACTGGGTTCTGATGTTGCCAAGTGGCATTGGTTTCTGGTGCTTATGTTTTTGTGTTTGCCCCTTGCCATCTGGTTATCTCTCATGTTAACTGGCCTTGCTGTCTCTGACTGGAGCCTGTCCCTCCTGTGAGCTCTGTTATATTGGGCCTCCTTGGGTCAGGCTGTCTGTGGGTATGGGAGGGGGTCTGGCGCACCTGATATGTGAGCCTGACTGTGGCAGACCTCCTGGGAGTCAAGCTGACTCTGGGTGTGGGCAGGCTCTTACCTGTCAGTTTATTATCATAAAAACCTATTTCACACCTATTTTTTATTATCATAAAAAAATAAGTTATATACTTCCAACTTACAATGGTGCGAACATCCCATTTTCAAAACGAGTCATAGGGGTATTGCAAGGAAATTATGAACCAAACCAAGACAAAAACCCAGCAAATAGTAAATCTTGCAGCTCTGCATTGGGCACCTGGCATTCATGATGAAAACAAATGGAACTCAAAGGACTTTTCCAACTCTGCTGTCTATAGTCCACAGAATCTCTCTCTTGGGCTAGCTCCAGTCGGTGCCTGTAGCTTTTCTAATTGGATGTTCCACCATCTGGACATTTCTTCTGTCCTACGGTCTAATTGCAACTTAGGCTTTACCTTTAGAGTGTCATGAAGTAACCTCTGCGTGGCTCCTCATAATCTGATGGTGCCTCAGATTGCCTAGCATTACCTAGCCTCTGTGTCCATGGAGCAGGTCTCTGGCCTCCTCAGTCTTGTGCTCATTACACTCATAAAAAGGTGCCACGTGGGTGATGCCGTCAAGTTTTACTGCCGATTTGAGATGTAGCTTGACTTTCTTGGACTCTAGATATATTGGCCTCTGTGTGCTGATCCTCAAGAAATGCTGCTCGGAGGTGGGTTTTTTTGGGAGGAGAACCCTCTCGTCCATGTTCTGATGCTTATGCTTTCCCCTTTTCAAATGAACCTGAATTTAAAAGATCAAAATTTTGAAAAGTGTGGTCTTTCCCTTGGAAAATCTTTCCCATTGTGCCAGTTGGGAGCAAGAGATTTCAACTTGATGATGCTAATCTTTAGGAATTGAGGTGCTCCCCTAGAAGTGCTCCCTTAGTGCTGCCTTTGCCTGCATCATTATATCTTTCCCTTCTCTGAAAAACAGCATGTTTTCCATCTCTGCCTTCTGCTCTCTCTAACTTTAGCTAGGTTACAATAAACAGTAACCATAACACACAGCCTGAATGTTCTTGTCTTACTATGTCATCTACCAAATAAATTAGTCTGTTACTACAGAATTTAGCTTCAACCGACTTTTCAGAAATGGACAGAATGCATCTGGAATGTTTGCCAGAATGTTATAGGGACCTGTGGCCAAGTTCCTAATCATCGTTCCTGCAGTCTTTGAAACCCTCAGGAGCCAGGTTCCTGTTGCCCATACTCCTCTCAGCATGCTGAGCTTCAAAATTACCACCAGAATGGCATTCTCAGCCCTGCCTATGACATCCCAAGGATCTTCTAGCTCCCAGCTCCCAGGCTCTTCCATATCCCTCCTGCAGGTCACTTTTAAAGGCCTATAGACAACTTTGTATCATCAATAACTCCATTTCTGATGTAAACTTTATGTGCTAGTTACTTTTGATGAAAGCTCATCACAAAGATGATGTATCTGTAAGCTCTCACTCATTGCAGAGCATAAACCCTCCCTCCATGTGTGATGGAAACTGACATTACCCCTACCTTTCTAAGAGGACTTCTTAAGATAGATGGTTTGAAAACAAGTCCTTGTATGACTTACAGTCTGCAGGCAGGAAGCTCATTACAATGTATAACAATTACCATTTTGCTCACCTATTTTCTCATAGATTCAAATCCCAATTAATGGGTAATATGATTTCTCAGTTTTCTACAAGTATCTCGTGTTTGGTCCATGGTTTCAATGTCATGGTCTGACTGCCTTTTTTTTCTCTCATCTTTGTCTTGCTTTGCTTCAGTTTTGTTTGGAAACAAGATGCAAAGAAATTAGATTTTTCATGGATTTTGAAAGTTGCAATTCTACTAGAGATTGCAGTGACCATGGGGTAAGTATTTATCTCGGCAATATGGCTTTAGCAATTCAATAAGAAGGCATTATAACAGACTTGGGGTTTTTGCCACTTCTATTGTGTCGGGCGTCACTTATCAAATTCAGTGTATTATATATTATACTAATTGTATTTTACTTTATTATATCATGTATTATATGACATATAACATAATGATTACATATTATAAATGTAATAAATATGTTATATTTACTATATTTGTTTTAATTTGTAACTCTAGCCTTCTCTTCTTAAGGAACTTGCCAGCTAGCCACAGTTCTGGGTATGTAAAATGTTTGGTGAATATGTGGAGCGGAGAATGCTCAGGGAGTGTGTCTTTGCGTAGCCACACAAGTATACAGTCCTCTGCTTATTGAAACAAGGCAAGAGGCAGTAAATAGCTTTATTAGAATCTGGGCTGCCTTGTGAAGCTAGAAAGTATTAAGTGACAAGACAATTAGATGGATATTATTGGCAGCTGTTGTACTTGGGTGTGGTTGTAGGGGAGTTGAAAAATAGGTAAAACACTGAAAAAGGTAACTTAGCTACAGAAACGTAAATATACCCTCTAAAGTATGGACAATTATAAGAGGAGACTTGTTGAATTTGTATTTAAACTAAATTTCCTAGAATGCAGTGCTATGTGGGACTGAGTTCTTCTTTTTAATTTATCCAGGTTTGCAACAATTTTCAGCACTGCCACTGTGATGTCGGGTATAACCCTCCTTATTGTGAGGAACAAAAGGGACAGTTTGGAAGCATTGACGACGGGCATGAATACTATGTTGGAGGTTAGCATTCTTAAAATTGTGTTTATCAAGTGTAGCATGCAAGAGGATAAGTTAAGGTCCAAGTCTTTGTTTCATAGTAACTAATGTAGCAAACAGGGCTTTTCACAAGGTTAAAAAACGGGCAGTACGGCTTCTTAGATTCTTTCCCTATGAGCACTGAGATTTCACATTAAGATCAAAACATGCCCAGTGTCAGCAGTTTTAGTGTCGAAATTAAATTCATATAATCTGAATAGCTAATTTCAGTTGTTAGTGTTGCATTGTCTCCAAAAGTTCTTCTTTAGAATAGTACCAGTTATTCTGTTGGCCCTTCCTTCCTTCCTTCCTTCCTTCCTTCCTTCCTTCCTTCCTTCCTTCCTTCCTTTCTTTCTTTCTTTCTTTCTTTCTTTCTTTCTTTCTTCCATTCTTCCTTTCTTTCTTTTGCAATCTTCCAGACTGCATTTTCTTCCAATTGACTTAAAAATTGGGTGTCTTTTTCCTGCTCTAAAGGTAATATTTGGAGATTTCCTATTTGATATCTCCTTTCCACCTACGCCTGAATAGTATCTTGAGATGAAACAAATGTAGGTGAGACTTGGAAAAGCAAGGTTCCTTAGCTGGAGACTTTATCCAACTCACTCACAATAACAGGGCATTTATGGAAGCCTTGACCTCCTTCTTTTTGAGGCTTTACAAGGACTTGTAGAAGTCTTGGATGGACTTCTCTATGCATGTTACAAGAGGGTATAACAACCATATCAAATGACATGCTAGGCTGAAATAAAAGTATGATCATTTAAGATATGACATATAACCATGATATATTATATATTACATATATGTATATATACATTTTAAAACAAACAAACAAACAAACAAACAAACAAAAAACCCAACAGGTAAATGCTATTACACAGTGCACAAGAGATTCTCTCTATAGAAGACAATGGTATCTTTAGCTATAGGGACTTAGTCTCTGAAAATTCTGAGATTCTGAAAATCTACCACATCGCCCAGCTATACCACTCCTTGCCATATGTCCAAAGGATTCAACATTTTACTCCAGAGATACGCGTTCAGCGGTATTCACTGTTGATACAGTCACAATAGCTAGAAAATGGAAAAAAACCTGAAATGTCTTTCAGTTATTGATTGAATAATAGAAACGTGATGCATAGACACAATAGAACACCAATCAACTGTAGAAAAAAGAAAGCATGAAATCTGCAGGTAAATGGAGGAACTAGAACCATTACCAGATTCAGAAAGACAACCGCCACCTGTTCTCCCTTCTTTGTAGTTCTCAGCTCCAGCCTTCAGGTGTATGCATATAACCTGGAATAACTGCAGATACCAGAAAAGTAAACAGGGCCATGTGCATGGGAGCTCTAGAGAGAGCAGCAGAACGTGAGTGCTCTGCCAGGAGAGACAGGAATAACTGGGAGTGGGCTTTAGCCAGGAGTGTGGGAGGACGGCCGATAACTCTACAAGTCCACCTCCAGCGGCCTTCTGGGATGTAGGAAGGAGGTGCAGCGATGGTGAGAATGAAGAGATCGACAACCAGTTGTCCTTCAAGCGAGCGGGTCCCGAATAGCTCGGACCGCCTTTGTTTATACAAGTTTTAAAGCAGTAGGGCACAAGCAGCTTTAATTTGTTTCTCTGTATTCATTTTCCAAGACGCATTAACATTCGTCCATTTTTGTTTCGTTTCCTCCCTTGCCATCACTAATTAACCTCTACCCCTTGTCTAAGCATTAATGAACCTTTATTCATCTCTGTGCATGAATTTTGTATTGCAAACCAAACGATTATATCTAGCCAGGCACATCCTATCTGTGCCGTGCCCAGGCTGGCAGCAGACATGCGGCTACAGAAGTGAAAGGTGTTCGAGCCCTACGGTTAGGTTAGTCTCTAACAGTACGGGGCTTTTGCATTTCTGCAGTCAGCAGAAGGTATGATACCATACCTCAAATAATATTTTCCAGGTGTGAGTCTAATAATTTATAAATAGTTTACATATTACTTTTATGTGAGTAGCAGTTTTATGATATGGTCCTATTCTCAGAATAGTAATGATTGATACCTGACTCTTAACTCTTGGGACGAAGTTTCTATTCTTCCTGACAGTTTTTACATTTACCTCCAAGGGGACTGGAGATTTTGATTCCTTTGGTTCTGTTTGTTTGTTTGTTTGTTTGTTTGTTTTTGGCACTGGAGAGATGTCTGATCTTTCACACCCTTAATCTTTTCCTAGTATGTTCCCATACGTTCTTAACACCATCTCTTAAACCATCTCCCAAATTCCCGAAATGTAGTTATCTCTTCTCTAAAACAGTCCGGTAAGCAGGAACCATTAGCCTTATTGACTTCCTCCTGCTTACTCAGCAGGATGACTGCAGAGGTAGCTAGGGGTAGTCGTGAGAACCAGTTTCTGTGGTCCAAGAAAAAAAACAAAAACAAATCAAACTCATCATCAACAAAGACTCATCCAAGGGGGCTTTTCTTCCCTTTAAACTTAACCACAATTACGGCAGACAAAGTGAAACTAAAGAGAAAATGAAATTAAAAATGAACATAAGTGTAAAAGTAGGAAAAGTCAGGTGGACCTGAAGCGCATGCGCTTTCGAGGAGTGGCACAGGGTCCGCAGTATTGTTGCCACAGGTCCTTACCAAGTGGATGGGGATTGCCATGGGCCTTGCCATAAGGAGCTCTATTTGTGAAACATTGATGGAGCATTCCCAGAGGTTACGCCATGGCTTCTGCCAAAAACCTTTGAAAAAGACATAGGGAATATTTATCTTACACTACCTAAAGGAATCTGGATTTAAAGTAGAATTCCATAAAGCATTTTACTAAAACCATAGGAAACACACAGATGAGTATCTCTTGCTATTCTCAGCATACGCAGGCTTTCCTTGCCTATCTGTATATTTCTAGGACAGTAGAAATGTTTTTTTTGTTTTTGTTTTTTTGGTTTTTTTGCGACCCTTCCCCCCCTTCAGAGTATTCAAATCTTCCTATAGAAAACCAGGGTTCCACCTGCTGGATACACAGTGCGTTCACTCCTGTGTGATACAGAGTTTTGTAACAGAAGATTTGGGTCCCTTTTTGAGTCCTAGGAATAGGTAAAGGCATTTACTAAGATTTCTTTCTTGTCATATGAAATAGAAGACAGCCTTCCTGGACATGAACAAGGTAACTGTCATTGTTACCTGACAAAGAAAGCTTGTGATTGTGTCATCTGATAAAAACATTTATTTTTAAAATTGGGAACATGACCATACTTTTTTTTTTTTTCCTGGTTAGACAAGATTTATTGGAAAATCATCTTGGTGGCAGATTTAATTTTACCTTTTTGAGAATTCTTTAGACTGATTTCTATAGTAACATCACCAGTGTGCCATCCCACCAAGAATGACTATGGCTTTCCCTTTGCCATGCATATCATTACCAACATTTGTTGTGAGCTCTTTTGTTGATTTTAGCCATTCTGACTTTGGATGAGATTAAATTCTCAAGTTGTTTTGATTTGAATCTCCTATAATTTTTAGGAACAGTGAAAAAACTGGGGAAATATTTCTTAGCCATTGTTATTTTTTCTTTGAGAAATCTCTGTTCAGAAATGTAAATAGTGTCCCTGGAACTTTGATTGGGATTATGATAAATTTCTATGTTGCATTTAATAGGAAGGCATTTTTCACACGATTCGTTCTGATTCATGGACTTGGTCTGGTTTTAAACTGTTGAGCCAGGTAATCATCAACGGCCTCAACTGGCTGGACCCAACAACAACCAAACAAACAATGACAAAAAAACCTCCAGCCAGCCCCCCCCCCCTTTTTTTTTGTATCAGGTTTTTGTGTCGGGTCAGGAGGATGAGGAAGAAGACAACCATCTTGGAAATTCATCACCTTTATTGTCTAGCCATGGCTCTTCTGCCTATAATGGAATCTGTCTTATTCTTAGTCTCAAGGTCCCCCCCCCCCAGGATATCACTATAACTACTGTTAAGAGTTTTAGGGTTACAGACTGCTGTAACTGATTCCAGGCTGGAAAAAAGGGGGTGGTGTAGAAAGGGCAGCAGTGAGAGCACATCAGAGGAGAGCTAGTCCCTGGAGCCACGCTCCAGCTTCCCAGACGGTAAAGACCTGGAACATGTGACAGCCATTTGATGACAGTGCGCATTGTCCAAGCATCCGGCACACACAAAAGGCGAGACTGTTAATAATGCTATAATTCCGCTGAGAGTGTAGTTAAGAAAATAATTGGTGGAATTTTACCCTCATTAGAGGAAGAGGATAGACAAGAAAAGCATTGAATCCATGTCAGGATTTGTCACGGATATTAGCAAGGTTGACGATTTCTTTGCCACTGATGTCTGCTACAAGATGTGCACCCTGAGGTGCACCCATTGCTTTGCACCCGATACTTGTTTTTTCCTGGCCAGTGTAAGTTCAGAAGTCAGCCACTGGGTCTCCTTGATTGCAACTCCCTGATGAAACATCTTTTTTTTTTTTTAAAGATTCATTTATTTATTATATGTAAGTACACTGTAGTTGTCTTCAGACACCCCAGAAGAGGGCATCAGATCTCATTACGGATGGTTGTGAGCTGTCATGTGGTTGCTGGGATTTGAACTCGCAAACCTTCAGAAGAGTAGTCGGTGCTCTTAACCGCTGAGCCATCTCTCCAGCCCTTGATGAAACATCTTAAGAGGCAAAGTTAATGAGGAAAATTATTAACCATATAATTAGCATAAATCTTCTTCAGTAAAGTGAAGTGTAATTAATTGTGCAGCTGGCTGGACTGTGCTCTAGAACCATCCCGAGGGATGAGGTTAGAGAAACTGTCTTCTTTACATCTAGACTGACAAAGGCTGTGCTTAATAGATTTAAGGTTCACTGTGCGGCTGGCTGCTTGTTCCACCAGACTCCTCTTTAAAGGTGGGGTGTCCAGAGGCCCTGTAAGAGGGGCCAGTTTAAGTAGCTAGAGTGCTCCCAGCAGTAGATGCCCCTGACCACCTACCAAATGTGATCCCCGTCAGGAGGTGGTTACCATGGGCTACACCTTTGACATTGTCACAATAAAACAGCAGTGTAGTAAAAAATATGAAAAAAAAATCCTGGTGTGGGGTTCCTCCCTGTCTTAGACCATTTGCGTTCCCAGATGAAAGACACACACACAGCCTTTATGTTTTAATTTTAATATACCCTAAGCAGCACAGTATCTGGGCAGCTACCTGCCCTCCATGCTGTTCGAATCCACTTTCCTACCAATAACTCTGAGTTACTATTTACTAATTTATATGTTCCATCTGGGCTGCTCTTACCTCCAATTGGCCAGCCCACATGTCCATAATTTTATGGCTCAGCAAACCCATCGTGGCTCTCCTTCTCCCTCCTGCACAGTCTTCCTCTTCCACAGCGGATCCTTTCTTTTCCTTCCTCATGGTCTCCCAGGAAACCTAACCCACCACACCTCATGTCTGGTCTCCCCATCTATTAGCTGCTGGCATCTTTATTTACCAATCAGAATTAGATGGGGGCAGGGTCCCTCAGGCTACATTCTGACTCCAAATCTTGGAGGCCCCACACTCAGTGTCACAATAAACAGTAAAAGATAAAACCTGCAACTCAGCAGCATCTAATTGACAATCTAAAAAAAAAAAAAAAAAAAAAAAAAAAAAAAAAAAAAAAAAAAAAAAAAAAAAAAAAAAAAAAAAAAAAAAAAAAAAAAAAAAAAAAAAAAAAAAAAAAAAAGAGATACAATCTCGCTGGATCCTTTAAATATGATTTTCCAGTGATGTCCAGTGGACACCGTGAATAATTAACCCCAAGCCTGCGAATTTGTTGCAGAGCGTCTGGCAGCCTCCTTTAGTCCGGGCGCTGAGGATACAAATAGACATATTACAGCTGCCAAGAGGTACTATTTCAGAGAGTGTTTTACAGGCGTTCTTATTTGTTTAAATTTAGCCTTAGTATGTAGGAAGACAGCCTCATTCTCAGCTGCAGGTAGACACTGCAGTGCTGCACTGAACCAAAGTCTTGTCCTATATCAGATATAGGGGGGAAAATATTCTCCCTTTAAGTCCCTCTGGCCACATCAGTGTAGGCCTCCAAGTATGGCTGTTGAAAACCCAGAGAGTTAGTTGCACAAGCCTGTCATTTTTAATTATGGTGTGATATATAGGTGAGGCTTAAAATTAACATTTTAAAATAAACCTTGATTAGACATACACATTAAGTCAGTACATAATTCTTTTTTAATACACCCCAAATAGCTTTTTCAGGCCCTTATAACTTGCATAAGCTTTCCGGCCTTCTTGCCAATTCTGAAAAAGCAAGCAAACAAACAAACAAACATTTAGCCATCTAAATGCACAGATATTTTTGTTGTTGGGCTTTTCTTGAGGCAGGGTTTCTCCAGGTAGTCCTGGCTGTCCTGGAACTCACTCTGTAGACCAAGCTGGCCTTGGACTCACAGAGGTCGGCCTGCCTGTCTCCTGAGTGCTGGGATTAAAGGCGTGCGCCACCATGCTCAACCAAACAACTTATTAAGGATATTTTTATTTTTCCATCCTAACATTTTACCACAATTCGTAGCAATACCAAGAAGTAAATTCCAATATGTTAGACATCTCTCCTTTTAAGGTCCCAAGGACAAACTCACATTTACCACAGCTCACTCTGTGGGACCAGTGAGCCTGTAACACTGTCACCCTGTGAAACCAAAGCCAAGTCCTTAGAGGCAGTGATGAGCTAGGGGTGGGACTGAACTTTGAAGGTGGGGTAGCATGAAAATAAGGGAAGGGTGGGCTCAGAGCAACCATGAACCTAGCAAGCCAACTTCTGCTGGAGCTCAAACTTGAAAAGAACTGGTTGTCTGGATAGTCTGCCCTCATGCTCACTAGAACAGTAGGGTCATCCATGAAGGTACGCTAAGGCCCTATTCTTCTGTCTGTGGGAGCTTCCTTGGCCTAGGTCTGCCATGTTCATGAAAATTAAAGGTAGTTCTCCATCTTCCAAGGCTGAGCAGGAACTGTCTTAGCTCCTTAAGTGGGAGTAATGGTGGTAGTCCCTAATGATCACAGAAATGCTTTCCAGATAATTCTTCTTTTAAAGGATAGGGCATGTTTGTGGCTGATGGCTTTCCTGTCCCTTATTGTCCCCTTCGGCCCAAACGGACAGTGTCTCTCCTGGCACAATTCTGTCTCCTCTGGCCTAATCCCACATTCCTGGCTTCTTCAGAGATGGCTGATTAAATCCATGATTCCCATCATATATACATCACACACACACATGCGCACACACACACACACACACACACACACACACACACACACACACACGGTTTTCTAAGAACTCTTTAGTATCCTTTAGAGAACACACTTTCTTTTTCAAATATGAGCAGGTTGAGTATTTCTTCTTTGAATTTACTTCTTTCATCTGTCGTTTGACTCTAGGATTTTGCCATAAGCAATGTGGAAGGTATATACTACAACTTCAACATTTTCATTTAGAATCTCCTCTGGTAAACATTCATTTGCAGGACTTGGGAAGTTCCATCCTCTACAAGCCATTAAAGCATAGTTTAGCTAAGAGTTGGCCACCTTGTGCCAGTGATAGTGTTTCATTGAAGGCTAGCCAAGGTACCGCTAGACTCGACTTTAATGTTGGTGAGTCGCCAATGTTCTATCTTTGATTCTTTATGTGGTTTCTAAGAAGATGCAGACTTCCTCACAAGTTTTCCTTCTCCCCACCCCCAACCCTCATTCGAATAATTTTAAAATTTAATTCCACCAGCAGCCCTTTCGTGGCAACTCATGTATTTGCTAGCCTGCTACCACTTCAGCCTTTACTCTTTCCCTGCTCCAACACTGTGTCTGTACTCGCAAGTATCTGTTGGGACGACAACCCTATTCTAAGTACCAAACCTGTGCTTGTCGGGCTTCTTTGGACAAGCAGAAGGAACAGTTATGTGTGAAGATAGAACAACTGATTTCCCACCCTTTGATATACTTGAAACTGGCTAACAGAATTATGTAGACTGCATAGACCCTTAGACCTGCAGGGTATGCTGATAAACTAGAAAGGAATTAAATCAATCTTTGTAATTGTCTTACCATCTAAGAAATTACCAGGTTGTACATTAATTAATATGTTGTATATATATGAATACACACATACACACACACACACACACACACACACACACATATAATGAAAAAGAGGGGATGGGGTTGGAGGGATGGCTCAGTGGGTAAGAACACTGACTGCTCTTCCAGAGGCCCTGAGTTCAATTCCCAGCAACCACCTGGTGGCTCACAACCATCTGTGATGGGATCCGATGCCCTCTTCTGGGGTGACTGAAGACAGCGACAGTCTGAAGATGAGCTGCAGGGTTCTCATATACATGAAAAATAAATCTTTTTTAAAAAGGAGGGCATGAATTTGAAAGAAAGCAAGGAGGGCATGAAAGGGTGTGAAAGGCAGAAAGGGAAAAGGAGGTGATGCAACTATACTCTCAAGAGGGGGAAAAATTAAAAAAGAACTATCACTTCAATAATATAGATTGGTCTAATTTTAAGATCTTTTAAAATTATGCTGTAATATATATATATTCATATACATATATGAATGAGGTGTGTTTAATGTTGGGGAATAATTCTGGTAATGATATATTTTCTACATTTTCATTTGGTTAATAAAATCTCAAGACAGAATTTAAAACTGACGTTTTTTCCTTCTAGAGGGTAAAAGCTATAAGCAGCAAAGTCACAGTATTCTTCCAAAGCAACGGCTTCAGTTCATCCTCTACATATCTCTACCCCTACTTATGATTGTCTCAGCTGTATTTATAAAGCAGAGTAAACTGAATCGTCTATGTGGCAGAGAAAGAAGTGAAAGCAACAGGTATCTATTCGATATGCACATATACTTACTATTATTGTATCAAATGGGTCAAGACAAAATGATTGGTCTTCATTAAAAGTAAGATTACAGGCAAAGCCATGCAAAGAGAGGCACAGATACACATTGCAAAATGGGTTGATTTCCATGTGTATTTCCATCCCTAAAACCACTGACTTTATTACCAGCGTCCCTGAGAAAGGCAGTGCTGCTGCAGGCGTCTTGCGGGCAGGCTCAGCCTCTTAGTTCACCGGACTTGTCAGTGAGCCACGTTGTCCCACTGTTAGGTTTACATCATGAAGAATATAATATCAAAATAAAAAGAAAAGCCACAGTCTAATCTTTTTTTTTTTTTTTTTTTTTTTCAGACAGGGTTTCTCTGTGTAGCTCTGGCTGTCCTGGAACTCACTCTGTAGACCAGTCTGGCCTCGAACTCAGAAATCCACCTGCCTCTGCCTCCCAAGTGCTGGGATTAAAGGCGTGCGCCACCAACGCCCAGCCCACAGTCTAATCTTATTACCGTAAACATTTATGTTACTTATCCATCCAGAAATTGGGTGAATTCTTGATAACATCAGACTGACAGACAAGAGACAACATGATGACCCTTAGCTTTAGAAAACCTGGCTTTATGTTACAAGTTTTGCATGCAAAACTCTGATAGCTCGATCAACTGACACAACCTCTGCATACTTGCAACGATTTTTTTGGTGCCTTTATAAGCATAGAATGAAGAAGGCTTTCCAATGTATCCCAAATCTCTGGGACATATATTTAATAAGTAAAATCACCCTATTATCTGGAACCAGTTCCAGAGATAGCTAACATTAGGTCGAGCTCCAATGTGTATTTCATAGTATTTTGCCAGAATATTTTCCTCTGGTTTTATTTTTTCAGAATTTATAGGAAGAATCAACAGAAGCATTTTTCACGATAAGAGGAAAGCATATTTAAAAATAAAAAGAGAAAATGACAGAACATTTTTCTAGAACTATACATTTATTATTATTCAACTTAATGACTTGGAGTATCATGGATAGGGCTCCCTATATGGGTATGGGTAATAGCATAAATACTTGAGCTAGTATAAAGTATAAGTATCAGAGAAATATCTGTTCCAAAGCACAACGACACCTGTTCTCATCAGGAAATGACATTTCACGTATAGAAATCATGCTGTTTCCTTGGACAATGGTCTTTGTGTTTAATGTTTGAGATTTAGGGTTTTTTTTTCCTGTTTAAAAAGAAGTTTATCAATTTTGTAGCTCTGTAACAGAAGACAGTGTGAGTGACACCAAGCTGACCACCAGTGGAGGAAGGTAAGCATGGAGCATACAGTAATCCTTTGTGGTGATTAGGTTTTAGGACTACTGAAACTCTAGTTTACAGCCCACACCTTTCCTTCTGAGAGCCTCCACTGTTGCCAGCATAGATTGTATCCTAATCGTAAGCAACGTAGTTGCATGCTATCCTGGTCTGTTTATCCATCTGTCCAGAAGAATGATGGCTGAACTTCTATGCTAGCATATATGAGACCACCAACTGTGGGTCGGAAGAAGAATTTATTAGCAGAGGGAAGGAGACTGTATATTCGAATGACATTTTACTGTCATATAAAAAGTTGTTTGATAAGGATGCCCTATACACATAGAGTCGTGAGGTTATCTCAAAGAAATGAGAGCTAGTGAGAGTGACCTTGGAGTTGTTATTGGTTTTGTTCTTTAATCCATCTAGAAAAGCAGAGTTAGAGACCAGATATAGAAAAATAAATCAATTGCATGAATTGGGCATTCCCTTGCTGTCAGCTATAAAAACTCCCCCCATAAAACAAGGGGTAGAAAATGAGACGGGAGACTACTTAATGCAAAAATCTATGATTCTTGTAAGTCCTTCAACCTTGTAGCATGAAGTTACATAGTACAATGGTATAGTCAGTAAAACTTGAGATCAATTACTGGATTAAGAAAAATTTAAGAGACGTATTATTTTGTACTGGCAGTTATTGTCACTATGTTGTTAAAAGTCTATTTTACAAAAACCAGAAGAACTAGGAATGTCTTTATTTGAATTATAAGGAAATATATGTTGTGTGGCACTTTTTTTTTTGGTGGGGGAGAGACATGAATACACGTGGGCTCACCCCATCTATATAAGGAACCAGTGACAGTCTAGAGTAATGATGCTACTAAAGCCCAACTTGGTGAAATGGTGAGTTCATTGGGGGGACTTGCAGGAAATAGACATAACGTTTAGCCACAGGATTAAAAGAAAATTGACTTATTGACAGCTAGCTAGTTGTATCACCAAAAGCTTAGTCCAACATTGGTGATGACTAATAAAAGCTGGAACCCTCGCTCTCTCTCTCTATACATGGTGTACAGGCAGTTCCTCGAGTTAGGTATTCTTTCTCTTTGGCTGTTTACATAACCTTTGGAAGGGAAGAGTGTTTGTGTCAGGTAAGTTTTAGGGACTTTCTGAGGCTTGTAAACTGCTTTACTCCTGAATCTTAAATCTTAATTTTTACAACTTCCTGTTGTTCTAAAAAACTTGCCCTAGGAAGACTGTTTAATTTAGAGGAAATTGCTAGATATAATAGATACACATAATAAATATGTGTATTTATTAAAACTCTAACAACATAGAAAAAGACAATCTAACTGTATTCAAAGACACTGGATGGAAAGAAGAGTAAAAACAAATCAATACAAGAAAAATAACTGGAGCAAGCAAAGACAAAAGAAAACTTTGAAAAGTTCATAAAATTTATTCAAATTAACATATGACTCAAATCAAGAGAGAAGTGATATGAATTATTGATGTAAAATGGCATTATTTTTATTTTCTGGGCATTAGAAGAACTTAAAAGTTAGTAAATTCAAATATTTAGATGAACTATATTTCCTTCCCCAAACATGTCTGTCCCCAGCCTCACAATGCAATAGTGGGACCAACCAGTCAGTTATCTTATGTCTACTCAAAGTCTGAGAGCTACAGTCTAAACTCTCTTTGTCAGCTATGGTGGCACGTAGCTACAATTCTAGCCCTTGGGAGGATGGGGAGGATTGGATTGCCATGACTCTCAGTTGCTGAGATTACAGGTGCAAGCAATCACTTTTGACTCTATTGGAAATTTGCATTGGTTGTCATTAGAGACATTACCTAACATGCTTCACTTCTTATGGTCCTTTTGTCTAACTTAGGCGTCATGATGATTCTTTTAATTGTCAACTTGACACAATCTAGAATCATCTGGAGAGGGAGTCACAGTGGGATCAGGGTGACCCACAGGCATGCCTGGGGAGGATTATCTTGATTATGTTAATTGAGATTGGAGTCTTACTCACTGTTTTTTTATTTTTTGGTTTTTCGAGACAGGGTTTCTCTGTGTAGCCCTGGCTGTCCTGGAACTCACTCTGTAGACCAGGCTGGCCTCGAACTCAGAAATCCGCCTGCCTCTGCCTCCCGAGTGCTGGGATTAAAGGCATGCGCCACC
>CM052719.1:15437399-15469734 GCA_028551405.1 Uromys caudimaculatus | reverse complement strand
CCCCCCCCCCCCCCCCCCCCCCCAGTGATGGCCTGTAACCTAGAACTGCATGCTAAGCAAAGATTTCTTCCCTCAGTTGCTTTCGTCATGGTATTTTACCATTGCAACCAGAAGAGAAACTAACATAGGCACGGAAGTGATGCTGGCCTTGTCAAATGTGTCTGGCTCTCTGTCTTACCCTTTGTGGTTAAGAATCAGTTCGTCCTTTCTTGCATTTCTTTCCTTTCTTAAAAGTCAAGTTTTCATGTATTCCAGGCTAGCCTCAAACTATCCACGTAGCCAGTGGGGTTCAACCTTAAGTCCCAATTCTACTACCTCCTCGCACAAGTGTCCAGTTCACACCACAAGATCCTTATCCACTTACCTGTCAAGGGGCATCTAGGGCTGGTCCCGTGTCTTGCCTTTGTGAATAGCACCTACACTTGGGATTTAACTTGAGTCTTCTGTCCTTTATTCTTAGTCCTGATAGGAGTTCAGTTACTTTTTCGAAGAACCAATTCTTTGCTTTGCTGTTGTTACTGTTGAGTTTGATTTATTCTGCTGTGATATTTATCAGCTCATTCTCTCCTGTTCTCTGTGCATTTGGTTTTTCTTTTCCTGAGAGGCCTAATCTTGGGCTTTATTTGGACTCCTCCCTTGTTATTGCAAGTTCTTATTGTTCCAAACTTCTCTCTCAAAACTGTCCTTGGACATTAGGTAAAGTATGACCATGGAATGTCCCTGTCTCTCCATGTATCAAAGGCTTGCTTTCCAGAGTCTGAGCTTTTCCAGTGTTTGGATCTTAAGAACCCTGGCCTAAGTGATGGACATATCACTCCCTGGTGAATGCATAACACTGTGACATAAAGATCATGTAAAGTGGGAAGTGAGGTCCATGGGTCCAGTTGCAGTCAAGGGCGGGATCACTGAGCATCCTCTTGGGGGTCATATCTTGTCCTTGTGCTTGCTTCTCCTGTTTACTTCTTTCCACGACTCTTGCATTCCTGTGCCAAGGTTCATCCTCTTAAAATTAAAAGTGCAGCCAGCAAATCAAAACGGGTAGGTGGTACAACCCTAAATTTAAAATCTCTCTCTCTCTCTCTCTCTCTCTCTCTCTCTCTCTCTCTCTCTCTGTGTGTGTGTGTGTGTGTGTGTGTGTGTGTGTGTGTGTGTGTGTGCGGTGTATGGAAAGACAATGAAAACTATCTGTGGAGACCAAGTATCAGAATAAGTTAAGTTATTAGCTAATAAAAATAGATGAAAACTCAATAGCACAACACTGAAACAGTGCTTCTGCTAATGACGATGATTACTTGACAAAATAAGTTAATCACTTAAATAGAATTTATACAAAAGCTTCAACCAGCCATCGAGAACAAGCAAAAGCAAGGAATGCTTCCAACTTGATAACTAACCCCCTAACAGCTCACGGAAAAAAAGAAGCCTCCAACACATCTTGAACCAACGGGTACATGCGGATGGCCAGTGGGTGTACAAAAAGATGCTGAAGACCATAATCATCAGAGATGTGCCTGTCATGAGAGGTGTCACATCTGTTAGGGAGGCTCTTACCAGTCAAATGAAGTCAGATTTAGAATGTCAAATGGGCACATTATAATCAGTGGAAATAAAGCCTCAATCATTCAAGATTAACAAATTAGAGTCACATAGCAACATAGGCTCATGGTAAACATTACTGTACGTTGTATTTAAACTTAAGATGTGGGATTCCCTGTCAAGGGCTCTTACTACAGTCAAATAACAATTTTGCCGCCCAATCTGGTCATGAACTTGTGATCACTCCATCTCGGCCTTGTAAATGGTAGGATTACAGGCGTGCCAGTCAGAGAATCTTGGACCAGAAAAATATATTTGCTTTCAGTACTTTAAGAAAAAAGGTGAATTATGAAAGAAGTTTCCTCTGTCCAGCGTTTAGTTGGCAAAGATTTTCTGCCATTCCATCTTGACTAGATTAACTATTTCTTCTGCTGCACAGAAACTTTATTTCTTGATGTCCCCTGAGTGGGTGGTTGGCTTTATTTCCTGAGTATACATAGTTCTGTTGAGGTTGTTCCCACAAATGACTCCAGTTTGAATTTGTTTTTCTACTAGGGCAAGGAGAGAGAAAAGGAGTTGATTCGATTCTGCTTGATCTAGGTACCCAGCTTGGCTAGTATTATTTATTGAAGGTGCTATCTTTTCTCCCTTTTCATATTGTTTGAGAATTTCATGCATACATATAATGTGTTTTATAAAATTGGTTCCCAATCTACCCACAATTTTTGCTCTCCATTTTATGTGCTTTTTTTTTAAAATCCAAAGATCCTAGTTATATATGGAATGTGTACAGGGTCATTTACTAGAAAATCAGTAACCTCTTGGGAGTTTCATCCATGAAGAAAACATGGCTCTTCTTCATCTGGCAGTCATTAATTGCCAGTAGCTTCTCAGCTAGGGAGGGACTTCATGAGCCCCTATACCAACTATGCTAGATTTTTGACTGCTTGATCGTGGGTGTTCAGCCACAGCCTCTGTGGTCTGATGTGTGCAGTGACTGCATCATGTCATCATGTTGGATAAATATTGTTTTGTAGCAGATGCTCAGTACCTTGTTATTAAAATATTTCTGTGTCTTCTTCCACAATCATCCCTGAACCTTGGGGACGGGGATCATGATATTAATGTCCTATTTAGAACTGAACACTGCCGGGCAGTGGTAGCACACGCCTTTAATCCCAGCACTTGGGAGGCAGAGGCAGGCGGATTTCTGAGTTCGAGGCCAGCCTGGTCTACAGAGTGAGTTCCAGGTCAGCCAGGGCTACACAGAGAAACCCTGTCTCGAAAAAAACAAACAAACAAAACAAAACAACAAAACAAAACAAACAAACAAAGAACTGAACACTTCCATGATCTTTTATTTTCTGACTATTGACAAGCTGTGGGTCTCTATATTAATCACCATCTACTGCAAAAAAGGTTTTCTTTATCTTACCACTCTTTTGTTTATATACTATGGGTTTCTAATTTTGTATTCTTATTTGTTTTGTGTGTGTGTGTGTGTGTGTGTGTGTGTGTGTGTGTGTGTGTGTGTGCTTTTTCTTTTCTGCTTTTCTCTCTCTGTCTCTCTTAATTCCTGCTGGTTTCCTAAAGAGAGAGGGAAAGAAGCCTTGGGATTTATGGTTGGGAAGGTGAGGAAGGAAATGGGGGAGGGGAAACTATGATCAGAATATATTGTATAATTTTTCAATAAAAATAACAAAATCCAAAACCAAATGGAATGGTGGACCAATGGACCTATGTGTTCAGCTGACGTATACTAAAGAAGATATCTTGGATATTAGCCCTCTATCAGATGTAGGGTTAATGAAGATCTTTCCCCAACCTGTAGGTTGCTTCTTTGTCCTGTTGACAGTGTCCTTTGCCTTATAGAAACTTTTCAGTTTCATGAAGTCCTATTTGTCAATTGTTGATCTTAGAGCCTGAGCCTTTGGTTTTCTGTTTAGGAATCTTTCCCCTGTGACAATGTATTTGAAGCTATTTCCTACTTTCTCTTCTATTAGATTCAGTGTATCTGTTTTATGTTGTATCTAAGATTTAGGTTGAGATTCTTGATCCACTTGAACTGAGCTTTGTACAAGGTGATAAATATGGATCAATTTACATTCTTCTATATGCATACACCAGTTAGATTAGCACCATTTGTTGAAGACACTTTCTTTTTTCCACTGGATGGTTTTGGCTTCTTTGTCAAAGATCAAGTATTTCTGAGTCTTCAATTCTATTCCATTGATTGACCTGTCTGTGTCTATACCAATATGGCGCAGTTTTTAACACTATTGCTCTGTAGTGCAGCTTGAGGTCAGGGATGGTGATTCCTCCAGAAGTCCTTTTATTGTCGAGAATTGTTTTTGCTATCCTGGATTTTTTGTTTTTCTGTATGAAGTTGAGAATTGCTCTTTTCATGTCTGTGAAGAATTGTGTTGGAATTTTGATGGGGATTGTATTGAATCTGTAGATTACTTTGGTAAGATGGCCACTTTTACTGTTAATCCTACCGATCCATGAGCATGGGAGATCTTTCCATCTTCTGAGGTCTTCTTCGATTTCTTCCTTTAGGGACTTGAAGGTCTTATCATATAGATCTTTTACTTGCTTGGTTAGAGTTACACCAAGATATTTTTTATTATTTGTGGCTATATTTCCCTAATTTCTACCTCAACTCATTTATCATTTATATAAAGGAAGGCTACTGATTCTTCACTAACCCAACACTTGATAGAGGGCTAATATCTAAAATATACAAAGAACTCAAGAGGTTAGATTCCAAAAAATCCCAAATAACCAAATTAAAAAAGGGGTACAGAGCTAAATAGAGAATTCTCAACAGAGAAATCTTGAATGGTTGAGACACACTTAAAGAAATATTCAATATCCTTAGTCATCAGGGAAGTGCAAATCAAAATGATGTTGAGATTTCACCTTAACACCAATCAAACTGGCTAAGACCAAATGCTGGCAAGGATGTGGAGAAAGAGGAACACTCCTCCATTGCTGGTGGGATTGCAAGCTGGTACAACTACTCTGGAAATCAATCTGGCAGTTCCTCAGAAAACTGGAAATAGTTCTACCTGAAGACCCTATACTACTCCTGGACATATATCCAAAAGATACTCCACCATACCACAAGGACACGTTCTCCACTAAGTTCATAGGAGCTTTATTTGTAATATCCAGAAACAATCCAGATGTCCCTTAACTGAAGAATGGGTACAGAACATGTGGTTGATTTTCACAATGGAATATTATTCAACTATTAAAGATGAGGGCATCATGAATTTTGCAGACAAATGGATGGAGCTAGAAAATATCATGCTGAGAGAGTTAACCCAGACCCAAGAGGATATACATGGTATGTACTCACTGATAATTGGACATTAGCCAAAAAGTACAGAATACACATGATACAACTCACAGATTGTATGAAGATTAGCAAAAAGAAATACCCAAGTGTGGATACTTCAGTCCTACTTAGAATGGGGAACAAAATGATCATGGGAGGCAGAGGGAGGGAGCGACCTGGGTGGGAGAGGGGAGGGGGAGGGGAAGGAGCAGGTATGGGGGGAAGACAGGAGAAGCCCAGAGGAGCAGGAGAATGAATGTAAATATGTAGCATCGGGTTGGAGGGCAGGGCAGAACCTCTAGAAAGTCCCAGTGACCCGGATGTGAGAGACTCCTAAGACTCAGTGGGGATGATCTTAGCCAGAATGTCCAACAGTGGGGAGATGGAACCTGAAGAGACCACCTCCAGTAGATAAACACGGCCCCCAGTTGAGGCATGGGGCTACTCACCTATCTTCAAATTTTTTGACCCAGAATTGTTCCTGTCTAAAGAAAATGCAGGGACAAACATGGAGCATAGACTGAAGGAAAGACCACCCAGAGACCACTCCAACTTGGGATCTATCCCATGCACAGACACCAAACTTGACACTATTGCTGAAGCCAAGATATGTTTGCAGACAAGTGCCTGGCATGGCTATCCTCTGAGAGGCTCTACCAGCAGCTGACTGAGACAGATGCAGATACTTACAGCCAGCCACTGGACTGAGATGAGGGACCCCTATGGAAGAGTTAGGGGAAGATTGAAGGATCTGAAGGGGATTGCAACCCCATAGGAAGAACAATAGTGCCAACTAACCCGGACCCCTCAGAGATCCTAGAAACTAAGCCACCAACCAAAGAGCATACGTGGGCTGTTCTGTGGCCCCAGCACATATGTAGCAGAGGACAGCCTTGTCTGGCCTCAGTGAAAGAGGATGCTCCTAATCTTGCAGAAACTTGGTGCCCCAAGGAAGAGAGGTGCTGGTGGAGGTGGGAGGGTGGGGGAGCACCCTTTCAGCAGCGGAAGGAATAGGAGATGGAGTGAAGAACTAGGGGAGGGAGCCCTGGGAAGGAAGGCAGCATTTGGAATGTAAATAAAGAAAATAATTTAATTTTTTTTTTTTTTAAAAAGAGAAGATATCTTAGCATCAGCACCATAGAAAAAGTGTGATTGCATCAACATGTTTTTGGAAGGTTAATTATATAGAAAAATTTTAGCATTACCTCAAACATACACATACATGCACACAGAAAGATCACAACTTCAGAGTCACGGGGTGCAAAAATCTCCACCAGATGCACACTCTGCATACAAATGTGAGAAGTAAGGAAGAAAATGTGTAGAATAAAACATGAGCGATGTCTTTGTTACAAGTAAATAGACAGATGCAAAATGTATTAATTACGAAAGAAACTCAGTGGCTTTATACAAACCAGGAATTTTTTTATAGTTCCTTTTTAAAGAATTATTTTACTTATTTATATTCCAGTCATTGTCCCCCCCTTCTTGGTCCACCCTCCCACAGTTCCTCATCCCATTCGTCCTCCCCATTGCCTCTGAGAGGGTGCTTCCTACCCAGACATCCCCCTTCCCTGGGGCCTCAAGTCTCTTGAGGATTAGGGGCATCTTCTCCCACTGAGGCCCGGACCAGGCGGCCCTCTGCTATGTATGTGCCAGGGGCCGTGGACCAACCCATGTATGCTGCATGGTTGGTGGCTCAGTCTCTGGGAGCTCCCTGGGGTCCAGGTTAGTTGAGATTGCTGGTCTTTCCATGGGGTCGCCCTCTCCTTCAGCTTCTTCAATCAAACCCTTAATTCAACCTTGGGGTCCCCAACTTCAGTCCAATGGTGGCTTTAAGTATCTGCATCTGTCTCAGTCAGCTGCTGCTTGGGACTCTCAGAGGACAGCCATGCTAGGCTCCTGTCTGCAAGCACATCATAGCATCAGTAATAGTGTAAGACTTTGGTGCTCCCCCATGAGATGGATACCAGTTCGGGCCAGTCACTGGACTGCCTTTCCTTCAGTCTCTTCTCCATTTTTGTCCCTGCAGTTCTTTTAGGCGGGAACAATTCTGGGTCAGAAATTTTGACTGTGGATTGGCAACCCCGTCCCTCTACTTGAGGCCCTGTCTATCTTCTGGAGGTGGACTCTTTGAGTTCCCTCTCCCCATTGTTAGGCATTTTGGCTAAGGTCACCCCCATTGAGTCCTGAGAGTCTCTCACCTCCAGGGTCTCTGGTACTTTCTAGAGGGTCCCTCCACCTCTCACCCCTCAAGGCTGCATCGTTCCATTCATTCTCCTGGCCCTCTGGGCTTCTCTCCTGTCCTCCCACCCCGTGCCTGATCCTGTTCCCCTTTCCACTCAGGTCCCTCCTTCCCTCTGCCTCCCGTGATTATTTTCTTCCCCCTTCTAAGTGGGATTGAAGGATCCTCACTTGGGCCTTTCTGCTTATTAAACTTCTTACAATCTGTGGGTTGTATCCTAGATGTTCTGTATTTTTTGGCTAATATCCACTTATCAATGAGTATCTACCATGCATGTCCTTTTGGGTGCAAACCAGGAACTTTTAACCACTAAAACACACCGATAAGACAATGAAAAAGCCAGGAAAAAACATAGTTAGAAAAAACATATTTTCAAAAGATGAGTGTTAAACAAATCCAGGTAAACCTTAGCATTAACACTGGATGGAAGCAGTCTATGGGATTAAAAAAGGTATTCAAAAGACATGTATGCGAAGTATTATTGCTGTTACCCTGGCAGGCGAGTCATTGTGAACATTAAGGCTTCTTCTGTATACGGATAGCTTCACGTGTGTATGGACAGGTGCACGTGTGTTTGTGTGGCAGTATTTAAACTAATGCAAAAGAATAGAAATCATATATAATTACCAGCTTTTCTTTCATACTTCAATTAAAGTTGTTTGTGTCTGAGAATATAAAGTCCAAGGTACTGTCTTATTGACTCAACTTCTGTGAATGGACCTATGGTGTTTTCAGAAGTCAGCTGTAATGCGCCATTGGATGAATCTGTTACTGAGGTACCAGGTAATTGTTTTGTTTTCTGAGATGAATCTGCTATTAGTCTTCTCTCCTCAATGATCTGTGTCTTTAAAATCATTTGAGCTAGAAATGGGTTAGCTGCAAAAGGAACTGAGCAACACGGCCTCACCGTTTGTGATCTGGCTTCTCCTGCAGCACCCCTCGGTAATCAAGTATTGCTACCCCAAAAGAAGACAATCTGGATTATCCGGGAGAAACTGGCATTTTGAGCAAGAAGAAGGAAAAAAACCAAACCAACCCAAGCCCCAGCCTCTCTCCCACTTTTGCAGAGATGAGTGAGGACTCTAAACCATGAACTAATAAATCAGCTGTGGCCGAACAAATGCATTTGTCTGGTGTCTTCTCCATATTGTCAGTTCTGTTTCTACCTTATCTGCGTCTACCTTTGTCTAGGAGAAATGGTAGGTCCGTCAGGAGACCCCAGTGCACCCTCACTTCCCAAGGGCCAAAGATCTCCTGTCCCTACTTTCTCACTGCTTAGGGTGGCCTGATTCTTCTCTGTCTCCTTCTAACCTTCCCACCTCAGACATTTATTCACAGACAAATCCAATCCCTGTTTGGCTAATGCTTCTCTTCTTCCATAAATGCTGAACTATGCCAAGCTATTTGTTCAAAAGGGGCTGGAGAGGTGGCTCAGGAGCTAAGAGCATTGGCACGTCCAGATGACCAGGTTCAATTCCCAACACCCACATGGCAGCTCACAACTGACTGGAACTCCAGTTCCAGGGACCCTGGGATCCTAGCCTCAATGGGTACCAGGCATGCACAGTGCACAGATGTACATTCAGACAAAACACCCATACAAATAAAAACAAACTAAAAAAATCATTAAAAGTAGATTTATCATTAAGCTGAGGAAGGAAAAGGTCCAGGGTTACTTTCCTGTTTAGGTCTCTCCCATAGCCAGGGGCTTATTTTATGTTATTACCATCCATTAATTGTGATACAATTGAGGCCATGGTGAGTGGGTCCACCCTACTATTTACCAAGTCCCTTGGCACTGGTGTATTGGGAGCACTGCATACCAGCCCATTGGAATGGATCATGAAAGTTTCCAAACTTGCACGAGTCAGTTAAACTGACTTAATTAAATTGCTGAGATAAATGAAAGCTAACACTCACAACATAGCAATTTTTAATGACTTTCTTGTAATCTTATCTTTGCTCTTGCGCCCCTGAGACGATGGTGATTATGCTTTTGTGTTGGAATCTCCTCTCTTTCCAGTTCTACAAATATCAACCATTGGCTTGCAATCAACCACTTTCTACCAAAACCTACAAACACGCTTTTTTCTTTTGCCTCTGTGGAGGCAACTGTGTATTCCCTAGCCTGCCGTTGACTGTAGGCCATATCAACTTCTCCCTATTTAAGTTTGTTTATTTTAAAAATTATGTTTATTGTGTGTATATGTGTCCATGCACATGCCACAGAATATGTGTAGAAGTCAGAGGACAACTTGTGGACTCTCACAGGATAGACTGCCGTCCAATGGCAAAGTATTGAAAGATGAAGCCTCATGAAATCCCTAGCATTTTAGTGTCTGCCTCCGTTTTGAGCAAGCCACATGGCCTTCTGAGGGGCGGCATCCAACCAATTACTCAGGAAGATAACAGTGTCATGCTGGCTCATTGGTTTGTCAACTTGACACAAACTATAGAGTCATTTTGGAAGAGGGAGCCTCAGTTTATAAAATGTTCCCACTAAATTGCCCTATGGGCCACCCTGTGGTACTTGCTTTATTTTATTTATTTACTTACTTACTTATTTGATTGATGGTTGATGTGTGAGGGCACAGTCTACTGTGGGTATTGCCATTCCTGGCCAGATCTCCACATAAGAAAGTATGCTGAGCAAGCGACAAGGAGCCAGGCAGCAAATAGCAATTCTCCATGGCTTCTATATCCCTTCCTATTTTGAGTTCCTGTCCTGACTTCCCTCAGTGACGGGCTGTTACTGGACATGATACAAACCCCTTTCTCCCCGAGTCTCTTTGTGTCACAGTCTTTCATCACAGCCATAGAAGAAACCTTAACCAAGACAAATACCAACCTAAGCCATGAAGCTCTGATGAGCAATGTCTCCTGAGGTGCTTCCAGGCTCTGTGGTCCAAAACTTTGGTCAAGTTTTGTTGTTCCTAATGTTTCCAGTTTATTATTGTTGTTGTTGTTTTCTGGTCCAAAGTTCATCTGGAAGCGATCCTGCATCCTCCTATCTCTGACCAGGTATTCCTCCTGAGAAGTCTTTTGCTGTGGAACTGCTTTCTGGAGCTTACATTGTGACATTCTTGATTTACAAGTGTTTGCAATAACACACTTCCTCCTTCTCAAGAATCTCTTGACTTTTTGGAAGCAAAGAAGCTTTTGCTTAGTATTCCCCTCTGGAATAATATTTTATTTGAGCCACTGTTGTGATTCCTTGACTCTTTAGTCATCTTAATCTTAGTTTCATTTCTCCACTGCAGTATTCTTAGGTTAGGTACCAAACCAGCGTTATCGTTCAGTTTCACTTTGGATTTTCCTAGCCTGGCTTTAACATACCTTTAATTTATCAGATCTCCCAGTCCCTGTCGCCATGGACATCACCTGCACAATAATCTAAGTATCATCAATTTCCACATCAAATGGTTCACTTAACACAACCAGAAACACCCATGCAGAATACCATCTGAAGTTCATCTCTGGTATCTTCACAGCTTCGGTTTTTTTCTTCCTGTTCTCTAGTTCACAGAATGTAGACACTGCTGAACTGAAGTATACAGAGTTCTCCTAAATGAACACACTGTCTCCAGGGATATATATATATAATATATATATATCTATTATATATATATATATATATATATATATATATATATATATATATATATATATTTCCCACTAACCTCATCCATAGATATGTCATCTCTATTTTACATCATTATTTTACTTAGAATGTTTGAATGATTTCATATTATTTTGGAAGAAAGCCCCAAGATACCCTGTCCTTTCTATCTCTCTCATTGTTTATGGTTGTGTTTTATAATCCCTGTACTAAGGAGTTATTCATCCATTTTGAAAATAAGTTCTGATATCCAGATTTAAGCGCAGGAACATATGGCAGCTTCAAACATATGATTAATCTATTTATCCTGACTTCTATGCTACCAATACTAAATTAGTTACTTCAGAGCATGAGTCTGATGGTTTATTTAGAGTCAGCCAAACATATTTAAGAACCACTTTCATATACATGAGTATACAGATGATATAGACATAGATATAAAATATTTAAATTGCTCTCCATGTACAGGTTTATTTGTAATTTCTGCTATATATATATATATATATATATATATATGTATATGTATATGTATATATATGTATATATACATATACAGAGAGAGAGAGAGAGAGAGACAGAGAGACAGAGAGACAGAGAGTTTACATATTACATATTGATATTTCATACTGCTATGGCTCTGTTAAACTGCTGGCCACTGCTCATGTCATGTCATACTAAGACTAAAGGCTGCCTGTATGTGCTATGTGCAGCACATGTTAATTTCAGCATGTCTTGGAGCATAAATGTTTATACATCCCTGTCCGGTCAGGCTGTTTACTTTTACTGAAATTGTCCTCAAGGGCAGATTTTGAGGTTGAGGTTGTCATCAACCTTGCCTCCCTTCAATCAGCTTCCAGCTCTCTCCTGGAGCTGCCAAGCACTTCCCTGCTTCATTTTTGAATGTGATACTTTGGAAGATCTACAGAATCAGTAACTAACCCTTGGGTATTTATTCCCTCCCCCCCCAAAAAAAATCAAAATTATATTTGCACAGAAATTGTAACATATGCCTAGTTAGGGTTTCCATTGCTGTGAAGAGACACCATGACCACGGCAATTCTTATAAAGGAAAACATTTCATTGGTACTGGTTTACAGTTTCAGAGGTTCAGTCCATTATCATCACGGCAGGAAGCATGGCAGCATGCAGGCAGGCATGGCGCTGGAGAGGTAGCTGAGAGTTGGACATCTGGATCCGCAGGTAGCAGGAAGAGATGGTGAGCTGCTCTTTCTGGCCTGAGTTTCTGAAACCTCAAAGCCTACCCTCCAGGGACACACTTCCTCCAACAAGGCCACACCTCCAGTCATGCCACTGCCTGAGTTACGGGGATCCTTCTCATTCATACATGCGTTCTAATACTGAAGCCCTCACCAGCCCAAGCCTGGAAATGACCCAAAATGTTTTGCAACAGATAAATGGTTACTCCAACTGGGACAACTGTTTCTCACCATACTACGTTTTAATAAAAGAGAATTGAAAAATGGCAAGAATAATAGAAGTAAAGGATTACATGCCAAGCAGATGCACCCAAACCAGAACCCAGCCTGCGGTATGATTGTGTTGATAAGTTTGCTAGCATATTAAATATTCTGGATATGGGGAAGCGATTAGGTGATAAGCTTAAGGAGGTGAAAGTGTGGGCGTGTCTGTTTGATTGTGCTTTCCTGTAATTCTGCCTGTTTGATTGTGCTTTCCTGTAATTCTGCCTGTTTGATTGTGCTTTCCTGTAATTCTTTAATGGATTTTTGTGTTTCCTCTTTAAGGGCTTCTAGCTGTTTACCTGTGTTCTCTTGTATTTCTTTAAGGGAGTTATTTATTTCCTTCTTAAAGTTTTCTATCATCATCATGAGAAATGATTTTAAATCTGAGTCTTGCTTTTCTGGTGTGTTGGGGTATCCAGGGCTTGCTGTGGTGGAAGAGCTGGGTTCTGATGGTGCCCAGTACTCTTGGTTTCTGTTCCTTAGGTTCTTACCCTTGCCTTTTGCCATCTTGTTAACTCTGATGTTAGCTGGTCTTACTCTGTCTGGTTGTGGCTTGCCCCTCCTGCAGGCCTCTGTGTCAATACTCCTTGAAGACCAGCTCTCTCTGAGGGGTGTTTGAGTTTGGAGAGCTGTGGCACAGGGTCCGCTCTGGGGTGCAGACAGAAACCAGAAGGATCTTGTCCCCAGCTGTCCCTTGGTTCCTATGCCCTGAAGGCTCTGCAAGGGTCCCTCTTGATCCAGTGAGTTTGAACAGAAGTGGTAGTTTTGCCTGTGCTCAAAGGTGTGTCAGCACTCCTGGGATACCAGCTCTTCCCTGGAGCCTTGTGGTCCAGGCTGAGGTCCCCAGGCACAGATGGAAACCAAAAAGTCCCTGTCCCCGACTTTACCTCAGTCCCTGTGTCCCGAGGGTTCCGGTTGGGTCCCGGTGAGCAGTGGTGCTCGCCTTAACCCCACTCACAGCTTTTCCACACTCCTGGGAGGGTAGCTTTCTCCTGGCACTAGCTGGCTATGGAACCCTGGTGTCCCAGGCAGAGATCTCCAGCCACAAATGGAAACCCATGTGGGTGTGTCTATAAAGTGTATTATCAAAAAGCTTTATTTTCATTGTATACGTTACTTGATGTGATTATAGTTATATGAATATATATGTATATATATATGTATGTATATATATATTGATTCAATTATATAAAACCATTTCCCTGACACACACATACACACATCAGCTGTGCATATATGTTTTATCATAAGAAGAAATGAAGCAAGAGAAGAGCACTTGGGTTCTCCTAGAAAAGCCTTAAAACTTGTCCTTATTATTTTTATGTGTAGATGTGTGCCTTTATGAGTTAATATGTACCATGTACATGCAAGAACTTTCAGAGGTGAAAAGAGGGCATTGGATCCTCTGGAACTGAAGTTACAGGTTGTTGTGGGCTGTGATGTGGGTGCTGGGAACGAAAACTCAGGTCCTCTGAAGAGCAGCAAGTGGTCTTAACTGCAAAGCCATCTCAACAGCCCCATGTCCTTGTAAAAATTTTATACAACTTCCTGAATATCTGTAAATATTTTAAATATGCAAAATCAACCTGGACTTCACAACTCCCTCCAAAGTGGTTACTTCTTTAAAAAAAGAAATCTAGAAGAGAGGGTAAGAGCAGCAATCGGATGTAGTACATTGTAACGCACGGTTTCATAGATTAAGATATGGGAAATACAGTGTACAGCAAGATGCTAATGTGGCATCCAACCATACTGAGTCATAATTGATTTTTGATATGTAGTGAGCATTTTGCTGTATTTGTGCTTAGCTCTGCTTGCACTATAGTCACACATATCTCTTTTAAAAATGTACTTCTGTTAGCCTGTCTGATGCAAACTCTCCAAGTTGCTTCTTCTAAGTGCTCCTTCATGTTCTGAAGAGTCCACTTGTTCTTATGCTACCTCACTGTGTTGAATGACTGTTACAGCTTGAATCCCACACTCCTTTGTTTTAACCCATCCTTAGCTCACTTGCGGACCCACCAATCACACCAAACCCAGAAAGGATTCTGACCATCTTTGCTGTGAAGAAACACTAAGGGCTGGAGGGAGCAGCCCAGTCAAGGAAGTATCACCAGGTCTTTAAGCCCCTCCCTCTCAGCGAGGTGCTCCTGATATCTGGGTTCCAGTACCCCTTTGTGGTTATCTCTAAGGATTTGATTTTCCCTTTAATAAATATGGTGACTACCTACAAAATTGATTACATCTGTATGGCTATAAAGGGATGGAATTTATCTTTAGTCTGCCATCAACTTCTTGAGTGCATATTTAATGAATATACAAAGTTTTATTAAGAAGGGGATTTAGGAGGATAAATGGGAGAACTTTTTTCTGCAGAAGTTTTTATTATCAAAGATTAAAGGAAGTATCTTTCAGCATTGTCTTTTCTCCTTATGGGTTGGCATCTGTGGCCTGATTTATGCTGCGTTCTCCTAAATGGACCAGTCTTCCTGACTGATCTCTTGTCCAGATTGTAACCGATTATTTCTTGAGATGCAAATGTAGTGCTAGCAAAACCCTTGGGAGAAGTCACTCACTAACCCAGTTATCCTTCACCATAAATACAACATCCGTTCTGTTGAGCTTTGTAGGGGGAAAAAAAGCTACCTTAGTACAACCACACAGAAATCTGTCTATCTTACCACTGATTCATATGTAACTTCTATGTATGGAATCGCTTACATCTGCCTTCCTGTTCATACCTCACCCAGAAACAAATACAATATTCATAATGCTTGATACCCATGCCTATTGCTTGTTGGGCTTCAAAAGTTCAAAGGTGAAGTTAAATTTGAATTATTTGAATATATCTACATTAATCAGGTGAAAGCAATAATAATGTCACTCAAAAAGCACATGTTTCTGGTTTTGGCTACATGCTAACCTTCATAGAATATAATAAAATCATGACTAACTAACACTTATCATAATTTTTGTGACCTACTTAAAATTTTAAAAATGTCTTAAGGTTCTGGTTAGGAAGTCACACATTTTAGTGGCCACACAAGTAAAAGTCCTTATAATTTGCTGTCAGTTTTTAGGCGAGTTTTTTCAGTATATGGAAAACATCTGGCCTTATGAAATACTGAAATACTAAAACAAATATTCTACACAACACAAACCAGAGCAAATTCTTCAGTAATCAAAAGGGGTTTAATTTTTCTTATTGTTAATCATTATCTACTACAGATATTTCTTGACAAAAACATTAAGATGTTTAGGAAGCATTAATGAAAAATTTAAAATTTTAATTGTCTAGTTTCTGTTTTCTTTTACAAAACGGGAAAGGTATTCATTTCATTTTACATGTAACTATTGCACATAAAGGCACACAGGCCGGAGCATGCGCAGAAAGAATTGGTACTAGGTGGCCGGAGACAGGGCTCATGGGCTAGGAGGACTGATGGCTCTTTCAGAGTCCAGCATTCATGTGGGGTAGCTCCAGGCATCCTCTGACTTCTGCAGGGAAAATGTTGAGTCCTCTGGACTCCGGTCACAGAGCTGCTGTGGCACCCACACCATGGGGCTTCCTGTTCCCGCACGGTTCTGGCTTTCCTGCTTCCCAAGAGCTCAGGCACAGGGGCCACGAGCCGCTGCCGTTGCGCCAACTGACATCACTGTGGCAAAGTCAGCAGCCACACCATGCTGCCCTTATTCTTAGTCCTCTCATACTTAGGCCAAGTGATCGCCTCAGGCAAAGGTAAGTAAAGTCACTGCCGGGCAGGGAACCACCTGTCAGCAGGCCATCTGCCACGCTGTCTCCACAGTCTTTACTCCTGGAAGTTCAGAACAGAAGGTGCATCTGATCCCCACCCAGTTCCAGGGTCTAGGGGTTCAGAGGCCCATCTCTCCCTGGTGGTGGGAGAACTCAGCCCAAAGACCGTTGACCCTCCTTTGCTGACTTTCCATAATCAGGAGAACATCTGCAAAGTGGGAGGAGAGGTGGAGGGAGGGAGAGAGCCAGAGGCCCGTATGTCCCACGTGTTCTCTGCTTGGCTAGAGAAGAGCATAGCCAAGACAAGGGTCCTTCTGCTGCGCTACAGGTGTACTCACTGTGTCTCTCTGCAGACTTAACAACACCACTTCTGCAGATTACAGTGCCAGAGAAAATCGAGACCAACATCAAGGATGCCAAGGATGCAGAAACACAAGTAACTAAGAAACCGGATGTTTGGAAAATGATGGGTGTTTATTTGTACTCTACTTCTGGGCCACATCAACGAATTCCTACATAGCCCTTTTGAAATTCTGTCGATGCCTAATTTAGTGTGCTAAAGACTGTTGGTCTGAGGCAGGGCAGATGTCTCAGTTTTCTTGGACTTCCCAGGAGGTGTATGAACATGGCCCAACTGTCTTATGTAAGACTCAAACGCTTTAGTGTCTGGTCTCCACACTGTCATGCACAGCTTACAAGACTCAGAGAAAGCACAGTCACTAATTATATATTCTTATACGCGAGACTATACTAAAATTTACTGTGTATCATGATTTTTAAACTGGTACCATAAACCCCTCCAAGCCTATAAATGCACACATCTTATATCCTTTGGAAAGCAAAACAGTAAAGCATAAAATTACAAAATCATTCTAAAGACTACAAAGAGATGCGTATAAAGTAAGTGTCCATCTGCATAAGTTCCGAGATACTAATTTTAACCAACTGAATATTTAGTCCCTTTTACATTTTTTTATGACTTTATATGGCAATATTGTTTTTCTACTTCTACAGTGTTACCTCATAGGTGTATAAAACTTCTGACCAGCCTCGAGTTTTCTCAGAGCCATTTCCACAGGACCAGAAAGCAGTTAAACAACTTCAGCAAAGTGGTTCGGAATGTTTTCGGTTCTTCCCAAGCTGGACAATTGTTCCCTACAAAGTTAGCACCCTGACTCAGTCATCATCTCACACTGTCCTAAACCATCTTACAATCTCCCTGCTCTTGCTATTCTTAGACAGACATTTTAATTCAATATATAACATGGATGATATCCTGCCTAGTTTTATAACTGGCCTCTTGGGATTTGACAAGAGATAATATTCGATCTACAAGGAAATAATATTTCACATTCCAAACCACGAACTTGGCATTTTAAATGATATTTTTGTTTCGTCCTTGAAAAAATGTCTTACAAGTATATGATATATCTTGATCATACCCAGCTCCATTCCTTTTGTAGCTCCCTTGCCACCCCCCACCTGGATGTCCTTTACGCTTTTAAGTTGATTTTCTTTAAACAAATTTTCTGTATTTTTTTTTATTCTAACCAGTTTGTGCCATACACGTGCCTTATTTGAACCTGTCTTGTAGGTTTCACTACAGCGTATCTGCATATTGTTTTATTTTCTCAGGCTAAAGAAACTGGCATCATAAAATTTGCTTTCCGGTTGTTTATCTTTTGATTTACGGGAATAAAACATACCCAGTATAGTTAATTGTAGGTATAGATTTTGCAAATAATGACTGATACTATTTGTAAGATGGATATATTTCATATAGCTTTTCAGTGTTTATGATCCCAGTGTTATTTGGTATCAGAAGACATTTGTATTGGATTGATTTCCCCTTTAGGTTCAGTAATGACAGTAACAGGCTCCTAGGTAGCAGTGAAGGCAATGCCAGTATTAGGTGAGAAAACACAGCTTATAGGGTGTGTGTGTGTGTGTGTGTGTGTGTGTGTGTGTGTGTGTGTGTGTGTATGTGTGTGCATATGTGCATGTGTGTGTATATGTATGTGTGTGTTATTGTGTGTATGTGTGTGTTATTGTGTGTATGTGTGTGTGTATGTGAGTATGTGTGTGTGTGTTATTGTGTGTGTGTATGTGAGTATGTGTGTGCGTATGTGTATGTGTGTGTATATGTATGTGTGTGTTATTGTGTGTATGTGTGTGTTATTGTGTGTATGTGTGTGTGTGTTACTGTGTGTGTATGTGAGTATGTGTGTGTATGTGTATGTGTGTGCATATGTGTATGTATATGTATGTGTGTTTTATTGTGTGTATGTGTGTGTGATTGTGTGTATGTGTGTGTATGTGTGTGTATGCGGGTGTGCATGTGAGTGCATGTGTGTGTGTATATGTATGTGTGTGTTATTGTGTGTATGTGTGTGTTATTGTGTGTGTGTGTATGTGAGTATGTGTGTGTATGCGGGTGTGTATGTGAGTGCATGTGTGTGTGTGTGTTATTTTACTAATTAAATGAGGATGGGTGGGGTATGAGTTCAAGGGAAGTAACACGCGAATTGGAGAGGGCGCGTATGTGTAAGAAACAGGAGAAATAGTAGAGACTGCTGTGGGGTCATTTCTGTTTGGGGATATGCAGGCCCTACTGTCTGCTCATATAAAATGTGCATGTACGTCAATTGTAGCTTGTTACCTTTAAGAAGTTGACATTTCTAATAATGGCATTCTCTCTCTCTCTCTCTCTCTCTCTCTCTCTCTCTCTCTCTCCATTCCCTCCCTTATTCCCTCCCTCCTCCCTCTACTTTGTCGCAGGTCACTTACAAGATCAGAATTGAGGGCAAAGCATACAGACTCCAACTCGAAAAACAGTAAGTCAGCAAGTGCTCGCTCTCACCACATGGCGGTTCCCACTTGCTCTTCCTCAACTGTTCCCTGAGCCTAGCAGAAACACTCCATTTACTTAGCAGGCTCTGTCTTCCTTAAGATTCACACAGAACTGAGATTTTAAATCTTTCTTGTGAGATTTTAAACCTAATAATCTATATTAATGATGTCTTAGGACATATCTGATAAATGAAGATTACCAAAGGCCTTCAAGCAGATCTGCCGTCACAGTGTGCGTGTCCCTCACTGCTCCAGCACCAACCCTCTCCCCTCTCTGCTCCAGCGCTTCTCCTGCCTCCTTCTGTCCGTTCCCAGCTAAGGTTTTGCCAACCCACAGCTGCGTTTCTCTTTTTGCAGCGGTGTAGAGTTTAGACGCTTTCCATCCCCTGCTCTCTCCCTTTATTCTGTTCTGAAGCCAGTGCTATTAACCTCATACATAACCATCCAATCCTTGTCTGTTGTGGTAAATCTCCAACCCTGATAAGCCCGTGCAAAGAACATACAACTCAATATAATTTCAAACGGCGCGCCTAGATTGGGCAGCTCGACCGCTACACCACTCCGTTCCCCAGCTGTGAGACCCCTTGCTACCTGCAGTTCCCCCAAGCCTCCTGCTTCCTTTTTCATTCTCCTTTCTGTCTCCCTCTCCAAAACTTTCAGCCCCATCTTTTTCTTCCACTGCTCAATCACAGGCTCTAGCCTTTATTTGACCAGTTAAGGTGGGGAGCAGATTCACATGAAATCCCCTGAGTAAGGTGACCCACCTCTTGTCCAAGGCAGGCCCTCTTGAGGAAGCAGAATTAGCATCAAAACACCAGGGCAATCCACAACACTTGTCTATATTTGTCTTTTTATAAAATGTTCGGCAACTGCTAAACATTTTCTCCACAAATATGCACATTGCTTCAAAATGATCAGTCCTGTTTGACAGCGTGCACAAGTGCACTTCTTAGTGTAGGCATAGACCTTATTAACGTTATTCAGTGGAAAGTTTTGTAGCATATAGTGTAATAGGTAAAAGGGTCATTTTCTAAATTCTGAAAATAACATTAACGAGCAGATTTCTTGTCATACTCAGATGGGCATTTTGTCTAAGGCCCGTGGAAAATGAAACTGAAATCTTTGTTACATCGGACTCTGTATCACATTCCATAGATGTAATCAAATGATATCTATGTCACACTTAACCTCCATGTACCAAAAATCTAAAACAACAAGTTTAAGTATAAAGATGTGAATGGTTTAATGTAAGTGGACATCCTTGTCATATCCATGATTTTAGTGAAAATGGTTTGAATTTTTCCCCATTGACGAAGATGTTGGCAGTGAGCTTGTTATAAATTGTCTTTATTAAGTGCAGATATGTCTCCTGAAACCCAGACTTCCCCAGAACTTTTTATCAGGAAGGGATATCAAAGGCCTTTCTGCATCTAATGAGATGACTTGAAGCCTATTTATGTGGTGGTCTATATTAATTCATATGTGTTGAATCACTCTTGTACCTTTGTAATAAAGTTGACTTGATCATAGTGGGCAATGTTCTTATGTATTCTTGAATTGGGCTTCCAAGTATTTTACTGAGAAGTTTTGCACCCCTGTCATCAGTGAAAAGCCCATAGCTTTCGTTTTCTGTATTGGGTCTATCTATGTTCATTTTGGTATCAGGGTAATACTGACTGTACAAAAATAATTCAGAAATATTCCTTCATTTTCTATTTTATGTAATAATTTGAGGAGTATTGGCATTAGTTCTTCTTTGAAGGTCTGGAATAATTTTGCACTGATTCCATCTGGCCCCCACTTGGAGGGTTTTTTTGTGGTTGTTGTTGGTGGTGATGTTTTTAGATGTTTAATTACTGTTTCTATCTTGTTGGACATTTGGAGGGTATATCTTAAATTAGCTTTTGTAGGCATGTATGCGTATGCGTATGCGTATGTGTATATGTAGGATTTCCAGTTTGGGATTGAAGCTCCAAGCTCCAGTGGTACAATTGGTTAGCAAGGCACTTATAATTTAGGTTTTTAAAGCTCACTCCTAACAATTCTCTGAATTTTTCCAGTGTCATAATAGCTCCCATTTTGTCTTTAATTTTATTATTTGGTTAAATGACTAAATGTTTGTCAATCTCATTAATCTTTTCAAAGAACCAACTCTTCATTTCACCAATTCTTTGTATTTTTTCATCTCTAGTTCATTTTGATTATCTTTTCCCATCTGGTTTAGGTGTATTGCTTGTTCTTATACTTCCAAGGCCTTGAGGTACAGCATTAAATTTTTAAAGATCTCGTGATGTAAGCACTTAGCGCTACTCTCTCAACCTCTTAGGGCTGCCTAAAGTGTGCTCCGTAGATTTTAGAATGCTGTGTTTTCATCTTAATTTACTGTCAGGAATTTTATGCTTCCCTCTTGAGTTCTTCCTTGATTCAGTCATTCATTGGTTCATTGAATAGTTTGTGTTCTCTCTCTAGTTGCTGTTGTTGATGGCATCCAGTGTTAGCCTTTGTGATAGGATAGGAGGGAGGGCGTCATCTCCATTTTCCTGTCTTTGATGAGACTTGCTCTGTGACCTACTATGTGATTGCTTTTGGAGAGAGTTGTATGGGCCACTGAGAAGAATGTGCATTCTTTATTGTTTGGGTGAAATACTTCTATGGATGCCTGCTACATGCAGCCAGTAAGGACCCCAGCATAAGGACACACTCGTAAAGCTACCTGATGTCTGACAAAGAGGCCAAAAGTACACTTTGGAGAAAAGACAGCATCTCTAACAAATGGTGCTGATCACACTGGACAGCCACCTGTAGAAGAGGGAAACTAGATCCTTATCTCTCACCCTGCAGAAAACTCAACTCCAAATGGCTTTAAGACTTCAGCGTGAGATTGATACCCTGAATCTCACAGAGGGGGAAAGTGGGGAGTATGGGATGGGACTTGCTGTACAGGACCCCAGTAGTGCAAGCATTAAAAGTAACAGTTAATGAATGGCACTTCATGACCTACAAGGAACTCTGCCACTGGTGTGAAGAGGAACCCTGCAGAATGGGAAGTAAATATTTAACAGCTACGCGTCTAATTGAAAATTAGTAACTAGATAATATGAAGATCTAAAATAAATAGACAAACAAAAAGCTAGACACCAAGGAAAGAGCAGTTTAAAAACTGGGCATCAAACTAAGCAATGTTCTAAGCAGACAAAATGAACTTTCAGAATTTTGAGGTGGCTTGTAATTTTATGGGGACCATTTGATGTTGATATATAATGAACCCATACTATTCACTAGCGAATACAAAGGTTAGCACGCCACGAGATGTGTTCGCGGTTAGAAACTAAAACTGAAATGATACAATGTAGTTGTGACCATCAATTATATATATATATATATATGTATATATATATATATACACACACACACACATATATATATATCGTCATAGTCCCATACTGTTCCCTGATTTTAGTCTTAATTATCGTCTTTAGTTTTTTATGTATCTAATATACCATTAGGATACAATCTAATAATGAAAAGACAAGTCCATGTAATTCTAAGACATTTGGGTTTTTGAAGTGTACATTTTAGTTAATTAGTCTGGCAGTTTTGATGTTAATAAACTATTAAATTATATAATATTGTTCATGATATTATTACAATAAAATATCATTATTTTGGTTGAAATAGGTCATTTTTACATCCACATTTTGTGACATATTTGCGTGACAAGTTGGGAACATTGAAACCATATGTTCCTTTAATAAAGGTAAGTTTAAGCTTCTACTGTGTAGATTGTGTGTGTGTGTGTGTGTGTGTGTGTGTGTGTGTGTGTGTGTGTGTAGTGGTGTTTTTTCTTTCTTATGTATCCATGGTTTTTAATTTAGAAATTGTAATGCATACACTTGTATATATTATATTATGTTATATATGTTCCTATCTATATACGAATGGATTCATGTAATATATTACCTTTAGAAGCTGCTTTTTGCCCTTTACATTTATTTTCAATTGTAAAATTACTATACCACTTGACCCCATATCTCCCCCACCCCCTGCCAACCTCTCCCATGTTCCCTCCCTCCAAGTGTGGTGATAATTTTTCAGACAAGGTATCATGAAGGAGCCTTGGCCCGTGATAAGATCGCTGTCGGAATCACAGGGTTGCGGTATCACAAGTAACTTAGATTCATTACTTCCAGCTTGAGCTGGAAATGAAAAGGCAGGTTGAAGGTTAAAGGTATGCTGAAAAGTTGGAAATGTTGTCTCATGAGCCCCAAACAGTGAAGGAGACGGTAGGAATTACCACCTAGAAAGACAGCAGGGAAATGGTGAGAGAAAGCAGACTGCACACGGAGCAACTCAGAGCACGCACGGGTGGATGGGCGGAAATGGGGTAGCATCCAAAGGCTCTCTGATGGGCATGCCGACTGTAGAATAAGGGACTCTGATGCAGCTCTGAGGTTAAGGTCTTGGAGCACCGTGTACACCTCAGTATCAGAGCTAAGGCGGAGACCATTAGATGGCTGCATTTTACAATTAACTTTGATTAATATTTATTAATTGTGAAAATCAACAGGGTCCAGTGTGGCATTTCAGTACTTGAGTATCATGTGCAATGAGCAAACCGCGCTTCCAGTCACTACTCTCTCTCGTTCTCCCCAGCTGCTTGTCACTACTGCTCCAGAACCAGATTTACCTTTCTGGTTTCCACACATGACAGAGAATATGTGGTAATTGTCTGAGTGGGCTGGGCTTATTATTATTATTGGAATTATTATTATTATTATTATTATTATTATTAATGGAAGTAAGGCCCTCACTTCCACCCTTTGTACTAGACTGATGAAATTTTGAATTTTCTCTGTCAATAATATTCCCCGCCGTGTATGTGATCACAACTTGTTTTCTTTTCATCAGCTGAAAAGCAACCACTACTGATTCTATAGTTTAGTCGCTGTGAGCAGTGGTTCCCTAGCCAACGGTATGTAGGTTTCTGCACGTGTAACCCAGAGTGGGGCTAGCTGGGTCTTATGGTAGATCTGGCTTAGTTTTGTTTGTTTGTTTTTCATTTTTCTAAATTAAAGATTGGAGTTTTCCCTCCTACAATATATTCTGATTATGGTTTCCATCCCCCCAACTTCTCCCAGATCCTCTGCACCCCCTCACTCATTCCAAATCCCTAACCCTTCTTGTTCTCTCTCATCGGAAGACAGGCATCTAGAAAAAAATTAAGTAAAACAAGATAAAATAAAAACAATAAAACATTTCTTCCTTTGTTCCATTATAGATTGCATGGACTGATTGATAATTAGATTTTGAATTTATCTCTCATACCGAGAAAAAATAAATTTAATTCTACCATAGAACTCTTTTTTAAAAAAGTAGTAATTTTAAAAACAAAAGTAATTTTTGTTTTGAGATATAGGCTCCTTCGCATTGGCGACAATTACAATGACGCCATCATAAGTCCATTACAGCCATCAGTCTATGAGAGACATAGGCTCCTTCAAACGTGCACCACATTGGTGACGATTACAAAGAAACTATCGCAAGTCCATTACAGCCATCAGTCTATGACTTTCTTTTCTCTCTTTTGTATTAACTTTGTCCAGTTTTTGCATCAGGGCCTCTGTAAGAACATGGCAAGTATTAGCTTCTTCTCCGTGTAAGATCCATTTGAACAGCTGACGTGTTTGATGAGTCCCTCCGCTAAGGGTCTGCGCCCATGGACATCCGCGGCACAGCCAGCGGGAGCTATCTAGCTGCCAGCTCAGACTATTTAACGTTTGTAGCCACATTGACCCAAGTTTCATTTGTGTTCCTTTTGTGGTGTCAGGCGCTGGTGCACAGCGTGGATTTGTTGATTTCTCCGTTTGTCCCCCATGACAGCAGGCAGTGCAATGGTACTTAATCGCTCACAAGAATGGTCTCTCTGTTCTTTCTTTTTACTTTTGTCCTTCTTAACTACAGGTTCGTTTCTTTAATTTGTTGGATTTATCAAAGAATCAGATCTCCAGTTTCTTTGCGTTTTCTAACTTTCAATTTTTTTATTTTTTTGAATTCGCGTGTTTCCTTTCCTTCCTCACACCTGACTAGGAGTTCCTTGCCATTTTTCTATTTCCTGTCTGCTTCCTCTTTTCTGTCAGACGCCTCTGTGCCCACTTTGTGCCTCTCCACTTGAGTTTCTCTGTACCCACAGCAACATGATCCATGTCCTTTCAATTCAGAGGTTCATATAATCAACACAGTATTTAAAGTCCCTCTTGCATCTTCTGCTTTGACTCAGGAAGTTTCCAAAAGCATGCTGTCTAATTTGTAAGTAGTCAGCAACTTTTGTCTGTTATGTGTTCTTGATTCATGTTCTGATTTTTTTACTGTAGCCAAAGCACACTACCAGTTAAATTCATTATTTCCTTTCTGGCCTAATATATGCATCTAGGTGAACCGTTTTGGTCACTTGGAAGGAAGGTGCACTTCTGCTGCCTGCTTAGGGAGGGTTTTCTGCATAACTAGTGTTAGTGCTGCTTTCTGCCTTGTGCTTGGGCTAAGTTCTCTCCTCTCTCTCTCTCTCTCTCTCTCTCTCTCTCTCTCTCTCTCTCTCTCTCTCTCTCTCTCTCTCTCTCTCTCTCTCTCTCAGGCAGTATTTGAGGTCTGTGTTCCACCTCAGTTATCAATGTTTGAGGCAAGGTTCTTGAAGCGGGACACTTATTTGATGCTTGTGCATTTAGAACTGCTGCGCCCTCTGGTGGCTTGATTCTGTTATCTTTTCCAATGGCTTTGCAATAATAGATTAATTAGCTAGCACATGTAATGTGGTACTCATAAAATTATTTTGCTTTTTAGTATCTTATCCCTACTGTCAAGCTGCTTATCTATTTTTTGTTTTGAAATGTTTTTTTCTTTTATTAGTAACCTATAGCAACTGTGCAAACCAGGTTTCATTAGGACATTTTAGACAAGCGTGCGATGTCCGACCTCATCCTTATCCTTGTCTCCTCCATGGTCCTGTGCCTCTTCCCTAATAGTCTCTCCTCTAATTCATCTTTTTCATAGGTTCTATGGCATCTTCTTTATCCATTTACCCACTAATGAGCACGTGGGCCGGTTCTGTATTTTGACTATGGGGAATAGTGCTGCAATAGACATGGTGGGGGTAGGGTGGGGTAGGGGGTGCCACACCCTTTACAGCTCCTTGAATGGATACAGATGCCGCTCTGGGAAATCCTCTTATAAAAGCTGGGGCACTGGACACACTAAGTCCTTGTCTTCCTACTTGAAACCAAATTCTGGGAGGCTCATCCTCTGTCTAGGGCTGCTGCCGCCATCCTGAAAGCAGTATTCTCTCTGGTGGGAGCCCTGTAGTGCGAGTGGACTAAGCATTGTGCTGAAGGTGCATGTTGTACTTCTCTGGCCTCTAATGACTACCCTTGTGGAGAGACCAGCCTGCTGTTCTAATAGATGGCAATGAGGTTTGGGGTGGGGTTTATGTCGTGTTAGACTACATGGAGCTCTGTTCTTGGATGCATTTGAAGGGGGCGATGAGGAGGCAGGGAAGCTCTCACAGTGTAGGAACAAAAAGGAATCTGGAAATCACTACAGTTTAGACCCATGAGGAAGGGGGCCTCACTAAAGAGGTGCTTGTGGCCACGTGTGGGAGCCGCTAACATCGGTAATGTCAATAAGGAAGAATTCTTGCACTAGTGATGATTAGTTCCCTTTCTAGTGAGATTTTAAGAAAAAGCAAGGTGAAGAAATATCAGCTAAACAGTTATGAGCCAGCAAGATGGATCAGTGAGTAAAGGTGCTTCCTGCAAATCCGGAGCTCCGGATAACTGGAGCTCCATCCCCAGGTCCCACGTGGTGGGCGGAGACAGACACTCAAAAGTTGAACTCTGACCTCTGAATGCTCACCATGACATGTACGTGCAGACATGTGAAATAAAGGAAGAAATATTTACAAAACCCTCTTGCCTGACCCCAGAATGGAATGGAATGTTCATAGTTGACTTTGTCCTAATGTTATAAAGTATAAGTCTAGTGGGGATACACTACGCACTTAGGAAATCTGGCTAGAAAGGGAAAAGATTCAGATAAATAGTATAAATAGTTGTCAAAAATTAAAGTTATAGCCAGGATATTTCAGCGAGAGGAAAATGGTAGTGCTGGGTGAAGCCCGTGAAGGTGCTCGGGGAGCGTGATTGGGAGGGTGGGAAGGTGGCTGATCACTGGGCATATAGTGCGATGGCTAAGTGTGGATGTCTGCTGTAGAGTCAGGAAGCGGGGATGGCCCTGGCCCTGAGGCTTGCGTGGGAACGAGCAATGTATGACACTTCTGCTTCTTCTTAGACTCACTGCTTTTATCACGGACATGCTGCCGAGATCCCAGCATCGACGGTGACACTCAGCACTTGCTCAGGTCTCAGGTACCCTTCTGGAAGTGTGCACCCTCGCCTTCTACCATCTCACCATCTTCTGTGAGAATAGAATGGACACCCACTTCCAAACAAACAAACAAACAAACAAACCGGACTCGTAGACTGTGGTGGCACTGTTCACACAGCTCCCCGACTCTCACCTCTTCCTCTTGTTCTTTCATGTACTTATTTGGGTATTTTGCTATCATAAAACTTAAGCATAAAATGCCTGCTATGAGAAGAAAGAGAACTGCATTTCCTAGCCACATTAGCCCCCAACTGGTCTTATGTGCCAGGATGGAGGGAAGATGGATATGTAATTGGCTTTAACACTTAATCCACGTTCTCAGTGGGAAGTCTATGGTAATTGCAGTTTTTATTTTTTGCTGATACTTAGGGGCTTGCTGCAGCTAGAGAACATCACTTATGGAATTGAGCCCTTAGAGTCTTCTGCGACATTTGAACACATACTTTATGAAATAAAGAATAATCAAATTAATTATTCTCCCTTAAAAGAAAACATAAGTGTCCATCGAGAAAGCCAGTCCTACCGAATTCTTGTCAAACCAGAGGTGAGTCTGCCCTTAACCTGCACTGCTTATATTCAAATTTTGAGACTTGGCTACACCGGGGAAAACGGTGTTAAACTGTTTGATAGGAATTATATTTTAAGGAATCATTGGTTTCCTCAGACAGTATTTAGAAAATAACAAGGAAACATACATTTTTTAAAAAGTCATCGAGCTTGTTTCAGCAGACTGAATTACAGTTACACGAGGAGCCCGTATAGATGCACGCCGTGACTATTTGCATGAATTTGCGGACCAGTAACATAATTGGTCCTGGATTTACTTACTGATACTTCGTATTTCTTTGTCAATACATTTGCTTTGTAAAAACAAACAAACCAACAAACAAAAACATTACTTTGCTACAGATTTTGAAAGTAAAACAAGTCATGACAATAACTAGAAAGCATCTCAAAGCTCAGTCTAGATATGGCGCTCAGGTGCTACATCTGTTCTCATGGACCTCACTATAAATGTACACTTATCCATGTCCAGTTTTTTTTTAAATAAAAGTAATTTAATCGTGCCTATTGCTTCAATTTTTTTCTATCAATATAACTGCATATTTTCTCGTTTATTTTATACTTATTACTTCCTAAATTTAACAATACTGGCAAGTAAATCTATTAAAATATGAAGTAAATGAGTACAGAAGGAAAAATAAAAATAAGAATAGACAAAATAATATTTTCTCCAGCTAAGATCTGCTGTGGGATGCGCTGCTCCTTTTGATTTCACTCCATCTCTGACATAAATATATAAATAATATTGGTTTAAATTTAAAAGTAGATACTTTATACAACTGTGTCATCTTTACATTTAAGTTTTCCCTTTAATCAGTAAATTAATTTGGGGAGCATAGAAAAAAATAAGAATCAACCTTTCTTATAAATAACTGCAGCCTCTAGCAGGCGCATTTCCCAAGAGACCTTTGGTATGTATCCTAATGTCTGCCTTTGCAATATTTACTCAACTTTATATTTGAGCATTAGGGGTTAAATAAGTTAATTTCTAGATATGCTTTCTCACCGTTCATAGAAAATGGAAGTCAACACAAAATGGTGAATGTGGCTTGAGCCTAATTTGTGACAAACTTCCTGTCACTATTCCCTCATTTTTATTTAATTTTTAAAGGGGTGTGTGTGTGTGTGTGTGTGTGTGTGTGTGTGTGTGTGTGTAGGTTAACAACCTGAGGTGAGAAGTTTATAAAACTGACAAAGTCAACCTCAACCTGAACAACATGTTCACAAAAACTAACAAAATCTCCATTGTTCTGGAAATGGACCTAAATTTTCAAATTTAAAGATTTTTTTTTCTTTTTCTTTCTTTTCTTTTCTTTTTCTATTTCTTTCTTTCCTTCTTTTTTTTAATTAGAAAATCTGCATCTTTATTATTTTTTTATGTTTTTTTCCCCCATTCTGTTTGTTATTCATATTCTCTTTTAATTTATTTGGGCATTTGTGCATGTTCTTTTAAATCTTAGTTATCATTCTTAAAATCATCCTTTGAATTCTTTGGCATTTCATTTGTTCTGCCATCGGTAATTGTTGACGTGGAACTGCTAACTTTAGGGGTGATACCGTGTTTTTTTGTTCACATTTATTATTTCTAAGCAGTGACTTGTGCATCTGGAGTCAACTCACTGGTTGGGGGTTCTGAGTTCCCATCCTTTTGCGGTATTTCCAGTGTTCACACAGGGCTGGACTATGGGGAGAGTGAGGTGTAGTTTCTTAGCACTGGGCTGAAGAGGTGGTTAAGGGCATTGGGCCGATCTCCAGCACAGATCAGAGAGAAAAAAAGCGATTGCTGGAACAACAATGGACAGACACACCTACGAGGAGAGTGCTGATGACTGATGACAAGCTAGTCAGCCCCAGGGGCAGCAGAAGAAAGGAGCAACAAAGGCACTCTCTGAACCAGGAAGACACGTGTAAGGCTGGCACCGGAAGGGAAACCCAGGGAGCGACATTTATGGATATGATTAGGGAGCCACCCGGAAAGTAAGCCGGAGACAGGGACAGTGGGGGGGAAGAAGGGGTGACGGAATAATCAACAAACCAAAGAAAAATCCCAAACAATAGCAACATAGAAGAGTTGTGGAAGGAAGCAACTGAGAAAGAAGGAATGATCGAGAGAAAACTGCTGTGACTAGGAGAGAGAGGAGATGTGTGAACAGAGACAGGAAGAACGGAGAGGGGGAAGGACAGACTAAAACGAAATGTTACAAACGGGGTGTTTTCTCTTAGAATTTAGCTGCCCCTGTCCATCTCAGAAGACAGCTGCTCTCCAGCAGTTGTATGCTTGTTTCTGGGTATGCTGATAATGTGAGGCAACGTCCATCCGTCTGTCCGTCCACACCCCAGCAGCGGTTCATGTTCGCTTCAGTGTACGTGGGCCGTGAAGACTCCAGAGCTGGAAAATGTTGGGTGTCTTTGAACGTTGCTCAAAATCGCAATGCTTCACTTGACGCAAATTGGATTGTACTCCATCACATGAGAAGACCTTGCCAGATCCACTGATGGCTGAAAAGAGTAAAATTTAGTGGAACCTCAATGTCATGTCCTTATGGGTCTCCAGCTAAGAGCTTTAGACCTGGAACAGCTTCAGGTTTCTGGCTTACTCTCTAGAAACTGGACTAACTGACCTCTATGGTTACAGAAGCCAGCTACATACATACATACATACATACATACACACACACGCACACACACACAGACACATTTCATGTTATTAAATTTTTTTGAAATAAATAAGCTATGTTGCAAAAAATAATGTTCAAGAAGCCACAAGTCAAATCAGTAATGGCAAGATATACTGTGGCTAATATATTTTATTTTACGAATAAACAATGAATAATTCCACAGACATCCTCAATGAAAAGGCAAAAAAAAAAAAAAAAAAAAAAAAAAAACCCAAAAACAAAAAACCCTCATCGGAATGAAGCACCTTTAAAATAGCCGAGATTTTCTTTTTGTTTGTTTGTTTGTTTGTTATGAGACTGAACAGTTTGTATCCACTCATACTGTCTTCAGAGCATTTTCCTTTAAAGAATTCCAAGACTAGAGATCATATCTATTGTTCATGTTACTAAAATAAGCCTGAATCAGTACTCTAGCAGACGTATGTGTACCTGATTGAAGGTTTTATTGATGTTTTTATTGTTCCGCAGAAAAATTCGAACTCAACATTAGCCAAGAGAATTCTGAGGGTGAACATCATCATGGATAAGACCATGGTAGGCGCGACCTGCCTTCCCAGGCCCGGGGAGGGGTGTGGGTAGGAAACTTACGTTGCTTTTGTTCCCCTTGTTATTTTTTTCCCTGTGGGTATGGGTGTTTTGCCTGCACTCTAAGTTCGTGCACTATGTGCGTGCAGTACTCTCAGAGAACAGAAGAGGGAGCCAGACCCTGAGGAACCATAGTTACTGCTTCTGAGGTCCTAGAAGAGCAGGAAGTGCTCTTAGCTGCTCAGGCATCTCTTCGTCCACTCTTCCCTGTTTACTATAAAAGTTTTTACTCTGCTAAAGTGTCAGTCATGATGACATGTTCCAACAATCCCAGTACTCGGGAGGGGGAGGCAGAAGGACTGAGTTTCCTACCAGTCAGTGCTAGCATAAGGGGACCTTGTCTCCAAAGATGTTTTATTTTCTGTGCTTGACAGTGTGCCAAAGTGTTGCAGGGCATAACAACATATCATCAGTGGACCTTATACTGGCATTAAGGGTCGTAGCAATGGCATATGACTTTGTATGTAAAGGTTCTACTACACAATAGCCTGACTTTATCAGAGAGACTAGCAGGCTTCTTCTTGATCCTAGATCTCATTTCCGTTACACTGGGAGTTATTTCATTAAGTACTAAACTGTTAACCCAAATATCTACCTCCTGAGCTTATTTTATGTGTCCTAATTGCTTGGCTTCTTGATTAGAGGCTCCACGTTTTGAAGATGAAGTGCTCTAGCATTTTCCTGTCTGGGCCAGTGTGTTACCCTGAGCACTTTGTTTCTCAGCCCACCATTCGCTGGTTCTTAGTGTCCAGCCCAAATATTTCTTCATTGGGTCACACCAGTCTCACAGTGTGGTTTCATCCCGAGGCCTCCTGCCCCACCCTACCAATACACACAGTCCTCGCGGCTTCCTGCCCCGCCCCACTGATTCCCAGAGTCCTCGAGGCTTCCTGCCCCACCCCACTGATTCCCACAGTCCTCGCTGCTTCCTGCCCCGCCCCACTGATTCCCACAGTCCTCGCTGCTTCGTGCCCCGCCCCATTGATTCTCATAGCCCTCGATACTTCATGCCCCGCCCCACTGATTCACACTTACCCATGATTCTTAATTAAATCTCCAGTTTCTTTCTTTTATTGAAAATGTTTTTTCTTACAGTACGTTCTTTTTTTTTTTTTATTTTATTTATTTATTTATTTTTTGATATTTTATTTACATTTCCGATGATCCCCCTTTTCTTTAGAAACCCCGTGTCCCCTCCCCCTCCCCGCCTCTGTGAGGGAATTCCTCCTCCCACCTACCCGCCCACC